>CAWUFW010007312.1:0-600000 GCA_963921515.1 Calotriton arnoldi | reverse complement strand
TGAAAGGTCTTCCTTACCAGCTGTTTGTCTAATTTTACAATAGACTCAGGATTTCAGACAATTGATCTATTCTGACCATGTGATTTGCTGCAATATTAGGGCTTGGCCACCATCAAGGAAAACCTACTAAACCCAGACATTTCTGAAAGCTAGACACCCTGGGGAGACCACGGTAGTGTCACTTGGTTGCATCACACCACATTTTTCTAGCCAAAATGTGCAGCAAACATTAAACTATGACTAAAATCACGCATTTTCCAGAACAAAAATGATATTCTTACCTTTAATATTCTGTTCCTCATTATTTTTGTATTGATGATATTTTTGACACGATATTCATGTCACACAATATTTTTAGGTCAATATTGTGCAGCAAACATTAAACTATGACTAAAATCACGCATTTTCCAAAACAAAAATGATATTCTTACCTATTCTAGACCTCAATATTTTTGTAGTGAAGATATTTTTGACACGATATTCATGTCACACAATATTTTTACGTCAATATTTCTCCCATTCACTGTTTCAATTGGGAGAATAATGGGAAGGAGAGAGTGGTAAGACTTTGGCCCTTTGTTGGAAGTGCTCAAGTTTCTCGGTACATTGGATAAAGCGATCATATTATCAGTGGTGGTGATATTCTCACTCCTGAATCGATTCCAGAAGTCACTTCCAAGCAGCTTATCCTTCACCTTATATGGTTTTATCACTTTTTGCTGCACATATTTTTTTTTTTTTTTTTTTTAAACTTTATTTATCATTTTATGTTATAACATCCAAAGAGGAAGACATTTCAGTACACATCTCATTCCATAATATTACACAATACTATGTTAGCATCCAAAGTTACAGCTGATAGTCATACATTCCATACCAGTATCCTGGTACTACCGTACCTCTGTAAAACAAACAGCAGTCTGGGTAGATCCGTTTACTTTTGGCTCGCTGTGTGCAGTGATTGTCATCTCTGCAACCTCCTACCCCTTCAGCCCACGCCCACCCTTACATCTGCCGGCACACTCTCATGTTCATCCTTTTCCAAAAGGTACGTTCTGTATGGCCCCCATATATCTTTAGGTGTACATTTTATAGGCATTAGTTCATTATATGCTTCCGATTGTGTGGAGCAGTAAGCCATATCCTTTTCCCATTCCACCAGAGTAGGTAGTGGACCCTGCATCCATCTCATGGCCACACGCCTTTTAGCAAGCATCAGCCCAATGGCCGCTAATTTCCGCACATTCTTCGGTATCTCCTTGTCATAGCCCAGTACTGCAATTAAGGGTGTCTCCGGGAGCTCACAGCCCAGCATTTTTGTTAAGTTAGTTATTACCGTGCTCCAGTACCTTCTGATACCAGGGCACTCCCAAGCTAGATGTGTGAAGTGTGCGTTCGGAGCATCACACCGAATACAATTATCCCTGTCTCTGAGCCCATACTTGTGCAGCCGAGCAGGGGTATAGTAGGTTCTATGAATATACTTAAAGTGCAACAACCTATGTCTCCCATTCAAAGAGATCGTTTTAACGCTGCGAAAGCACCAGGCCCATTGTTCTGTTGTAATATCTATCCCTAACTCTGCCTCCCAGTCTAGTTGGAACTTATCTGTACCTAGTTCCGCTTCTTGTCGAAAAAGCGAGTACAACTGAGCTATACCGCGTTGCGGTGTGTTTGCTTGCAATAAGTACGTGAGGGCAGGCATAGTGTCCGGTTCTATCATTGCGGTTCCTATCACCCCTCTCAGAGCTTCTCGGAACCTGTAATAGTGGAATGTATCCAATGGTGACGCTCCTACTATCTGCTCCGTAACCTGATCCCATGTTTTGACCTTTCCATTCTGAAACAGATCACCAAGGCATTTCAGTCGGAGCTTCGTCAGCGTGCGTATCACATCTCTATCATTATGAAAAGGCAGCCAGTTGCACCAAATTATAGGTAGCTGTGGTGAGTATATCACGGGCAAGTTATGTTTGTTGGCGATCTTTACTATCTGTTGCCCAGTGTTATGCACCGGATCAATTGTACGCTGAGTGCTTCGTGCGGCTCCTGTTAAAAATGTGGGCAACAGTATGGGAGTTACACTATGCGTTTCCAGCAGTACATGTGGTAAATTTGTGGGCCCATGTATCCAGCTATGTGCGTGCATCACTTGCGCTGCTCTATAATAGCGTTCCATGTCCGGAGCATTTAACCCACCCTCAGAATATGGCCTCGTTAGCACCTTCCATGCAACCCTGGGCTGCTTACCTGCCCATACTAACTTTAACAGTAAAGTGCGCAAATTGGTAAAGAACGATTGTGGCAACCCAATAGGCACATTAACAAACAGGAACAAAAATCGTGGTAGGACCACCATCTTAATCAATGCTATACGTCCTAACAGTGAGAGCGGTAACTTAATCCACCTATCTATAACCTCAGACAGTTTTTGAATCGCACAGCCATAATTCTCAGACATAACCAGCTCGGGATCTGTATGAATTTTTATCCCCAAGTATCGCACTGGGTCGGTAGTCCACTCTATTGGGTAATCTACCTGTATCTGCGTAGTAGCAGCTGTCAATGGAAGCACCACCGATTTATGCCAGTTAATTCGGAGGCCTGAGTGCATGCCGAACCGTTCAACCTCCCGTATCATAGGAACCATATTCCGTTCTGGATCTCTTATGTATAATACGGTGTCGTCGGCATACGCTGCTATAATTAAATTATAACACGGTGAGCGTATGCCCCGATGATCATGGTATTCTCTCATTGCGCTAATTAGTGGCTGTGCAACTAGGGCATACAATAAGGGGGAGAGGGGGCATCCCTGTCTGGTACCCCTTGTTATTACTATAGACCGCGAAAGTGCACCATTAATTTGCACTCTGGCGACGGGTTGCGTGTATAACACCTTCACCAGCTGTATATATATATCTCCCACTCCCACCTTACGCAGAACCGCATACAGGAAACGCCATTCGACAGAATCGAAGGCTTTTTCAATATCTATAAAGAGGGCCGCTGCCTTGATCTCTTGTTGGATATTCTTGATCGTGCTAAATAAGGTTCGTAGATTACTTGCTAAAGATCTGCCAGGCACGAATCCCGTTTGCTCTGGGCCCACCAGCCGCGGTAGTACTAGCGACAGTCTGTTCGCCAAAATCTTTGCAAACAGTTTTGTGTCGGTGTTCAACAACGACAGTGGTCGGTATGAAGAGCATTGATCTGGTGGCTTCCCGGGCTTTAGTAGCGTAATTATTGTAGCCTCCCTCATCGAGGGGGCATCTGTCCCCCAGCGGCCATCTCCTCAAACAGATTCAATAAGTGTGGCATGAGCTTTTCCTGAAACGCCTTATAAAAGGCCACTGTCAGCCCGTCCGCCCCGGAGCCTTCCCATTGGGCATACCCTTCAGGGCCTTTACAATTTCTGTCGGTCTTAGTGGGCCCATTAAGTGTGCCCGTTCGTCATTTGTGAGCCAGGTCATTGTTATGTATGTTAGGTATTCCTCATCGGTCTCTAAGTTCGTCTCTTCTCTAGTCGTATAGAGTTCTTGGTAATAATCTGCGAAAGCGTCCAGTATATTAGGGGTAGTGTCCACTAGATCCCCTTCTCCAGTACGCACGCTCGTAACACAATTCTCACCTCTCTGTGGTTTGACAGTATATGCTAAGGTCGAGCTGGCTCTGTCCCCTTCTGCATACCTCCGAGCTGTTGCGTACCGTCCTAGGTGTTTCACTTCGCTGTCCGCCAACTCATTAAATTCCGTTATGTGCGCCCTAATCTGTGCTAGTAGGCCTGATTCATTCGAGCTTTGATGTTGACTCTCTAGATTTTTAAGCTTGTTTTCTATATTTTGCATGCGATCACGTATGGATTTCAGGACCCCCGCATGTTTGGAAATGGTGACTCCCTGATATATAGTTTAAAGGCTTCCCAAACAGAGGACATGGTGGCCACACTACCTATATTTGTCTGAAAATATTCATCGATAGCCGTGTCCATTTCAGCTCGGAACACTGCATCTAACAAGGAGTACTGCGGGAACCGCCAGGATTGTCTATATAAATTGCTGTCACCCAATTCTAACCTAAGGAAAACCGGCGAGTGATCCGATAATGTTCGCGCCATATGCCCAAAGTCACGACACGAGGGGAGCAGTGTGTAAGAGGCGAACCAGTAATCAATCCTTGTGTATGTGTCATGGGCTGCTGAATAGTGTGTATACTCTCTACCCTGCGGGGCGACGTGTCTCCACACATCCCGCAACCCTTCTATTTTTGCAATATCTGCTACCGCCCGTGCCGCCCGCGCAGGAAGCCTAGGATTTCCCCGTGATCTATCTACCTCTGGGTCTTGTACACAATTAAAATCCCCGCCCCACAGTATTGGTAGATGGGCGTACTTGGCAAATTTCTGATGTAGAGTCCGGTAGAAGCTGGGGTCATCATAATTGGGCCCATATACCCCCACTAACAGCAATACGCTATGTTCCTTCCGACACTTAGCGATTACATATCTACCCCCAGCGTCAACCTCCATAGCTTGGATCTGTATTCCAGAATTACGTCTCACCCATATGAGTACACCCCTAGCATGCGAGGTAAACCCCGCTGCAACACAAACGCCCCTCATTCTTCTGGCGGAGAGCAGCCCTGTTGTGGGTGCCAGATGCGTTTCTTGTAGTATGGCTACATCTACTTCATGTCTATGTAAATATGCCACCACACGTCTTATTTTTCTACAATCGTTCAGACCCCTCACATTCCAGGACAGAAAGTTAATCGCATTCGGTACCTTAGTTTGCAACGCCATAGTACTCTAGAGCAGACCTAATAATATCCGCTGTATCGGCTGGGTGCGTTCTCCATCTGTGTGGGCCCTTCCTTACCATTTTGTGTGCTGTGTCTGAAATGTCCTCCCGAACTTCCCACCTACCCCCTCCCACACCGTATCAAAATAAGTAGATACGGTAAAACACCAATTCCCTCCCCTTCCAACCCACCTTTGTGCACGTCCCCAACTGCACATTCCCCAATCATAAACTAACATGTGGCTTACACGTGGGGGGCAATGGCGGCCTAACCCCAAGTTGAAATCTGGAGGGGAAAGACCTGGACCGCCCTTTCTTTGAACACCCATAGGGCCATCTTCCACAGCTTGTAATCCATTACCAGCTACTCCACACCTGTGACCCCTCCGCTTAATAGCGCACTTTCCTTTACCTAATGCACATATATATAACCAGCTATACATTAACGTTACAGCATACCAAACAGTGTATCTCGTCCATAGCCCACTTATTTAGTCTCTGGTAGATTGCGCGAAGTGCTGCTTTCCATGACCGCCTCATCTTCCGACGTCGCCAAGGCTACCTTCTCCGTTCTAGGCGTTCCATATTTCTTTAGATCTTGTTGGAGCAGGCCCGGGTCCAGATAAAAGCGCGTTTTATCGTCGAAGTTGACCTTTAGTCTGGCTGGGTACAGCATAGCATAGTCTAGGTGTAGGTCCCTTAACTTCCGCTTCACTGGGCCAAATTTTTACGCGCCTCTTGTACCTGCGGCGTGAAGTCAGGGAAAGCGAAAGTTCAGAGCCCTCGTATTGTAGTGTTTTCAGGTCTCGTGCTCTGCGCAATGCCGCATCCCTGTCTCTATAGTTTAGGAGTCTTGCGATCACTGGACGCGGGGGCGCCCCAGGAGGAGGCCTTACTGACAATGTTCTGTGTGCCCTTTCCACTACGAAGATCTCGGAGAAGGTCTCCCTGCCCATCAGTTGAACCAGTAGCTTTTCGATAAATAGTTCCATCGAGCCGGTGGCCGTGGTCTCCGCCAGCCCAATTATGCGGACGTTATTGCGCCTCGAGCGCGCTTCTGCGTCTTCTGCTTTGTCTTTCAGCACCGCTACCATCTTCTCCATTCGTTTCTGAGTGGCACCCATATCATTCTGCCCGTCCTCAGTGTCCGAAATTCTGCGCTCCGCCAAATCGAGTCGTTCTGCGTGCTTATCCACACGTTCGGACATTCTGTCCAGCCTGTACGACAGGGAATCCATCTTAGCATCGATAGATGAGAGACTACGCTGCATTGCCGCCAGTATCTGTCGTATATCCCCTCGGGAGCCGAGGCCTCATCCGACATTAGTGCTGGTGCTGCTTCCAGGTCTTCCTCACGGTGCCTGGTGGATTGCCGCTGACTGAACTGTAGTTTAGTTTGGGATTTGTCAGTTTTACCCATGTTGAGGAGCCTGTGGTCTGAATTTGCGCAGTTCTGGGAAGCCGACGCACCCTCCACTCCGTCTCCTACCAATCGGGGTCACGTTATTCCTCTGTGGTGTCGAGCCACCCGAGACTTGCCGCTGTCTTGATATCTGGTTAGTATGTCCTGCCACAGTACCTTCCAGTCGTTCGATCTTACGCCAGGCTAGACCTTGTCGATTTACCAGCACCCTGTGGTTGTATCCTCTTAGCTCTCGAGGCACCGGTCACACCAGATCCTACTCTCTTGCTTTGCCTCCCCACGTTAGTCAGGCCCTCCGCGGCAGCTCCACCACGCGTCGCTCTCGCAGGCAGCAACTCACCCCGAGTGTCGGCAGCGGCACATTCCCGGTCTCGCCTCGACCGCCCTCTGCAGCGCTCTTATCCCCGGCTCCGCGCTCAGCCACGGGCCTCAGTCTCCACCGTCGGTCTCGCTGCTATGCGTAGCTGTTCCCGAGCCCGCTCCGCGGCCCCTGGCCCAAATCCCGGCCTTGCCTCCGGCAGTGCGTCTCTCTCCGCGCTCCTTCGGACCCACTAGCTCGCAGTCTCCACGGCGCACCTTCCCCTGCGTCTCAGCGTCTGGTCATGCAGCCTTCTAAGATGGCGGGCGTCCAATCCCGTCCGAGCCCTTCGCTGCTCGATCAGCCTGCTCATACACTGAAACGTCTTCCAGGTGCACGAGGTGGTCTACGCTGTCAATACCGGCATTCAGTACGCTTAGAGATGCCCTATGAGTGCAGGATATTGTAGGATTATGTTCGACGGTCGCCGGAGCTCGTTCAAGCAGCGGCCATTTCCCAGTCAGGCAAGCCACGCCCCTCTTGCTGCACATATTTAACTGCTACAGCTTTGCAATGTTCCTATGGGCTAAACTTCCTATTTCATAGAATATATATATATATATATATTAGGGTGGTTAAGTGTGATACCCAATACAGTGTTTAAGAGAGTAATGGCAAAGTCAACGACCTGTCAACCACACCTATGAGCTCAACAGACACTTCTATTGGTAACTTTGCACATGCAAAGAATTTAAGTACTGGTATGAGCGGCTGAGAATATTCTTACATTTAATGTAACACCACATGCTCATTGCTCCATCCCACCTCAGCCTCAAACCTCATACAGGGCACCAAAATGTTTCTATTTAGATGGTTGCAGTCCTAAATATTGACTACAAAATACTACAAAAATACTGACCAACATAAATATCAAGGTCAAAATAACGATGACCAAAATATCGAATTTACATTGATAGAAAGTAAATTACTAAAATAGTAACTACAAAAATAACTACTATGATAATAACAAAAAATAACGTGAAATAATATAATTAAAAAAATATAATTAAAAAATATAATGTTCCAATGTTACTGTAAAACAATTCAAAACATTTGAATATTACTAAATGCATTTAATTAATGGTTAATTATTTAACAAATAAATAATTTAAAAGTACTTTGGTAGACAAAATAAAACATCTGTATTTTTTTAAAACATGTAAGTATAAAAGTAAATATTTAATATTTCAGAAAAATATTTCAAAAAAGATTAAAAGGGTACTTAATTTTATCTAAAAAATATTGACTATTACATGTAAAACACATTACAATTATACTAATTAATATGAAATTGTTGAAAAAAACTCGAAAATAGAAATATTAATTGTTCGTAAACAGAAAATTCAAGCTAATGCAAGCACTGATACAATGTAAATAATTTATTATTACATTTTCACACTATTTTACATCTTTTAATGAATCATTTCAACTTGGAAATAATAAAAAACATCAAATAACCCACAATGAGAACAAAACTAAACTTAAACACCGGCCGTTACCAATTGTTGCCTGCTGCTGGAATTGCTGACTGAGGGGAGAGAGGAGGAAGACCACAACTCCCAGCCCCACCAAGCGGCGTGCCCGCCGCCCACGTCACGCTTCGCGCCAGAAGGCGCTTAAACACCGGCCAGACAATTGTTGCCTGCTGCTGGAATTGTTGCCTGAGGGGAGAGGGGAGGAAGACCACAACTCCCAGCCCCACCAAGCAGCGCGCACGCTGCCCACGTCACACTTCGCGCCAGGAGGCGCTTAAACACCAGCCAAGGCTCCCACATACCAATTGTTGCCTGCTGCTGGAATTGTTGCCTGAGGGGAGAGGGGAGGAAGTCCACAACTCCCAGCCCCACAAAGCGGCGCGCACGCCGCCCACGTCACGCTTCGCGCCAGGAGGCGCTTAAACACCGGCCAGGGCTCCTGCAGCACGGGAGCCCGTTACCAATTGTTGCCTGCTGCTGGAATTATTGCCTGAGGGGAGGAAGACCACAACTCCCAGCACCACCAAGCGGCGCGCATGCCGCCCACGTCATGCTTCGCGCCAGGAGGCGCTTAAACACCGGCTGCGGGAGCCCGTTAGCAATTGTTGCCTGCTGCTGAAATTGTTGCCAGAGGGGAGGAAGACCACAACTCCCAGTCCCACCAAGAGGGCGCGCACGCCGCCCACGTCATGCTTCGCGCCAGGAGGTCCTTAAACACCGACCAGAGGCTCCCGCGCGGTTACCAATTGCTGCCTGCTGCTGGAATTGTTGCCTGAGGGGAGAGGGGAGGAAGACCACAAATCCCAGCCCCACCAAGTGGCGCGCAATCCACCCAAGTCACGCTCCGCGCCAGGAGGCGCTTAAACACCGGTCAGGGCTCCCGCAGCGCGGGATCCTGTTACCAATTGTTGCCTGCTGCTGGAATTGTTGCCTGAGGGGAGAGGGGAGGAAGACCACAACTCCCAGCCCCACCAAGCAGCACGCACGCCGCCCACGTCATGCTTCGCGCCAGGAGGTGCTTAAACACCTGCCAGACAATTGTTGCCTGCTGCTGGAATTGTTGCCTGAGGGGAGAGGGGAGGAAGACCAAAACTCCCAGCCCCACCAAGCGGCACGCACGCCGCCCACGTCACACTTCGGGCCAGGAGGCGCTTAAACACCGGCCAGGGCTCCCGCGTACCAATTGTTGCCTGCTGCTGGAAATGTTGCCTGAGGGGAGAGGGGAGGAAGACCAAAACTCCCAGCCCCACCAAGCGGAGCGCACGCCACCCACGTCACGCTTCGCGCCAAGAGGCGCTTAAACACCGGCCAGGGCTCCTGCAGCGCGGGAGCCCGTTACCAATTGTTGCCTGCTGCTGGAATTGTTGCCTGAGGGGAGGAAGACCACAACTCCCAGCCCCACCAAGCGGCGCGCACGCCGCCCACGTCACGCTTCGCGCCAGGAGGCGCTTAAACACCGGATGCGGGAGCCCGTTACCAATTGTTGCCTGCTGCTGAAATTGTTGCCTGAGGGGAGGAAGACCACAACAACCAGCCCCACCAAGCGGCGCGCACGCCGCCCACGTCACACTTTGCGCCAGGTGGCATTAAAACACCGGCCAGGGCTCCCGCAGCACAGGAGCCCATTACCAATTGTTGCCTGCTGCTGGAATTGTTGCCTGAGGGGAGGAAGACCACAATTCCCAGCCCCACCAAGCGGCGCGCACGCCGCCCACGTTACGCTTTGCGCCAGGTGGCATTAAAACACCGGCCAGGGCTCCCGCAGCACAGGAGCCCATTACCAATTGTTGCCTGCTGCTGGAATTGTTGCCTGAGGGGAGGAAGTCCACAACTCCCTGCCCCACCAAGCGGCGCGCACGCCGCCCACATCACGCTTCGCGCCAGGAGGCACTTAAACACCGGCCAGAGGCTCCCGCGCCATTACCAATTGCTGCCTGCTGCTGGAATTGTTGCCTGAGGGTAGAGGGGAGGAAGACCACAACTCCCAGCCCCACCAAGTGGCGCGCACGCCGCCCACGTCACACTTTGCGCCAGGTGGCATTAAAACACCGGCCAGGGCTCCCGCAGCACAGGAGCCCATTACCAATTGTTGCCTGCTGCTGGAATTGTTGCCTGAGGGGAGGAAGTCCACAACTCCCTGCCCCACCAAGCGGCGCGCACGCCACCCACATCACGCTTCGCGCCAAGAGGCGCTTAAACACCGGCCGCTGCAGGAGCCCGTTACAAATTGTTGCCTGCGGCTGGAATTGTTGCCTGAGGGGAGGAAGACCACAACTCCCAGCCCCACCAAGTGGCGCGCACGCCGCCCACGTCACACTTCGTGCCAGGAGGCGCTTAAACACCGGCTGCGGGAGCCCGTTACCAATTGTTGCCTGCTGCTGAAATTGTTGCCTGAGGGGAGGAAGACCATAACTCCCAGTCCCACCAAGCGGCGCGCATGCCACCCACGTCACGCTTCGCACCAGGAGGCGCTTAAACACCAACCAGAGGCTCGCGCGCCATTACCAATTGCTGCCTGCTGCTGGAATTGTTGCCTGAGGGGAGGAAGACCACAACTCCCAGCCCCACCAAGTGGCGCGCACGCCGCCCACATCACATTTCGTGCCAGGAGGCGCTTAAACACCGGCCAGGGCTCCCGCAGCGCGGGAGCCTGTTACCAATTGTTGCCTGCTGCTGGAATTGTTGCCTGAGGGGAGAGGGGAGGAAGACCACAACTCCCAGCCCCACAAAGCGGGGCGCACGCCGCACACGTCATGCTTAGCGCCAGGAGGTGCTTAAACACCGGCCAGACAATTGTTGCCTGCTGCTGGAATTGTTGCCTGAGGGGAGAGGGGAGGAAGACCACAACTCCCAGCCCCACCAAGCGGCGGGCACGCCGCCCACGTCACACTTCGGGCCAGGAGGCGCTTAAACACCGGCCAGGGCTCCTGCAGCGCGGGAGCCCGTTACCAATTGTTGCCTGCTGCTGGAATTGTTGCCTGAGGGGAGGAAGACCACAACTCCCAGCCCCACCAAGCGGCGCGCACGCCGCCCACTTCACGCTTCGCGCCAGGAGGCGCTTAAACACCGGCTGCGGGAGCCCGTTACACATTGCTGCCTGCTGCTGGAATTGTTGCCTGAGGGGAGAGGGGAGGAAGACCACAACTCCCAGCCCCACCAAGCGGCGTGCACGCCGCCCACGTCACGCTTTGCGCCAGGAGACGTTAAAACACCGGCCAGGGCTCCCGCAGCACAGGAGCCCATTACCAATTGTTGCCTGCTGCTGGAATTGTTGCCTGAGGGGAGGAAGACCACAATTGCCAGCCCCACCAAGCGGCGCGCACGCCGCCCACGTTACGCTTCGCGCCAGGAGGCGCTAAAACACCGGCCATGGCTCCCGCAGCGCGGGAGCCTGTTACCAATTGTTGCATGCTGCTGGAATTGTTGCCAGAGGGGAGAGGGGAGGAAGACCACAACTCCCAGCCCCACCAAGGGCCGCGCCAGGAGGCGCTTAAACACCGGCCAGGAACCAATTGTTACCTGCAGCTGGAATTGTTGCCTGAGGGGAGAGGGGAGGAAAACCACAACTCCCAGTCCCACCAAGCGGCGCACATGCCACCCACGTCACGCTTCACACCAGGAGGCGCTTAAACACCGACCAGAGGCTCCCGCGCCATTACCAATTGCTGCCTGCTGCTGGAATTGTTGCCTGAGGGGAGAGGGGAGGAAGACCACAACTCCCAGCCCCACCAAGCGGCGCGCACTCCGCACACGTCACGCTTCGCGCCAGGAGGCGCTTCAAATTAAACACCGGCCAGGGCTCCCGCAGCACGGGAGCTTGTTACCAATTGTTGCCTGCTGCTGGAATTGTTGCCTGAGGGGAGGAAGACCACAACTCCCAGCCCCACCAAGCGGCGCGCCAGGAGGCGCTTAAACACCGGCCAGCAAACCAATTGTTGCCTGCTGCTGGAATTGTTGCCTGAGGGGAGAGGTGAGGAAGACCACAACTCCCAGCCCCACCAAGCGGCGCACATGCCGCCCACGTCACACTTCGCGCCAGGAGGCGCTTAAACACTGGCCAGGGCTCCCGACCCCGTTGCCAATTGTTGCCTGCTGCTGGAATTGTTGCCTGAGGGGAGAGGGGAGGAAGACCACAACTCCCAAGCCACCAAGGGCGCGCACGCCGCCCACGTCACGCTGCCCACGTCACGCCGCCCACGTCACGCTTCACGCCTGCAGTCACTTAAACATCGGCCAGTCATTACCAATTGTTGCCTGCTGCTGGAATTGTTGCCTGAGGGGAGAGGTGAGCAAGACCACAACTCCCAGCCCCACCAAGCGGCGCGCCAGGAGGTGCTTAAACACCGGCCAGGAACCAATTGTTGCCTGCTGCTGGAATTGTTGCCTGAGGGGAGAGGGGAGGAAGACCAAAACTTCCAGCCCCACCAAGCGGCGGGCACGCCGCCCACGTCACGCTTCGCGCCAGGAGTAGCTTAAACACAGGCCAGGACTCCCGCGCCAATTGTTGCATGCTGCAGGAATTGTTGCCTGAGGGGAGAGGGGAGGAAGTCCACAACTCCCAGCCCCACCAAGCGGCGCGCCAGGAGGCGCTGAAACACCGACCAGGAACCAATTGTTCTCTGCTGCTGGAATTGTTGCCTGAGGGGAGAGGGGAGGAAGACCACAACTCCCAGCCCCACCAAGCGGCGCGCACGCCGCCCACGTCATGCTTCGCACCAGGAGGCGCTTAAACACCGGCCAGAGGCTCCCGCGCCGTTACCAATTGTTGCCTGCTGCTGGAATTGTTGCCTGAGGGGAGGAAGACCACAACTCCCAGCCCCACCAAGCGGCGCGCACACCGCCCACGTCACGCTTAGTGCCAGGAGGCGCTTAAACACCGGCTGCGGGAGCCAGTTACCAATTGCTGCCTGCTGCTGGAATTGTTGCCTGAGGGGAGAGGGGAGGAAGAACACAACTCCCAGCCCCACCAAGTGGCGCGCACGCCGCCCACGTCACGCTTCGCGCCAGGAGGCGCTTAAACACCTGCCAGGGCTCCCGCAGCGCGGAAGCCTGTTACCGATTGTTGCCTGCTGCTGGAATTGTTGCCTGAGGGGAGAGGGGAGGAAGACCACAACTCCCAGCCCCACCAAGCGGCGCGCACGCCGCACACGTCACGCTTCACGCCAGGAGGTGCTTAAACACCGGCCAGACAATTGTTGCCTGGTGCTGGAATTGTTGCCTGAGGGGAGAGGGGAGGAAGACCACAACTCCCAGCCCCACCAAGCGGCGTGCACGCCGTCCACGTCACACTTCGGGCCAGGAGGCGCTTAAACACCTGCCAGGGCTCCCGCGTACCAATTGTTGCCTGCTGTTGGAATTGTTGCCTGAGGGGAGAGGGGAGGAAGTCCACAACTCCCAGCCCCACCAAGCGGCGCACACGCCACCCACGTCACGCTTTGCGCCAGGAGGCGCTTAAACACCGGCCAGGGCTCCTGCAGCGCGGGAGCCCGTTACCAATTGTTGCCTGCTGCTGGAATTGTTGCCTGAGGGGAGGAAGACCACAACTCCCAGCCCCACCAAGCGGCGCGCACGCCGCCCACTTCACGCTTCGCGCCAGGAGGCGCTTAAACACCGGCTGCGGGAGCCCGTTACACATTGCTGCCTGCTGCTGGAATTGTTGCCTGAGGGGAGCGGGGAGGAAGTCCACAACTCCCAGCCCCACCAAGCGGCGCGCACGCCACCCACGTCACGCTTTGCGCCAGGAGGCGCTTAAACACCGGCCAGGGCTCCCGCAGCGCGGGAGCCTGTTGCCAATTGTTGCATGCTGCTGGAATTGTTGCCTGAGGGGAGAGGGGAGGAAGACCACAACTCCCAGTCCCACCAAACGCTGCCCACGTCACGCCGCCCACGTCACGTCACGCTTCGCGCCTGCAGTCACTTAAACACCGGCCAGTCATTACCAATTGTTGCCTGCTGCTGGAATTGTTGCCTGAGGGGAGAGGTGAGCAAGACCACAACTCCCAGCCCCACCAAGCGGCGCGCCAGGAGGTGCTTAAACACCGGCCAGGAACCAATTGTTGCCTGCTGCTGGAATTGTTGCCTGAGGGGAGGAAGACCACAACTCCCAGCCCCACCAAGTGGCGCGCACGCCGCCCACGTCACCCTTTGCGCCAGGAGGCGCTTAAACACCGGCCAGGCTTCCCGCAGCACGGGAGCCCGTTGCCAATTGTTGCCTGCTGCTGGAATTGTTGCCTGAGGGGAGGAAGACCACAACTCCCAGCCCCAACAAGCGGCGCGCACGCCGCCCACTTCACGCTTCGCGCCAGGAGGCGCTTAAACACCGGCTGCGGGAGCCCGTTACACATTGCTGCCTGCTGGTGGAATTGTTGCCTGAGAGGGGAGGAAGACCACAACTCCCAGCCCCACCAAGCGGCGTGCACGCCGCCCACATCACGCTTTGCGCCAGGAGGCGTTAAAACACCGGCCAGGGCTCCCGCAGCACAGGAGCCCATTACCAATTGTTACCTGCTGCTGGAATTGTTGCCTGAGGGGAGAGGGGAGGAAGACCACAACTCCCAGCCCCACCAAGCGCCGCGCCAGGAGGCGCTTAAACACCGGCCAGGAACCAATTGTTACCTGCAGCTGGAATTGTTGCCTGAGGGGAGAGGGGAGGAAAACCACAACTCCCAGTCCCACCAAGCGGCGCACATGCCACCCACGTCACGCTTCACACCAGGAGGCGCTTAAACACCGACCAGAGGCTCCCGCGCCATTACCAATTGCTGCCTGCTGCTGGAATTGTTGCCTGAGGGAGGAAGACCACAACTCCCAGCCCCACCAAGCGGCGCGCAGTCCGCCCACGTCACGCTTCGCGCCAGGAGGCGATTCAAATTAAACACCGGCCAGGGCTCCCGCAGCACGGGAGCCTGTTACCAATTGTTGAATGCTGCTGGAATTGTTGCCTGAGAGGGGAGGAAGACCACAACTCCCAGCCCCACCAAGCGGCGCGCCAGGAGGCGCTTAAACACCGGCCAGGAACCAATTGTTGCCTGCTGCTGGAATTGTTGCCTGAGGGGAGAGGTGAGGAAGACCACAACTCCCAGCCCCACCAAGCGGCGCACATGCCGCCCACGTCACACTTCGTGCCAGGAGGCGCTTAAACACTTGCCAGGGCTCCCGCCCCCGTTGCCAATTGTTGCTTGCTGCTGGAATTGTTGCCTGAGGGGAGAGGGGAGGAAGACCACAACTCCCAGCCCACCAAGGGGTGCGCACGCCGCCCACGTCACGCTGCCCACGTCACGCCGCCCACGTCACGCTTCGCGCCTGCAGTCACTTAAACACCGGCCAGTCATTACCAATTGTTGCCTGCTGCTGGAATTGTTGCCTGAGGGGAGAGGTGAGCAAGACCACAACTCCCAGCCCCACCAAGCGGCGCGCCAGGAGGTGCTTAAACACCGGCCAGGAACCAATTGTTGCCTGGTGCTGGAATTGTTGCCTGAGGGGAGGAAGACCACAACTCCCAGCCCCACCAAGTGGCGCGCACGCCGCCCACGACACGCTTCGTGTCAGGAGGCGCTTAAACACCGGCCAGGCTTCCCGCAGCACGGGAGCCCGTTGCCAATTGTTGCCTGCTGCTGGAATTGTTGCCTGAGGGGAGAGGGGAGGAAGACCGCAACTCCCAGCCCCACCAAGCGGCGCGCACGCCGCCCACGACACGCTTCGTGTCAGGAGGCGCTTAAACACCGGCCAGGGCTCCCACAGCGCGGGAGCCTGTTACCAATTGTTGCCTGCTGCTGGAATTGTTGCCTGAGTGGAGAGGGGAGGAAGACCACAACTCCCAGCCCCACTAAGCGGCATGGCAGGAGGCGCTTAAACATCGGCCAGGAACCAATTGTTGCCTGCTGCTGGAATTGTTGCCTGAGGGGAGAGGGGAGGAAGACCACAACTCCCAGCCCCACCAAGCGGCGCGCATTGCGCCCACGTCACACTTCGCGCCAGGAGGCGCTTCAACACCGGCCCCGTTACCAATTGTTGCCTGCTGCTGGAATTGTTGCCTGAGGGGAGAGGGGAGGAAGACCAAAACTTCCAGCCCCACCAAGCGGCGGGCACGCTACCCACGTCACGCCACCCATGTCACGCTTCGCGCCAGGAGTCGCTTAAACACCGGCCAGGACTCCCGCGCCAATTGTTGCATGCTGCAGGAATTGTTGCCTGAGGGGAGAGGGGAGGAAGTCCACAACTCCCAGCCCCACCAAGCGGCGCGCCAGGAGACGCTTAAACACCGACCAGGAACCAATTGTTCCCTGCTGCTGGAATTGTTGCCTGAGGGGAGGAAGACCACAACTCCCAGCCCCACCAAGCGGCGCGCACGCCGCCCACGTCATGCTTCGCACCAGGAGGCGCTTAAACACCGGCCAGAGGCTC
This sequence comes from Calotriton arnoldi, assembly GCA_963921515.1. Classification (NCBI taxonomy): domain Eukaryota; kingdom Metazoa; phylum Chordata; class Amphibia; order Caudata; family Salamandridae; genus Calotriton; species Calotriton arnoldi. The sequence goes on along the minus strand of CAWUFW010007312.1, from coordinate 583,542 downwards.
CCGCGCCATTACCAATTGCTGCCTGCTGCTGGAATTGTTGCCTGAGGGGAGAGGGGAGGAAGACCACAACTCCTAGCCCCACCAAGCGGCACGCACGCTGCCGACGTCACGCTTCGCGCCAGGAGGCGCTTAAACACTGGCCAGGACTCCCGCAGCGCTGGAGCCTGTTACCAATTGTTGCCTGCTGCTGGCATTGTTGCCTTAGGGGAGAGGGGAGGAAGACCACAACTCCCAGCCCCACCAAGGGGCGCGCACGCCGCCCACGTCACGCTTCGCGCCAGGAGGCGCTTAAACACCGGCCAGGGCACCCGCAGCGCGGGAGCCCGTTACCAATTGTTGCCTGCTGCTGGAATTGTTGCCTGAGGGGAGGAAGACCACAACTCCCAGCCCCACCAAGCGGTGCGCACACCGCCCACGTCACGCTTCGTGCCAGGAGGTGCTTAAGCACCGGCCAGACAATTGTTGCCTGGTGCTGGAATTGTTGCCTGAGGGGAGAGGGGAGGAAGACCACAACTCCCAGCCCCACCAGCGGCGCGCCAGGAGGCGCTGAAACACCGACCAGGAACCAATTGTTCCCTGCTGCTGGAATTCTTGCCTGAGGGGAGAGGGGAGGAAGACCACAACTCCCAGCCCCACCAAGCGGCGCGCACGCCGCCCACGTCACGCTTCGCGCCAGGAGGTGCTTAAACACCGGCCAGACAATTGTTGCCTGGTGCTGGAATTGTTGCCTGAGGGGAGAGGGGAGGAAGACCACAACTCCCAGCCCCACCAAGCGGCGCGCACGCCGCCTACGTCACACTTCGGGACAGGAGGCGCTTAAACACCAGCCAGGGCTCCCGCGTACCAATTGTTGCCTGCTGCTGGAATTGTTGCCTGAGGGGAGAGGGGAGGAAGTCCACAATTCCCAGCCCCACCAAGCGGCGCGCACACCACACACGTCACCCTTCGCACCAGGAGGCGCTTCAAATTAAACACCGGCCAGGGCTCCCGCAGCACGGGAGCCTGTTACCAATTGTTGCCTGCTGCTGGAATTGTTGCCTGAGGGGAGAGGGGAGGAAGACCACAACTCCCAGCCCCACCAAGCGGCGCGCCAGGAGGCGCTGAAACACCGGCCAGGAACCAATTGTTGCCTGCTGCTGAAATTGTTGCCTGAGGGGAGAGGTGAGGAAGACCACAACTCCCAGCCCCACCAAGCGGCGCACATGCCGCCCACGTCACACTTCGCGCCAGGAGGCGCTTAAACACTGGCCAGGGTTCCCGCCCCCGTTGCCAATTGTTGCCTGCTGCTGGAATTGTTGCCTGAGGGGAGAGGGGAGGAAGACCACAACTCCCAGCCCACCAAGGGGCGCGCACGGCGCCCACGTCACGCTGCCCACGTCACGCCGCCCACGTCACGCTTCGCGCCTGCAGTCACTTAAACACCGGCCAGTCATTACCAATTGTTGCCTGCTGCTGGAATTGTTGCCTGAGGGGAGAGGTGAGCAAGACCACAACTCCCAACCCCACCAAGTGGCGCGCACGCCACCCACGTCACCCTTTGCGCCAGGAGGCGCTTAAACACCGGCCAGGCTTCCCGCAGCACGGGAGCCCATTGCCAATTGTTGCCTGCTGCTGGAATTGTTGCCTGAGGGGAGAGGGGAGGAAGACCGCAACTCCCAGCCCCACCAAGCGGCGCGCACGCCGCCCACGACACGCTTCGTGTCAGGAGGCGCTTAAACACCGGCCAGGGCTCCCACAGCGCGGGAGCCTGTTACCAATTGTTGCCTGCTGCTGGAATTGTTGCCTGAGTGGAGAGGGGAGGAAGACCACAACTCCCAGCCCCACTAAGCGGCATGGCAGGAGGCGCTTAAACATCGGCCAGGAACCAATTGTTGCCTGCTGCTGGAATTGTTGCCTGAGGGGAGAGGGGAGGAAGACCAAAACTTCCAGCCCCACCAAGCGGCGGGCACGCCCCACGTCACGCCACCCATGTCACGCTTCGCGCCAGGAGTCGCTTAAACACCGGCCAGGACTCCCGCGCCAATTGTTGCATGCTGCAGGAATTGTTGCCTGAGGGGAGAGGGGAGGAAGTCCACAACTCCCAGCCCCACCAAGCGGCGCGCCAGGAGACAGCTTAAACACCGACCAGGAACCAATTGTTCCCTGCTGCTGGAATTGTTGCCTGAGGGGAGGAAGACCACAACTCCCAGCCCCACCAAGCGGCGCGCACGCCGCCCACGTCATGCTTCGCACCAGGAGGCGCTTAAACACCGGCCAGAGGCTCCCGCGCCGTTACCAATTGCTGCCTGCTGCAGGAATTGTTGCCTGAGGGGAGAGGGGAGGAAGTCCACAACTCCCAGCCCCACCAAGCGGCGCGCCAGGAGGCGCTGAAACACCGACCAGGAACCAATTGTTCCCTGCTGCTGGAATTCTTGCCTGAGGGGAGAGGGGAGGAAGACCACAACTCCCAGCCCCACCAAGCGGTGCGCACGCCGCCCACGTCATGCTTAGCACCAGGAGGCGCTTAAACACCGGCCAGAGGCTCCCGTGCCGTTACCAATTGCTGCCTGCTGCTGGAATTGTTGCCAGAGGGGAGAGGGGAGGAAGACCACAACTCCCGGCCCCACCAAGCAGCGCGCATGCCGCCCACGTCACGCTTCGCGCCAGGAGGCGCTTAAACACCGGCCGGGGCTCCCGCAGCACGGGAGCCCATTACCAATTGTTGCCTACTGCTGGAATTGTTGCCTGAGGGGAGGAAGACCACAACTCCTAGCCCCACCAAGCGGCACGCACGCTGCCCACGTCACGCTTTGCGCCAGGAAGCGCTTAAACACTGGCCAGGACTCCCGCACCGCTGGAGCCTGTTACCAATTGTTGCCTGCTGCTGGCATTGTTGCCTTAGGGGAGAGGGGAGGAAGACCACAACTCCCAGCCCCACCAAGGGGCGTGCACGCCGCCCATGTCACGCTTCGCACCAGGAGGCGCTTAAACACCGGCCAGGGCTCCCGCAGCGCGGGAGCCCGTTACCAATTGTTGCCTGCTGCTGGAATTGTTGCCTGAGGGGAGAAAGACCACAACTCCCAGCCCCACCAAGCGGCGCGCACACCGCCCACGTCACGCTTAGTGCCAGGAGGCGCTTAAACACCGGCTGCGGGAGCCCGTTACCAATTGCTGCCTGCTGCTGGAATTGTTGCCTGAGGGGAGAGGGGAGGAAGAACACAACTCCCAGCCCCACCAAGTGGAGCGCACGCCGCCCACGTCACGCTTCGCGCCAGGAGGCGCTTAAACACCGGCCAGGGCTCCCGCAGCGCGGAAGCCTGTTACCGATTGTTGCCTGCTGCTGGAATTGTTGCCTGAGGGGAGAGGGGAGGAAGACCACAACTCCCAGCCCCACCAAGCGGCGCGCACGCCGCCCACGTCACGCTTCGCGCCAGGAGGTGCTTAAACACCGGCCAGACAATTGTTGCCTGGTGCTGGAATTGTTGCCTGAGGGGAGAGGGGAGGAAGACCACAACTCCCAGCCCCACCAAGCGGCGCGCACGCCACCCACGTCACACTTCGGGCCAGGAGGCGCTTAAACACCGGCCAGGGCTCCCGCGTACCAATTGTTGCCTGCTGCTAGAATTGTTGCCTGAGAAGAGAGGGGAGGAAGACCACAACTCCCAGCCCCACAAAGCGGTGCGCACGCCGCACACGTCATGCTTAGCGCCAGGAGGTGCTTAAACACCGGCCAGACAATTGTTGCCTGCTGCTGGAATTGTTGCCTGAGGGGAGGAAGACCACAACTCCCAGCCCCACCAAGCGCCGCGCACGCCACCCACGTCACGCTTTGCGCCAGGAGGCGCTTAAACACCGGCCAGGGCTCCTGCAGCGCGGGAGCCCGTTACCAATTGTTGCCTGCTGCTGGAATTGTTGCCTGAGGGGAGGAAGACCACAACTCCCAGCCCCAACAAGCGGCGCGCACGCCGCCCACTTCACGCTTCGCGCCAGGAGGCGCTTAAACACCGGCTGCGGGAGCCCGTTACACATTGCTGCCTGCTGCTGGAATTGTTGCCTGAGGGGAGGAAGACCACAACTCCCAGCCCCACAAAGCGGCGCGCACGCCGCACACGTCATGCTTAGCGCCAGGAGGTGCTTAAACACCGGCCAGACAATTGTTGCCTGCTGCTGGAATTGTTGCCTGAGGGGAGAGGGGAGGAAGACCACAACTCCCAGCCCCACCAAGCGGCGTGCACGCCGCCCACATCACGCTTTGTGCCAGGAGGCGTTAAAACACCGGCCAGGGCTCCCGCAGCACAGGAGCCCATTACCAATTGTTACCTGCTGCTGGAATTGTTGCCTGAGGGGAGAGGGGAGGAAGACCACAACTCCCAGCCCCACCAAGCGGCGTGCACGCCGCCCACATCACGCTTTGCGCCAGGAGGCGTTAAAACACCGGCCAGGGCTCCCGCAGCACAGGAGCCTATTACCAATTGTTGCCTGCTGCTGGAATTGTTGCCTGAGGGGAGGAAGACCACAATTCCCAGCCCCACCAAGCGGCGCGCACGCCGCCCACGTTACGCTTCGCGCCAGGAGACTCTTAAACATCGGCCAGGGCTCCCGCAGCACAGGAGCCCATTACCAATTGTTGCATGCTGCTGGAATTGTTGCCTGAGGGGAGAGGGGAGGAAAACCACAACTCCCAGTCCCACCAAGCGGCGCACATGCCACCCACGTCACGCTTCACACCAGGAGGCGCTTAAACACCGACCAGAGGCTCCCGCGCCATTACCAATTGCTGCCTGCTGCTGGAATTGTTGCCTGAGGGGAGGAAGACCACAACTCCCAGCCCCACCAAGCGGCGCGCACTACTCCGCCCACGTCACGCTTCGCGCCAGGAGGCGCTTCAAATTAAACACCGGCCAGGGCTCCCGCAGCACGGGAGCCTGTTACCAATTGTTGAATGCTGCTGGAATTGTTGCCTGAGGGGAGAGGGGAGGAAGACCACAACTCCCAGCCCCACCAAGCGGCGCGCCAGGAGGCGCTTAAACACCGGCCAGGAACCAATTGTTGCCTGCTGCTGGAATTGTTGCCTGAGGGGAGAGGTGAGGAAGACCACAACTCCCAGCCCCACCAAGCGGCGCACATGCCGCCCACGTCACGCTGCCCACGTCACGCCGCCCACGTCACGCTTCGCGCCTGCAGTCACTTAAACACCGGCCAGTCATTACCAATTGTTGCCTGCTGCTGGAATTGTTGCCTGAGGGGAGAGGTGAGCAAGACCACAACTCCCAGCCCCACCAAGCGGCGCGCCAGGAGGTGCTTAAACACCGGCCAGGAACCAATTGTTGCCTGCTGCTGGAATTGTTGCCTGAGAGGAGGAAGACCACAACTCCCAGCCCCACCAAGCGGCGCGCATTGCGCCCACTTCACACTTCGCGCCAGGAGGCGCTTAAACACCGGCCCCGTTACCAATTGTTGCCTGCTGCTGGAATTGTTGCCTGAGGGGAGAGGGGAGGAAGACCAAAACTTCCAGCCCCACCAAGCGGCGGGCACGCCGCCCACGTCACGCCACCCATGTCACGCTTCGCGCCAGGAGTCGCTTAAACACCGGCCAGGACTCCCGTGCCAATTGTTGCATGCTGCAGGAATTGTTGCCTGAGGGGAGAGGGGAGGAAGTCCACAACTCCCAGCCCCACCAAGCGGCGCGCCAGGAGACGCTTAAACACCGACCAGGAACCAATTGTTCCCTGCTGCTGGAATTGTTGCCTGAGGGGAGGAAGACCACAACTCCCAGCCCCACCAATGCTGGAATTGTTGCCTGAGGGGAGAGGGGAGGAAGACCACAACTCCTAGCCCCACCAAGCGGCACGCACGCTGCCCACGTCACGCTTCGCGCCAGGAGGCGCTTAAACACTGCCCAGGACTCCCGCAGCGCTGGAGCCTGTTACCAATTGTTGCCTGCTGCTGGCATTGTTGCCTTAGGGGAGAGGGGAGGAAGACCACAACTCCCAGCCCCACCAAGGGGCGCGCACGCCGCCCACGTCACGCTTCGCGCCAGGAGGCGCTTAAACACCGGCCAGGGCTCCCGCAGCGCGGGAGTCCGTTACCAATTGTTGCCTGCTGCTGGAATTGTTGCCTGAGGGGGGGAAGACCACAACTCCCAGCCCCACCAAGCGGCGCGCACACCGCCCACGTCACGCTTCGCGCCAGGAGGTGCTTATACACCGGCCAGACAATTGTTGCCTGGTGCTGGAATTGTTGCCTGAGGGGAGAGGGGAGGAAGAACACAACTCCCAGCCCCACCAAGTGGCGCGCACGCCACCCACGTCACGCTTCGCGCCAGGAGGCGCTTAAACACCGGCCAGGGCTCCCGCAGCGCGGAAGCCTGTTACCGATTGCTGCCTGCTGCTGGAATTGTTGCCTGAGGGGAGAGGTGAGCAAGACCACAACTCCCAGCCCCACCAAGCGGCGCGCCAGGAGGTGCTTAAACACCGGCCAGGAACCAATTGTTGCCTGCTGCTGGAATTGTTGCCTGAGAGGAGGAAGACCACAACTCCCAGCCCCACCAAGCGGCGCGCATTGCGCCCACTTCACACTTCGCGCCAGGAGGCGCTTAAACACCGGCCCCGTTACGAATTGTTGCCTGCTGCTGGAATTGTTGCCTGAGGGGAGAGGGGAGGAAGACCAAAACTTCCAGCCCCACCAAGCGGCGGGCACGCCGCCCACGTCACGCCACCCATGTCACGCTTCACGCCAGGAGTCGCTTAAACACCGGCCAGGACTCCCGTGCCAATTGTTGCATGCTGCAGGAATTGTTGCCTGAGGGGAGAGGGGAGGAAGTCCACAACTCCCAGCCCCACCAAGCGGCGCGCCAGGAGACAGCTTAAACACCGACCAGGAACCAATTGTTCCCTGCTGCTGGAATTGTTGCCTGAGGGGAGGAAGACCACAACTCCCAGCCCCACCAATGCTGGAATTGTTGCCTGAGGGGAGAGGGGAGGAAGACCACAACTCCTAGCCCCACCAAGCGGCACGCACGCTGCCCACGTCACGCTTCGCGCCAGGAGGCGCTTAAACACTGGCCAGGACTCCCGCAGCGCTGGAGCCTGTTACCAATTGTTGCCTGCTGCTGGCATTGTTGCCTTAGGGGAGAGTGGAGGAAGACCACAACTCCCAGCCCCACCAAGGGGCGCGCACGCCGCCCACGTCACGCTTCGCGCCAGGAGGCGCTTAAACACCGGCCAGGGCTCCCGCAGCGCGGGAGTCCGTTACCAATTGTTGCCTGCTGCCGGAATTGTTGCCTGAGGGGGGGAAGACCACAACTCCCAGCCCCACCAAGCGGCGCGCACACCGCCCACATCACGCTTCGCGCCAGGAGGTGCTTATACACCGGCCAGACAATTGTTGCCTGGTGCTGGAATTGTTGCCTGAGGGGAGAGGGGAGGAAGAACACAACTCCCAGCCCCACCAAGTGGCGCGCACGCCGCCCACGTCACGCTTCGCGCCAGGAGGCGCTTAAACACCGGCCAGGGCTCCCGCAGCGCGGAAGCCTGTTACCGATTGCTGCCTGCTGCTGGACTTGTTGCCTGAGGGGAGAGGGGAGGAAGACCACAACTCCCAGCCCCACCAAGCGGCGCGCACGCCACCCACGTCACGCTTCGCGCCAGGAGGTGCTTAAACACCGGCCAGACAATTGTTGCCTGGTGCTGGAATTGTTGCCTGAGGGGAGAGGGGACGAAGACCACAACTCCCAGCCCCCACAAGCGGCGCGCACGCCGCCCACGTCACACTTCGGGACAGGAGGCGCTTAAACACCGGCCAGGGCTCCCGCGTACCAATTGTTGCCTGCTGCTGGAATTGTTGCCTGAGGGGAGAGGGGAGGAAGTCCACAATTCCCAGCCCCACCAAGCGGCGCACACCACCCACGTCACCCTTCGCACCAGGAGGGGCTTAAACACCGGCCAGGGCTCCTGCAGCGCGGGAGCCCATAACCAATTGTTGCCTGCTGCTGGAATTGTTGCCTGAGGGGAGGAAGACCACAACTCCCAGCCCCACCAAGCGGCACGCACGCCGCCCACGTCACGCTTCGTGCAAGGAGGCGCTTAAACACCGGCTGCGGGAGCCCGTTACCAATTGTTGCCTGCTGCTGAAATTGTTGCCTGAGGGGAGAGGGGAGGAAGACCACAATTCCCAGCCCCACCAAGCGGCGCGCATGCCGCCCACGTCACGCTTCGCGCCAGGAGGCGCTTAAACACCGGCCAGGGCTCCCGCAGCGCGGGAGCCTGTTACCAATTGTTGCATGCTGCTGGAATTGTTGCCTGAGGGGAGAGGGGAGGAAGACCACAACTCCCACCCCCACCAAGGGCTGCGCCAGGAGGCGCTTAAACACCGGCCAGGAACCAATTGTTGCCTGCAGCTGGAATTGTTGCCTGAGGGGAGAGGGGAGGAAAACCACAACTCCCAGTCCCACCAAGCGGCGCACATGCCACCCACGTCACGCTTCGCACCAGGAGGCGCTTAAACAATGACCAGAGGCTCCTGCGCCATTACCAATTGCTGCCTGCTGCTGGAATTGTTGCCTGAGGGGAGGAAGACCACAACTCCCAGCCCCACCAAGCGGCGCGCACACCGCCCATGTCACGCTTTGTGCCAGGAAGCGCTTAAACACCGGCCAGGGCTCCCGCAGCACGGGAGCCCGTTACCAATTGTTGCCTGCTGCTGGAATTGTTGCCTGAGGGGGAGGGGAGGAAGACCACAACTCCCAGCCCCACCAAGCGGCGCGCACTCCGCCCACGTCACACTTCGCGCCAGGAGGCGCTTCAAATTAAACACCGGCCAGGGCTCCCGCAGCACGGGAGCCTGTTACCAATTGTTGCCTGCTGCTGGAATTGTTGCCTGAGGGGAGAGGGGAGGAAGACCACAACTCCCAGCCCCACCAAGCCGCGTGCACGCCGCCCACGTAACGCTTCGCACCAGGAGGCGCTTAAACACCGGCCACGGCTCCCGCGCGTTACCAATTGTTGCCTGCTGCTGGAATTGTTGCCTGAGGGGAGGAAGACCACAACTCCCAGCCCCAACAAGCGGCGCACATGCCGCCCACGTCACACTTCGCGCCAGGAGGCGCTTAAACACATAAAAATATACAGGATCCGCCTATGCGTCCTATTGTTTCATCGATAAATTCCTGTATAGAACCACTCTCCCAGTATGTGGACTCATTTTTATGTCCTCTTACTAAAATGTATGAGTCATACATAAAAGATACAGGACACATGATAGCGACCATTGAGTATAAACCTTTCAACTGTGAGACACAATTTTTGGTCACTCTGGATATAGAATCCTTGTATACCAACATCCCCCAGGATCTAGCCATGGAGGCAGTGGCAACTCTATTGGCTAGAATTCCTGGGGAGAGACCTAACAATTTTATTATAGAGTGCTTAGATATAGTCCTGCACTATAATTTCTTTGAGTTTAAGGAGAACCTTTACCAACAGATACAGGGCACCAGCATGGGAGCTTCATGTGCTCCAAGTGTGGCGAATACATATATGGGTGAATTTGAGTTAAAACATATTTTTAATGAGATGGCTCCTTTCTACGAGAATATAACAACTTGGCTTAGATTTATAGACAACATATTCTTTGTCTGGACAGGTGATGAGCCTAGCTTAGTCCAGTTTGTTGAGTGGCTTAATTTGAGTGACTGTAACCTTAAGTTTACGGCCAAATATTCACATTGTAAAGTAGAGTTTTTGGATATTTGGATCAAGAGTGGCAATGAGGGAATTGAGGTCAGCCTGTACAGAAAACCTACGGCTAAAAATACAGTTTTACAGCATTCTAGTTTTCATCCCTCATGTCAAAAAGACTCGATACCCTTTGGGAAATTCTTGAGAATCAAGCGAAACTGTACCAATATACATGACTTTATGACACATGCGGAGCAATTGAAAAAGAGACTTGTGCTCAGAGGATATCCTAAACGTTTAATCAGACAGTCCATGAAACGTGCTAAATACTATAATAGAGACAGTCTGATTAACGTAAGGGAAAAACAACCTTTGGAAAGGCTTGTATGTGTTGTTAATCATTCCAGCTACAACAACAAAATACAACAGGTTTTACATAGGAACTGGAAGATTTTAAACACCAATGAAGACAGTATGGCACTAATGAAACCTATTGTGGCGTTTCGTAGAAATTCCAACCTAAGAGACAAGCTAGTCCATAGTAGAATAAAATCACCTACAAAAATCAGGGAGCAAAGCACACTAGATGGGCTTCCACCAGTCTTAGGCAACCACAGATGTGGTAATTGCCATGCATGTCCAACAGCTATGACTACGGAAGTATGGTCCTATGGCACAAAAACAGGGAAGCTTAAAAGCCACACAAACTGTAGAAGTAGTAATATAGTATATCTTATTCTGTGCCCGTGTGGACTTGGATACATAGGAGAGACAGGGAGAGAATTTCGCCTGAGACTGTCGGAACATAAATCTGCCATTAGGACACATAAAACACAAGCTCCTATGGTAAAACACTATATGGAAAACAATCATAGTGAGCATGATCTCAAATGGTTGATCTTAGAAAAATCAACCCTAAACCAGGACATGATACAGAAAAAGTAAGAAAAAACAGGGAAACCTTTTGGATTTTTCATTGCGATACAGTACGTAGAGGTCTTAATGAAGAAATCACGTAGATTATAACATAAATGTATCATTTATAAGTGTCCTTTTACTTCTGCATCTCTATTTCCTAGATTGTAATTAGCTGTACTCGAGGTGTATTGCACCAGGTAGAGTACACTAGTAGACAGAGTCTTACCATTTGATCGTTAATATTAATTCATAATATACGATCATTTGAATTATCAGCATCTGACTATGGGCAGAGTAGGTGCTACCATTTATTATAATCTGTTAAAAGTACTTCGATTACCCTGTTCTATTCAGAGCCCCCAACGCACTATGGCAGCCTAAGTACACTTTCAGTATGTACTATGGGATTTAGATGCAGTTATATGGGACCAATAGGTAGAGAATTACTATGCAGGCTTGCAACATTTGGAGGTTTCAAGTTTGTTATACTTTCGTTTTGATATTGAGCTTCCCACTTAAACATGGCGGCCGCTTTTTGGTGTTTCCGTTAGAATATCATATATAATGTGAGATAGGATGTTTATTTGCACCATATACCATTTGAAGTCTGAATAGATATCTCCTAACAATTTCGAACGTGGATAGATGTGTACAACACTTTCTGGGACTCTTATGGATGCCAGCACTTGTCCCATTTCAATTGAGATGGAACTATAACCGTATGGATATCCCATAGTAATTTGAATATGGACATTTCACTACTTTTCTGTATTGTTAGATATTAGACCCCTTAGTGTAAGAGGGGATGGTATGAGTAAGACGATGATAAAACTCTCACAATAGGGATAGCTAGTTATATCCACTACAACATGGCGGCTGCCTTTTTGATGGCTTTCTTTGGTCGCGCCAAACAACGCGAGTTTTGACAGGCACGCTACGCGCCAGTTTTACGCAATGGTTACATGTACAAATAGATCCTGTGCACGCATGGTTGTATACCGCACGTGGGTGGTGTCTCCAACAGCGGGACGATTTATATCAGAGGTAAGGTTTCCATGCCGGTTTCTTGCTCTTAGTTAGTGGGTTGTACCTGGCCCGGCTCGTGCCCGTTTCTGCACTGTAAAATATGTTCCGGTAGCTGAAGTCAACGTTCTATCTGGGTAGAATAGTATTGGCGTCCTCCCCAGAGTGTGAGTTTATGGTTAGAAAGCTAGAGGCGTGCGAGGAAACATTTGTAATTACACACTGGAAGAAAGGTTCTTATGTAAAATAAAATTAAGTTCCTCTCCGGTTTTGTCTGTAAGGTTGAAGAGTTACTGGCATTGAAGAACTTGGTTCTGATAGCATAGTGATGCTGCCTCTCTCTGCGGTTGGAGGGACTAGTTAGTCTCTCGGACATATATTAAGAGGAACATCTGTGCTTTTCCCATTGGCAGAGTTTTGAAAAGGTCTAAAAAGAGCCTGTGACAGAAGAATCCAGGACGCATATTTACAGCTTGCACTTTATGGTCCCAGCTTTAACATCGGATAAAGGAATGAGGCTTCATTTCTTCGAAGGGTAAATACATATGTATTTGTTAGATTTACCATCTTTTCGCCTATAAGATTCCCAAAGATAAATCCTGACGTGCCGATTATAATTTTTCAGTATTTTGGACTCTATCTGCTGGCTTGCAGGTTTAAAATAAACATTGAAGTTTACTGCCTTTGGACATCATTTCTAGAGGTATTGGGAAGTATATTTTGACCTTCATGTTTTACCACAGAAATCAGACTCTTCTTAACTCACTTCTGATTTATTTTCATTTTGTAGTACATTATTCTATTTTGCTGCTGCCAGATGATATATTAACTGGAGCAGGTCGCATATGAGAAGTATTTTGAGGTACTGTTTAGTAGTTTTTTTATTACAAGTCTGGTCTCTCTGTTGGAAATATAGTTCACCTGGGTAGGTATTGGTTTCTGTATTTTTGGAATGAATTCTTTTATTCTTTTCTTTTATTCTTTGCTGTTTCCGTAAAACCCTTTTGAATCCTGTCCTAGTACACAATCTGGGCATTATCTGGTATTGGTTTCTTTACTGTTTCTAATTCACTGTATCAATTAGCATGGCACAACATTTCTCACTGCACCGCTAGATACCACTTTCTCACTGAAGTTGAGCACCAGTATGAGTAAGGATATAAAATAAAATCCAAAGTAACAAATTAATTTTACTTGAATTATCATTGTTTTCATCTCCCTCTAGTTTATTGGCAATTTTGTTTTCTCTATTTTCAGACATCCCATGTCTTAATTGAGTTTTTCTACATCTTGGTCCTGAGGAAGATGGTTTTTCCATTGAAACGCGCGTAGACCATATATGTCTTTTGAGAAGTGGTCCCTTGGAGCATAATATTTTGAGCTGGGTCTTTTGAAAATATCTTCTTCAGCTCTTATGCAACCATTTTGGGACCCTCCACAGGGTCGAAACTTTTTAACTTGTATGTTGTATGAAATGTGTGGTATGGAATAAATGTGTGTGAATGAATGACAGTAATTGTGTGGTAGTGGATGATGAGAGTCACTTTTAGTCTTATTTTGTGTTCGTTTTGGGATGTCTTATGTTTAAATAATGGATTGATATTTAAAAACAATTATTTGTGAAAATTTAGCCCATCTTATGTGTTATAAATGTATGTACCTTTTCAACTTATTTTAGAAATATAAAAAATTATATAATCAAAGAAATAACTTGAATAATAAAATGTTTTGGAAAAGTAATAAAAGTCTGATGAGTTATCTATGTAATTAGGATATATATCCAAATAGCTGCATGTTATGAGGGTATGATGTCAACATAGAACCTTTCTGGTCGTGTAATAAATTGAATAGGTCGGCATAGAGGTTTCTTTTTCTTTCCTTGGTTCCTTTTCCTCCCTCCTCTTGGACCTATATGTAACCCAGGGAGGGCCTGTTTCTTCCTTTTAGTTTTTTTCGGTTTTTACCGAAGGTTTTTTGGGAATTATTCCTTTTGATTTCCTTGCTCAACTGGTTAGACTTTTGTGAATCACGGGTGAGTCTGTTGATGTTTGGAGATATGAGAGATCTTGGCAATTGATGAATATCTAAACATTGGTGAATAGAGGATTCTTACTGGTGGAGGGTACATTCACCATTTCTTTAAGAACCAGACATTAGACAATGGAAGGTTTTAAAACTTTTGGTTTTTCCGATGATGATTTCTCGGCGCTCATCGGTCAAATAGCTGGCACCAATGGAGATGGTAGAGGCATGGTGAAGGATAACAGTGAATGGAACAAATTGATAAATCTAAAAAAGAAGGCAAAGAGAATGGAGTCTCATGCACATTATATGTTGGAGTATTTAAAGGCAGGAGCTATCCCGTCGGGATTGAGAGTCAGAAACATACCAGCTTTGTTCGTTGAGGTGCGCCAGTTCCTGGAGCGATGGTCGCAGATTGCGAACCGTTGCTCCAGGGACTGGATGATTCTTATTATTGAGACAGTGAAAGAGATGATACAGGTTTTAAACCAAGAGATTCTAGAGCTAGAAGAAAAACTCAAATCTAACACAAGTGTAGAAGAAGGTAAGAACAAATTACTTAGTATCAACCAGGAGCTACAGGAATTTGAAGATTATCTCTTTAAGAAAAAAACAGAAAAATTAAAAAAAGGCATTCGCTGGTTCTCTCAAGAAAAGGTTTATCCTTATCTCCAAAGTAACTTTTATCAAGAAGATCGTTATGAAGGAGGTCAAACTAACGCACGTGCATATAAAAGACATAAAACCCTAACTTTTTCTGATACAAATTCATCAGATTCAGATTACGATGGGCCTATAACGAATGAAGGACCAAGTTATAATCCTAGAAATCGTCGAGGACAATCGTTTAACCAACATCAATCTGGTCAGTCGCCTTTTTTAGAACAAGGCAGGGGCAGGGGCCGTGTGAGGTTTCAAAGACAAGACAGGAACCAGTATCCTCAGACAGAGCAAGTACATCAACAGCCATACATGAGGACACGAAACCAGCAGTATTGGAGGTCTTAGAGAGTAATACTTCTAATGGAGAAAACATCCCCATCTTTAACTTGTCTAGCCATCATCTTACCTCAGAAGAGCTTAGTTTACTAAGTAAAGGACTCTCCTTTGTCCCTAGTATTCAACCTGACATCTTCACCATGAACAAAGATCTTTTTTCGTTTTTTCGAAAAGTTCGCCTAAAATTTTTTATGACTAACAACATACTTATAGAAGAAGATACCAACTACTCAGGGTGTAAGCCTCCATCTAAGTTTACACCGTCTCTTGAAATGATAGGTCCTGAAGTCGCAGTTTTTGAGAAAACTGTGATAAAAGAAATGGAAAAGGTTACCAAATATGTCCGTAAACCACTCCCTAATCTCACCAATTTGGAAACAAAGGCACTCAAAAGCCTACAGAATAATACACATATCACTATTAAACCATGTGACAAGGCAGGGGGTATAGTGGTCATGGACAGTGATAAGTACTTGGCTAAAATGGAGAACATGTTATCTGTACCTGAGCACTATCAACCTGTGCGTAGATCAGTCTTAGTAGACCTAAAGAGAAAAATAGAAGAGGGCACAGCTAAAGCTTTTATGGATGGGGATATTTGCCAAAAAGAGTTGGAGTTCCTGAATAAGAGTAATTCAGTTATTCCTGCTCTTTATGGAGTCCCGAAAACACATAAAAATATACAGGATCCGCCTATGCGTCCTATTGTTTCATCGATAAATTCCTGTATAGAACCACTCTCCCAGTATGTGGACTCATTTTTATGTCCTCTTACTAAAATGTATGAGTCATACATAAAAGATACAGGACACATGATAGCGACCATTGAGTATAAACCTTTCAACTGTGAGACACAATTTTTGGTCACTCTGGATATAGAATCCTTGTATACCAACATCCCCCAGGATCTAGCCATGGAGGCAGTGGCAACTCTATTGGCTAGAATTCCTGGGGAGAGACCTAACAATTTTATTATAGAGTGCTTAGATATAGTCCTGCACTATAATTTCTTTGAGTTTAAGGAGAACCTTTACCAACAGATACAGGGCACCAGCATGGGAGCTTCATGTGCTCCAAGTGTGGCGAATACATATATGGGTGAATTTGAGTTAAAACATATTTTTAATGAGATGGCTCCTTTCTACGAGAATATAACAACTTGGCTTAGATTTATAGACAACATATTCTTTGTCTGGACAGGTGATGAGCCTAGCTTAGTCCAGTTTGTTGAGTGGCTTAATTTGAGTGACTGTAACCTTAAGTTTACGGCCAAATATTCACATTGTAAAGTAGAGTTTTTGGATATTTGGATCAAGAGTGGCAATGAGGGAATTGAGGTTAGCCTGTACAGAAAACCTACGGCTAAAAATACAGTTTTACAGCATTCTAGTTTTCATCCCTCATGTCAAAAAGACTCGATACCCTTTGGGGAATTCTTGAGAATCAAGCGAAACTGTACCAATATACATGACTTTATGACACATGCGGAGCAATTGAAAAAGAGACTTGTGCTCAGAGGATATCCTAAACGTTTAATCAGACAGTCCATGAAACGTGCTAAATACTATAATAGAGACAGTCTGATTAACGTAAGGGAAAAACAACCTTTGGAAAGGCTTGTATGTGTTGTTAATCATTCCAGCTACAACAACAAAATACAACAGGTTTTACATAGGAACTGGAAGATTTTAAACACCAATGAAGACAGTATGGCACTAATGAAACCTATTGTGGCGTTTCGTAGAAATTCCAACCTAAGAGACAAGCTAGTCCATAGTAGAATAAAATCACCTACAAAAATCAGGGAGCAAAGCACACTAGATGGGCTTCCACCAGTCTTAGGCAACCACAGATGTGGTAATTGCCATGCATGTCCAACAGCTATGACTACGGAAGTATGGTCCTATGGCACAAAAACAGGGAAGCTTAAAAGCCACACAAACTGTAGAAGTAGTAATATAGTATATCTTATTCTGTGCCCGTGTGGACTTGGATACATAGGAGAGACAGGGAGAGAATTTCGCCTGAGACTGTCGGAACATAAATCTGCCATTAGGACACATAAAACACAAGCTCCTATGGTAAAACACTATATGGAAAACAATCATAGTGAGCATGATCTCAAATGGTTGATCTTAGAAAAAATCAACCCTAAACCAGGACATGATACAGAAAAAGTAAGAAAAAACAGGGAAACCTTTTGGATTTTTCATTGCGATACAGTACGTAGAGGTCTTAATGAAGAAATCACGTGGATTATAACATAAATGTATCATTTATAAGTGTCCTTTTACTTCTGCATCTCTATTTCCTAGATTGTAATTAGCTGTACTCGAGGTGTATTGCACCAGGTAGAGTACACTAGTAGACAGAGTCTTACCATTTGATCGTTAATATTAATTCATAATATACGATCATTTGAATTATCAGCATCTGACTATGGGCAGAGTAGGTGCTACCATTTATTATAATCTGTTAAAAGTACTTCGATTACCCTGTTCTATTCAGAGCCCCCAACGCACTATGGCAGCCTAAGTACACTTTCAGTATGTACTATGGGATTTAGATGCAGTTATATGGGACCAATAGGTAGAGAATTACTATGCAGGCGTGCAACATTTGGAGGTTTCAAGTTTGTTATACTTTCGTTTTGATATTGAGCTTCCCACTTAAACATGGCGGACGCTTTTTGGTGTTTCCCGTTAGAATATCATATATAATGTGAGATAGGATGTTTATTTGCACCATATACCATTTGAAGTCTGAATAGATATCTCCTAACAATTTCGAACGTGGATAGATGTGTACAACACTTTCTGGGACTCTTATGGATGCCAGCACTTGTCCCATTTCAATTGAGATGGAACTATAACCGTATGGATATCCCATAGTAATTTGAATATGGACATTTCACTACTTTTCTGTATTGTTAGATATTAGACCCCTTAGTGTAAGAGGGGATGGTATGAGTAAGACGATGATAAAACTCTCACAATAGGGATAGCTAGTTATATCCACTACAACATGGCGGCTGCCTTTTTGATGGCTTTCTTTGGTCGCGCCAAACAACGCGAGTTTTGACAGGCACGCTACGCGCCAGTTTTACGCAATGGTTACATGTACAAATAGATCCTGTGCACGCATGGTTGTATACCGCACGCGTGTGGTGTCTCCAACAGCGGGACAATTTATATCAGAGGTAAGGTTTCCATGCCGGTTTCTTGCTCTTAGTTAGTGGGTTGTACCTGGCCCGGCTCGTGCCCGTTTCTGCACTGTAAAATATGTTCCGGTAGCTGAAGTCAACGTTCTATCTGGGTAGAATAGTATTGGCGTCCTCCCCAGAGTGTGAGTTTATGGTTAGAAAGCTAGAGGCGTGCGAGGAAACATTTGTAATTACACACTGGAAGAAAGGTTCTTATGTAAAATAAAATTAAGTTCCTCTCCGGTTTTGTCTGTAAGGTTGAAGAGTTACTGGCATTGAAGAACTTGGTTCTGATAGCATAGTGATGCTGCCTCTCTCTGCGGTTGGAGGGACTAGTTAGTCTCTCGGACATATATTAAGAGGAACATCTGTGCTTTTCCCATTGGCAGAGTTTTGAAAAGGTCTAAAAGAGCCTGTGACAGAAGAATCCAGGACGCATATTTACAGCTTGCACTTTATGGTCCCAGCTTTAACATCGGATAAAGGAATGAGGCTTCATTTCTTCGAAGGGTAAATACATATGTATTTGTTAGATTTACCATCTTTTCGCCTATAAGATTCCCAAAGATAAATCCTGACGTGCCGATTATTATTTTTCAGTATTTTGGACTCTATCTGCTGGCTTGCAGGTTTAAAATAAACATTGAAGTTTACTGCCTTTGGACATCATTTCTAGAGGTATTGGGAAGTATATTTTGACCTTCATGTTTTACCACAGAAATCAGACTCTTCTTAACTCACTTCTGATTTATTTTCATTTTGTAGTACATTATTCTATTTTGCTGCTGCCAGATGATATATTAACTGGAGCAGGTCGCATATGAGAAGTATTTTGAGGTACTGTTTAGTAGTTTTTTTATTACAAGTCTGGTCTCTCTGTTGGAAATATAGTTCACCTGGGTAGGTATTGGTTTCTGTATTTTTTGGAATGAATTCTTTTATTCTTTTCTTTTATTCTTTGCTGTTTCCGTAAAACCCTTTTGAATCCTGTCCTAGTACACAATCTGGGCATTATCTGGTATTGGTTTCTTTACTGTTTCTAATTCACTGTATCAATTAGCATGGCACAACATTTCTCACTGCACCGCTAGATACCACTTTCTCACTGAAGTTGAGCACCAGTATGAGTAAGGATATAAAATAAAATCCAAAGTAACAAATTAATTTTACTTGAATTATCATTGTTTTCATCTCCCTCTAGTTTATTGGCAATTTTGTTTTCTCTATTTTCAGACATCCCATGTCTTAATTGAGTTTTTCTACATCTTGGTCCTGAGGAAGATGGTTTTTCCATTGAAACGCGCGTAGACCATATATGTCTTTTGAGAAGTGGTCCCTTGGAGCATAATATTTTGAGCTGGGTCTTTTGAAAATATCTTCTTCAGCTCTTATGCAACTATTTTGGGACCCTCCACAGGGTCGAAACTTTTTTAACTTGTATGTTGTATGAAATGTGTGGTATGGAATAAATGTGTGTGAATGAATGACAGTAATTGTGTGGTAGTGGATGATGAGAGTCACTTTTAGTCTTATTTTGTGTTCGTTTTGGGATGTCTTATGTTTAAATAATGGATTGATATTTAAAAACAATTATTTGTGAAAATTTAGCCCATCTTATGTGTTATAAATGTATGTACCTTTTCAACTTATTTTAGAAATATAAAAAATTATATAATCAAAGAAATAACTTGAATAATAAAATGTTTTGGAAAAGTAATAAAAGTCTGATGAGTTATCTATGTAATTAGGATATATATCCAAATAGCTGCATATTATGAGGGTATGATGTCAACATAGAACCTTTCTGGTCGTGTAATAAATTGAATAGGTCGGCATAGAGGTTTCTTTTTCTTTCCTTGGTTCCTTTTCCTCCCTCCTCTTGGACCTATACGTAACCCAGGGAGGGCCTGTTTCTTCCTTTTGGCGCTTAAACACTGGCCAGGGCTCCCGCCCCCGTTGCCAATTGTTGCCTGCTGCTGGAATTGTTGCCTGAGGGGAGAGGGGAGGAAGACTACAACTCCCAGCCCACCAAGGGGCGCGCACGCCGCCCACGTCACGCTGCCCACGTCACGCCGCTCACATCACGCTTCGCGCCTGCAGTCGCTTAAACACCGGCCAGTCGTTACCAATTGTTGCCTGCTGCTGGAATTGTTGCCTGAGGGGAGAGTGGAGCAAGACCACAACTCCCAGCCCCACCAAGCGGCGCGCCAGGAGGCGCTTAAACGCCGGCCAGGAACCAATTGTTGCCTGCTGCTGGAATTGTTGCCTGAGGGGAGGAAGACCACAACTCCCAGCCCCACCAAGCGGCGCGCACGCCGCCCACGTCAGGCTTTGCACCAGGAGGCGCTTAAACACTGGCCAGAGGCTCCCACGCCGTTACCAATTGCTGCCTGCTGCTGGAGTTGTTGCCTGAGAGGGAAGACCACAACTCCCAGCCCCACCAAGTGGCACGCATGCCGCCCACGTCACCCTTTGCGCCAGGAGGCGCTTAAACACCGGCCAGGCTTCCCACAGCACGGGAGCTCGTTGCCAATTGTTGCCTGCTGCTGGAATTGTTGCCTATGGGGAGAGGGGAGGAAGACCGCAACTCCCAGCCCCACCAAGCGACGCGCACGCCGCCCACGTCACGCTTCGTGTCAGGAGGCGATTAAACACCGGCCAGGGCTCCCACAGCGCGGGAGCCTGTTACCAATTGTTGCCTGCTGCTGGAATTGTTGCCTGAGTGGAGAGGGGAGGAAGACCACAACTCCCAGCCCCACCAAGCGGCGCGCACGCCGCCCACGTCACGCTTCGCGCCAGGAGGTGCTTAAACACCGGCCAGACAATTGTTGCCTGCTGCTGGAATTGTTGCCTATGGGAAGAGGGGAGGAAGACCACAACTCCCAGCCCCACCAAGCGGCGCGCACGCCGCCCACGTCACACTTCGGGCCAGGAGGCGCTTAAACACCGGCCAGGGCTCCCGCGTACCAATTGTTGCCTGCTGCTGGAATTGTTGCCGGAGGGGAGAGGGGAGGAAGTCCACAATTCCCAGCCCCACCAAGCGGCGCGCACACCACCCACGTCACCCTTCGCGCCAGGAGGCGCTTAAACACCGGCTAGGGCTCCTGCAGCGCGGCAGCCCATTACCAATTGTTGTCTGCTGCTGGAATTGTTGCCTGAGGGGAGGAAGACCACAACTCCCAGCCCCACCAAGCGGCACGCACGCCGCCCACGTCACGCTTCGTGCCAGGAGGCGCTTAAACACCGGCTGCGGGAGCCCGTTACCAATTGTTGCCTGCTGCTGAAATTGTTGCCTGAGGGGAGAGGGGAGGAAGACCACAACTCCCAGCCCCACCAAGTGGCGCGCACTTCGCCCACGTCACGCTTCGCGCCAGGAGGCGCTTCAAATTAAACACCGGCCAGGGCTCCCGCAGCACGGGAGGCCATTACCAATTGTTACCTGCTGCTGGAATTGTTGCCTGAGAGGAGGAAGACCA
This sequence comes from Calotriton arnoldi, assembly GCA_963921515.1. Classification (NCBI taxonomy): domain Eukaryota; kingdom Metazoa; phylum Chordata; class Amphibia; order Caudata; family Salamandridae; genus Calotriton; species Calotriton arnoldi. Next base: position 562,246 of record CAWUFW010007312.1, on the reverse strand, counting down.
CAATTCCCAGCCCCACCAGGCGGCGCGCATGCCGCCCACGTCACACTTCGCGCCAGGAGGCGCTTAAACATTGTCAGGGCTCCCGCAGCGCGGGAGCCTGTTACCAATTGTTGCATGCTGCTGGAATTGTTGCCTGAGGGGAGAGGGGAGGAAGACCACAACTCCCAGCCCCACCAAGGGCCGCGCCAGGAGGCGCTTAAACACCGGCCAGGAACCAATTGTTGCCTGTAGCTGGAATTGTTGCCTGAGGGGAGGAAAACCACAACTCCCAGTCCCACCAAGCGGCGCACATGCCACCCACGTCACGCTTCGCACCAGGAGGTGCTTAAACACCGACCAGAGGCTCCTGCACCATTACCAATTGCTGCCTGCTGCTGGAATTGTTGCCTGAGGGGAGGAAAACCACAACTCCCAGTCCCACCAAGCGGCGCGCACACCGCCCACGTCACGCTTTGCGCCAGGAGGCGCTTAAACACCGGCCAGGGCTCCCGCAGCACGGGAGCCCGTTACCAATTGTTGCCTGCTGCTGGAATTGTTGCCTGAGGGGAGAGGGGAGGAAGACCACAACTCCCAGCCCCACCAAGCGGCGCGCACTCCGCCCACGTCACGCTTCGCGCCAGGAGGCGCTTCAAATTAAACACCGGCCAGGGCTCCCGCAGCACGGGAGCCCGTTACCAATTGTTGCCTGCTGCTGGAATTGTTGCCTGAGGGGAGAGGGGAGGAAGACCACAACTCCCAGCCCCCCCAAGTGGCACGCACACCGCCCACGTCACCCTTTGCGCCAGGAGGCGCTTAAACACCGGCCAGGCTTCCCACAGCACGGGAGCCCGTTGCCAATTGTTGCCTGCTGCTGGAATTGTTGCCTGAGGGGAGAAAGACCGCAACTCCCAGCCCCACCAAGCGGCGCGCACACCGCCCACGTCACGCTTCGTGTCAGGAGGTGCTTAAACACCGGCCAGGGCTCCCACAGCGCGGGAACCTGTTACCAATTGTTGCCTGCTGCTGGAATTGTTGCCTGAGTGGAGAGGGGAGGAAGACCACAACTCCCAGCCTCACTAAGCGGCATGGCAGGAGGCGCTTAAACATCGGCCAGGAACCAATTGTTGCCTGCTGCTGGAATTGTTGCCTGCGGGGAGGAAGACCACAACTCCCAGCCCCACCAAGCGGCGCGCACGCCGCCCACGTCAGGCTTCGCACCAGGAGGCACTTAAACACCGACCAGAGGCTCTCACGCCGTTACCAATTGCTGCCTGCTGCTGGAATTGTTGCCTGAGGGGAGTTGGGAGGAAGACCACAACTCCCAGCCCCACCAAGCGGCGCGCCAGGAGGTGCTTAAACACCGGCCAGGAACCAATTGTTGCCTGCTGCTGGAATTGTTGCTTGAGGGGAGAGGGGAGGAAGACCACAACTCCCAGCCCCACCAAGTGGCACGCACGCCGCCCACGTCACGCTTCGCGCCAGGAGGTGCTTAAACCTGTTACTAATTGTTGCCTGCTGCTGGAATTGTTGCCTGAGGGGAGAGGGGAGGAAGACCACGCCGCCCACGTCACGCTTTGCGCCAGGAGGCGCTTAAACACCGGCCAGGGCTCCCGCAGAATGGGAGCCCGTTACCAATTGTTGCCTGCTGCTGGAATTGTTGCCTGAGGGGAGAGGGGAGGAAGACCACAACTCCCAGCCTCACCAAGCGGCGCGCACGCCGCCCACATCACGTTTCGCGCCAGGGGGCGCTTAAACACCAGCCAGGGCTCCCGCAGCGCGGGAGCCTGTTACCATTTGTTGCCTGCTGCTGGAATTGTTGCCTGAGGGGAGAGAGGAGGAAGACGAAAACTATCAGCCCCACCAAGCGGCGCGCCAGGAGGCACTTAAACACCGGCCAGGAACCAATTGTTGCCTGCTGCTGGAATTGTTGCCAGAGGGGAGGTAGACCACAACTCCCAGCCCCACAAAGCGGCGCGCATTGCGCCCACGTCACACTTCGCGCCAGGAGGCGCTTAAACACTGGCCCCGTTACCAATTGTTGCCTGCTGCTGGAATTGTTGCCTGAGGGGAGAGGGGAGGAAGACCACAACTCCCAGCCCCACCAAGCGGCACGCACGCCGCCCACGTCACGCCGCCCACGTCACGCTTCGCGCCAGGAGTCGCTCAAACACCGGCCGGGGCTCCCGCGCCAATTGTTGCCTGCTGCTGGAATTGTTGCCTGAGGGGGAGGGGAGGAAGACCACAACTCCCAGCCCCACCAAGCGGCACGCCAGGAGGCGCTTAAACACCGGCCAGGAATCAATTGGTGCCTGCTGCTGGAATTGTTGCCTGAGGGGAGAGGGGAGGAAGACCACAACTCCCAGCCCCACCAAGCGGCGCGCACGCCGCCCACGTCACGCTTCGCACCAGGAGGTGCCTAAACACCGGCCAGGGCTCCCGCAGCGCGGGAGCCCGTTACCAATTGTTGCCTGCTGCTGGAATTGTTGCCTGAGGGGAGAGAGGAGGAAGACCACAACTCCCAACCCCACCAAGCTGCGCGCACGCCGCCCACGTCACTCCGCCCACGTCACGCTTCGCGCCACGAGGCGCTTAAACACCGGCCAGGGCTCCCGCAGTGCGGGACGCGCACGGGCCTGCCCGGGCCAAGGGTAGGCCAGTCTGCGCCCGTCAGCGGCCGAAAAAGGCTGGGCTGGGACATGTCCCTTACCTCAGCAGTAAGAACTTAAGAATCACGGTAAGAGACTGAAATTGCTTCATACGAATATACTTGCCCTACAGTGCCCCATCTTTAGGGCCCCTGCCGTTCCTCACAATCATGGGTAAACGTAAGCTTGCAGGTGTTACCTCAGGTAGTAAAAATAAAAATGCAAGAATGAGTGCACCTATTACGAATTACTTAAACACCGCAATGGGACTGATTAATAGCGAGATTGTTAATGTTGAGGAGCGTTTAGCAGCCACCAAGATTGCACTAACTACGGTGGATGATACTATGGGGCCGATTCCGATCTCGGCCGGTAGGGCTCCGAATCGGATTCGGCTTTACCGGATCCGATTCGGAGCCCTGTTTCCCGACCGAACCGTACGCGGGTCCGGCCGAGCGAGTACGATGCGAAATCGCTGACCGACTCGTCCGGGCGTCCCGACCGCTCTGACCGACTCGCTCCCGGCTCCGACCGACTCGCTCGGACTCAACTCGCACCGCGCAATGGAGACGTTTCCCGGCCGGGTAAGTACGATGCGCGCCGCGAGCAGTCCGACCGAGCCGCGCACTCCGGCTCGTAAGAGCTGTCGGAGCCGTACTTTGGGGGTCCGTGTCGGACCCCCTGTACGCGTGAGCCGCGCGAGTCGCACACAGGGGGGACCCATGGGTCCCCCTACCTGTGCGTGTACGGCGCGAATCGCTTCGCCGCGTACCCGCTGTAGGGGGCGCCCTTGTCCGACTCGCACCCGTTGAGTCAATGGGAGCCCGCGTACGCGTTGTACGACCGGCTCCCATTGACTTCAATGGGAGTCCGACCGACTCGAGTCCGATAACATACGGACGCATCGTACTCGTTCGGTCGGACTGCACGGGTCCGATTCGGTCGGAAATCTCTCCGGGTCCGGCTCGGTCGGAGAAATTTCCGGCCCGAATCGGAATCGACCTCTATATTGGGTGTAATTGTGCCGGAGACCGTCTCAAATATTAAACCCCAACATAAGGGTACGACAGCTCTAATACATAATAATTGTGCAGCTCACTGCTTATCAACCGCACCATTGGAAATATCGGTTTTAATAGAGGATACAGATTCAGCTATACCCTCAGCAACCAAAAGCAAACAGTTATCGAAGGAAAAAACCAAAGTATCCATTAAGCAATCACAGTTATTACCTAAAAAACAGCGTGCGGGTCAAAATGCTCCCCTAAATAATGATTGTTCCCTTAATCTGGATTTACTTTTTAAAAAGTTACATGAGAAGATTAACTTAATTGAGAAAAACTTGCTAAGGGAAATTGTAAAAATGAAGGACGAAGAAGCACAGATTTCGAAATCAATTGTAGATTTTGCATTACAAGAGAAATGTTCATCTCATAACCTGATAGACAAAATGGGTAGAACAGTAACAAGTAAAACCCAAAGAATCATTAAAAAGGACATCCTATCTGGTCCATCGTGATCCGCAGTTTTGTGTGATGGGAAAAACACCCATGAGACCATGCACAAGGACAACAGTCACACTGGTCTGAACTCATTGCCGTCATCCCACAACGTGACAAAAACGACAAGACCTATCATCAATAACACGGATAAAATAGAGCACAGATAACCTCAAAACATCTATCGGAGACCCCTACACTTACCGCCCGAGGCTACGCCTTACACCATCATTCTCAAAGATGTGCCAGAATTAAAAAACTTTGTTAATGAGGATTGGGTAGACCTGAAAAACAAGGTTTTGCATTGGTTTACTAAACCCAAATGTTTTAGCTCAAAACATTACTATGGTAAGAAGAGTACACTGGTTGGGGAAATCACCGAAAGATTGTGAGGGGGACTGTGTTGTTGTCTCATTTCGACACCCAGAGATGGTCGGAATTCTGCTTGAAGAGATATGTAACAGGGGAGAAATGTCATCTAAATATCAGGGAAAGGTCATTTCTGGGGTACCCTTAGGGTATTTTTATAAACCAACCATGGAGGATTTTAATGAACCTGGAAACGGTCCATTGATAGCAGACAGGTACAGACCTCTTGCTTTGTCAAATAGATTTTTACCCCTTAGAAGATGTAGTGATGTGGACTGACTACATCAGGATGTTGAGCAAAATCCTCGCCCTACTGATAAGGAATTATTTTTAACTTCAAATCCAAAGTCTAAGAACTTGATCCTAGTAACATGGAATATTGCGGGTATTAACAAGAAATTAAATGGCAATGCATGGCCTGAATTTCTAAATAATTGCCAAATTATTTGTATGCAAAAGACCTGGCATACGGAACCCTTCCACATAGATGGTTTCTCAATAACTGATACACAAGCGATTCCCTCACGAAATGGAAGGGCAAAAGGAGGCTTAGCAGTTCTACTCTCAGTTACATGCCCGCTGACTTTGAAGAAAGTTTATATTGACTCACCCTATTTTCAATTTTTGTGGATACACTCTATTAATTACCAGTGTTTTGTAGTAATTAATTTCTATAATAACGTTTTTGAAATCAAGTAATAATGTCACTTGAGAGGGAGCTCGATTCATTTCTAAAACAGATCAGAGGTGATTATTTTCTGATCTGGGTTGGAGATTTTAACAGTAGGAAATGCGATATCCTAGAAGGGAAACACTGTGGACATGGGAACGAGTCTGGGGAAAGTTATTCCCATTTCCCACACAACATTTATGGTGAATCTATTAATGGGGCAATGTACAAATACAATCTAGAAGTAGTGGATCAGTCCATATCGGATGGTCAATTCGAGCTTCCAACTTTTGAAGGGCATGGCCAGTGCTCAATTATCGATCATATATTAATCTCGGCACATGGCCAAGATCAAATATTGAAAATGGAGGTGATAAAAAGTTGTTTAAGTGATCATCATCCACTATTTTTAACAGTTAGACTAAATGGTATCACCCAGGCAGGGCTGTGTTTAGCATCCACTATATCAACTCAGGGAGAAAACGGTGTTTCGATTAAATGGTCTGGGATAAACCCAAATGAATTTGAGGACAGATTGAGGAGTGATTGTGAATATGACATTGAAATATGTAACAGGGGGGATTCAACCAACAATCAGATCATCGGGACTTTTTGTAACATCACTGCCACAACTCAAGAGCAAGAAGAACGTGAAGAAAAAAGCCAGCTGGTTTGACTCTGAATGCACAAAGGCAAGCCAGATTTTGAAAAATGCTTTAAAAATCAGGCCTAGAGATAGTGAACAGATCGAACACCAGAGGATGATATATAAACAGACCCTAGCAAAAAGGAAGAGGGAAATACAAGATCAGGCGTGGGAAAAACTCTCCCAGGCTGCCAACACAAAGGACTCAGCTTTATTCTGGAAAACGATACATCACCCTTATTTTAAAGATAGTTGTGCTGCTAAAATTGAGAGCTTAGTGCAGCCCCAAGAGTGTATAAGTTATTTTAGACAGGTTTTTAATCCAGAAAATTTAGTTTCCGTACTAGTTGAAAATAGCGACTCCAACAGTACTTCGGAACCAGCAGAAAACAAAAAATGTATAATTATTGACCCTCCAAATTTGGACCCTATCACCCTGGATGAAGTTACATTGGCCCTAGAAAAATGTGCAAATGGAAAGGCACCTGGTGTTGATGTGGTTCCAATAGATATTTTTAAATATAACATGGGTCTGTGGGCCCCTTTGCTACAAAAAGTGTTTAATACTATTGCTGGGGGCTTGGTACCAAGAACATGGACCGAAAGTATCATTGTCCCGATTTTTAAAAAGGGCAATAGGAGTGATGCCAAATGCTATCGCCAGATTTCCCTCCTTGACACAACTTCAAAAGGGATGGGTAGGATATTGTTGGAGAGGCTGGAATCATGGGCAGGCGAAAATAAAAATTTTACTGAATCCCAGTACGGTTTTAGAAGGGAGATAGGGACAATAGAACAATGTATCAACTTGCACTTACTTATTAGTAAGCACACAATTGCGAAAAAGGGCCATTTACATCTTTGCTTTGTTGAACTTACTACTGCTTTTGATCTAGTAAACCACGCAAATTATGGCAAACTCTGATTCATATGGGTGCACCAAACGATATCATTATATACCTCTCACAAATATACAGTCGTTTGAGTACAAGAGTTCGCTATGGGCTAGAGGGAGAGTGCACAACCAGTTTTAGGGTAACACGGGGAATCAGGCAGGGATGTGTGCTTGCCCCACTCCTTTTTTCGTTATACATAAACGGAGTCGACGAGGGCTTGCAAAAGTTAAATGCTGACGTTCCTAGAGTAGGCAAACGTGCTGTTCCGACTTTACTCCATGCGGACGACGCTGTTCTTTTATCAAGAACTGCAAATGGGCTCCAGACTCTCGTCGCAAAATTTGCAGAATTTATGCATGATAAAGACCTAGTACTCAACTTGAAAAATACATTTACGATGGTGTGTGGGCAAGGAAAGGTCAAAACTAGGACCCATCATGTAAATAGTGTCCCTATAGAAGTAACAAACTCTTTTGTATATTTGGGATTAGTATTTACAGCAAAGGGACACTGGGGAGCCCACATTGAACACTGTAAACTAAAATTTGTTAGGATAATTGAGGCAATCTTCAGATTCTCAAAAAAATGGGTAACAAACCAATAAGGGAAATCATAGCACTATATAAGAGCAAGAGTCTCACTGGAACCTGTTATGGTGCAACATTATGGGGAGCGGCTAATTGTGTAATTCTTCAAACCCAGACAACGTTGCATTTTATTTTATTTTGCGGTTTTTATAGAGACATTAGGAAGAGTCTCTTAAGACCACTGTTTTTAAGGGAGAGACTATTCACATATAAAACCGCTTTTGAGTATATCTGTGGCCTAGTAAATCTTCGAGCCTGTAATGCAGTGGCGGTTTACATCCAGAAGGCGAGCAAAATAAGACATAATAACTCCCATCTTGAGGCCCTTGTTTACGAAGAAATTGGGTCACATAATGATGAATGACGTCCATGGTTGTATTGTATTCTGTGTTTTTTTAATTATATATTTTTGCACAGGGCACTTTATGTACTATGCTCCTTCTAGAAATATTGATGAAATCCCTAACTAAACGTATGTAAAGCTTATATATTTTTGAGAAAATCAGTGATGTGACTGGAATAATAGCCCTGTTTTGAATTGGTGATTTGGCACGCAGCACTTTATGTACATGGTTCCTTTGGGGTCTGCTATCAGAACTCTAATCTTACTACTATTTTTAAATGTATTTTATTGTATACTTTGCGAAGTGAAGAGGTTTACAGAGTTACTGCCCTTTCACACGTAGCACTTTATGTACATGGTTTCCGGGTGTCTGCTGTTTGGAATTCTTAATCATACTGTCATTGTAATGTATTTTATTGTAGATTTTGTGATGTGAAGATGTTCATGATTTTTAGGATGCTTTTATGGTTTGTGATTTTTAAAACGAATAAAGCTTGTTTGAATTGAATTGAAATTAAATAAAAAATTCTAACATTTACTGATTACAATCCTACATTTATAAAAAAAAACTGTAACTTGATTTGGGAATGTGATTTGTTAACATAACTCCAAGGCAATGAGCATTGGGAAAAATACATATATTTGGGGTTGATGCACTATGATAGCCTCAATTGCACAAACACTGAGAAAAGTGCATAGGTTTGTTTGAGAGGAGGGATGAGATTTACTATTCCAATTCTAATTTCCACCCAAACTGGGGAATATATTTCAGGCTTGGGGGTCAGATTTACTATTCTAATACCTACCCCACATACTTGGGGAAGTATATATATTTGGGAGGGGGGGTTACAATACCTAGTTTAACTCCAATCCCAAAAACATCGGGGAAAGTGCACATAAAAGGGGGAAGCAAATTTACTGTTTTGATTCTAGTTCACAAACATTAGGGAAAATGGCTATATTGAGAGTAAGGTTAATTTAAACCGTGTTCCCTAGAAAATTCAAAAAACACCCTGATATTCAAATAAATGAAATAATGTAACATTTTTACATGAAAATAATTAACAATATTACAAATTACATCATTTAATAATAAATTAATAATTGAAATACATTTCATATAAAACAGTATTCGCTCAACTGCCTAGTGAAGCCCACAGAAAGAAAAAAAGAAAAATATTGATGACAACAATACAAAATAATGAAACATGCAAATAATGATCAAAGAATGAATTAACATTTGAAAAAGAATTATTAAATGATATATATTTTATAATCAATACTAAAAACCAAGCCTACCAATAAATCCTCCATCCAAAAAATATATATAAGCAAAATTATAATACTATAAAAGCAATAATTGAATTTACCAAAATGAAATAATCTCACAAAAAAGTTCAAACTATTCCATTATGGTTAGAAACAAAAAATATGATACACTCACCACTGATATTTGCTTTCTCAGTGGTTTTATAGTCATTATTTTTGACAGTCACGCAATATTTTTGATTTGATATTCAGAATCCATACCCATTAAGACCAACCTACAACCCACACCCTTTAAACAATGAGCAAAAGAATGCCTACAAACTTCAGGCCAATCATAGTACTGTATGCCCATGTAACGGCTATGGAGTGTTATATAACTTATACATACGCAGCAGCCACTCACTCTGATACGTTTTCTAGATTTATTTCCTGAACACAGCCCAGTAACAGGCTTTATAAACCCTCTAGCACTAAGGACGTTGTCAATGTGCCAACCTGGGACAGAAAGCCAGTTGGACTGCAACCACCCTGCAATCCACAGACCATTACTTGAGTGAGATGTGTTCTAGGTAGCAATCAATCCTGTGAGGTATCACAGGGATAGTTAGTGGAAGCTACACCTTCTTAGCTCATGGAAAGGGACACTCAAAAACACTAGGAAACCTAGATTATATTTTCTAGATTTATTTTGAAATATAAAATCATATCCTAGTGCATACACCATAAATAGTAACTATTATAAAAACATGCAAAATAGTGGGCATGATACTTAGCGGGGAAGGCGAAAAAAAATAATATTGTAGCATTGTGGTGACATGATAACTCTTTCTTTATATTAATATCTTCAACTCCCCCTCACAATTCTCTTGGCTAATTAAGCTAAACCTAGCACCAGAAAGAGGTCTATTTGGAGTTTCAGCGATGGTTCACACACGCATATGTCTTCTGAAAACTAGAACCAATATTCAGCAAATGGATAGCATCTGCTGTTGTCTGCGTCGGCAGGCACGCATATAAGCTTGCTGAGTAAAGGCTAGATGTGCAGCCCTGTAGTCTTCTAAGAAAAAAAGTGGTTACAGGCCTGTAAGGCCCTCTGTTCTGAGTCTCTGGTATGAAGTTCTTCTTTATCTCATCACCCTGAGTTCTTAGTAATATGTGTGTGTGACACTCTGGTCAAAAGCAGCCCAGAAGTAACCACCACTAAAACCTGGTTAAGTTTCAGAAAGGGTTTTGTTAGATGCCCGTCTTGCAAAGCTTGCAGGTATGGGATAAAGAAAACATCCTACAAAACACCCTTTTCTGCTGATCCAATTCCCATTACAAAGATGCTTACTTGTAAAACTGAATATGCGGTATACGTGCTGGAGTGTGCTTGTGGCCTGCAGTATGTGGGAAGCACTAAGCTGCAGGCCCACAAGAGGATACTTCAGCACATGAGGGTGATTAACAACAGCGATATGTCGTACCCCGTGGCAAGACATTTTAAGGACAGCCACTGCAATAATCTTGACCATCTGAAATACTTTGTAGTGGACACGGTCCTACCAATTAGAAGGGGTGGCAATCGAGAAGCCCTCTTACGCAAATTGGAAACCAGGTATATCCTGGAGTTGAATACCAAGGCACCAAATGGCCTCAACTCCAGTGAGGATTTTTATACTTGCCTTTAGTAATCCCAACTTTGTTGTTCGCTTTTTGCACTAACTTTTAGAATTACACATTTAACTGAGCTGCCTCTGGTAATTTTTTATCTTTGTACTTTGCACTTTAATAACCATACTTGGATATTTACAGTGGCACTTTTTTGCACCAGCACTGTAACAACACGACATAGGGGGTTGTCATCTGCCCACTTGGGCAACATGTATATGCATTAGCACTTTATTTGCACAGAACAACAACAAACTGAGGGGGCACCTTGTTTTAGAAGTACAAATGCAAGGTCGCGATAATGGATTTAGAACATGGGACTTGCCATGATTGAGTTGAGTTCCATTGTTTTGTCTTTCTTACCCCTTCTTTTATTAACCAGCATGCACACTATTGTGCTGTATTTTTGAAAAAAAGAAAAAAAGATACTCTTATGTAAAGGATTTTTTATTCAAAATTCTTAAACATATTTTTCTCGTTTTAATATTTATATTAAATGTAAATATTGAATGAGTTTTATGCTGGTATGCAGTTAATAACGAAATATGTTATCACTGTATGGATATCAATTAAGTGTTTTTAAAGACTAATTTTTTACCTCTCCTGCAGTGTTAGTTGGGTAGAAGGATGAGTGGCCATCTTGGGGGTAAAATATCGGAACCTCCTAGGTGTGCTGTGGTTTCATGGCTTCACAACCCTGGTGGGGGTTTGCACATAATAAAAACAGCATCACAGCACGGGCGTGCCAAAGGCACACCAAACGCAAGTCTGTCTGTGCCCATCCAAGCCAGAACGGGAACAGGAACTCTGGCCATTTTTTAGGTCTCGCTGAGCCAGCGCATGCGCTGCTCTGCGAGAAATTTAGTGAGTGGCTTTTGGAAGTGCTACCAGAGGCTTTTGCTGGCCTCAAGCTTGCGTTCACGCGAGCGTGCACGCCGCGCAGCCGCCATGTGGCTTTCTGTAATGGCTCATTAAGCCTTACAGCGCGTGAATCCCCTCCCCTACCCCCTCCCTTCTCCCACTCCCTCCTCGTCAGCTTCTCTTATTACAAGCTTCCCGCGTCGCGCGGCCAATGCTTGTTTTTCTAAAGCGGCACGGCAAGCAGCTGAAGTTTTATTTTTACATCATTAACCGTCCCCTAATCTAATTATAATTACAGCCGGAAATAGTCGCTGCTGTTATTGTCACGGGGTTTCTTTTGCGTCTACGGACATTAATTAAAAGCGCTTGTAAATTGCAATTTTTAAAAAAATAACGTGTAAAAATGTGAAAAGAAGCTAGGCATGTCTTCGTGTGAATGGAAATTCATGAGGGAAGAAAACATTTTCAGTGTTCCAACATTTAAAAAGGACAGGTTTATAAGTGGCATAAACAACCAAAAAAGACAGCTTGACTTCAATTTAATACACCTTTGTTTCCGTTTCTCTTGTCCTACGTTACCACGAGATCGGCTGTCACACGTACGTCAGTGACACCCAGCATCACATTTGATTGTTGAAGGATGTGGGAATTCTTCAATTTATTATGAAATGCCTCGTTCGCACCTACGACTTGATGGGTTACTGATTCCGACGTAGGTGCTACATTATGGTAACCGGCACAACACAAAAGGGCGCCAGATGCCTTCAAATGGCCACACAATGGTTTGTCACTAGGCTAGGGGGAGCGCCCGAAGGGTAAACTATCATTTTGCTCAAGTATCCAAAAAACCTGGAGCTGGCAGGCACTGCCTCTGTGATTGAAACCAGAAATCTTGCTTCCCACTTCTGTTGACCCCAGAGCACTATATGGCGAGTGACCCACAGCTCCACGAGCACTCGTTCCCCTATGATTTCTACTGTAGGATTTCATACCCGGGGGTCATCAACAGTGTCACCAAACATGTGTTACACTTACTCCACCGCTTGAGCAGAACCTGCTCTTTGCCACAAACTCACTAGTAGCTGCTGTCTTTTTCTTGGCAGGGGTCATCACCTGCCCAGAGCTGACGACTTTGGAACTCAGGAACCAGGTTCGGGTCCCTGCATGGGATCAACATCGTGCTATTCTGGGCAAAGTGCAAGGGGATGTTACACATTTCTCAGGGATGACATAAGCAACTTTTACAGAAAGTCTGTTAACCATTCTAAGGCTGTCTTTCGTGAAGGGAGTGCCCTCATGAGTCGTGGCGAATCGGCTTATATAGATTTAATTGTGATCCGCCATTTTTTATGATAGATAATGCCTCTATGTAGACACAGTGGCTCACAAGGAACATATTTACCTTAGATTACTCTAATTATTCTAAAGGCAAGAATATAGACCCCAAACACCTCAGTCCAAGTGTACCCCACTAACTTTTAGCCATGCTGAACAGCAACCACGGGGATGTACAACATGGCAAAAACACATTGGCAAAGCCCATAGCTCTTGCATAGGCGAGACCTATTGGCTTTGCCAACGCTTGTCAATTAATTTGGATTGCCTCCAGGTTTATTCTGGATTTGAATGGAGGATGGAGTCTACCAATCTCTAGTAAGTGTCAACATAGTTTGTGCCCACTGGAAAAGGAACCATGCTGTGCCTTTTCTAATTTCTCCCCCAATTCATGAGCTAAAGCAATTAGGTTGGTATGGGCCACTCCAGGCTTAACTCCTTGTCAGGTCTTCATCTGCTTTATGAGTTTGAATTGTCGCTCTCTGGCTAATCTTAACTTGAAGCGTTTCAATATTATCCTTGATTGTGATCTTGACACTGTTTTCTTAATTGAGTTTTGGTTAAATGATTCCTCTTTGCCCAACACTGCTTAAGCATTGCCTGCTGGCTATGGTATCATCGCGTGAAATCGTCAGGGCAAAATGTTCGGGGTTGGCACGCAGATATAGTCATCATCATTTAGCTGCCTAGCTGAAAAACTGGATATTCCTGATTGTGAAGCACTATCCTTCTTGTTGAAAATCTCCAATAACTTCACTCTTTAAGGACTCCTGGTCTATCGACCGCCTGGCTGGCTGGCTGTTAAGTAGATTTCATCTGTGTCCAGCCGCAGCCCGTGCAGGTAAGAGCGGCGGGGCCGGGTGGGGGAGATTTTGACATGCAACAACAAGAGAAAATAAATAATTAATTTTCCCTCATCGTTATCTGTCGAAATCCCCCCCACATGGCCCCACCTCCCCACCGCTCTTACCTGCATGGGCCGCGGCTGTCTGTGTCAGATGCTATCTTTTCCTACATTATTAGGTTTTCCAATTTTACCTTATTCGGTGATCTTAATATTTATTTGGATGATTCACTTAGTTTCCTGATACCCCTTGACAGCGCATTTTGTACAAGATTTATAAGTGCTCGAACTAGCTCAGTTAGTACACAGCCACACGCATGTAGCTGGACATACCTTAGATCCAATTTTCTCTAACTTACCCTTGCTTAGGGTTAAACCGCTTGTCCCTTTGCCCTGGATGGACTACTTCACTATCTTGGCCAAGTTAGTGATCAAAAGTGTGGCTAGTACTCAAAAGAATGCTGGCATCCCTAGGCATCATTGGGCGCATCTTGAACCGTTAGCATTTAATCTCCACCTCTCTAATAGCACCCTGAGGTTGGAGGGTTCTATTGATATTATGGTGCAGCAATTTAACGATTGGGTGGAATGAACACTTGACAATCTTCTTCCAAAAACTGTAGCTACCAAAAATAGGTCCTGGTCCCGGCACCATGGTTTACTGCCCAGCATCTTGCAGAAAATAATCTTATAAGCGTGCGGAACATATTTGGTGCAGAGAGTATAATGCTGATGATAAGCTGATTTACTTGAATTCATTGAAACTATACCATAAAGCTTGCAGAGAAGTGCGTGCGAGCTATTTCAGTTATAAAATTAGTTCCCATAAGAATTCGGTGACAAGGAGTAAAAGCTCTGTCTGATCCCACTGGCATGATCCCGGAGGTTCCTCCATCCTCAAAAAGATGCAATGAATTGGTTAATTTCTTCTTTGATAAAATTGCTAACATCATACAACAATTGAGGCTCCGGTATCCGAGGGCCTCGCTGCTATGGTCATTAAAGCAGCAGATGCAGTCGCTAAATTAGGCGTTAGCACTAACTTTGAGTCATTCACTTTAATTGACTCTCATAGTTTTGAGTCACTGCGTGATTCTATTAAATCAGGATCTCCTTCCGAACCTGCTCCTTTGCGGACACTGAAATGAGGTCATGACTCTCTTTTCACTACTTGGATTGAGTTGCTCAACAGCTTCTTGAAAACATGCCGTGGGGGTACCTTTGCTAAAAAAAAAAAAAAAGAACTCCCTTGATACAGCTAAACCTGAAAACTTCTGCCCTATTTCACTCCTGGCTATAATATTACAAAAACATGTTACTCGTCAGGTGTCATCATACCTGGAAGCTAATCTTCACGGCTCGAAATATGGCTATCATTCAGGCCACAGTACGGAGGTGGCCTTGTTAGGGGTCACTGAGCACCTCAGAGCTATACTTGATTCTGGAAGCACTGCTGCACTGATTCTTCTTGATCTCAGCACAGCGTTCAACACTGTGTCCCATGAGGTTCTACTCCAGCAGCTAGCCAACTGTGGCTTTACGGGTTGTGCCCTACTCACGTTTCACTCCTTTTTGCAGGAGCACTTCTTCCTCCTCAGTTTGCAAGCTGCCTTATGGGGTGAGTAAGGGGTCTTCCCTGAGCCCCACGCTTTTCAATGTATACGTCCAACCCCACCAGATCTTGTGGAGGCTTCTGGCATTACATTGTTTTCTTATGCTGACAATACCTAAAGAGTTTTTTTTTTATTCTCAACAAAGGATCAATGTTGTCTTGAATTACAGCCCTGCAACCATGCGTGTTACAAATTCAAATTTATTCATTAATAGACGAGACCTATTGGCTTTGCTGATTTGTATAGGACGTTTTCATGGTTGCCATCTTAAAACTGTTAAGCGTGATGCAATGTATCTGGATGGAAACACTTACACTTATGAGTTGTAGGGGTGCTAACTTTCTTAAACAAGCATTTGCGATGCAATAGGTCTCGCATTTAAGAGAGTTTGAACTATTGGCATTGTAAATGACAATGCCTTTTATTATGTGTTGATTTTTAAAACATAAATAAAAGGCATAGTCATTTACAATGCCAATAGCTTAAACGCTCACAAATGAGAGACCTATTGCATTGCAAATGCTTGTTCAAATTGACAACAAGGAATAGGAGGCCTGAACTACATATGATAAATACCTTAACCCCTGTTATTGGTATTTACTAGGAGTGGTAAATACCCCCCCCCCCCTCCAATTCCTCAAAACGTTTAACCAGGGCCTATGAGGGGAAAATTGAAAGGGGGTGATAAGTATCACACAACTCACAATTATTATTCCTGTGCAAACTTTTCTCAGGGTTCGGTATTAGCTCTGATCTTGAAATCAGGGAATAAGCCTAGGGACGAGGTTTACTGTATCTCAATTCTAAAGAACTAGCCTGGAAATCAGAAGAGAGGACTGATCACTGCATAACTAATCCTGAACTATATTGTGAGAAGTTGGCCTGGTATATGCTGTTCACTAATTAAAGTGGACACCTTGCACCAGAACAATTCGACTCTTATGGTAGATAGGTTTAAGACAACCTTTATAGAAAGCTATCCTAGTGGTAGCTGTGGAGAGCAGCCTTCAGGCTAAGTCTTGAAGGAATGTAAAGCAGCTTGTTTTACCACACAATCTCTTGAATCACCAAATGAAAAGACACCACACAGGTATATATATCCAATATATATGTATTTATTAATAAACACTCTCTACTAATCTCTTTATGAGATTAGAGGTCAGGAACATATGTACAAGTCAAATATTATCAGGATAAGTTTAGCACAATTGAATGTTACAATCTTAGTTTGCTAGACCTAGGTCTAGGGCATCTAGAATCAAGGGACCCCCAAGAACCACCCCAGGTAGTTGTAGGAGACCCACAGGGGACGGACGCGGTGACCTGGCACCGATGCGAATCCTGTACGAGTCTATGCACTCAGACGCAATTGAAATATCAATGTTAAAGGTCCCTTGCGTGTTCGAGGCGAACACACCGATCGGTCCTTGTACGAGTCGAAGGACGCGGTTACAAATGGTATTGCAAGGGAGTTGGACGCGGTGTGTCTAACACAGTCGCGAACCAGGTACGAGTCAGTGCGATAGACGCACTGGGAAAGTTAGAGTTTTAGGACACTTCGAGGGAAGCTACAAGCAAGTCACTTACAGGGTAAGTAGTTCTAGGGCCCACACCCACAGGAGCACCGTAGTGCTGAAGTTACCTCACCCAGGGAGCCGGGTGCATAGGTGTTCTTTGGTGTCGGGTCGCGGCATCGTTTTCAATGGGAGCCAGTGAAGACTTGCTGCTTGCGGCGACAGGAGAAGTGTCCGGAGGAATCCAAGCCTGGATTCAGAAGATGGAAGACCTGAAAGCAGAGGGGACAGTGTTCAAAGTCACTTGGCAGTGACTCGGGGCAAGGAAGATGGATGCCCACCGTCGTCGCAAGATTCAGGTCGTCCGCGGTTGCCTTGACTCTTCAGTCACGAGGTCCAGGAGGCGTCGTCGACGACCAGGAGCTGGATTCGGCGTGTCCCACGATGTCTGCGGCTTACTGCGGTGTCGGCAACTCGATCGGAGCCAACAAGCCTTGGTAACAGCAAGTCTCTGGGAAAGTGTGTAGAGACAATGGCGCAGACCAGCAAGATCTGTGGAACTCACCCAGCGAGGGTAAGTCAGGGCAGGCCTGGAGCAACCAGGGGAGCCCTTTGGTTTCTTTGGAAAGTCTTCTGGGGACCCGCAAGCCGGCTGGCAAGGGATCGCGAAGACGCCTCGGGAGGATTCTCTCACAGGGGCTCACGGTCACTCGGGACGTGGTAGGCCTCTGATCTTAGGAGGGATTCCTGCTGGAGGCTGGGACCACACGTGGTCCAAAGCACAAGTTCGTGGAACGTTGTGAGGGGTTGCACTCGACAATAGTGCACGGTACCCAGGGGTCGCGGTTCCTCGTTACTCTTGGGGTCCACTGGCCTCAGCTTCGCTGGGGACTCACGATGGCCTTTGAGAAGTCAGGAAATCCACTTCTTTGGCTGCAGGGACTTCGGACTCCGGCGGGAGCGGCGTAGTTTGCGACCGTCGTTTGTAGTTTTTGGTGCCTGCCAAGCAGGGGAGTCACTCCTTGACTCCAAGGGAGATTCTTCAGTCTTCCAAAGGTAGTGGAACGTCGAAGGTCCGGGATTCTTCTTCAGAGCGTCGTCCAGGGAAATCTAGGGTGCAATGCACAGGTTCCCCCTCTTATACTAAAAGAAGGGGAGGGACTAGCTCTATGACCCTACCTATGGGAGGGTCAGGGGAGTGGGCGGCTACACCCACTTCCCTTTGTCCAGTTTCGCGCCAGAGCAGGGACAGGTAGCCCCTGAGCCGGTTTGAACTGGCATATGCACAGAGGAGCCTTCTGCTCCCCCAGTGCAGGACTTCAAATCACTCTAAGAGTGCACCCACCCAGCCCCAATACACTAAACCCTGTCTGGGAGGTGGTCACACCCCCTTGGAACAGGATATCTATTGTTGGGCTTCCTCCACTGCGAGTGTTGGTCATCAGCAGGAGGGCAGCCCAGTGTCTGTGACTGGTGGCCTCCATTTTGTGATGCCAGGGCTCTGCAGGATTCTACCGTGTTTCCACAGTAGGTACATGTCTATCCCTCTAGAAGGGTGGAATGCTACCCCCACCGCCAGGACTGGCGGGGGGGTAGTATTCCAAGATGTTTGATGTAGGAGAGTAGGATCTGCTTCACATGGGTACCCCCACTTTTTGCTGATGCTTCACTGTTTTTCGACATTAGTCTGGCTGGGGCCCTGCTAATCAGAACCCCAGCCTAGCTGCTTCCTCTCTAAAATGGTTTCCATGTGCCTTAGGCACATCACTGATTGGGATCTGGAGTGCCCTTATAAGTCCCTAGTATATGGTATACTATGTACCAAGGGCATAGGTACCTCAGAGGCCTGCCAGGGGCTGCAGCATGTATTATGCCACCCCTGGAAGGCCATCCAAACTGACACCACAGGTCTGCTACTGCAGCCTGGGTAAGGTGGTGCATGCACCCCTTACTGTGATATAGGTTACCTATATCACGAAATACATACACACATATAAACCTATAAGTCACTCCTAAGGCAGGCCTTATCAATCCTAAAGGCAGAGTGCATGGTTCCTATGTGAGAGGGTGCCCCTGCATGAGCAGGGCCCCTCTGCAGCGTTCGGAGACCATCTCTGATGCTGTTTGTAGTGCAGCCTGACCATATACTCTTAAGCGCATTATATCCTCGCGGTAAAATGCTAACTTTGGAATGGCTGCACCTAAACATGTCGTGTTTGGTGTCAAACATCTTGGAATACTACCCCCTCGCCAATCCTGGCGGCGGGGATAGCATTCCACCCTTCTAGAGGGAAAGACATGTTAACTCTGACGAGTCCGGTAACTTCTTTCCAAAGCCCTGGCATCACAAAATGGATGCTGCTGCCACAGACACAAGTCTGGCCTCCTGCTGCTGGACGAAACTCCGGCAGGGGAGGCCTGGACAATAGGTTTCCTGTCCCAGGGAGGTGTGACCACCTCCCCAGACAGGATAATGTGTATTGGGGCTGGGCGGGAGCACTTTCGGGTGCTTTGAAGTCCTGCACTGGGGGCACATTTGGTGTCCCTGTGCATACCCCAGTTCAAACTGGATCAGGGGCTTGCAGCCCCTGCTTTGGCGCGAACTGGACAAAGGGAAAGGGGTGTAGCCACCCCTCTGCCCTGACCCACCCATAGGTGGGGCCACAGAGTAGTCCAACCCCTATTTTTAGAATAAAGGTAGGAACCCAGTCCTTAGGACTTTAGATTATACCTGGACGAAACTCTGAAACTGAATCCTGGACCTTCGACGCTCTACTCACGATTAGAGGACTGAAGAATCTCCCTTGGGGTCAAGGAGTGACTCCCCTGCTTGGCAGGCACCAAAGAAGCATCTGTCCGGTTCGCATTACTGAAGCTCCCGTCGGACGCCGAAGTCATCGCATCACCAGAGGTGGATTCTCAGACTTCCCCGAGGCTACCCTGAGTCCCCAGCAAAGCTGAGGCCCGTGGCTATCGTGGGTGACTTGAGACCGTGACCCCTGGACACCGAGCACATTTGCAAGTGCACCATCTTCTGGGTCTCCCAAGAAGTCGTGCTTTGGGCTCAGAGTAGCCCTAGCCTCCAGCACCACCTGCACCGAAGATCACTGGCCCCCACTCCACGAGTGTCCTGTAAGCCAGTTCCACGTGCGGCGTCACGAGGCTCCTTCGCGGTCGCTAGCCCGTTGGCTAGTAGCCCTTAACGAAGGCCAATCTTTTCCTTACTTGGCATCGTGGTTGCTCCAGGCCTGCCCTCACTTACCCTCGCTGGGTGAGTTCCACAGACCTTGCTGGTCTGCACCATCGACGATCTACATCTTACTCGAGACTTGCCGTTGCCAAGGCTTGTTGGGTCCAATCCAGTCGCCGACACCTCAGCACTCGACAGACATCGAGTACCAGCCCGAATCCTGCTCCTGGTCGCCGTCAACACCTCCCGGACCTCGTGGCTGAAGAGTCAAGACGACCGTCAACGCACCTGAAGCACTCGACATCGGTGGGCATCTGTCCATCGCCTTCCTGGTCACTGGCTAGTGACCCAGACTCTGTCCCCTCTGCTTTCAGGTTCACCAGAACTCCGATCCACTCTTGGATCCACCCGGACACTTTTCTCTTGGCCGCCAGCAGCACTTTGCAGCAGATCGCCATTCGAATCGACGACGAAACCCGACCCCGAAAGGCACCTATGCACCCGGCTTCCCTGGGTGAGGTAACACGAGTACTCCGGTGCTCCCGTGGGTAGAGACTCTTCAAAGTCCTAGATCTCAAAGGGTTTTGTCCTAGTCCTCTTTTAAGTGTCCCTTTCCTCTATTTTCCCGATCCCGACTTTCTCCATAGAAGTTAACGGCGTATCGCGGTTGTGTATTTACACTGCACGCGTCTCCCGTGGGTCCCCTGTGTCACTACCTTGGGAGGTTCCTTGCGGTCCAAGCACTTCTAGAGACTCTAGGCCTAGTGTCTAGTTCAGTCGTGGTTCGCATACCACTTTATTGGTATATGGTTTGGTACGCCCCTAGGGCCCAAACGTGTATTTGTGCTATTACTGTGATTTAAGATCTTATAACTTATGTATTTCGAACTCTAGCCTCATAAAGAGACTAGAGGGGTGTGTTTAGTAATAAATACATATATTTTGAATATATACCTGCTGTGGTGCTCTTTCATTTGGTCACTCAAGAGATTATAGACTGGTAAAACAAGCTGCTTTACATTCCTTCAAGACTTAGCCTGAAGGCTGCTCTCCATAGCTACCACTAGGATAGCTTTCAATAAGGTTGTCTTTAACCTATCTACCATAAGAGTCGATTTGGACTGGTGCAAGGTGCCCACTATAATTAGTGGACAGCATATGCCAGGCCAACTTCTCACATTGGTGTGCAGCGGTGGGATTCCAGCTTGCTATTGTTTTACCAGATAATCTCAATTGAATTGATCAACTGAAAACCACTAAAGGTACCTAAGGTACATATAATTTAAGCTTAGAATAACAGTAAGTTCTACTGAACTTAGAGTTGTGTGTTAAGGGATAGCACAACCCTTTCTACAACTCAAGAGAGTTTAGTAGGCCACACTAGAGTAGGTAGTGCATACACCACACCACACTAGTAATGTCTTTAAGGGCAGGATCCAAAGAATCCTTGCAGGAAGCCATTGAGCTTCCACCCTCCAAGAATGATACACTCCCATTCTTGGAATTGAGAGCTTTATGTAACTTGAGAAAAATAAGGACAGGCCAAAGCCCCACCACCCAACACCTCAAGGAGTTGTTGGTGGCTTATGACCTTAGTAAGCCTGTAGGGACTGAAGGGGTAGGAGCTGAGGGTGGGGCAGGAGAAGAGGAGGACGCTAGGGGTACCAGTACCCCCAGCCCCCCCTCTGAAACTGACCAGGAGGGTGACAATGACCCTGACCTGGAAAACCCAACCCCTCCTGTGGATGATGATGAGGATGATCAAAATGATGCCCTCTTTGTCCCCCCAGGAAGGATTAAGAGTGTGCCCAGAAGGTCTAGGTCTCCTTCTCAGGAGTCTAACCACTCTGGCACCTCTATAGGGAGCTCTGTCTCATCTCATAGGAGAGAATCCTCTCATGAGAGAAGAAAGAGGCTAGTCCAGTATGAGGAAACTCAGCTGGAACTCAGAAAAAAGCAATTAGCTTTAGATAGAGAATCCCTAGATCTCCTTAGAGAGAGAAGAAAGTTGGGACTAGAGTCACATGGTGGCAGCCATGTCCCTAGAGATAGGGAAAGGTCCTATGACCATAGGAACCTGAGCAAGATTGTCCCTCCCTACCAGAGTGGGGATGATATCCACAAATGGATAACTGCCTTATAGAGGGCCTGTAACGTACAGAAGGTCCCTCAGGAGCAGTGGGCAGCAATCTTGTGGCTCTCCTTTGCTGACAAAGGTAGAGATAAGCTCCTCACTGTTAGAGAGGAGGATGCTGACAATTACAAGGTCTTGAAGAGTGCTCTTATTGATGGGTTTGGCCTAACCACTGAACAGTACAGGTTGAAGTTCAGAGACACCCAAAAAGCACAGACTCAAGACTGGGTAGACTATGTGGATTGTTCTGCCAAGGCTCTGGAAGGCTGGTTGATGGGCAGTAAGGTGTGTGACTTCTCAGGATTGTATAATCTGATAATGAGGGAGCAGATTCTTAATAACTGTCAAAATCAGCTGTTGCATCAATACCTGGTAGACTCTGATCTGACCTCTCCCCAAGAATTGGGAAAGAAGGCAGACAAATGGGTCAGAACCAGGGTGAAGCAGAAGGTACAGAACCAAGGTGGGGAAACCAAGAAGCAAGATGCTAAGAACTCTGACAAGGGTGGGGAGAAGGGTAAAGATCAAAAGTCTTCATCAGGCCCCCAAAAATCTTCTTCTGGTGGGGATTCCCAGTCTACCAAGGGTAAAGGCCAAAGAAAACCATGGTGCAAGGTCTGTAAGCAAAAGACCCACTGGACCAGTGATTGCACCAAGTCCAAAGACTCCAGTCCAGCACCCACCAATGCCCCTAAGGCACCTGTTCCCCTAGTACAGTTGGTGGAAGTGCTCCAGCAAAGGGTTTAGTAGGGTTCACCCTGGGAACTGAGTTGGGCTCTGACTTAGTCAGAGAACTGACTCAGGCTGTGTTAGTCTGTGATGGAGGCATGGATGTGACCTCCACTGTGAGTCCCAGTAATCTGGGCAAGTACAGACAACAGCCTTTAATTAATGGACGTGAGGCTTTGGCATTTAGGGACACAGGGGCAAGTGTCACCATGGTGACACAAGACCTTGTGCTACCTGGGCAAGTTATGCTTGGTGAGATGTACCAAGTGACCAATGCTAGCAATGTCAGAACAGACCATACTCTGGCAGTTGTTAACTTCTCCTGGGGAGGGGTAACTGGCCTTAAGAAGGTTGTGGTAAGTGCAAACCTACCAGTCGAATGCTTGCTTGGCAATGACTTAGAGACTTCTGCTTGGGCAGAAGTGGAGCTCAGGACCCATGCAGAAATGCTGGGGATCCCTGCAGATGTGTTTGCTGTGACCAGGTCACAAGCCAAAATGTCTAGCACTGAACAGGCCTTGGATTCTGGAAGAATGGACCAAGTGCCTTCCAAGAGGAGGAGTAGTAGGGTTAAGGCAGTGCCTTCCCCTTGGCTCAGGAGGAAGATCAGTCCCTTGAGGGGGATGATCTCAGCCCTGAAGAAGGAACTGTCCCAGAGGAACTTGAACCTGACCAGGTTGAGTTCTTGGGGACAGGGGGACCTTCTAGGGCAGATCTGAGCCAGGAGCAGCAGAGCTGCCCCTCCCTTGAACCCCTCAGACAGCAAGCTGCTGCTGAGGCTGCTGGGAAAGCTAGTGGTCCCCATACAGTGTATTGGGATGATGGACTCCTGTACTCAGAGAGTAGAGACCCCAAGCCTGGTGCTACCAGGAGGTTGGTAATACCTTTGAAGTTCAGGGGCTTCCTATTGACCCTAGCCCATGATATTCCCTTAGCAGGACACCTGGGCCAGAACAAGACTTGGGACAGAATTGTCCCTCACTTTCACTGGCCCCACATGTCTGAAGACAGTAAGGAGTTTTGTCGCTCCTGTGTAACCTGCCAAGCCAGTGGCAAAGCAGGTGGCACTACAAAGGCCCCCTGATACCACTACCTGTGGTGGGGGTGCCCTTTGAAAGGGTAGGGATTGACATTGTTGGTCCCATGGATCCCCAAACAGCCTCTGGGCACAGGTTTATCCTGGTGGTAGTGGATCATGCCACCAGGTACCCAGAAGCTATTCCCCTCAGGACCACTACAGCACCTGTGGTGGCAAGGGCCCTCCTGGGAATCTTCTCAAGAGTGGGCTTTCCTAAGGAGGTAGTATCAGACAGGGGTGCTAACTTCATGTCTGGGTACTTGAAAGCAATGTGGAAGGAGTGTGGAGTGACTTATAAGTTCACCACACCCTATCACCCACAATGCAATGGTTTAGTTGAGAGATTCAACAAAACCTTGAAGGGCATGATTAAAGGGCTCCCAGAAAAGCTTAGGCGTAGATGGGACATACTCTTGCCCTGCCTTTTATTCGCATATAGGGAGGTGCCTCAGAAGGGGGTTGGTTACAGCCCTTTTGAACTTCTGTTTGGCCACCCTGTGAGTGGTCCACTGTGCTTGGTGAAGGAAGGATGGGAGTTACCTCTCAAGCCCCCAAAGCAAGATATAGTGGACTATGTACTTGGTCTCCGCTCCAGGATGGCTGAGTACATGAAAAAGGCAACCAAAAACCTTGAGGCTAGCCAGGAACTTCAGAAGGCCTGGCATGACCAAAAGGCTGTTCTGACTGTTTACCAGCCAGGACAGAAGGTGTGGGTGTTGGAGCCAGTGGCCCCAGCAGCTCTCCAAGATAAATGGAGTGGACCCCACACTATTGTTGAGCAGAAGGGTGAGGTCACTTATTTAGTGGACCTAGGAACACCCAGGAGTCCCCACAGGGTTCTCCATGTCAACAGGTTAAAACCATATGTGGACAGGGCAGACATGGGCTTGCTCATGGCTACTGATGAAGGGCAGGAGGAAGAGAGTGACCCACTCCCTGACCTGCTCTCCCAGAACCCTGACGATGGGTCAGTTGATGGTGCAGCCTTGGCAGGCAGCCTCACTACCCAGCAACAAACTGATTGCAGGCAAGTCCTCAATCAGTTTAGACATATGTTTTCACTGACACCCAGTCAGACCACCTGGTGCACTCATGAAGTGGACACTGGGGACAGTCTGCCTATTAAAAACAAGATTTATAGGCAACCTGACCATGTCAGGGACTGTATCAGGACTGAAGTCCAGAAAATGTTGGAATTGGGAGTAATTGAGCCCTCAGATAGCCCTTGGGCTAGTCCAGTAGTCCTAGTACCGAAACCTCACACCAGTGGTGGAAAAAGAGAGATGAGGTTTTGTGTAGACTACAGGGGTCTCAATGCAGTCACTAGGACTGATGCCCATCCAATACCCAGGGCAGATGAGCTCATAGATACTTTGGCCTCTGCCAAATATCTCAGCACATTTGACCTAACAGCTGGCTACTGGCAGATCAGACTAGCTGATACTGCAAAGCCCAAGACAGCATTCTCAACCCCTAGTGGGCATTATCAATTTGTGGTAATGCCCTTTGGTCTGAAGAATGCACCTGCCACTTTCCAGAGGTTGGTGAACACAGTTCTCACAGGACTGGAAGCCTATAGTGCAGCTTATCTAGATGATATTGCTGTCTTTAGCTCCACCTGGGAGGATCACCTGGTCCACCTCAGGAATGTTTTACAGGCCCTGCAAAAGGCAGGCCTGACTATCAAGGCCACTAAGTGCCAGATAGGGCAGAGTCAGGTTGTGTACCTGGGCCACCTTGTGGGTGGAGGCCAGGTTCAACCTTTGCAGAGCAAGATCCAGACCATCATGGACTGGACTGCTCCCACTACCCAGACTCAGGTGAGAGCCTTCTTAGGCCTGACTGGGTACTATAGGAGATTTGTCAAGGGGTATGGATCAATAGTGACACCCTTGAATGACTTAACTTCTAAGAAAATGCCCAAAAAGGTTCAGTGGACAGTTAGCTGTCAAAAGGCATTTGATGACCTCAAGCAGGCCATGTGCACTGCTCCAATTCTGCAGAGTCCTGATTACTCCAAGAAGTTCATTGTTCAAACTGATGCATCTGAATTGGGGGTAGGGGCTGTACTGTCACAATTGAATGAAGAAGGTCAGGATCAGCCAGTAGCTTTTATTAGCAGAAGGCTGACCCCTAGAGAGAAACGTTGGTCAGCCATAGAGAGGGAGGCCTTTGCTGTGGTCTGGGCTCTGAAGAAGTTGAGGCCATACTTGTTTGGTACACACTTCCTGGTTCAGACAGACCATAAGCCCCTCTTATGGCTAAAACAAATGAAGGGTGAAAACCCCAAACTGCTTAGGTGGTCCATTTCCCTACAGGGGATGGACTTTACAGTGGAACATAGGCCTGGGAGTAACCATGCGAATGCAGATGGACTCTCTAGGTATTTCCACTTAGAACATGAAGACTTAACTGGGCAAGGTTAGTTTAATGTCCCTACGTTTGGGGGGGGTTGTGTAGGAGAGTAGGATCTGCTTCACATGGGTACCCCCACTTGTTGCTGATGCTTCACTGTTTTTCGACATTAGTCTGGCTGGGGCCCTGCTAATCAGAACCCCAGCCTAGCTGCTTCCTCTCTAAAATGGTTTCCATGTGCCTTAGGCACATCTCTGATTGGGATCTGGAGTGCCCTTATAAGTCCCTAGTATATGGTATACTATGTACCAAGGGCATAGGTACCTCAGAGGCCTGCCAGGGGCTGCAGCATGTATTATGCCACCCCTGGAAGGCCATCCAAACTGACACCACAGGTCTGCTACTGCAGCCTGGGTAAGGTGGTGCATGCACCCCTTACTGTGATATAGGTTACCTATATCACGAAATACATACACACATATAAACCTATAAGTCACTCCTAAGGCAGGCCTTATCAATCCTAAAGGCAGAGTGCATGGTTCCTATGTGAGAGGGTGCCCCTGCATGAGCAGGGCCCCTCTGCAGCGTTCGGAGACCATCTCTGATGCTGTTTGTAGTGCAGCCTGACCATATACTCTTAAGCGCATTATATCCTCGCGGTAAAATGCTAACTTTGGAATGGCTGCACCTAAACATGTCGTGTTTGGTGTCAAACATCTTGGAATACTACCCCCCGCCAATCCTGGCGGCGGGGATAGCATTCCACCCTTCTAGAGGGAAAGACATGTTAACTCTGACGAGTCCGGTAACTTCTTTCCAAAGCCCTGGCATCACAAAATGGATGCTGCTGCCACAGACACGAGTCTGGCCTCCTGCTGCTGGACGAAACTCCGGCAGGGGAGGCCTGGACAATAGGTTTCCTGTCCCAGGGAGGTGTGACCACCTCCCCAGACAGGATAATGTGTATTGGGGCTGGGCGGGAGCACTTTCGGGTGCTTTGAAGTCCTGCACTGGGGGCACATTTGGTGTCCCTGTGCATACCCCAGTTCAAACCGGATCAGGGGCTTGCAGCCCCTGCTTTGGCGCGAACTGGACAAAGGGAAAGGGGTGTAGCCACCCCTCTGCCCTGACCCACCCATAGGTGGGGCCACAGAGTAGTCCAACCCCTATTTTTAGAATAAAGGTAGGAACCCAGTCCTTAGGACTTTAGATTATACCTGGACGAAACTCTGAAACTGAATCCTGGACCTTCGACGCTCTACTCACGATTAGAGGACTGAAGAATCTCCCTTGGGGTCAAGGAGTGACTCCCCTGCTTGGCAGGCACCAAAGAAGCATCTGTCCGGTTCGCATTACTGAAGCTCCCGTCGGACGCCGAAGTCATCGCATCACCAGAGGTGGATTCTCAGACTTTCCCGAGGCTACCCTGAGTCCCCAGCAAAGCTGAGGCCCGTGGCTATCGTGGGTGACTTGAGACCGTGACCCCTGGACACCGAGCACATTTGCAAGTGCACCATCTTCTGGGTCTCCCAAGAAGTCGTGCTTTGGGCTCCGAGTAGCCCTAGCCTCCAGCACCACCTGCACCGAAGATCACTGGCCCCCACTCCACGAGTGTCCTGTAAGCCAGCTCCACGTGCGGCGTTACGAGGCTCCTTCGCGGTCGCTAGCCTGTTGGCTAGTAGCCCTTAACGAAGGCCAATCTTTTCCTTACTTGGCATCCTGGTTGCTCCAGGCCTGCCCTCACTTACCCTCGCTGGGTGAGTTCCACAGACCTTGCTGGTCTGCACCATCGACGATCTACATCTTACTCGAGACTTGCCGTTGCCAAGGCTTGTTGGGTCCAATCCAGTCGCCGACACCTCAGCACTCGACAGACATCGAGTACCAGCCCGAATCCTGCTCCTGGTCGCCGACAACGCCTCCCGGACCTCGTGGCTGAAGAGTCAAGACGACCGTCAACGCACCTGAAGCACTCGACATCGGTGGGCATCTGTCCATCGCCTTCCTGGTCACTGGCTAGTGACCCAGACTCTGTCCCCTCTGCTTTCAGGTTCACCAGAACTCCGATCCACTCTTGGATCCACCCGGACACTTTTCTCTTGGCCGCCAGCAGCACTTTGCAGCAGATCGCCATTCGAATCGACGACGAAACCCGACCCCGAAAGGCACCTATGCACCCGGCTTCCTGGGTGAGGTAACACGAGTACTCCGGTGCTCCCGTGGGTAGAGACTCTTCAAAGTCCTAGATCTCAAAGGGTTTTGTCCTAGTCCTCTTTTAAGTGTCCCTTTCCTCTATTTTCCCGATCCCGACTTTCTCCATAGAAGTTAACGGCGTATCGCGGTTGTGTATTTACACTGCACGCGTCTCCCGTGGGTCCCCTGTGTCACTACCTTGGGTGGTTCCTTGTGGTCCAAGCACTTCTAGAGGCTCTAGGCCTAGTGTCTAGTTCAGTCGTGGTTCGCATACCACTTTATTGGTATATGGTTTGGTACGCCCCTAGGGCCCAAACGTGTATTTGTGCTATTACTGTGATTTAAGATCTTATAACTTATGTACTTAGAACTCTAGCCTCATAAAGAGACTAGAGGGGTGTGTTTAGTAATAAATACATATATTTTGAATATATACCTGGTGTGGTGCTCTTTCATTTGGTCACTCAAGAGATTATAGACTGGTAAAACAAGCTGCTTTACATTCCTTCAAGACTTAGCCTGAAGGCTGCTCTCCATAGCTACCACTAGGATAGCTTTCAATAAGGTTGTCTTTAACCTATCTACCATAAGAGTCGATTTGGACTGGTGCAAGGTGCCCACTATAATTAGTGGACAGCATATGCCAGGCCAACTTCTCACATTTGACACCAAACACGACATGTTTCGATGCAGCCATTCCAAAGTTAGCATTTTACCGGGAGGATATAATGCACTTAAAAGTATATGGTTTAACCGCATCCACAAACAGCCCCAGAGAATGGACTCTGAGAGCTGCAGAGGGGCCCTGCTCAGGCAGAGGCAACCTCTCACATAGGAACCAAGCACCCTGCCCTCAGGATTGATAGGGCCTGCCTTAGGGGTGACTGATAGGTTTAAATGTGTGTGCAGGAGAGATATAGGAAACCTATATCTCAGTGAGGAGTGCTAGCACCACCTCACCCAGGCTGCAGTAGCAGGCCTGTGGTGTCAGATTTAGTCTGCTTCCCAGGGGTGGCATAATACATGCTTCAGCCCCTGGTAGGCCTGTGAAGTACCTATGCCCTTGGTACCTAAGGTACCATATACTAGGGACTCATAAGGTACCACAGTATCCAATCACTAGTGCACCTAGGGTGCACTCCAAGTCATTTAAAGAGAAAGCAGATAGGCTGGGGACCTGAATAGGAGGTTCCCAGCCAAACTAAGTCAAAAACCAACAAAACACCAGGAAAAAAGTGGGGGCAACCATGTAGTCAGATTCCACCTTCCTACATATATCTACCTTCAATGTACGAATGAGGGAATTGCAGCAAAACTATGCACTTTTTGCATAAAAAACGTTTAATAGAAATGCAGTACTCTTGAAAAAGTTATTGCTTTTCTACAGCTTCTAAGAGGCGAAGCAAGCAAGACTTTATTTTACCTGCTACGTACAATACCTCTTCATATGATAAAGATTTGGATGCCAGTGCCACTGGTCCCTCCTGCCTTGATTGATTGAGAATCCATCATTCAGTTCTTCTTTTCTAGTTGTCAATCATAATACTCACGAGCTTTGTGACAACTGCCCGAGTTTATCGCTTAGTATCTATTTGAAAGCCTGTAGCCCAGGTCCCTAGGTTGTCGTCGCACTCCTCATTTTGCCTTTGCTCTGATCCATGTCTAAAATATTGCCATTAATCACAGGTTCTTGGACAGTGCAAATGCCAAGAAGCATTAATCAATCAATGTTGAATCCAAACTGGTGGCGCACAGCAATTGGCATCATCAGTAACTTATCAAGGCGTAATGGGCCTGTCAGGTTGACTGACGCAGTATGAAGTGTGACTGGATTTTTAAGGTCAGAGAAAGCGGCACGGTGATTGGCATGACAGCAGATGCATGTGAATGACTTTCAGCCAAGCCAGTGTATTCTAAGAATGAATATATATGTGACACCATATTGCTATGTGGGTCTCAATAGTTCTCAGCCCATGGTACGAATTTATCTGATAATCTTGAGAGATGTCCTTTGAATGGTTGAGTAAAATGGACTTTGCGCCCTTAGGTAGGCTATTCCTTCCTGCCATTTCTTTTCATACATGGTCGCCTGCGTGAGCTGCTGTTTCATCTCACTTGCTCTTTATGAAATAGTATTGAATTGATGAGCATGGAAACATCTGTACAAATGCTAGCTAACAGTACAGAGGCCGTCAGAGAGACAAGCCAGTAAATCATGGTGTGAGGAGGGCTACCCCGATCCCCGAGCTATACCTGCACTCCAGGACTTGGGTCCGCTTTCCGAAGACCGGAGTCAGGATACGACCCAGAAGAAAAACAGAAACCGTGACCTTTCTCTGGAGGTAACAACCATGTGTCATGTGTTAACACAGGACGATAAGGGTTGGTCGGACCCTGAAGTGGGAGGTGGAGCTAACCCCGGAAGGAGTACCGCTGCCAGCGAGAAAACGGACCACGAAGAGACGAAGAGGAGACTTCCGGAATCGTTGGAGCATGAAGGAACCAGCACGAGAGGAGCCGGAATCCGGTCCAACCGAGAAGAGGAAGCCCGAGAGGATGGCGAGGCGGAGGACGGATCCGAGTAGTGGAGCAAGGAGTGGTGGAGCCCACCGGAGGATGCGGAAGTGCGGCCGCAGCTCTGGAGAGTTGCCGCGGAGCGGGTAAGTCCTGATGGGACGGGTGGATAGTTAATTGGGAGAAAGCACATCGGGAGGGTCGGAAGGGGGGGGGGGAGCACCAAGGGAAGAGCACAAACACTTGTTTCCCCAGCCCTCACTTAGCCACGTCCCAAAAGCACCTTACCACTGAACCGCAACAAAACAGCACCTTTTTGGCACGTAACATTGGCATCCAGGAAAACACCGACGGAAGGCAGACATCGTTACTGGTGTAGGCCACGGGTAGGGGAAAGGACCTGCAGAACACTCTGTCAGAAGAGAGAAGGTTCGGTCCTACCTTTCTTTTTGTTAAATTTCCCCTTTTTACCCTGATGCACCGAACGGGTGAGGTGAAGGGTGGACGTCTCTCATATTAGTCCCCTTTTACTTACTGCTCCTTCTTGGCTTCATTTCCGAGCCTCTGGGAGGACCACCCGACGAGGAGACGGTCAGAAGAGGGAGAAGACATCACGAAGAAGGAGAAAGACCTGTGATAAACCGAAGAGACCCTTATAATTTAGTTGGAAACTTGGGAGACTTAATAAATCTACCACCATTAAGAAATACATACAGCCTCTGCGTCTGTTTATCCGGCCTGCCCTCCCACACATGGTCACTGTGTGAAATCAGGGAATTTGACTTGTGACTGTGCGCCTCTCTGGCAGCCTGAACACACAGTGTATGACACCTGCACTACACTGTGCAGTGCAACTGCACTGCTATGCTCAGATGTTGGATTATTATTTATTTACAATATATTTCTGCAGCCAGGCAGTGGTTCCGGTCGCGCCAACCAGGCTGGCTCAGCTGTGCTCTCACTGGCTCCAGCTCCTCGGTGGCATTCGCAACAATGTCCATTTGCCGCCTGAGACCGAATTTAGGTCAGCTGAGTGGGCAGTGCGAGCGGGCGGAAGTTTGTAATTTAGTTTTGGTGTCTGCAGCTGCTTGCATCCCCGCCTGTGTCTCTCATCATGATGCCATGTGACTGATCCAGGCTGCTGGAGACTCCTCGTCGCGGCTGTGGTTTTCAGTCACTCTGAGCCTCAGATGCAGACTCGTACTGGCCACTGAAGTTAGAGTGTGTATAAGTAAATATTGAAATCATGTTGATTAAAGAACATTACTAATTTAATTTTAGCAGTCTGCAACTCAGAACTGCTCACGTCCTTAGGCCCCACAGCTGCTTTAGGCATGATTCTAAATTCCGCCAAATCGCAGAATCACACATTGCTCACAATTTCATTTCTCCTGTGCCGCGGTCACTACAGACTTTACCCATTTGCTGGCCGAATCTATAAATTATGTTTGTGACACTTGAGTGTGTCAACATTAGCTACTCAAAAATGAGCTGATCTTGGGAGGTGACCGGAAGCATCATGTTAGTCAAATATCTTTAACTCTGCACGCCAAAACCAGACTTCATCATGCATTTGCTACTGTTAACAATAGTAGCAATGTTTTTGTAATGTAGTTACTTGATGAAGAGACCAGATCCTAATATTTTTAAAATAAAAATGTTTAGTGATGAAGAGACCAGATCCTAATATATTTAAAATAAAAATGTCCTAAAAATCATCAAAATATGATAGGTCATTGCAGTAGAATAAAAATTACTGGCAGCAGTGGGACTAAAACCCATGCCTTTGGAGAGACTGGAATCATAACCCTGCTGCTTAGACCGCTAGGCCACTCTCCTTTCCGTTGGACGGATCTACAATTTTAAAATACAGACTTCAAAAGGAAGGCACTTATGTGCCGACATTGCTTCACGTTAAAATAGGGCGTGCAAATATTTCCAACAGCCTTTCACATTGTATTTTAAGTATGTGATTCCCAATGCAAAGGGCCACGGCCACATACATTCGGATTTCCTCTGTCGGAGCAGTAGTGACGTGAGGGAGAAGGTGGGGGGTGCCACAGGGAGATGAGGTGATTTATGGCAAACATGCATAAAGCTCATCGGCCAGAGCCTCGGTAGAAAAAGAAAAACAGCGTTTATAATTATATGCTTCCAGGAGTAGCTTTGTTTTAAGTTAAATGTGAGCAGGAAGACATTTCCCTGTTCCGGAAACCAAAATCAGTGCTCACCTCATAAAAAATTTGTCTTCGTTTGGCAGAGCCTTGGCTTACAACTTAAGTACATGGTGTTTGTTTGTTTTTTTCACATTAAAGCGGGTGCTGTGTTGAAACAAAGCACGGCGCCCGTGTACATAAAACTATGTGCATGGCGGCCCTTTAAGCGGGCGCCATGGTTAAAATAAGTAGTCCCCAAACAACACACATCAGCACCTACAGTGTAATGAAACTGTAGTTGGTCGGTGCTGCGGATCTAAAAACGGAAATGACATTTTGCCAGCACCAACCAACCAATAGGGAGCCAGGATATAGGAGTGATGCAGGAGCGAACCAATGCCAAGAAGCAGGCGGTATTACACTCCGTATTGTCATTACTTCAGGTCTTGCAGACAGCACATGCGCTGCCTAGGCTCGACCTAAAAACATAGCAGGCATTTTTTTACTTTTGCTATTAGCAACTGCCAAGAGCTGGTTGGTAAAAATAAATCATGTAAAAGTGCCAGGATTCTTTTATAACATGGCAGTCATCCCTCTGTTTGCTCTAATTATGAATCTGAAATGGTTTGGCTAGCTCTCAAATACTTTTTAACTTGATTATCTGTTTGCTGTTTTAGATATGTTTCAGAAGGGAAAAATACCGGATTTCACTCATTTCCAAATCATTTTAACTGGCCTAGACTTAAAAATACAGGCCAGGCCAGAAACAAACTGGGCAGGTGGCAGCCATAGTGGGTTGGTATGCCTAGGTTGCGTGGTGGAAGCGTGGATATGAATGGAGATAGCTTGTATAATGCACTTTACTTGTTTCCAAAGGGTAACTGCTCGATTACTACCCATTGGACATATGAATCTGCCAGGTGAGGTGGACTGTGGTATGCATATCTGTGTACTATAAGTAGATAAACAACTTTATGTTCAGCCAAGGCCATCCTATGTGAGACTTCATTGTGATAGCATGGGGCTTCTGGCTTGGGGCCTCCTAAGTATTGCAAATCTTTTTGTAGACCCATCATAGACTGCTAAAATTGTTGCATTATGACTTATAATAGGAAATCAATTGGACACTTTTGTTCGCAATTCACATTAGAATGCTCAAAGGCTTTTCCCTAAATTGGATCAATTTACTTGTGAGTCTTTGACATATAGAGTAAGCTTATGGGCATGCACAAACATTAGCCAAGTTTTGGATACTTTCACATTGTATTTCTAAATCATACAGAGTTTTGGTAAACCCCGTAAAAATGTCGTGAAACCTCTTTGTAAAAGGTCCACCCCACACATATTGTTAGATCAGAGGACAGAGACATACAAAGAGTATGATTTGTCCAGGAACTGGTAGAGTTTGAGGCCTGAGGGTGTAATGCCGCACTGCTTTTCAAAAAGCCTACCAAGTACTATGAGAGTGGACACTGTGTACCCACCCCCTCCCCTGATTTACTATCAAGTCCAAGTTTGTCTATTTGTGTTTTTTTAACCTCAGACTTTCTAACAGCTTTTACGTTGATAAACTCCTAATCATGGAAAGAAAATGGGGACAAAGGAGTACGGTCAGAGGGTTATTGAGTGGCCAGGCTTAAAAATCGTGGGGCTCACTTAGTGATTGACAAACATGCACTTGTTTTCTGTTCGAGACTGCAAAGGAAAGATTTGTGGCCCGAACAGAAAAAACGAAAAATGATGCTGACACCCTGAGAGCTTTCCCCTCAGGATGTCAGAGTCATTAATTATTTTTTTCCCAAAAATACACTACCGTTTTGTGAGTTTGCTTTTGTATAAACACAAAAACGTAATGAGCAGCTGCATTATAGGTCCTTCCCAGGTTTATAATTAAGTTTAGTCCCGGCATATTTGTCTATAGTGGGAACGCCAGGATTAGATGTTAAGTATAGTAGTCTTGGAATGTGCCCACTCTAGTGAATTTCTCACCATGTTAGGGGTTCTGTCAAGGTGTTTTTAATAGCACTAGCTACCTGTATTGGGCCTATTTCCAAGCCCTTCCACTCCCACGTCCTTTAAATAGAGGTGGAGCACCCACAATGTACGTTTTGCCTTTGCCTAACAAAGGTAGACGTTGTTTATTAAATTATACATATCTCTGACCAGAGCTTAACTTGTAAAAAAAAAAAGTGGCAGGGCTCTCATCAGGCCACTGCAGCTTGCACCACACATTGCCTCTGTCATGCTGCCAATGGTAGTAACAACACAACTACTAACCATCACACTCCTACAAGTGTGACCATTTGGACTATTCCATGCCCCCAAGGCTATAAGAATGGCTTGGGCGGCAGGCAATAGTAATTTTTAATGTACACTGAATTAATAATTGACTGTTGTTGTGGTCATCTCAGACAGCGCCACCTTGTGGCAGACTGCCACAAGCACCAGTGTTGACAATTAAGTGCTGGAGCCGGGCACCGGAAACCACTTGCTCAAATTAAGCACTGTTTCTGAGAAAGCAGTATGGAAAGAAATCATACACAGTAGCATTGTGTGGTGATTCATGTCATGTGCAGTGCTTTGCAGTATCCACAAGAAAATGTATCATAACATACATATTTTTATAGTGCTTATAATGCGGTTCTGCTTTTTCTAAGTGTTGCAAATAACAAAGGTGACTATTACTCAACAGTTTACTGACCTCAGAACGACAGACAGCTGAGTTGACTTTGCAAGGATATTTGGACTAGTGATGTGCAGATCACTGCAGGCCTAGCAAATGGTATGGAAAGCAATATATAAATATCAGTGCCATGCTCTATCTCATCAGCTCTCATTACCAGGTAGGATGTGGATTTAAGCCTGTCATCCACCCAGTCACCTATCGCTAAGAGGGTAGGCAGAGAAGAAGGCGAACCTTGATAATGCCTCACACGGGCTGCCTACTAAAGAAAGCTAGGACCTGCTGAAATTATGTTTTATGCCTGTGGAATGGACACAAAGTGTTATTCATGTTTTATGCATTCTAACATAAGACGATATTTTAAAGTCATTTTTGGGAACTGCAAGAAGTTTAAAAAGCCAGCTATCCCACATGCAGCAGCAAGTGTGTGCTGTTAATTAATATTGAACTTTGGAAATTTGTATCATAAATTAAGCACACATTTGACATGGATCGTCAACAGACAACTCATAGCACACTTTAAATCAAGTTTATTTGCTTTGCAATTAGATCAAGCAACCGACTTATCAAAGGAAGTTTGTTTAATTGCTTATGTCTGATACTGCCACAAAACTGAAATATTTGAAGATTTTATAATCTGCATACCAGTCAAGGGGCAGGAAACAGTATCAGCCCTGTTTCACATTCCTAACGTCTTCCTGTGCTCTAGTGGCTTAAAATGGGACAACTCTTTTGGAATCTGCACAGATGGTGCTCCTTCCATGTGTGGTGTTATTCCAGGCGTAAAAGTTAAAGGCCCTGATTCCAAGTTGGGTGCTTAATTCCGTCCCATGCGTAAATCCCTGTTTACGTATGAATCGGAATTATGAGTTTCGTTTTATTTAATGCATCTGTTAATTATCGGATGCGTTAAATAACCCAACATTCGTTATATTTCGGCAGGTCAAGCCTGACAAAATTTTACAGGGGAAATTTGTACAGTATTTACTGTACCATGCGGATTTTGTTGTGTTAAAGACTAAAATATGCATGTTATGCCCCAATACCTCGTTATAGGTGCTATTTATCGCACCCGATAAATAACGAACCCCAGGGTATAATTATTTACCAGGTGCGTTAAATAGCACCTCTACTTGTAATCAGGCCCAAAGTGTTGAAAGTGGCTCCACCAATTCTATAGCCCCACTGTATAATAAAACGGGAAGCCCTTGCTGGCCAAAACATGGATAGAGAACTGATTTCCGCAGAAATGTTGTTTTATTTCATAAAGGGTTAGCCCACTATAGCTCGTCCGTTTACAATTTTATGTGCAGAAATGGGAGCTGAATATGGTGCTTTGAATTTTCACACAGAGGTCTAGTGATTAAACTGGGGCAAGGTGCTGAATCACATTTTGAAATGAAGTATTACAATTCCTTTTGGATTTGGACCACTACAAAGCAGAGCAGCTGTGTAAGCATCGCTGGCTTGTGCTTCTTCTAGCAAACCATTTGGACATCTTTGATCAATTAAATTTCATTAATCTGTTTTTGCAAGGAGCTGAAAGTAATCCTTTACCATGAATACAAAAAATACCTGCCTTGAAGAAGCAGCAGGATTCGTGGATAAGACTATTTCACGGTGTCCTTCTTGAGGCATTCCCATATTTAGCAGATGCTCTTGAGGAAACAGAATATGACCTTCAACCTGTTGCTGGATCATAAAGAAACTGCCTGAAGAGTCTGAGGGTCAGTCAAATAAACTCTTTTTCTGAGGACCATGACCATGTCAATGACTAGATCTTTCAACCTTTTCTTGGGGATGCAGGTACTCATCTCCCAATTCGCCTTCAGAAAAACATAACTGAGCTCCAGAGTGACTGCGAATCTTTATTGGGGAAGTTTTGGCTGAAAATGTCTGTAGCACATTCAGATTTGTCAAAACGTTCTGTCAAGATTTTTCTATCTTTTAGCTCATCATATTTTTGTGAAATTCGATTCTCAGCACTGGTAGCATTAAAGACGAAGTACCGTTCAAAACTGGAAATGGAGCATAACCTGAGGATGGCAGTAGCGAGAATCCATCCACAGGTTGGTCGTTTCTCTGGATAAAAACAGGCACACCTATTACATTAGTTAATAACAATTATGTTATGTCAAACTATGTTTTTGTGGAAAATAAAGCATGCAATTTTGGGCAATTCATTTTTGGAAACTTTTTTTTTTAACTGCTTACTGAGCCTCCGACATCTAATGACTTCCACTGAAAAACGTTCACATCCACACAAAAACATTTGGGTTGCTAAACACTGTTTAATATTATTTCCTCACGTTAAAAATGATTTGCCAAATATACCGTGGGAATTGGGGATGGGGATGGTTGTCGATGCAGAGTAACAACTTCCAGAAATTTTTTGTCAGGGGGTGGCCTTACTACTAAAACATTTAGACAGGGGAGGCTCAGGATCAAAATGTTTGAATACCTCTGGCCTAAGCTAATGCCAAAATGGCTGCCAGTACCTCATGACACCTGCACGCATGCATTACAACACATGCCTGCACATGCAGATGCAGCTACCTTGGAATGAGTTTTCTATTAAAGAAAAACCACAGCAAGATTCATTCATCATTACGCATGCATGCATATGTGTCGCACACATGCAGGTGCATGCACTGTAATGTACCGATGGCCTTTGGCATTTCAAATTTTCTGTTCCAACATGGCAGACGACCATGTTAGATGGTAATTTAATTGTTAAATAATAAAGTGCGTGGGAGTACAAAAATGCTGTTTAGTAGCAGCTGTATGCAACTGCAAGGCTACGAGCAGAACTGGGGAGCAGTGGATGAGTGGGGAGGGAAAGGATATAAAATAAAGAGCACAACGGATGAGCAAAGAAGGGTATAAAATAGAGCGATGGGGTGGGCTAATGAAAAGAGACACGGAGGAACAGCAAGCGTTGTGGAATAGAGAAACAGAGTATGGTGGGCAGGGAGATGCTATGAGACTCAAGAAAACACATGTACACCTGTAGAGTGCTGAAAGGCAAAGAAAAAGAGTCTCCGGAAGTCAAGTCAGCAATGGAAGGACACACCTAATCCAGTCAACACACTATGAGGCCAAAATACTCCTGGATTGGACAAATGCAGGAATAGGGAGGAAAACCATTGAATCAAGAGCAGAGACACAGAATAGGCAACAAATCATGAGCAAGGGGCTGATACAAAGCCCACACTAAGTATATGTAATGTATTGGATACAATAGGGTCTGCGACAGACAGCTAAAGCTGTAGTAGCTAAGCTACTAAAAATTATCATTCAAGAGGCCAAATAGTGCACCCACCTTCACAAACAATGATGTTATCTTTTCCGAGGTATTATAATAATGAGAAATGTTGTGAATCATTCCAATTGCACTCATGAGTCGTGGTATAGCATCTATCATGGATACCTGAAAGTAAAAAAAACCATTTTCAATCAGATCACAGTCACAAGAGAAATACATGTCCGTGTTAAATTTAAAATCATGCCACTGAACAAGTTGCATTGTTAATCCATTTTATGTTAGCTAAACAGTTTTGCTTAACATAATAATCTTGGATGAAACCTTTAGCAGGTCACTTCCGCGCATACAGGATAGCTTGTGGATTGGTGGTTGCTGGATACTGCCATATGATATCCCTCTACGCAGATAACATACTGCTCTGCACTAAAGACCCACTTGTTGAAGCGAGGCATGACCAGGCTCCTCCAATATGGGAAAAGGCAAAATTTAGATATATGGGAATCCAAGTCTATCATACAAATGGTGACATACTGAGGGGAAATGTGTACAGGGACAACAGGGGCAAGAGAAAGAGTGTGATTCTGGCAAAGGCTGCCACTGACAATAATTCACAGAATTGTAATGCTACCCCCTTCTCCTATATTATTTCGTGAACCTACTTATAATCATGCCATAATCACTGTTTAGAATACTGGACCCATACTAACTTAACTCATTTGGAAAGATGGGCGATGTAAAGTCGCATTCAACATGTCGAAACGTCTGCTTTCCAAGCGAGAACTGGGTACACCACACTACTAACTTATTATCTCGCAGCCCAACTGCAATATTTTGCTGATTTGACTCCCATCTCCTAAACGATGGTGACCCACCTCCTTACATCAGCGTCACATCCAGATATGCTGTGGGGCCTGTTCTTTACCAATTATGCTAAACAACAGCCCATGCCAAAGCTGATTGCTTGGGCCAAATACTAATATTAAATTAAGCAAGACATACAGGGCCCTATGCCATGGAGATACTCTTCCTGATAAATTTGAAAATGTCAATGTCCACGATGGACATCTGTGTAGGAGAATTACACTCTGGAAACGAGTGCTGATCTATTCTGTTCAGGCACCCTCTGAACATTCAAGAAATTTAAGATAAGTGGGCTAACCCTGCCAATATGTAACACAGAGTAGACTGACACATGGTAAAAAATAATAATGGAACGTGGACAATATCGAACCACCGACGAACATAGAATTACAGAGCCTACTAACATCAGGCTCTGGGCGTAAAATAATATTGCATATGTGCAGACAACTAATCAATACCATAGGTTAACCACTGACAGGATTATGAACAAAATGTAAAGCTGATGTGGATAGGGCTTTAGAGAGCAAAGATTGTGATAAAGCAAAAGAACAAGGGACCCATGAAATAACTGATTCAAACTGGCTCAAATAAATTACTTCCATTGCACCTACTTCACACTAGCTAAACTTCCCAGACAATTTGTGACCCCTTCCAGGAACTGCCCCAGGTGTTTTAGGTCGAGCTTACTAGACAGTGCATGTGCTGTCTATTGTGAGAAATATTGTGGCTTACCAACAACATAGAGGGGATTGGAGCCTGTCCATTGCCTACCATTGGTTGGCTTTCCTTGTCACTCTTATTTTCCAGTTTCTTATTGGTGTCCCAGCTAGTCAATCCTGTGCTTGTCCCTTTCTTTTTACAATATTTTTGATTGGCTGCCATCTCTGCTTTCACTGTTAACTTTTCAAGCACTATTTTTTTCTTTTGTATTAAGCACTTCATGTGAATCTCTCTCATGTAAGTCTCTCTTCCTGCACTCCATGTTGCTCTGTGTCACCCCTCTACTTTTTCCCGCCCCCTCCCTCTTGCACTCGTCAGTGTACTTCCCCCCCATCCAAACCACCTGTATTGCTTTTTTGACCAGGCAAGCATTCAAACATATGTATCGGCTTATTTTCAACCACTGCTATCAAACCTACTTTGGCAGGTAACACAAAACCGTTCATTGCATTTCAAACAGGCAGGCCCAGACTGGCAGTACCCGGCACCAAGCATTTAGCTGTGAGGCTGGAAGGGTGGGATCGGTTTTGCTATTGGGGGCCGGTTTTACAATGCAGGGCACCATTCACTTTAAACCAGACCCACTTTCCAGCCTCGCAGGGGTACTTGGCATCAGTGCCGTCTGGCTTTTGGGCGGCTGTGGCGCCATATCCACTCTAAGTCTGAGTCAGGCTAACCGGAAGCGCCATTGTACAGCTTTCATGTCCACTATGTCAGTCTTTGTGGAGATAAAAGACAGACAACGGTCCTTCTGCAGCCTCCTCTGTCAAACCTCGTGGCTAGACCAACAGCAGGCAGGCAGCAAGGCCAAACCCAGCCAGCAAGCCAAGAGTGATCCGAGCTCAGCAATTCCACACTGACACTCTGAGCAAGTCAGGTATCTGTAGACACTGACTGCTGCCCTCTCACGTCGGGTTTGAAAGCAGTGAGAGGCTGAGAGACCAGTGACCACTAGTTGTGTCAAGCCAACCAGGGGAAGTACTGAGCTGTGCCTCAAGTGCATCTCTATAATGAAGGCCAGGCCAGCGCAGCGGGACTCGGAGGAGGTGGTGGGATTATTAGAAAGGGAGGCTACCTAACAGGGACTCTTGCTGTGTTAGTGTGTGTAAAAGTGTTCTCATGTATGCTAATGACATCATTTGCACAGCGCCTTGAAATACATAAGCTCAGGATGTGCGCTGTACATGTACATGTATAAAAATGAATAATTTTATTCTACAGCCCATATCCAGAGTTTACATAATTCAAGATTCTCTCAAATGTCGCCGTCAAATACGTAATCTCAAGATGTGTGTTGTACAAAAAAATAATTTCTTAGAACCACAAGCACAAGTTACACAGAATGAGCCAAGTTTTGACGGAGGTGCAGGAGAGGGTATTTAGTTTCAATTAAAATCTCAGTTTACCATCATGGCTAATCCCAGCTTCATCTCAATGTGTTTTGATCTTTGCCGTTGTTTTAGAGAAGATCAAGAGCTGTACATCACATAAATTATAATCACAATCACTAATCTATTTTCAGTCAATAATGAGAGTTTTGATACGGATTAAAGGGTTTTATTAATCAAATCTTTAATAGTTCATCTTTATTGAAAGTCACAAGTTAATTCTTATTAATTTCAATCATCAAATATGTAAGTAAGTAAAGTTTATTTAACCGTTCCATTAATTAAAATCATTACAGTACAATGTGCATCGATATATGCACCCCCCTTCCCACAGCCCCCTGTCCCCAAAACTACTGGGACGCACTTCTCTCGTATTCTCTCAGTTCATTATGAATTACACTTGCAAATGAATTGGGTTGTGATGTGTACCCCTACATAAAAGATATCCCACCTTAAAAACCGTTATTTAATAAAAGTTTAAAAATAAGAAATTGGT
The DNA here is from genome assembly GCA_963921515.1 of Calotriton arnoldi. Lineage (NCBI taxonomy): Eukaryota > Metazoa > Chordata > Amphibia > Caudata > Salamandridae > Calotriton > Calotriton arnoldi. The sequence goes on along the minus strand of CAWUFW010007312.1, from coordinate 519,764 downwards.
GGTTGCTGATTGCAGGTGGCTATGCGTTCCTCCTACTGATTTAAAAACCTACTTCGCTACCACTAGGTTCGATAAAGTCTAGGGTGCAGTTTTAAGGTGCAATGTACTGTCCCGTCAGACCCAGTATTGGACCCATTCCTGTTCAGCTAGTACAAACCTGTAAGGATGAGGGTCAAAAGTCTAAAACTAGCTATACTGCTAGTGGGTGGCCCTTAGTGCGCTCTTCTCCTGCACAAAAATGGGAGAATTCTCCACTCCTACCTTAGAGAGGATTAAAGTGCATCATGCGGATTAGACATGCAGACGTTATCCTGTCAGTGGACTGAAGTTAATTCCTTACAGTACTTTATTAGCCACCCGAGGAAGTGCGCTGTGCAGGTCAGGTTGTGCTGTATCTTAATCTGTCGCGGTGCCCTCTTCTCCCATGTAAAATGGGAGAGTGCTCTACTCCTACCTTAGGGAGGTTAAAGTGCATCATGCTGGTTAGACATTCAGATGTTAGCCTATCAGTGGGCTTGCATTAATTCCTGACAGTACTTATTGGCCTACCGAGAAAGCACACTGTGCAAGTCCATATTGTGCTGTTTCTTAACCTGTCATAGTGGAAGATAAACTACTTCAACCTTATAAAGGTTAAAGTGCATCATAAAGTGCATCATGCAAGTTAGGCTTGCTTGTGTTAGCCTATCCATAAGATTAAGTTGGTTCCTGGGTGCTCATTATGAGCCTACAGGTTAAAGTGCGCCGTGCAAGTCATAACATGCTGTGTCTCTGCCTATCGGAGGACTAGAATGAATCTGTGGCGACTCCTCAAGTGCTAATCTTACAAAATTTATTTATTTTATAAATGCGTATACTTTGCCATTCTTGCTAGACTGTATGCAGTGGTTTCGATAAAACATAAGTCAGAGTCCTCCTTACAAGTCCTTACAAGTCCTTACCCCACTGGCTCTAAAAATGGGACCAAGCAAGAGGCCGCAGTCTTCGGCCAGTGTGGGGCAGCAACAAGGTAGGTGCAACCAGGATTTCTTGCAATATGAGCAAAGCCTTCATGAGACTGCTTCTCCCTTACGTGCCCATACCGGATTGAAGTCTGTGATTCTTAGCACAATGAGTCTCAATTAAAAAGTATTTTCCTGCGGGCCTGTGCTTACAGGTTGCCTCATAGATAAGGTTGAGCTTTCCCCATGGTATATGATATGTCCAAAGCTGTGGTAAGGGGACTAGGGTGAAGGGTTGCCAGGTCCTTTTTAGATGAAATTACCAATACCTGCTTCTTCACCGCATTTTTCCAGGCAGACAGCGGGATGGCGGGTGAGTGTAGGCTTTCTGCTTCATTCTTCAAGCTATCATTTGCTAGCCCCAGCCTGGAGTGCCAGGGCGAGGCCTCCTCCTCAAATATTATTCTCAGTTGGTATGTGAGTGTGTCTTCTAGTGCTCTCAAAGCCCTGATGTAAAACTTGATTAGTTGCCCCTGTAGCACCAGATCTGGCCTGCCTAGACCAAGCTCCAATCATGACTTGTATTTCTGGCCTGCCGTGGAGCTAGTATCACTGATTTATATGCTTTTACCTGTGCAGCTGTAATAAACCTGTCCAGGGAGCCCGGAAAAACCAGATGATCATAGTTGATGGCCGGTATCAGTTTGGCTTTCAGGACAGTCAGCATTGGATCAGCAGATGGGCTTTTCAGGCGTTGACTCAGTCGCTTCAATGTGTGGGTGACACGTCTGCTTTTGCACTAAGATGTTTTGAGTGGGTGGCTGGTTTTGCTCTCTCCGAGAGCCAGACCCCAAGGGTCTGTTGTTGTCCCTATTTGATGTTCTCCCAGTTGCCAGTGTACTTGCCTTTTGTGTGGGTATTTTCCAAACACTACAATCTTGGTTTTGCTCTGGTTGGCCAGCAGATGTTTTTCTGGTTATAGCGATGGAGTGCATTGAGGGCTCTCTGGAGGTGTGGTCCATTATTGCTGTGTCATCCGCATATTGTAAGATGGGGAGTCTCACCTAGCCCAGCCTAGGAGCAACTAAGCTGGCTACTTGCAAGACGGCCCCCAGGTCTGCCGTGTAAAGATTGAAGAGTAAGGAGGGGCAAAACACATCCCTGTTTGAGGGCACGTTTGGATTTAATTATATCCTTCGGATGGCTGGTCACCTTAGATGGCTTTACTAAGCTAGTTCTCGGCGTCTTACGTCAGACCTTCCCCAGTTTCTGATGTAAGTCAGCGATAAGGGCTTCCCAGTCACTTATGGCTGAGGTTGGGGTTACTGACTTTCGGATGTTCATTCTCTTTTCCACCCACTCAGACAAGGTGTCTCCGAGTCTTGCTGACCATTTCATTCTTTGGAGAACCGTATGGCGCTCTTCTCCAGTGGGTCTCCCTATCTCTTGTAGTGGGCTGCTGTATGGACTACTAGTTGCAGAGTGGCACGCAGTAATCTATGGTCGCTTTTGCCTCTGTCCTCGACTTCAAAGTCCTCCAGCCTGGTTGCTATGGTTTCGCTGACTAGAATGTGGTTGATTGTGGACACATTTTTAAAAGTTGGTTTTGAGTGCCACGAGGGAGAGCATGATCCCTTTAACTTATGGTTTGTAAGGAAGGGTGTGGCCTTGCCCATATACCTGTTTGATTCAGTTGATTTGTCCAGGCCCGTCAGATTGAAGTTGCCGGCTGTGAGAAGTTGGCCTGGCATATGCTGTCCACTAATTATAGTGGGCACCTTGTACCAGTCCAAACAACCCCTTATTGGAGATAGGTTAAAGACAACCTTTATTGAAAGCTATCCTAGTGGTAGCTATGGAGAGCAGCCTTCAGGCTAAGTCTTGAAGGAATGTAAAGCAGCTTGTTTTACCAGTCTATAATCTCTTGAGTGACCAAATGAAAGAGGACCACACCAGGTATATATTCAAAATATATGTATTTATTACTAAACACACCCCTCTAGTCTCTTTATGAGGCTAGAGTTCGAAGTACATAAGTTATAAGTTAGTTATCTACAGTAATAGCACAAATACACGTTTGAGCCCCAGTGGCGTACCAAACCATATACCAATAAAGTGGTATAAGAACCACGACTGAGCTAGACACAAGGCCTAGAGCCTGTAGAAGTGCTTGGACCACAAGGAACCACCCAAGGCAGTGACACAGGGGACCCACGGGGACGCGTGCAGTGTATGAACACAACCGCGAACCACCGTTAACTTCTATGGGGAAAGTCGCGATTAGAATTTAAAAGAAAAGGGACACTTAGAGGAGGACTTGGAGCAAACCCTTTGAGAACTAGGCTGTTCTAGTGTCAGTACCCACGGGAGCACCGGAGTACTCAAGTTACCTCACCCAGGGGAGGCGGGTGCATAGGTGTCTTTCGGGGTCGGGTTTCGTCGTCGCTTTCAATGGCGATCTGCTGCAAAGTGCTGCTGGCGACCAAGTCGAAAGTGTTCGGGTGGATCCAAAGGTGGATCGAAGATCTGAAGAACCTGAAAGCAGAGGGGACAGAGTCTGGGTCACTAGCCAGTGACCAGGAAGGCGATGAGCAGATGCCCACCGATGTCGAGTGCTTCAGGTAGGTTGACGGTCGTCTTGACTCTTCAGCCACGAGGTCCAGGAGGCATCGACGACGACCAGGAGCTGGATTCGAGCTGTCCCACGACGTCTGTCGATTGCAGGGGTGTCGGCGACCGGATTGGACCCAACAAGCCTTGGCAACGGCAAGTCTCGTGGAAATGGAAGAAGGACGATGTTGCAGACCAGCAAGGTCTGTGGGACTCACCCAGCGAGGGTAAGTCAGGGCACGCCTGGAGCAACCAGGGAGCCCAAACAAAAGAAGATTGGCCTTCGGGAGGGCCTACTAGCCAACGGACTAGCGACCGCGAAGGAGCCTCGAGTCGATGCACGTGGAGCTGGCTCACAGGACACTCGTGGAGTGGAGGCCAGTGATCTTCGGTGCAGTTGATGCTGGAGGCTGGGGCTACTCGGAGCCCAAAGCACGACTTCGTGGGAGACCCAGAAGAGGATGCACTTGCAAATGCGTTCGGTGTCCAGGGGTCACGGTTCCACGTTACCCACGACAGCTACGGGCCTCAGCTTTGCTGGGGACTCAGGGCAGCCTCGGGGAAGTCTGGAAATCCACCTCTGGTGATGCAAAGACTTCGGCGTCCGGCGGAAGCTTCAGCGATGCAGACCGGACAATTGCTTCTTTGGTGCCTGCCAAGCAGGTGAGTCACTCCTTGACCCCAAGGGAGATTCTTCAGTCCTCTAATCTTGAAGTAGAGCATCGAAGGTCCAGGATTCTGTATCAGAGTTTCGTCCAGGTAAATCTAAAGTCCTAAGGACTGGGTTCCCCTACTTATACTAAGGTAGGGGGTTGGACATACTCTGTGGCCCCACCTATGGGAGGGCCAGGGCAGAGGGGTGGTTACACCCCTTTCCCTTTGTCCAGTTTCGCGCCAGAGCAGGGGCTGGAAGCCCCTGAGCCGGTTTGAACTGGGGTATGCACAGGGACACCAAGTGTGCCCCCAGTACAGGATTTCAAAGCACCCGAGAGTGCTCCCGCCCAGCCCCAATACACACTATCCTGTCTGGGGAGGTGGTCACACCTCCCTGGGACAGGAAACCTATTGTCCAGGCCTCCCCTGCTGGAGTTTCGGTCAGCAGCAGGAGGCCAGACTCGTGTCTGTGGCAGCGGCATCCATTTTGTGATGCCAGGGCTCTGGAAAGTCAGTACCGGGTATACCGGTGTGTACATGTCTTTCCCTCTAGAAGGGTGGAATGCTACCCCGCCGCCAGAACTGGAGGGGGTAGTATTCCAAGATGTTTGACACCAAACACGACATGTTTCCGTGCAGCCATCCCAAAGTTAGCATTTAACGCGAGGTTATAATGCGCTTAAGAGTATATGGTCAGGCTGCACTACAAACAGCATCAGAGAAGGGTCTCCGAACGCTGCAGAGGGGCCCTGCTCATGCAGGAGCACCCTCTCACATAGGAACCACGCACTCTGCCTTCAGGATTGATAAGGCCTGCCATAGGAGTGACTTATAGGTTTATATGTGTGTATGTATTTAGTGATATAGGTAGCCTATATCACAGTAAGAGGTGCATGCACCACCTTACCCAGGCTGCAGTAGCAGACCTGTGGTGTCAGTTTGGATGGCCTTCCAGGGGTGGCACAATACATGCTGCAGCCCCTGGTAGGCCTCTGAGGTACCTATGCCCTGGGTACATAGTATACCATATACTAGGGACTTATAAGGGCACTCCAGATTCCAATCAGAGATGTGCCTAAGGCACATGGAAACCATTTTAAAGAGGAAGCAGCTAGGCTGGGGTTCTGATTAGCAGGGCCCCAGCCAGACTAAGGTCGAAAAACAGTGAAGCATCAGCAAAAAGTGGGGGTACCCATGTGAAGCAGATCCTACTCTCCTACACCGGCTATAATTACCTGTTGGGAATCGTACTTTAGAAAAAGGCCTTCAAGCATTCCTATTACGGCTTTCAAAAAGTAATTCTTTGGCTCTGTACAGGGTTAATGTAGCAATTTATTAGCAACAGACGAGGGGTTGAAGATTAAGCCTTGGGCCCTAGATTAGCAGGGCTTGTACTTCGGGCATTTTGACAAGTAATTTGGTGGCAACTAGTTTGCAAGCATGTTTTAGGTAGATCGAAAGTCCACCGGGCGGACGGCCAAAGATGTTCCGTTTGGTGGCTACTGTTTGAAATTCGCAGCAGTCTACTAGTGGAGTGGTGGTCATAGCCCAGGTTTCCTGAAGGCATACTATGTCTCCATTGGCTAAGTAGTCCTGTACTGGCTTATCCCCGGTGATTTTCCAAATCCCTGCTATATTCCAAGTAATTATTGTCAAATGTTGTTGATCTAGGGTCTCACCCCTTTCCTCGGCCCTAGTGACCAGGCTTTGACCATTGTTAGGAATTCTTCCTCTGTGTCCTTTGGTTTTCTTTGGGAGCAGGTTCTGATTGGCTTATGTATGCTGCACGTTGGTTGTTACTGTAAGTAACCCTAATATTGATGAGGGCACTAGGTGTTGGTTGACTTATGCTGCCGACTTTGTTTTTTTGGTTAGTGCCCCGCAAGACTGAGGGGGCTCCCTTTTCCCCATAGGTGGGGATAAGGACATGCAGGTATTTCTTCGGCCAGGGGGGCTGAGCGTCTATGCCCCAGTCAGCTAGCAGTTGCGCTTCTCCTAGTACTGCAAGTTGAAATTGCTATTGACTGAATCCCACAAGGGTTGAGTCACCGTGGGTGTCCCCTTTCAGTTTTAGGAATCTTACCCACTCTAGATCGTCTGAGTCGATTAGTGTGAGTGATGTAACATGTTTAAATAAGTGGAGGATGTTAAATCTGTTCAGAATATCACGTGGGCCCTTGATGTGATATCTTGGGGTAAACACTACCTCATAGATGCAAGGAGATTTCCTGGGGGCCGATGCTTCAGCAGGGCCTCTGCCCTGAGCATGGGCGCTAGTTTGAGAGCCTGGGCTTTGTAGTGCCCTTTGAGAGTTTCCATACTGTTGTGGGCCAGTTGCCCTTCCTGTTGTTCTTGCCAGGCTATCCTTTATCAACAGTTCCACCTCAGATGGTGTAAAAGACGCTTCTGGGCTGCTTTGCACCTCAGCCCTTAAGCTGGTCATTGCTGAGGCCTGCATACTGGCGCCCGTCTTCACGAGGCTTGTCGCCGGTGCTTCTTGAGGCCCCGGGTCTGACTTTAGCCTGGCAAGGTCCGGTGACTTACTGTGTGGGAGTGAGACTTCAGACCCTTGACAGTTTCCTTCTTTTACATCCCCAAAGTTGACCCCTTGTTTAACAGTGAATATTGGGTAGAGTGGGCTATCTTTATTATTGTTTCCTGGAATTGTTCTATTCGAGGAGATTGACAATGTTGCACTTCTTTTAGCTTTTGCCATTTTTTGCTGTTTCCTCAGCTTTTTCTTGGCTCTCCTGGATAGAGGGGCCTCTGACGGGGCGGGATTGGTTGATACTGCTGGATCATGGCTTTATAAGCTCTTCCCCTTCAACTATGCTGGGCCCCAGTGGGGCAGTTTGTACGTCCAGTCATGGCACTGAGTTTTTAGGTTCCTGCGGGGGCTTGCGATTGAGCCCATCCTTGGTGTCTGGGCTTGGGGGGAGGCCATTTCTGCCACTCAAGGCTGGGGAGGTGTTCCTCATTGCTATTAGCCTGGTGGTTTTTGTGGTGTTTGCAGGTGGTCCCCCCTGTCTTCCATTACCTCCATCCTTTTGCTAAAGTCCACGAGGCACTGTGCTATTGACTGTAGCAGGTCTATTTGAATCTCCATTTTCATGGACTGCCAAAGCAGGGCTCTGGCTAGTGTGTTCTGTGCCTCCCTTATGACCGACAGGTGAGGATCTTCCATGTCGTTGGTTGAGTGAGTCTCTGAATGAGGTTCCATTGCCTCCTCCTACTTCCCAAACAGCTTTGGGGTGATTTCCAGAGTTTTTTACATTTTTGACTCCAAATTTAGGAGGAAGGAGGCTGTAAGATCCCCTACATCCATGGTATTACTCTTCTGACCGATTGCAGGTGAGGCAGACCTAGAGAGATGGGTGGCAGTAGTTTCTGATATGTATCTTCAGGGCCAAGCCTGCAATGCCAGCGTATTTGCGCCTTAGTGAACTGGGGCTCATCTTCTTTACGGTGAGCCTCCCTGGCATACCCTGTGATATGTATGTTCTTTTTTGTCGGCGTTACATAGGCCCTTACTTGTGAGGTGATTATGATATTAGGATCATTTGGCCCTTGGCTGTCCGAGGGTGAGCCAAGTGTTGGCACTCCCCACTCCCCGGGGCATGATTGCGATCTGCGCTTTTGAGTAGTTTTACTTAAAAGGGGAGTGTAGGTTGTGCAAAGGATTGAGCCAGCTCTTATAGATAATTCTTCTAGTCCTTCATCTACCTCGTCCATGGGAGAATCTGAAATTAGTTTAAAATTGCCAGGTTTTTGGGAAAAACTGTGTGATGAGCCCTTGTTGAGTCAAATTCTCTAGGGGTCTCTCTAGTGGATGTGACTGGGCTGTGCTTACTGTGACCCTTTTGGGTTCAGGTAGGGAAATTTCTTTTAGATCAGGGTCTGTTGCTGAGTGACAGGTTCCCCTCTGTTTAGGCACCATTGTGCGGAGAGGAGAGAAGGACTTTGGGACGTCAGTGAGGAAATTCAGGTGAGGGTCAGATGCTGTTTGAATGCTGTTGTTAAAGGAAAGGGCTCACCTTGGCTCCTCAGATGCGGGTCATTTGTATCTTCCTTGGCCTTCCCCCTGCTGCTGGCTGTCTTTGGTGCTTTAGCTGTCTTTGTGCGAGAAAGCAAAAGACACACAGATGATGGACGGAATGCAGAGCAAATCAAACATTCACCCCCAGTCAATAGATCTGGGTTAAATCCATCGTTCTTTTGCTCATCATGCCACCACGCTTTATACCCAGCCATACGCAAATAAGTCTTGACCCTGTGCCTCATGGGAACAGTCCAGACCGAACTGCAAATGCAGGTCCTCCCTGGACCAGAAACAAGCATCCTGGGACCGGTTTCGGGGCATCACCCCTTATCAACCAGGCCAGCTTGAATCCAGTGGCACAGTGAGCCCGGGACCCACGTCTGGGCATACCCTGCGCACTTAGGGCGAGAAAGCAAAAGACACACAGATGATTGACGGAATGCAAAGCAAATCAAACACTGACCTCCAGTCAATAGATCTGAGTTAAATCCATCATTCTTTTCCGCACCATGCCACCCCAGTTTAGGCCCAGCCATATGCAAATCAGTCTTGACCCTGTTCCTCATTGGAACAGTTCAGACCGAACTGCCAAGCCAGGTCCTCCCTGGACCGGAAACAAGCATCCTGGAACTGGTTTTGGGGCATCACCCCCTCATCAGCCAGGCTAGCTTGAATCCAGTGGCATAGTGAGCCCTGGAACCACGTCTGGGCATACCCGGTGCACTTAGGGCGAGAAAGCAAAAGACACACAGATGATGGATGGAATGCAGAGCAAATCAAACATTCACCCCCAGTCAATAGATCTGGGTTAAACCCATCGTTCTTTTGCTCACCATGCCACCACACTTTAGACCCAGCCATATGCAAATCAGTATTGACCCTGTGCCTCATGGGAACTGTCCAGACCGAACTGCCTAGCCAGGTCCTCCCTGGACCAGAAACAAGCGTCCTGGGACCTGTTTCAGGGCATAACCCCTCATCAGCCAGGCTAGATTGAATCCAGTGGCACAGTGAGCCCAGGACCCACGTCTGGGCATACCCGGCGCACTTAGGGCGAGAAAGCAAAAGACACACAGATGGACGGAATGCAGAGCAAATCAAACATTGCCCCCCAGTCAAAAGATCTGGGTTAGATCCATCGTTCTTTTGCCCACCATGCCACCCCAGTTTAGACCCAGCCATATGCAAATCAGTCTTGACCCTGTGCCTCATGGGAACAGTTCATACCAAACTGCCAAACCAGGTCCAGCCTGGACCAGAAACAAGCATCCTGGGACCGGTTTCGGGGCATCACCCCTCATTAGCCAGGCTAGCTTGAATCCAGTGGCACAGTGAGCCCTGGACCCACATCTGGGCATACCCAGCGCACTTAGGGCGAGAAAGCAAAAGACACACAGATGATGGACGGAATGCAGAGCAAATCAAACATTCACCAAACCCCGAAACCAGTCTTAGGATGCTTGTTTCAGTCCAGGGAGGACCTGGCCTGGCAGTTCGGGCTGGACTGTTCCCATTGGGTGCAGGGTCAAGACTGATTTGCATATGGCTAGATTCCAACTGGAATGGCAGGGGGAGCAAAAAAACGATGGATTTAGACCAAGATTTCTGTACTGGAGTGAATGTATGACATTGTTCTGCATTCTGTCCATCAATAGTTCTTTTTGCAATTGTCACCCTGAATGGGGTTGGTATGCCCAGACGTGGGTCCAGTACTCTCCATGCCACTGGAGTCAAGCTATCCTGGTTGATGAGGGGTGAAATCCCGAAACCGGTCCTAAGATTCTTGTTTCCAGTCCAGGGAGGACCTGGCCTGGCAGTTCGGGCTGGACTGTTCCCATTGGGCGCAGGGTCAAGACTGATTTGCATATAGCTGGATTCAAACTGGAATGGCATGGGGAGCAAAAAAACGATGGATTTAGGCCCAGATCTCTGTACTGGGGTGAATGTATGACATTGTTCTGCATTCTGTCCAATTGTTCTTTTTTCAATTGTCACCCCGAGGGGGACGGGTATGCCCAGACGTGGGTCCCGTGCTCTCCATGCCACTGGCGTCAAGCTATCCTGTCTGATGAGGGGTGAAACCCCGAAACCGGTCCTAGGATGCTTGCTTCCAGTCCAGGGAGGACCTGGCCCGGCAGTTCGGGCTGGACTCTTCCCATTGGGCGCAGGGTCAAGACTGATTTGCATATGGCTGGATTCAAACTGGATGGCGTGGGGAGCAAAAAAACGATTGATTTAGGCCCAGATCTTTGTACTGGGGTGAATGTATGACATTGTTCTGCATTCTGTCCATCAATTGTTCTTTTTGGAATTGTCACCCCGAGTGGGACAGGTATGCCCAGACTTGGGTCCCTTGCTCTCCATGCCACTGGAGTCAAACTATCGTGGCTGATGAGGGGTGAAATCCCGAAACCGGTCTTAGGATGCTTGTTTCCAGTCCAGGAAAGACCTGGCCTGGCAGTTCAGGCTGGACTGTTCCCATTAGGGGCGGGGTCAAGACTGATTTGCATATAGCCGGATTCAAACTGGGATGGCATGGGGAGCAAAAAAACGATGGATTTAGGCCCAGGTCTCTGTGCTGGGGTGAATGTATGGCATTGTTCTGCATTCTATCCATCAATTGTTCTTTTTGCAATTAGCTGTCTTTGTGGCCTATTACTTGCCGGAAACCCTCGAAGGTGGGTCCTGTTTTTGCATTCCTGGAAACAGTCAACTTTCAGGTTTTGGCCCCCCTCTTGACTGGGTGACTTTCCGGCAGTGTAAACTACTATCACAAGGGTGGAAATTGAGTCTGTTGATTCTGCTTCTGGCAGCTTCCTGCTAGCCCACCTGGTCTGACAGGGCGGTGCGGAGCAGGGGCACTCCAGGACCCTACAAGCCGCACCCAGTCCTAACTGGGCCGCCTCCACAGGGTACCCAGGGTCCTCTCTCTGCGGTGACTCGCTAAGGCCATCGCTCCGCTCCCCACTCCCCCGATTGGGGCCTTGCCTGGATCAGGAGGGGCCCTGTGGGAATGACCTGTACCACCGTAGGGGGTTTTTAGAGAGCCGTTGAGAGCTGAGGCAGTCAGGGCGGGGCCAGGGCCTCCCGCTCCGGCCCGTTGCAGTGGGTCTTCTGTGTTGGCTCCTATGCCCTGGGCCTCCCAATGTCAGGCCTCCGCTGATCCTCACTACCCCCATCACTGCCCTGCACTGCCCCCCGGCTCTTGAGCCCTAGCCCGCCACAGAGACTTGAGTTGGCAGGTTCCTCCACACCTCTCTGCTCTGCAAGCAATTGGCTGGGTAGCTCCTCCTCCTTCCTCTTCTGGCACAGCTCTGACGGCTCTGACATGATCCTGATTCCGCTTCCGAGTCAAAATCTGTAGCAGCCTCTTCAATATGCCGTTGTCATCAAATATGAACAAAAATCAATATTAGTCAATCAAATAATCATATTAAATTCACTAAGCACGTTCCATAAGAGAAAGAATTCCTATTTCTAGGAATGGGGAGAAAATGGTGTCAGTCAGAACCCACAAAGAGTTCTAGTTTGACAGAGAGTGTATAATAATAGCAGAACTTCTCATAAAGAGAGGTTCATGAAACTCATTAGAGTCTCAGAGCAATGTGGCATAAGGGTCTGTCCCTGGTAAGAGTGAAAAGAAGTGTGGGGTGTAGAGATGTAACCTACTCTAGGAACGCGCACTATTATAGACAACACATTTTATCAGTGTTACAGCTTACAGTTTCTTCTTTCTTTAGCCAGCCAATCATCTTTTGATGCTCTCATGGGAACAGGATCACCCCTGGTCTTCTCACAGAAAACACAATGACTCGACATAGAAGCTCTCCAGTGTTGCAACTATTTCTTGTCATCTAGTAGTTTCATCTATTCTATTTGTAATTAATTTTCTCATTCAAAACTACTTTCCCATGAAGAAATCGTCATATCTATCTTTCTAAGTAACAGATTTATTGATGTATTAGCAGCAAACATTGTGCAACAGAAACATTTGCAGAATTAGATGAAAACATGTATGCAACTGGTATTCATTATGAAAAAGCATGTTCATGGAGAGGTCAGGAAACAAACATTTTACATGACTTAAGCATTTCGTAAGTCATGTCCGCTTGTCAGGCAATGTTTCTTCAGCTATTTAGGCCTAGTACGAGTTAATGTGGTTGCCTACTACAATTTTTGTATTTAAACACATTTTTTTTTGTATTAATTCCCAACGTAAATTCTCTGCACATGCATATAAACTATGTTATTTTTCGAGATGATTAAACGCTCCCCAGAGGCAATTAGGCTTTGTGGCTATACCTGCCGGACATGTATCCAGGGGTCTCTGCTCAGCATTTTATGAATACCAGCAAATCTAACTTTTTGAAGTAAAAACTTGTGTGGTGATGTGTTGCTAGCAGAGCTTCATGAATGTTCTATGATGTCACCTAGAGTGTTGGTAAGCATCTTGCTCTGAGTGTTCCCTCAGTGGCAGTTGCTGTCTGTGTGCCTTGGCTCTGCTAGCTGGGACGGCTCTCTGTACCCCCACAATAAATATATCTTATGGAAATCCTCTACCACGCGTCTACTACGCTTTATTTCACTGGCGACAGAAGATTGGGATGTGACTCTGATCTACTGCCATCTGCTCAGAGGTATTGTGCTCTAGCGACTCAACTGTGAGTACAATTTTTTTTTTCTCATATCAACCCCAAGGCACATCTGTTAAAACTGGTACAGAGAGTCGTGCCCCTTCCGTCTGTTCCGGTGCCTGCCCTGTGCTTTGCCTCCTGCTGTCTCTTCCTTTTCAATCATACTGCCATTCACGCGAGCTGAACTGTGCATTTTCTGCTTCCTGCATGTGTTTTGGGATTTCGGGAGGACCCCTGGAGGGATTGAAGTACCCTTATCAAAACTTAAAGTCTTCGTTGGGCTCACCTTTGAATTTCTCTCGCGCCCATCATCACGAGCTGCATCGCGCGCTGTCACGAACTGCATCGCGCGCTGATCGCGTGATCTCCATTGTTTTCTTTGAGCCTTCTCCGCGCCTTGTTACTAGGCAACCACCGGAGCCCCACGTCTCAAAAGTCTGCCTTCTCACGCTGACACACACAGCATTGATTATCGTGTGTCAGCACTTTTTCACGTTTCCCAATCGGAAAAACTTCGTACTTTCCTGGCAACTGTTGATTCCTCATCCTCCTGGAACAACAATTCCTCATGGATGTCCCGCCTCCTACTTCCTGTTTCCTTGATTGATCGGTTGTTCAGCTCGTTCTCCGAAAGAAACTTAGCTCGAGGCTGCCATCCGGTGGCCAAAACACAAACTGTACAAGTTTATTGAATTATTTCACACGGATTGCATTCAGTAACTCTTCAATGCAAGATTTATGCCTACAACCATTTATCTGTTTTAAAGCTATGCTGATACACACAGCACTATACTCACCCTTGTGTGTCATTTTCACTTCAACTCATTTAACGCTCACACTGAGCAAGCAGGGAAGATCTTTCATTGTCTTCTGCGATATTCTTCCTATCCCTGCTGTTCTCGGCTGCTGTTCTCGTTTTGGCTGGGCAGAGTCTTCAAGTTTCTTTCTTCATGCTGACACGCACAGCACTAATCATTGTGTGTCAGACACACACACATTTTTTTATTTTTTTTAACAAATGCATCTAAGCACTGCCTTTGTGCACAAACAGTGAATTTCTGAAACATTTTCTTTTCTTTTCTTTCTTCTTTTTCTTTCTTTTTCTTTCACTCTTTTTCTTTCTTCACCTTTTTAACCATTTTTATTCCACAGGTACTCTATTAACATGCAGAGTGTTACTGCACCAGTGCCTTTTTTACAAGAACCGGGAGACCCACCACTAGAGTGGAAGTTATGGTTTAGATCTTTCAAGGCGTACTTAGGTGCTATTGATGGTCAAAGATACAGACCTGAGAGGAAAAAGAATCTCATGTATTACCATCTTGGAGTCGAAGGACAAAACGTATTTGACCATCTACCCCCGTATGATCCACCCGAAGGCCAAGACCCCGACGAGTTTGAACAAGCTGTAGCACAATTGGATAAGTACTTTACTAAAACAAAGAACATTGTAGTGCATAGGTACAAGTTTTTTACAAGAATGCAGAAACCCGATGAAAGCATAGATACTTTTATCATAGCTTTAAAAGTTTTAGCTTCAAAATGTGGATTTGACAATTTTACCTCTCAACTGGTGAGAGATCAACTTGTTGCACGTTGCTACTGTAAAAAAATACAAGAAAGACTACTTACTTGCAAGGATCCTACTCTAGATAAAGCAGTTAATATTGCAAAAAGTATCGAAAGTTCAATGGATGATGCTAAACAGCTTGAAACTGCCCTATCTAACACTTCCATTTCAGATGCTGTCTCCTCCAAGCATCCAGGTTCTGTCTCCAAGCCTCCCACTTTCACACGCGACAATGCCACTCGTGACTATATTAGAAGACCGAGCATGCCTAGGGGTGGAAGAAACTTTATGCAAAATAGACAATCAAATCCTAGAATCTTTTGCTACAGGTGTGGTTCATCCCAACATTTTTCGTCTTTCAAAAACTGTCCAGCTATTAACCAGCAGTGTGGTCAATGTGGCAAAATGGGGCATTTTGCAAAAATGTGTATGAGTGGCAGAAGAAAAAGTGTGAGGTGTGTCCTCAATGAAACTGATGAATTCTATGACGACGATGTCACAAGTCAGGAATATGTAGTAGTGGTCAAGCACTGTACTGATAAGCAGAATACACTGCATGTTCCTGAAGTTGATGTTCTTATTGAAACCAATCACATCCAACTTCTTGTCGATACCGGGGCACGCATCACTATTGTTTCCCAAGATAAGTATCTCAAATTTTGGGCTGAAAAGAGCTTGTTACCACCTGATGTTCTCACTGTAGCCTTTGAGAGCAGCAGGATTGAATTGTTAGGCTATTTCTGGGCCGGCATCACTGTCCTAGGAGTAGCTATCAAAGGTAAAGTATATGTGGCCAAAAGAGGAATCAATGTTCTCGGTCTTCTCCACCAGGCCGAATTTGGCTTGACCATCAAACCTGGTCTGGCTAATCCTGTTTTCATTGACAAAGAAGCAAGTCAGAGCTCTATCACTCCCATGAAGGACATCAATTCACTGTCTAGTACTCATATGACCAATGTTTGGGAACACAAGTTTAGCAAAATATTTGAGGACCGTCTTGGCAAGATCACTAATTTCCAACATTTCATTAAAGTTAAAGAAAATGCCAGTCCTGTCAAACACAGGTTACGTAATGTACCATTAAGCATTAGGGGTGATCTTTCCAAACACTTGCAAACATTATGTGACCAAGGAATCATTGAAAAAGATGAGTCCACTCTCTGGCTTTCTCCCATTGTTTTGGCCAAGAAGAGATCTGGGGACTTGAGGATGTATGTGGACTTGAGGAGCCTCAATGAAGCCATCTGGGTTGACGGCTTTCCTCTTCCACGTATTGAAGATCTTATCGCAAAAGTAGGGTCCTCTTCATGGTTTACCAAACTGGATCTTAAAGCCGCCTATCCTCAGGTCGAGCCACACCCTCAGTCCCGACATCTCACCGCTTTTGTCACCCCAGATGGTGTTTTTCAGTTCTGCCGGCTTCCCTTTGGTCTGGCCTTGGCGGCTGCTGTATTTCAGAGACTCATGACAGAAATGTTTCATCACAACCCTCACGTAGTAGTTTTTCAGGATGACATACTCATCTTTACCAATACTGAAGCTGAACATGACTCTGTTATTGATCAAGTTTTTAGTATTCTAGAGAGCAGAGGAGTTACTCTACAGAAAAGCAAGTGCACCTTTAAAGTAAAGGAGATTGAATATCTCGGTCACATCATCTCCGAGGAAGGCATCAAACCCAGACCAGGTCTAATCAAGAGTATCGTAGAGGCGCCTGCTCCTCAGAACAAAGAACAGCTTATGTCTTTCCTTGGCCTTTGTGAGTTTTATGCGAAATTCATGAAGGACTTCTCTAAAACCACAGAATGTTTCAGAGCTCTGCTGAAGAAAGGAGCTACCTACACATGGTCTGAGGAGTGTGAGAAAGGCTTTCAGTCTATCAAGGACCACATTGTCAAAGCTCCTGCTCTGCAAGCTTTTATCGAGGGAAGGCAAACTGTTGTTACAGTTGATGCCTGTGACTATGGATTAGGTGCTGTCTTGTCACAGTATTCTGAAGGAAGAGAGTACACAGTAGGTTTCGCTTCCAGGACGCTTCGTCCTATCGAGCGAAAATATTCTGTCATTGAAAAAGAGCTCTTAGCCTGCGTCTGGAGTGTCGAGAAATTCAAGCCATACTTATGGGGCAGATCATTAATCCTTAAGACTGACCATCGCCCTTTGGTCGACATCTTGTCTGGAAGAAATGCCAAACGTACCACTGCTCGCTTAGCTAGATTATCCACCAAACTTTTAGAGTATACATTCAGTGTAGAGTATATTCCCGGTGGAAAGAATACCAGAGCGGACTGTTTATCTAGACTCCCTATTCCTGACACTGAAGAGCAAGAATGGGAGACTGAAGTGGAGGAGTGTTTTGTAGCTCATATCAGTCAGGACTGTTGATCTTTTGCAGAAGATGACTGGGTAACAGAGGTTGATAAAGACATTGTACTCAAAGAAGTTGTTTCCTTAATCAAGAAAGGCTGGCCCAAAGAGAAATGTCTTTCCCCTGAACTGCAGATGTTCTGGAAGGTTAGTGATGAGCTTTCAGTAGAGGGTGGAAAAGTGGTTAGAGGGAACAAACTTGTGCCTCCCATATGTTATCGAGAAAAAATTGTCTTAGCTGTACACTCAGGTCATCTTGGTGCCACCATCACCAAGAGGAAAGTTAGAACAGACTTCTGGTGGCCCAGAATGGATACTCAAATTGATGATTTGGTAAGACAATGTTCACGCTGTAATGCCAATGATAAAGTTCTAGTTCTTGAAGGTGTAACTGAATCTTCTATTCCCCCTCCTGAGAGGGCCTGGCAAAAGTTGGGGATGAATTTTTTGGGACCTTTCCATTTCCTTCCTTCCAATTCAAAATATTTTCTAGTTCTCATTGATCATCTGTCTAGGTGGGTTGAGGTGGAGCCCATTAATACACCAAATTCTAAGAGTGTTATTAACTGTCTGAATTCAATTTTTCTCAGGAAAGGTTATCCTGAGGAAATTCTTACTGACAACGGTGTGCAATTTGTTTCCGAGGAAATTAATTCTTTTCTACGCTCCTGTGGCATTAAGCACACTAGAACTCCACTTTATCACCCACAAAGTAATGGCAAGGCAGAGAGATTCAATAGAGTTGTGGTGGAGTGTGTGCAAGCAGCTTTTAGATGAAAATCTTGAGTTTTTCAAGCTGTGAAGGATTTAATTTGGTCATTCCGCACTTCGCCTCATGTCACTACTAATTTCAGTCCCTTCGAACTTATGACAGGGAGAAAAGCTTCATCACAAGTTTACCCTTTATGGATGGTGAAGTCATTCCATCAACGTTGTGACATGAGGTGCATGTGGGAGTCTGCCAACAAAAAATCTACTGAGGCATGTTCTAAAAATTGTGAGACTCCCACCAAGAAAGCACCCCACAGACTCCGTATTGGAGATTGGGTCAGAATCAAGAACCCTGTTTCTGTAAGAAAAGGTCTCTCTAAATTTTTAGATTCACAACAAATTGTAGATATTCGTAAAAATGCTGTCAAATGGAAACTGGTGGAGCACTTCTCGTGTCGCCAAAGATCCGTGTATTCCATCTGAAACTGTTAAGATCAACAACAAAGTTTTGGGTGGGGATGGCGTCAGGAAGAGCACCAGAGTTCATGCCAGACCACGATGTTTACGAGACTATGTATAGTCCGTGTTTATTCACAAAGTTCATGAAAACTTGTACAATTTTTACTGTTTGTTTCCCTTGCTCCTTTTTCATATCTGTATCCTTTTCTGGTTGATCTTGTGTTGCTTAATTGCTCAGTTATAAAGGGGGGAGGTGTGGTGATGTGTTGCTAGCAGAGCTTCATGAGTGTTCTATGATGTCACCTAGAGTGTTGGTAAGCATCTTGCTCCGAGTGTTCCCTCAGTGGCAGTTGCTGTCTGTGTGCCTTGGCTCTGCTAGCTGGGACGGCTCTCTGTACCTCCACAATAAATGTATCTTATGGAAATCCTCTACCACGCGTCTACTACGCTTTATTTCAACTTGTTTACAGTTTAACTCCTGTAAAGAGCTCTTGGGCACGTTTCTCGCTATGTAAAATACTCCATAATCAATTGTGGATTCTGCCTGTACACCTGCGTGACGCGCGCTAATCCCATCCTCCAAGAATTAAAGCATGGCCTTTGATCTCAGAAAGAGATCTCAAAAGAGATTTCAATCTAGGGGTAGAATGCAGTAAGGACCTGGAAAATATAAAATCAATCCCTGTGTGACCAAATTGCGTGATCCTAGGCGGATACTTTTTCACAGACCACCATTTGCCCATAATCATTAACACATGCGAGCACCTTAAAAATACCTGCATTCAGGATGTGCGCTGTACATAAACCTCTTGTGTTTGATTTAATAGCCTATAGTGTTGCTCCACTATAAAAATCTAGTCCACATACTGGCTACTCATAACAACTGCATTGCCTCTAGCCTTTTCATCAGGGCGGAAGCAAGAATGCTTCTCAGCGTATATTTAAAAACTCTTATTTTTTTATATTTCTATGTGACATCCTAAGGTGAAAATCTCATAATTGTTAAAGAAAGACACTTTTAAAAAATGTTGAAAACGTTATCATATTCTAACATATTGTGTTTGGCATAATTTACCTGGCAGTTATTTTCAGTGCTCGTCATGCACATGAGGTCATTAGCGCCTTTAAATTTGTGTGCTCATGCTTCAAAACTCACTTTTAATGTACGCCTCTCTCTGCAAAACAAATCCCTTTCGTACACCACACAAACTGAGCTCACATATTTCAAGGTGTTCTCATGGACTATTGACTACACTAGCCCAAATGAAAGTGCCTTGATATTAAACGTGATAGTTTTTAAACATTCATTTAGAAACATTAAAGGTACCACTCCACCTTGACGACAGTGCCATTCAGGATCTGAAGTAAAATGCCCACTTGCTTTTATATGTACCCTATGTTTGGCCTAAATACTTATTATAGATGGCGCAACATTATAGACTATTAAATCAAACACAAGAGTTTACTGTACAACACAAAACCTAAGCACTCATATTTCAAGGTGTTCTAATGCTCTCATTATTAGATTTAATAGACTATAAGGTTGCACTTTTTATAATAAGTTTCTAGACCACATATAGGGTACATGTAGGAAGGTGGAATCTGACTATATGGTTGCCCCCACTTTTTTCCTGGTGTTTTGCTGGTTTATGACTTAGTTGGACTGGGATCCTGCTATTCAGGGCCCCAGTCTATCTGCTTCCTCTATAAAATGGTTTCCATGTGCCTTAGGCACATCTCTGATTGGAATCTGGAATGCCCTTATAAGTCCCTAGTATATGGTATACTATGTACCCAGGGCATAGGTACCTCAGAGGCCTACCAGGGGCTGCAGCATGTATTGTGCCACCCCTAGAAGGCCAGCCAAAAGGACACCACAGGTCTGCTACTGCAGCCTGGGTAAGGTGGGGCATGCACCCCTTACTGTGATATAGGCTACCTATATCACTACATACATACACACATATAAACCTATAAGTCACTCCAATGGCAGGCCTTATCAATCCTGAAGGCAGAGTGCGTGGTTCCTATGTGAGAGGGTGCCCCTGCATGAGCTGGGCCCCTCTGCAGCGTTCGGAGACCCTTCTCTGATGCTGTTTGTAGTGCAGCCCGACCATATACTCTTAAGCGCATTATAACCTCGCGTTAAATACTAACTTTGGGATGGCTGCACGGAAACATGTCGTGTTTGGTGTCAAACATCTTGGAATACTACCCCCCCGCCAGTTCTGGCGGCGGGGGTAGCATTCCACCCTTCTAGAGGGAGAGACATGTACACACCGGTATACCCGGTACTGACTTTCCAGAGCCCTGGCATCACAAAATGGATGCCGCTGCCACAGACACGAGTCTGGCCTCCTGCTGCTGACCGAAACTCCGGCAGGGGAGGCCTGGACAATAGGTTTCCTGTCCCAGGGAGGTGTAACCACCTCCCCAGACAGGATAGTGTGTATTGGGGCTGGGCGGGAGCACTCTCTGGTGCTTTGAAGTCCTGCACTGGGGGCACATTTGGTGTCCCTGTGCATACCCCAGTTCAAACCGGCTCAGGGCTTCCAGCCCCTGCTCTGGCGCGAAACTGGACAAAGGGAAAGGGGTGTAACCACCCCTCTGCCCTGACCCTCCCATAGGTGGGGCCACAGAGTATGTCCAACCCCTACCTTAGTATAAGTATGGGACCCCAGTCCTTAGGACTTTAGATTTACCTGGACGAAACTCTGACACAGAATCCTGGACCTTCGACGCTCTACTTTAAGATTAGAGGACTGAAGAATCTCCCTTGGGGTCAAGGAGTGACTCCCCTGCTTGGCAGGCACTAAAGAAGCAATTGTCCGGTCTGCATCGCTGAAGCTCCCGCCGGATGCCGAAGTCTTTGCATCACCAGAGGTGGATTTCCAGACTTCCCCGAGGCTGCCCTGAGTCCCCAGCAAAGCTGAGGCCCGTAGCTGTCGTGGGTAACGTGGAACCGTGACCCCTGGACACCGAACGCATTTGCAAGTGCATCCTCTTCTGGGTCTCCCACGAAGTCGTGCTTTGGGCTCCGAGTAGCCCCAGCCTCCAGCACCAACTGCACTGAAGATCACCGGCCTCCACTCCACGAGTGTCCTGTGAGCCAGCTCCACGTGCGTCGACTCGAGGCTCCTTCGCGGTCGCTAGTCCGTTGGCTAGTAGGCCCTCCCGAAGGCCAATCTTTTTCTGCTTGGGCTCCCTGGTTGCTCCAGGCGTGCCCTGACTTACCCTCGCTGGGTGAGTCCCACAGACCTTGCTGGTCTGCAACATCGTCCTTCTTCCATTTCCACGAGACTTGCCGTTGCCAAGGCTTGTTGGGTCCAATCCGGTCGCCGACACCCCTGCAATCGACAGACGTCGTGGGACAGCTCGAATCCAGCTCCTGGTCGTCGTCGACGCCTCCTGGACCTCGTGGCTGAAGAGTCAAGATGACCGTCAACCTACCTGAAGCACTCGACGTCGGTGGGCATCTGCTCATCGCCTTCCTGGTCACTGGCTAGTGACCCAGACTCTGTCCCCTCTGCTTTCAGGTTCTTCAGATCTTCGATCCACCTTTGGATCCACCCGAACACTTTCGACTTGGCCGCCAGCATCACTTTGCAGCAGATCGCCATTGAAAGCGACGACGAAACCCGACCCCGAAAGACACCTATGCACCCGGCTCCCCTGGGTGAGGTAACTCGAGTACTACGGTGCTCCCGTGGGTATTGACACTAGAACAGCCTAGTTCTCAAAGGGTTTGCTCCAAGTCCTCCTCTAAGTGTCCCTTTTCTTTTAAAATTCAAATCGCGACTTTCCCCATAGAAGTTAACGGCGATTCGCGGCTGAGTTCATACACTGCACGCGTCCCCCGTGGGTCCCCTGTGTCACTACCTTGGGTGGTTCCTTGTGGTCCAAGCACTTCTACAGGCTCTAGGCCCTGTGTCTAGCTCAGTCGTGGTTCTTATACCACTTTATTGGTATATGGTTTGGTACGCCCCTAGGGCTCAAACGTGTATTTGTGCTATTACTGTAGATAACTAACTTATAATTTATGTACTTCGAACTCTAGCCTCATAAAGAGACTAGAGGGGTGTGTTTAGCAATAAATACATATATTTTGAATATATACCTGGTGTGGTCCTCTTTCATTTGGTCACTCAAGAGATTATAGACTGGTAAAACAAGCTGCTTTACATTCCTTCAAGACTTAGCCTGAAGGCTGCTCTCCATAGCTACCACTAGGATAGCTTTCAATAAAGGTTGTCTTTAACCTATCTCCAATAAGGGGTTGTTTAGACTGGTGCAAGGTGCCCACTATAATTAGTGGACAGCATATGCCAGGCCAACTTCTCACATTGGTGTGCAGCGTGTGGGATTCCAGCTCGCTATTGTTTTACCAGATAATCTCAATTGAATTGATCAACTGAAAACCACTAAGGGTACCTAAGGTACATATAAATCAAGCTTAGTAATACAGTAAGTTCTACTGAACTTAGAGTTGTGTGTTAAGGGATAGCACACCCTTTCTACAACTCAAGAGAGTTTAGTAGGCCACACTAGAGTAGGTAGTGCATACACCACACCTCACTAGTAATGTCTTCAAAGCCAGGACCCAGTGAGTCCTCGCCAGAAGCCAGTGGGCTTCTTCCCTCCAAGTATGATAAACTCCCATTCTTGGAATTGAGAGCATTATGCAATACTAGGAAGTTGAAGGCAGGCAAAAGTGCCAGCACCCATCGCCTCAGGGAGGTGTTACTAGCTGATGATCTCAGCAGGCCCATAGGGTCTGAAGGGGTAGGCAAAGAGGGTGGGGCAGAAGATGAGGAAGGGGCCAGGGGTGAAGAAACCCAGGCCTCCCCCCCTCTGAAACTGGCCAGGAAGGTGAAAATGACCTTGTCCTGGAAAACCCAATTCCTCCTGTGGAGGAGGAGGGTCAGAATGACCTCCCCTTTGTCCCCCCAGGAAGAGTTCTGAGTGTGCCCAGAAGGTCTAGATCTCCTTCTCAGGAGTCTAACCACTCTGACCCCTCAATAGGGACCTCTGTCTCCTCTCATAGGAGGGAATCCTCTCATGAGAGGAGGAAGAGACTGATTCAGTATGAGCAAGCCCAGCTTGAACTCAGAAAACAGCAATTGGCTATAGACAGGGAGTCCCTAGATCTCTATAGAGAGAGACAAAAGTTGGGACTAGAGTCCCATGGTGGCAGCAATTTCCCCAAAGATAGGGAAAGGTCTTATGACCATAGAAACCTGAGCAAGATTGTCCCTCCCTACCAGAGTGGGGATGACATCCACAAATGGATAACTGCTCTAGAGAGGGCCTGTAAAGTACAGAGGGTCCCTCAGGAGCAGTGGGCAGCAATCTTGTGGCTCTCCTTTGCAGACAAAGGTAGAGATAAGCTCCTCACTGTTAGAGAGGAGGATGCTGACAATTACAAAGTCTTGAACAGTGCTCTGATAGATGGGTTTGGCCTAACCACTGAACAGTATAGGTTGAAGTTCAGAGACACCCAAAAGGCTCAGACTCAAGACTGGGTTGATTTTGTAGATTGTGCTACTAAGGCTCTGGAAGGTTGGATACATGGCAACAAGGTGCATGACTTTTTAGGATTGTACAATTTGATTATGAGGAGCAGATCCTTAATAATTGTCAAAACCAGCTTTTACACCAGTACCTGGTGGACTCTGATCTGACCTCTCCCCAAGAATTGGGAAAGAAGGCAGACAAATGGGTCAGAACCAGAGTAAAGACTAAGAATCAGGGTGGTGACCAGAAGAAAGATTCTACCAAGTCCCAAGAGAAAGGTGGGGATAAATCTAAGGATAAATCCACTACAGGGCTCCAAAAGTCCTCTTCTGGGGGTGGGTACCAAACTCCTTCCTCTCCTGAAAAGAAACCATATTGCCATGTCTGTAAAAAGCCTGGACACTGGAAAACTGATCCCAGTTGCCCCAGGATTGGCAATAAAGAAAATGTTCCTCCAACAACTACTACCACCCCTCCTGGTACTACCAGTAGTAATCCTCCAGTTGGAAGTAGTGCACCCAAAAAGTTAGGTGCTTTTGCAAGAGTAACAGAGGTGGGCCCTAGTTTAGACAGGACCCCCTCAACAGACTCCTCTGACTCTGATGGTGGTGTAGGATTTGCCACCTTTACCATGGGTCCCAATGCATTGGGCAGGTACAGACTGGAGCCAATAATTAATGGTCAGAAAGCTGTGGCATTTAGGGACACAGGGGCTAGTGTCACCATGGTGGAAGGGAAACTAGTCCCCCTCACCAGCTTTTACCTGAGTTTAAATACCAGGTAACCAACATTGATGGTGTCAGAACAGATCACCCCATGGCCATAGTCAATCTCAGCTGGGAAGGGGTCACAGGCCCAAAAAGAGTAGCAGTGTCCCCAACCTTGCCTGTAGATTGCCTGATGGGCAATGATCTGGAAATTTCAGCCTGGGCTGAAGTTGAACACCAAACCCATCTGAGAATGCTGGGCGTCCCTGTAAAGGTTAGTGGGGCTGTGATGGCCACAGCCCAAGCCCAGGGAAACTTTGGAGAGATGGAGCCTGGAAGAATGGCCCACTCTCCCCCAAAAGAGAGCACAAGGGTTGAAGAAAAGTCTTCTTCCCTCCAGACAGTAGGTAAGGGTCAGCCTCCTCAGGGAACTGACCCTACCCCTAGTGAAGGAACTGCCCCAGAGGTAGTCAGGCCTGGCCTGGCCCCACACCTGATGGCAGAGGACCCTTCCAAGGTGGTACCCAGTCTGGAGCAGGTAACCTGCCCTCTCTACCCTGCCTCAGTCAGCCCAGGGCTGCAGAGGTCAGGGAGGTCAGTGGACCCCCAGGGCCCCCTGTCCAGAGGAACCCCCCATCAGCAGATTAGGGGCACCCAGGCTAGTAGCCCTAGCCAGGTGAAAATTCCTCAACACACTGAGGGATCCCCCATACCTTTGTGTAGGGACCTCCCCCAGAAGGACTCTGTTAGGCAAGGGCAAACCTGGGACCAAAAGGTTCCAAACCTGCCATGTCCCTCCAGTGGTCCATCCAAAGGGACCCAACCCCCAGCTGTAGGCAGCCAAAGGTTGACCCTTAGAGCACAGTGCAACTCAGTCATGGAAAGACAGGCATACATGGTGACCAGTGATCTGAGGAAGCTGAGACCAACCTTCCTAGGGCCTCACTTCCCTTCTCAGACACCTCACCAGCCTTGTACTTTACCAAAGCATACCACAGGTAGTAATTCCCCATGGTGGAGACCCTCTCATACCCTTAGGGTGAGGGATTGCTTAGTGGACCATAAGATAGGGGGCAACCATGCTAGTGCAGGTGCTTCCTTATATGGCCACTTAGTCAATAAAGGCTCAACTGGCCAAGGTTAGCCTTATCTCCTTTCGTTTGGGGGGGGTTATGTAGGAAGGTGGAATCTGACTATATGGTTGCCCCCACTTTTTTCCTGGTGTTTTGCTGGTTTATGACTTAGTTGGACTGGGATCCTGCTATTCAGGGCCCCAGTCTATCTGCTTCCTCTATAAAATGGTTTCCATGTGCCTTAGGCACATCTCTGATTGGAATCTGGAATGCCCTTATAAGTCCCTAGTATATGGTATACTATGTACCCAGGGCATAGGTACCTCAGAGGCCTACCAGGGGCTGCAGCATGTATTGTGCCACCCCTAGAAGGCCAGCCAAAAGGACACCACAGGTCTGCTACTGCAGCCTGGGTAAGGTGGGGCATGCACCCCTTACTGTGATATAGGCTACCTATATCACTACATACATACACACATATAAACCTATAAGTCACTCCTATGGCAGGCCTTATCAATCCTGAAGGCAGAGTGCGTGGTTCCTATGTGAGAGGGTGCCCCTGCATGGGCTGGGCCCCTCTGCTGCGTTCGGAGACCCCTTCTCTGATGCTGTTTGTAGTGCAGCCCGACCATATACTTTTAAGCGCATTATAACCTCGCGCTAAATGCTAACTTTGGGATGGCTGCACGGAAACATGTCGTGTTTGGTGTCAAACATCTTGGAATACTACCCCCCCCACCCAGTTCTGGCGGCGGGGGGTAGCATTCCACCCTTCTAGAGGGAGAGACATGTACACACCGGTATACCCGGTACTGACTTTCCAGAGCCCTGGCATCACAAAATGGATGCCGCTGCCACAGACACGAGTCTGGCCTCCTGCTGCTGACCGAAACTCCGGCAGGGGAGGCCTGGACAATAGGTTTCCTGTCCCAGGGAGGTGTAACCACCTCCCCAGACAGGATAGTGTGTATTGGGGCTGGGCGGGAGCACTCTCTGGTGCTTTGAAGTCCTGCACTGGGGGCACATTTGGTGTCCCTGTGCATACCCCAGTTCAAACCAGCTCAGGGGCTTCCAGCCCCTGCTCTGGCGCGAAACTGGACAAAGGGAAAGGGGTGTAACCACCCCTCTGCCCTGACCCTCCCATAGGTGGGGCCACAGAGTATGTCCAACCCCTACCTTAGTATAAGTATGGGACCCCAGTCCTTAGGACTTTAGATTTACCTGGACGAAACTCTGACACAGAATCCTGGACCTTCGATGCTCTACTTTAAGATTAGAGGACTGAAGAATCTCCCTTGGGGTCAAGGAGTGACTCCCCTGCTTGGCAGGCACCAAAGAAGCAATTGTCCGGTCTGCATCGCTGAAGCTCCCGCCGGACGCCGAAGTCTTTGCATCACCAGAGGTGGATTTCCAGACTTCCCCGAGGCTGCCCTGAGTCCCCAGCAAAGCTGAGGCCCGTAGCTGTCGTGGTTAACGTGGAACCGTGACCCCTGGACACCGAACGCATTTGCAAGTGCATCCTCTTCTGGGTCTCCCACGAAGTCGTGCTTTGGGCTCCGAGTAGCCCCAGCCTCCAGCACCAACTGCACCGAAGATCACTGGCCTCCACTCCACGAGTGTCCTGTGAGCCAGCTCCACGTGCGTCGACTCGAGGCTCCTTCGCGGTCGCTAGTCCGTTGGCTAGTAGGCCCTCCCGAAGGCCAATCTTTTTCTGCTTGGGCTCCCTGGTTGCTCCAGGCGTGCCCTGACTTACCCTCGCTGGGTGAGTCCCACAGACCTTGCTGGTCTGCAACATCGTCCTTCTTCCATTTCCACAAGACTTGCCGTTGCCAAGGCTTGTTGGGTCCAATCCGGTCGCCGACACCCCTGCAATCGACAGACGTCGTGGGACAGCTCGAATCCAGCTCCTGGTCGTCGTCGACGCCTCCTGGACCTCGTGGCTGAAGAGTCAAGACGACCATCAACCTACCTGAAGCACTCGACATCGGTGGGCATCTGCTCATCGCCTTCCTGGTCACTGGCTAGTGACCCAGACTCTGTCCCCTCTGCTTTCAGGTTCTTCAGATCTTCGATCCACCTTTGGATCCACCCGAACACTTTCGACTTGGCCGCCAGCAGCACTTTGCAGCAGATCGCCATTGAAAGCGACGACGAAACCCGACCCCGAAAGACACCTATTGTATTGTATTGTATTGTAATTGCATTTATATAGCGCTTACTACCCCTGACGAGGCGTCGAAGCGCTTTTTCGGCGAGTAGCACGCTACTCCGGGACCCATAGAGGATTAGTGTTGAATTAGTATAGTGAAACATGCAAGTACATTTTAAGTGATGGATAGGTTAGGCAGTTATTTGGATTTGGAATGATAGCAGAAGGATAGAGGAGGAAAAAAAGGTTTGTATTTATATAGCGCTGGTTACCCCTGATGGGGTGTTGAAGCATGCTACTCTGGAAGCCCATCAAGGATTAGTGGTGAATTAATATGGTGAAAATATGAAAGTAGTTTCAGTGGTGGATATTAGTCAGTTATTTGGAGTGAGAAGGATAGCGGAGGGATAAAAGGGAAGAAAGGTTTGCATTCATATAGCACTTGTTACCCCTGATGAGTGTTGAAGCGCTTTTCTGGCGAGTAGCACGCCACTCCGGAACCCATTAAGGATTAGTGTTGAACATTAGTCTAGTAAAAAATGAAGTAACTTTGATTAGTGGACATGTTATTCAGTTATTTGGGTAGAGAAGGGTAGGTGGCGGGATAGAAGAGGGAAAGAGGTTTGTATTTATATAGCGCTTGCTACCCCTGATGGGGTTTTGAAGCGCAAGTAGCCTATGCACCCGGCTCCCCTGGGTGAGGTAACTCGAGTACTCCGGTGCTCCCGTGGGTATTGACACTAGAACAGCCTAGTTCTCAAAGAGTTTGCTCCAAGTCCTCCTCTAAGTGTCCCTTTTCTTTTAAAATTCAAATCGCGACTTTCCCCATAGAAGTTAACGGCGATTTGCGGCTGTGTTCATACACTGCACGCGTCCCCCGTGGGTCTCCTGTGTCACTACCTTGGGTGGTTCCTTGTGGTCCAAGCACTTCTACAGGCTCTAGGCCCTGTGTCTAGCTCAGTCGTGGTTCTTATACCACTTTATTGGTATACGGTTTGGTACGCCCCTAGGGCTCAAACGTGTATTTGTGCTATTACTGTAGATAACTAACTTATAATTTATGTACTTGAACTCTAGCCTCATAAAGAGACTAGAGGGGTGTGTTTAGGAATAAATACATATATTTTGAATATATACCTGGTGTGGTCCTCTTTCATTTGGTCACTCAAGAGATTATAGACTGGTAAAACAAGCTGCTTTACATTCCTTCAAGACTTAGCCTGAAGGCTGCTCTCCATAGCTACCACTAGGATAGCTTTCAATAAAGGTTGTCTTTAACCTATCTCCAATAAGGCGTTGTTTGGACTGGTGCAAGGTGCCCACTATAATTAGTGGACAGCATATGCCAGGCCAACTTCTCACAGTACACATGGCAAAAAAACTTGCATTTTAGTTTCACTAATGGCTTTGGCATAAGAGTGAGTGGCGGCATTAATATTTGTAAGTTCATAATTATTTCACAGTCCTTCCGACTGACTTGTTGCAGAAGATCAGCATTTAAAAAAATATATCACAGGATTAAAGCAGTGCTTAATTTGAGCCAGTGGTTTCCGGTGCTCGGTGCTGGCATTTTATTGTCAACACCAGCACTTATGATCGCCCGTCACATGGTGGCGCTATTTGTCTAATTTTGTGATGAGCACAACAAGGGTTGTTTAATAATTCAATATACATTAAAATGACTAATACCTTCCACCCAAAGCTATAAGAATAGCTTGGGAGGCAGGTATTAGTCCTTTTTAATCTATATTAAAAGTCTGAATTAGCACACTTGTAGGAGTGTGATGGTTAATTGTTGTTGGTACTGTCATTGGCAGCGCTGGCAGGGCAATGAGTGGTGCAAGCTGCAGTGGCCCACTGTCAAGGTATCTCTCACTTTTGTTTTTTACACATTAAGCACTGGATTAAAGCATCAGCTTGCCACCTGCGCACCAAGCTATTATCAAAGGATAGAAGTATAAACATCAAGGTCTGGTGGCTAATGCCCAACAAAGTTATCTGTATTTTTTTGCTAGTCAATTTTGATTCCTAATTAGTGGAACACAGGTCAATGTTTCTGCTTTTTACATGCAGATCACATATTTGAATGTTATGTAGATAGCTTAGTGAGTTACTGCTTTTGTCGTATAAATCAACAAGTTACTTACCTCCGGTAACGTATTATCTGGTAGAGACACAGTCTAGCCGCAGATTCCTTGACTTTGAATTCTACCCAGGCGTCAGATTGGATCTGGAAATTTTTCAGCAGTTCCTCTGCACGCCAAGGGACGGCGCCTAACGACTCTGTGATGACATTGACTCCGGTTCTGACGTCAGTGGAGTCATAAATGTACCCTCCGGCGCGCAGACGTCAGTTTCATCTGTGAAACCTTCCGCACCAGAACGCGGAGCCACTATAGAAGCTGGTTGTGGAAACTGCGTGCCAAAAAGATCAAGAATCTCTTAAATATTAAAAAGAAGTAACATCAAATGGCATGTTAATTCCAGACAAGGATTTTAAAGAAAAAAAACCAAAATATTCAACGAAGCACAGGCTACAAGAAACCCTGCACCCTGGTGTATAACCAGCATGCAAAAAAAAATATCTTACACCCCACAGACCATTCACCAATGGTAACGAATGGCATGGTAATACTAAAACAAAACCTATAAAACACCAAGTTATTTGTTGAATAACACCATTACGTGAGATAGTGACAGTGTCAATACAAGGTATGATAATACTAGACAAAGACTTTCAAAGAAAGAACAAGATGAATCAACACTGCTCAATGGTGTTTAATCCAGTGTAAAAGAGAAAACACCCCCACTCTACCGATCAGTCACCTTTGGAAATGATGGCATGGCAACATCCAAACAATACCTGTATGTCAAGACTAAGTGGCCTGTTGAGTCCCAACATTACGTGAGACCGTGGTCACCGGTATAAAAAACCAGTACTGAAAAAGGGTATAACCCTTACCTCATTGATCGTTCGCAGAGTGTGGAGGATGGGTAGGGCGTTAAGGAATCTGTGGCTAGACTATGTCTCTACCAGATAATACGTTACCAAAGTAACTTGTTCATCTGATAGAGACATCTGGCCGCAGATTCCTTAACTTTGAATTAAATGCTAGAGCTATACCCACCAGGAGGAGAGTCTGCGAACCAATCCTACAAAATCTCTCAAAGAGAACCAGTCGGTCATAATCAACAACCAACCTACTATACGTAGGAATAGAAGAAAAAGATCCTGCCTTTTAATAAAACCCATGGTAACAACCACAGACAATATAATTAAGAAACAACATCACAGGCACAAAAGAACCGAGCCTGAAGGGGAAAGGGATAAAACCCTAAGCAAGAACATCTAACAACAACCAGACATTATTATTTAACCCCAAAAGGGATAAAGAACTCCTGGACCAAAAGGGCCAAGAACAAAATGAATGCCATGTAACCCGCATTCTCTACACCAATAAAGATATATTCGAAGAAGACTTGTCCTGATAAACTCCATAAGAAGGACTTCCAGAACCCATCCAAAAGACAACCAAGATGAAGGTCTGGAGACGCAATCCATGTACCAAGAAAGATGAACAACAAATCATCCCTTTCACAAAGAACAATATTTAGACAAAATGACCACTCAACGGTTACATAATGCATTGTAAAGATGTTAAGATGTTAAGATGACACCAAACAGATTTGAATCGTGTTATAGGTATTGAACAATTAAGCCAGAGCTATATAATCTTGCTTCACGCCTACATATAGATCCAAATTAATAATACATACCCATACACACAAATATGTATACCTGGCAATACATATGTATCAGGTATCACACACCAGAGACTTTGAGTGGACTGGGATCTGCATGTGCCGCAAGGAGCTTCGAAACTCTCTCCCGCAAGACCTCCTGAGCCAAGGCACGACAGTACGAGCACAACTTCGAGACGTGGACCCTCGAGACACCATAGGCAAATGAGAAAAGAGAAGCAACTGCATCTCATAATAAAATCTTCTTTTTTTTTTTTTTAAATATCCTTCTTACTATATATACACCAATGCTGTAGGTGACTTGGCATTAAGATAACGCTGTCTTTCCAAAAGTATCTTAAAAAGTCGATACAACCTAAAGAAAAACTTACATAAAAACCATCCTTGCCAGCAGCAAGCACATACGACCACACTTGTGACATAAAATAAAAGTTTATTGTTAGTCAGACAAGGACCCATATATATAAATATATACATATATCATATACCATTTATTAAGCTTTATTTCAACTGTTCAAGTCATAAAAGCTACAAAAGACATACATGATAAAACACAGTTAAAAGTGTAAGAGAAAAAGAGTTCGTATAGCGCATCTCACAATGGGCATGCGGAGACTTCGTATCACAAAATTGTTGCTTTGGCGGCAAATTGCCTGCATGGCTAAAACATGTTAGACCAGTGTGTAAAAATGACATAGGGTGCTCGATTCAACTACCCACAACAATTAAAATTGAAAACAAGCCCATACATGAGCCAGCAGATGGATACCATACCCGTTCGGCAACAGCCAATTAGGAGTTATGCATCATACAAAATCATTTGTACATTTAAAAATGGAATTCGTTGGTTAAAAGCTAATGTGAAATATAAAAAAAACTAATAAAAGATAATAAAAGCATCTAACAGAGGATATCACAGAATAAAAAAGAAAGCTTGGAGCTGTGTTAATGAACAGGGGGAGCTAGCACTATCTTACAGTGGTTTGGGTGTATAAAATAAAACTTCGTACACAGCAAACGGGTTGATAACCTTAGGGCCCTCCCATAACAATCTGGTTGTACAATCAATCTGCAGTAAAGAGCTTGTGCAATACGTCTAGTGCAATTGAGGGTATCATAGGTTTAATAACTGGGGCCCGAAAACAACTCGGTCTAAGGGTCAACCCGGCCATTGCTGAAGTGCTCTTGTGCGTGCCTTCCTTCTAATGCCCCACATGTGGCTTAGAAAATTAGCCACTGCACAGGCAAAGAGGGGCCTGGTGTCCGACTTCAGGATGTGCAGTGCTTCCCAATGGTTCTGTGTGCCCAGTTGTCGGCAGACCGGTTTGAGCCATTTGTCCCTGGGCTGCGCATAAGAAGGGCATGCAAACAGCACGTGGGCTACAGACTCCACTGGGGCATTGCAACCAGGGCTATTGTTAGGGTGCCACTTGGCTGTTACCTCACCCACAGGAAGGGTGCCAAACCTAAATTGAATATATAACATCCTGTCCTGCGGGATCTGGATTGTGTCTAGGTAGGGTTCCAACGATCTGGCCTGTTTGTGGAGCAGGAATTCCTCAGTGAGTTTCCCCTGATTAGGCTTGATAGACTTGCGTTGCTCCACCCATTTCCAATAGTATTGCTTCACTGCCTCTTTTCGAAGAAGGGTGGGGTCTGGCTTGTCCCAAAGACCCTGGAACCTGACATCTGACACCAATTTCCTGACGTTTCTAATCCACCCTACCTTGTTGCACGTGTCAAGACGGGTGACCTCTGCCAAGGCTTCCGCGAAGGGCAGTAGCTCCGGTGTCCTCGTAATGCGTGCCCAATAAAGCAGCGGGCGGAGCTTTGCCCCATCGCTAATAGGGCATCTGCCCATATCGAGCATTAAGGGTGTAAGCGAGGTTCTTTGGGGCAGCATCACGAGGTTCCTAAGAAATTTGTTTTCTGAGGTACTGAGCTCGGATGTCTTGTCGAAACCCCACAGCTCTGTGCCATATAGAGCTGTGCTAACCGCCTTCAGATCATAGACCTGCAGAGCGGCAGCAACAGGTCTACTATGTGAAGAGCGGTGTTCATTC
This sequence comes from Calotriton arnoldi, assembly GCA_963921515.1. Lineage (NCBI taxonomy): Eukaryota > Metazoa > Chordata > Amphibia > Caudata > Salamandridae > Calotriton > Calotriton arnoldi. The sequence continues at coordinate 486,511 of CAWUFW010007312.1, read as the reverse complement.
CCTAGCGCACCCGTGACACGCTTGTGGCCCAGTAACATCTTGGTTATGTGGGGATTCCAAAACATTCTATTCTATTTTCTCCTTTCATCTGCATTAGCCATCCAAGAGGTCTGTGGTTAGTTTGAACTAGGAAGTGAGTACCAAACAGGTATGGTCTCAGTTTCTTCAGGGATCAAACCACAGCTAAGGGCTTCCTCTCAATGGCACTCCAACGCTGCCCCCTGGGGAACAGCCTTCTGATTATGAAAGCAACAGTTTGGTCTTGTCCATCATCATTTGTCTGGGATAGGACTCCTCCTATCCCCAGCTCAGACGCATCAGTCTACACTATGAACTGCTTGAAGTAGTCTAGAGCCTTGAGATTAGGTGCTGAGCACATTGCTCAGCACATTGCTTCTTTTAGGGTGTCAAAAGCATTTTGGCAGCCAACTGTCCAGTTCACTTTCTTGGGCATCATGTTGACTTCAGCTTTGATGCTTTCCTTGACTTGGTCAGACTGGCGATAGATTTTTGTTTTGGCAGCCAAGCTGTTTCCAGTGTCCACATCATGGGTACACCAGGGTGTCTGACCAGTGGTCAAGGAAAAGAGCTGTGCATACAGTTGCAGAACCTGTCTGTAATCAGCTTGCTGTTGGGCAGAGAAGGTGTCTGAGTAGACAGCCCTATCCACTGAACCAACTTGGGGGATGTAAGAGAGGAGGTCATGTAGAGGTTCACTCTCTGTCTCCTGATCCTCATTAGTACCCATCAGCATGGTTACATCAGCCCTGTCACAATAGAGTTTGAGGCGGCTCACATGTATCACCCGCCATCCCCGACGGATACAAGATCCAGAGGAAGGACCAGGAGGAGGACTTGCCATCGCACACAAGAACTCCCTCCGACTCACGACCACTAGCTCGAGAAACAGCCCACCCGCCACCGAACACCTCCATTTCCAAATCCAGACCAGCCTCAGAACGACCCTAAGAGGCACCGTCGCCTGCAGACCTCCCGGATCTCTACCATTGCCGACCTCATCGCGCCCCACGCCATCGCCTCCTGGACTACATGCTCATCGGAGACCTCAACTTCCACCTCGACAACCTAAGCGACCTCAGCTCCGCTACCCTCCTGGACAACCTCGCCAACCTCGGACTGAAACAACTCGTCACCACCCCCACCCACAAGGCAGGACACACCCTGGACCCCATCTCCGCAGGAGGTAACAACATCCACTTCAGCCACACCACGCAAACCCCCTGGACGGAACACCACTGCGTACACTTCCACATCGACAAACCCACCGCGGCCAAACCTGCACCCTGCCCTCCACGAAGGAACTGGAGCAAGGTCACTGAGGAGCAGCTCAACTCCACCCTCAACCGCACTGCCCCCTCCACCTCAACCGACGCCAACCTCGCAGCTAAAGAATTCCACAGATGGATCAGCAACTGCACGGACGGGCTCGCACCCCTACGTAACCCTGACAGACAGCATCCCAGAAAGTCCACCTGGTTCACCGCCGACCTCCAAGAATCCAGACGCACCTGCAGACGTCTCAAGAAGAACTGGAGAAACAGCAAATCCTCAGAAGACCGCACCACCTACAAGAACGCCATGACAGAATACCACCAACGCATCAGTTCCACCAAAAGGACCATCATTCAGAACAAGATCCTCGCCAACTCCGGCAACTCTAAGAAACTCTTTAGCATCATCCAAGAATTCACCAAACCCCCCAGCGAAACCACGGACATCACCCCCTCCCAGGACCTCTGCAACAAGCTCGGTTCCTACTTTCATCTGAAAATCAAGGGCCTCTATGACAACTTCAACGACCAGACACCTGACGCCGAAACCACTCCCTCCTCCAACAACGCCAGCCAGCCCATCTCCTCCTTGACCCCATTCATCACCGAAGACACGGCATCGACCATGAAAGGCATCCACTCAGGAGCCCCCATGGACCCCTGCCCCCGCACATCTTCCACAGAGCTGCCGCCGCTATCGCACCTGAACTACAGCGCACCATCAACGCCACCTTCGAAACAGGCATCTTTCCCGAGGACTGGAAACGCGCAGAAGTCAGACATCTACTCAAGAAGCCCTCAGCAAATCCCACGGACCTCAAGAACTACCGACCCATCTCTCTCCTCCCTTCGCAGCCAAAGTCACTGAGAAGACCGTCAACGTCCAACTAACGAAATTCATCGAAGAAAACTCCATCCTCGACCCCTCCCAATCCGGATTCCGCAGCAACCACAGCACTAAGACTGCTCTACTCGCCGCCACAGACAACATCTGCACCCTCCTCGACCAAGGACACACCGCAGCCCTGATCCTTCTCGACCTCTCTGCAGCCTTTGACACCGTCTCCCACCACACACTCACCGCCAGACTCCACAATGCCGGCATACAGGGAACCGCCCTCGACTGGCTCCGCTCCATCCTCACCGGCAGAACCCAAAGAATCAGACTTCCACCCTTCCTCTCCGAACCCACAGAGATCAACTGCGGAGTACCCCAAGGATCATCGCTCAGCCCCACGACCTTCAACATCTACATGGCCCTATCGCCACCATCGTCAAACAGCACAGACTCAGCATAGTATCCTAAGCCGACGACACCCAGCTCATCCTCTCCCTCACCAAGGACCCCCTCACCACCAGACTGAACTTCCAGGAAGGAATGAAGGACGTTGCATCCTGGATGAGTAGCAGCTGCCTGAAGCTCAACTCGGAGAAGAAAGAGATCCTTGTCCTCTGACCCTCCCACTCTGCATGGGACAACACCTGGTGGCCCACTGCCCTCGGCAGCCCCCCAACCCCACGGGCCACGCCCAAAACCTCTACATCATACTCGACTCCTCCCTCACCATGACACGACAGGTCAACACCGTCGCCTCCACCTGCTTCAACACCCTCCGCATCCTCCAAAAGACCTTTGAATGGATCCCCCCGAATCAAGGAAGACCGTCACCCACGCACTCATAACCGGCAGATTGGATTACGGAAATGCACTCTACGCAGGGATCAACAATTGTCTGCTCCGCAAACTCTAGACCATACAGAACACCGCAGCCAGACTCGTCCTCGGCATCCCTCGACACGAGCACATCTCCCAACACCTGTGTAACCTCCACTGGCTCCCCATTGAGAAGAGAGTGACCTTCAAGATACTCACCCACGCCTACAAATGCCTTCACAACACCGGACCCCAATATCTCAATGATAGAATCTCCTTCCACGTACCCAAGAGGAGCCTCCGTTCCGCCGACCTCACCCTCACCGAACCCCCTTGCATCCGCAGAGCAAGAACGGGTGGAAAAACCTTCTCCTACATAGCGGCCAAGACCTGGAACGAGCTCCCGATCGACATCAGACCCAACCGCACCCTGTGCATCTTCAAGAAGACCCTCAAGACCTGGCTCTAAGACTGACCGAAGCTGCCCCACCCCCCCACAGTGCCTTGAGACCCTCACGGGCGAGTAGCGTGCTTAAAACCCCTGATTGATTGCTTTTGAGGGACCTGCTAGTGCCCAGGTCTACCAAGTAGGTGACCTCACTCTTTTTCTCCAGGATAGGGTAAGGGCCACTCCATTTGTCCTGGAGGTCCTTTGGTGCCACTGGCTCCAAAACCCACACCTGTTGCCCTGGTTGGAATTCTACCAGTGCAGCTTTTTGGTCATACCAGAGATTCTGGAGCTCCTGGCTGGCCTCAAGGGGTTTGGATGCTTTCTGCATGCACTATGCCATCCTGGAACAAAGGCCTAGTACATAGTCCACCACACCTTGCTTTGGTACATGATGGGGTCTCTCCCATCCTTCCCTCACAAGTGAGAGTGGGTCCCTTACAGGGTCACCAAACAGAGGTTCAAAGGGTTAAAACCCTACTCCCTTCTGAGGCACCTCTCTGTAGGCAAAAGGCAGGCAGGGCAGCAGAACATCCCATCTCATTTTGAGTTTTTCCAGGAGTCCCATTATCATGCCTGTTGCACGTGGCCCTTTTTGCAGGGTCATCCCTGAACTTTTTGCCTGCCTCCTAGCCTTTTTTCTGACCTGTTGTTGGCTGTTTTATGACTCTGGGCACTTTACCACTGCTGATCAGTGCTAAAGTGCATATGCTCTCTGTTATAAATTGATGTATGGATTAGTGACTCCATGATTGGCTGGATTGGTTTACTTGTCAGACCCTAGTACAGTGCACTGAGTGTGCCCAGGGCTTGTAAATCCAATGCTGCTGGTGGGCTTGCAGCACTGGTTGTGCCACCCACAGAAGCACCCTGTAAAAGTGTGTCTCAGGCCTACCCCTGCAGAGCCTGTGTGCAGTCTGGTACTGCCATGTTGAATGGGCAAGTGCACCCACTTGCCAGTCCCTAAACCTTCCCTTTTCTGCACATTAGTCACCCCTGTGGTAGGCCCAAGGGCAGGGTGCATTGTAAGTATAAGGTAGGACATTCCCTGGTGTGTGTGGCATGTCCTAATAGTGAATTACAGCCATTTTCGTTTTTCACTATTGCAAGGCTACCTGTTCCCCATAGGCCAGAATGGGCAGTTTGATTATTACATCTTATAATCCTAACTGACCCAGGGAACATGGTAGAAAAACGAATTTAGTATACCTGAACTCAGAATGATAAAATACATTTTTTAGTGAAGTTGGTTTTAACATTCTTTGTTTGAAAATACCACTTTTAGAAAGTAGGTATTTTCTTGCCTAACTATCCAAGCCTGCCTCTGCTAGGTTGTGTATTCCATGTCTGGTTTGTGAGTGACAGGGGCTGGGGGATTCCAGGAGACAGGGCGAGTCAGCCCAGGGCTGAATAGAGAGATCTGCATGTAGATGGGTGGGAGGTGTTGCACCTGGGACCTGAATAGGGCTGTGCTTCCCTCCACAATGCTGGCTCCACCTCCTGTGGTGCGTCTGATGTCCCTGGCCTACACTGTGAAAGGAAAGAAGGAGTCTTGTCAACAAAGTGCTCCAGGACTGACCAGAACTGGTTTGGACTAGGCAAAGGCCTCTCTGCCTTCAGAGAACAAAGGGAAAATGAGTATAAAAGAGGGGACCCCAACCCCAGAACTTTAGATCACTTTTGGGAAACAAGTAGAACCTTTGCTGAGGAGAGGAACCAGAGAAACTGAGGAGGAGACTATCCCTAAGCTGAGTGCTGTTTGGGGGATTGGCCTGCAGTGGTTACCTGACTGCCAAAGAAAGGAGAAAGGAACTTTGTGTGTACTTTCATCAACTTGTAAAGGATCTCCAAGGGCTTGAGAGGGAGCTTGCCTCCTGCTGAAGTCTCAGGGACAACAGACTTCACCCACCAGCTCCCCAAGAGTTCTTTTTGAAGTGCCTGCTGTTGTGTTGGGCCTTCTGAGGGACTGCGTGTCGCAAGGAGCTGGCAGCGCGACTCATGAAGAAGCGTGTCGCCGTCGCAGCCGCTGTCGTCGCATCGCTGGAGAAGGGTGTCGCCGCTGTCGCTTCGCCTCGCAGAAGCGCCTCGCATCACCGGAGAAGAGTGTCGCCGTCGCATCAGAAGCCGTCGCATAATCGGAGAAGCGTGTCGCCGCTGCAGCCACTGTCGTCGCATCACTGAAGAAGGGTGTCGCCGCTGTCGAATCGTATCGCCGAAGCGCCTCGCCGGAGAAGAGAATCGACGTCGCATCAGACGCCGCCGCATCACCGGGAAGCGTGTCGCAGGGCCTGTCGTGGCTCGGAAGAATCGTTGAGTCGCCGCACGGCCGTCGGGCGTGCACGCATCGTGTCGCATCAAGAAGACGCCATCTTTGTTTCATTGCACCTGATCTTCATCGCATCACGGCGTGTCTTTGTTCGCCCTAAGTTGGCAGGGTATGCCCAGACGTGGGTCCCTTGCTCACTTTGCCACTGGATTCAAGCTAGCCTGGCTGATGAGGCTGTTAGCCCGAAACCGGTCCCAGGATGCTTGTTTCCGGTCCAGGGAAGACATGGCTTGGCAGTTTGGGCTGGACTGTTCCCATGAGGCACAGGGTCAAGACTGATTTGCATATAGCTGTGTCTGAACTTGAGTGGCGAAGTGAGCTAAAGAACGATGATGGATTCCACCCAGTTCTGTGACTGGGGGATGAGTGTCTGAAAAGTTTCAGCGCTCCGTCCATTATAGTAGGAGAGTAGGATCTGCTTCACATGGGTACCCCCACTTTTTGCTGATGCTTCACTGTTTTTCGACCTTAGTCTGGCTGGGGCCCTGCTAATCAGAACCCCAGCCTAGCTGCTTCCTCTTTAAAATGGTTTCCATGTGCCTTAGGCACATCTCTGATTGGAATCTGGAGTGCCCTTATAAGTCCCTAGTATATGGTATACTATGTACCCAGGGCATAGGTACCTCAGAGGCCTACCAGGGGCTGCAGCATGTATTGTGCCACCCCTGGAAGGCCATCCAAACTGACACCACAGGTCTGCTACTGCAGCCTGGGTAAGGTGGTGCATGCACCTCTTACTGTGATATAGGCTACCTATATCACTGAATACATACACACATATAAACCTATAAGTCACTCCTATGGCAGGCCTTATCAATCCTGAAGGCAGAGTGCGTGGTTCCTAAGTGAGAGGGTGCCCCTGCATGAGCAGGGCCCCTCTGCAGCGTTCGGAGACCCTTCTCTGATGCTGTTTGTAGTGCAGCCTGACCATATACTCTTAAGCGCATTATAACCTCGCGTTAAATGCTAACTTTGGGATGGCTGCACGGAAACATGTCGTGTTTGGTGTCAAACATCTTGGAATACTACCCCCCCGCCAGTTCTGGCGGCGGGGATAGCATTCCACCCTTCTAGAGGGAGAGACATGTACACACCGGTATACCCGGTACTGAATTTCCAGAGCCCTGGCATCACAAAATGGATGCCGCTGCCACAGACACGAGTCTGGCCTCCTGCTGCTGACCGAAACTCCAGCAGGGGAGGACTGGACAATAGGTTTCCTGTCCCAGGGAGGTGTGACCACCTCCCCAGACAGGATAGTGTGTATTGGGGCTGGGCGGGAGCACTCTCGGGTGCTTTGAAATCCTGCACTGGGGGCACACTTGGTGTCCCTGTGCATACCCCAGTTCAAACTGGCTCAGGGGCTTCCAGCCCCTGCTCTGGCGCGAAACTATACAAAGGGAAAGGGGTGTAACCACCCCTCTGCCCTGGCCCTCCCATAGGTGGGGCCACAGAGTATGTCCAACCTCTACCTTAGTATAAGTAGGGGAACCCAGTCCTTAGGACTTTAGATTTACCTGGACGAAACTCTGACACAGAATCCTGGACCTTCGACGCTCTACTTCAAGATTAGAGGACTGAAGAATCTCCCTTGGGGTCAAGGAGTGACTCCCCTGCTTGGCAGGCACCAAAGAAGCAATTGTCCGGTCTGCATCGCTGAAGCTCCCGTCGGACGCCGAAGTCTTTGCATCACCAGAGGTGGATTTCCAGACTTCCCGAGGCTGCCCTGAGTCCCCAGCAAAGCTGAGGCCCGTAGCTGTCGTGGGTAACGTGGAACCGTGACCCCTGGACACCGAATGCATTTGCAAGTGCATCCTCTTCTGGGTCTCCCACGAAGTCGTGCTTTGGGCTCCGAGTAGCCCCAGCCTCCAGCACCAACTGCACCGAAGATCACTGGCCTCCACTCCACGAGTGTCCTGTGAGCCAGCTCCACGTGCACCGTCTCGAGGCTCCTTCGCGGTCGCTAGTCCGTTGGCTAGTAGGCCCTCACGAAGGCCAATCTTTTTCTGCTTGGGCTCCTGGTTGCTCCAGGTGTGCCCTGACTTATCCTCGCTGGGTGAGTCCCCCAGACCTTGCTGGTCTGCAACATCGTCCTTCTTCGATTTCCACGAGACTTGCCGTTGCCAAGGCTTGTTGGGTCCAATCCGGTCGCCGACACCCCTGCAATCGACAGACGTCGTGGGACAGCTCGAATCCAGCTCCTGGTTGTCGTCGACGCCTCCTGGACCTCGTGGCTGAAGAGTCAAGACGACCGTCAACCTACCTGAAGCACTCGACATCGGTGGGCATCTGCTCATCGCCTTCCTGGTCACTGGCTAGTGACCCAGACTCTGTCCCCTCTGCTTTCAGGTTCTTCAGATCTTCGATCCACCTTTGGATCCACCCGAACACTTTCGACTTGGTCGCCAGCAGCACTTTGCAGCAGATCGCCATAGACAGCGACGACGAAACCCGACCCCGAAAGACACCTATGCACCCGGCTCCCCTGGGTGAGGTAACTCGAGTACTCCGGTGCTCCCGTGGGTATTGACACTAGAACAGCCTAGTTCTCAAAGGGTTTGCTCCAAGTCCTCCTCTAAGTGTCCCTTTTCTTTTAAATTCTAATCGCGACTTTCCCCATAGAAGTTAACGGTGGTTCGCGGTTGTGTTCATACACTGCACGCGTCCCCCGTGGGTCCCCTGTGTCACTGCCTTGGGTGGTTCCTTGTGGTCCAAGCACTTCTACAGGCTCTAGGCCTTGTGTCTAGCTCAGTCGTGGTTCTTATACCACTTTATTGGTATATGGTTTGGTACGCCCCTGGGGCTCAAACGTGTATTTGTGCTATTACTGTAGATAACTATCTCGTAACGTATGTACTTCGAACTCTAGCCTCATAAAGAGACTAGAGGGGTGTGTTTAGTAATAAATACATATATTTTGAATATATACCTGGTGTGGTCCTCTTTCATTTGGTCACTCAAGAGATTATAGACTGGTAAAACAAGCTGCTTTACATTGCTTCAAGACTTAGCCTGAAGGCTTCTCTTCATAGCTACCACTAGGATAGCTTTCAATAAAGGTTGTCTTTAACCTATCTCCAATAAGGGGTTGTTTGGACTGGTGCAAGGTGCCCACTATAATTAGTGGACAGCATATGCCAGGCCAACTTCTCACATTGGTGGCAGCGGTGGGATTCCAGCTTGCTATTGTTTTACCAGATAATCTTAATTGAATTGATCAACTGAAAACCACTAAGGGTACCTAAGGTACATATAAATCAAGCTTAGTAGTACAGTAAGTTCTACTGAACTTAGAGTTGTGTGTTAAGGGACAGCACACCCTTTCTACAACTCAAGAGAGTTTAGTAGGCCACACTAGAGTAGGTAGTGCATACACCACACCTCACTAGTGATGTCTTCAAAGCCAGGACCCAGTGAGTCCTTGCCAGAAGCCAGTGGGCTTCTTCCCTCCAAGTATGATAAACTCCCATTCTTGGAATTGAGAGCCTTATGCACTACTAGGAAATTGAAGACAGGCAAAAGTGCCAGCACCCAACACCTCAGGGAGGTGTTACTAGCTGATGATCTCAGCAGGCCCCTAGGGTCTGAAGGGGTAGGCAAAGAGGGTGGGGCAGAAGATGAGGAAGGGGCCAGGGGTGAAGAAACCCAGCCCCCCTCTGAAACTGGCCAGGAAGGTGAAAATGACCTTGTCCTGGAAAACCCAATTCCTCCTGTGGAGGAGGAGGAGGGAGAGGATCAGACTGACCTCCCTTTGTCCCCCAGGAAGAGTTCGGAGTGTGCCCAGAAGGTCTAGGTCTCCTTCTCAGGAGTCTAACCACTCTGACACCTCAATAGGGACCTCTGTCTCCTCTCATAGGAGGGAATCGTCTCATGAGAGGAGAAAGAGACTGATTCAATATGAGCAAGCTCAGCTTGAACTCAGGAAACAGCAATTGGCTATAGACAAGGAGTCCCTAGATCTCTATAGAGAGAGACAAAAGTTGGGACTAGAGTCCCATGGTGGCAGCAGTTTCCCCAAAGATAGGGAAAGGTCTTATGACCATAGAAACCTGAGCAAGATTGTCCCTCCCTACCAGAGTGGGGATGATATCCACAAATGGATAACTGCTCTAGAGAGGGCCTGTAAAGTACAGAGGGTCCCTCAGGAGCAGTGGGCAGCAATCTTATGGCTCTCCTTTGCAGACAAAGGTAGAGACAAGCTCCTCACTGTTAGAGAGGAGGATGCTGATAATTACAAAGTCTTGAAGAGTGCTCTAATTGATGGGTTTGGCCTAACCACTGAACAATACAGGTTAAAGTTCAGGGATACCCAAAAAGCACAGACTCAAGACTGGGTGGACTTTGTTGATTGTTCTGCCAAGGCTCTGGAAGGTTGGTTATTGGGCAGTAAGGTATGTGACTTCACAGGATTGTACAATCTGATAATGAGGGAGCAGATTCTTAATAACTGTCAAAATCAGCTGTTGCATCAGCACCTGGTAGACTCTGATCTGACCTCTCCCCAAGAATTGGGAAAGAAGGCAGACAAATGGGTCAGAACCAGGGTGAAGCAGAAGGTACAGAACCAAGGTGGTGACCCTAAGAAGCAAGATTCGAAAACCTCTGATAAGGGTGGGGAGAAGGGTAAAGATCAAAAGTCTTCACAAGGCCCCCAAAAATCTTCTTCAGGTGGGGATTCACAGTCTACCAAAGGGAAAGGCCAAAGAAAACCATGGTGCAAGGTCTGTAAGCAAAAGACCCACTGGACCAGTGATTGCACCAAGTCCAAAGACTCGACTCCAGCCCCCACCCATGCCCCTAAGGCACCTGCTCCCCCTAGTGCAGTTACAGTTGGTGGTGGGACTACACAAGCCAAGGGTTTAGTAGGGTTGACCCTGGGTAAAGAGATGAGCTCTGACCTAGTCAGAGAACTCACTCAGGCTGTCCTTGTCTGTGATGGAGGCATGGATATGACCTCCTCTGTGAGTCCTAGTAATCTGGGCAAGTACAGACAACAGCCTTTAATCAATGGAAGAGAGGATTTGGCATTTAGGGACACAGGGGCAAGTGTCACCATGGTGACACAAGACCTTGTGAATCCTGGGCAGATTATACTTGGTGAAATGTACCAAGTGACCAATGCTAGCAACGTCAGAACAGACCATACTCTGGCAGTTGTTAACTTCTCCTGGGGAGGGGTAACTGGCCTTAAGAAGGTTGTGGTAAGTGCAGACCTACCCGTTGAATGCTTGCTTGGCAATGACTTAGAAACTTCAGCTTGGGCAGAAGTGGAGCTCAGGACCCATGCAGAAATGCTGGGGATCCCTGCAGATGTGTTTGCTGTGACCAGGTCACAAGCCAAAATGTCTAGCACTGAACAGGCCTTGGATTCTGGAATAATGGACCAAGTGCCTTCCAAGAAGAGGAGTAGTAGGGTAAAGGCAGTGCCTTCCCCTTGGCTCAGAAGGAAGATCAGTCCCCTGAGGGGATGATCTCAGTCCTGAGGAAGGAACTGTCACAGAGGAGCTTGAACCTGACCAGGTTGAGTTCTTGGGGACAGGGGGACCTTCCAGGGCAGATCTGAGCCAGGAGCAGCAGAGCTGCCCCTCTCTTGAACCCCTCAGACAGCAAGCTGCTGCTGAGGTTGCTGGGAAAGCTAGTGGTCCCCATACTGTGTATTGGGATGATGGACTCTTGTACTCAGAGTGTAGAGATCCCAAGCCTGGTGCTACCAGGAGGTTGGTTATACCTTTGAAGTTCAGGGGCTTCCTATTGACCCTAGCCCATGATATTCCCTTAGCAGGTCACCTGGGCCAGAACAAGACTTGGGACAGAATTGTCCCTCACTTTCACTGGCCCCACATGTCTGAAAACACCAAGGAGTTTTGTCGCTCCTGTGTAACCTGCCAGGCCAGTGGCAAGGCAGGTGGCACTACAAAGGCCCCCTGATACCACTACCTGTGGTGGGGGTTCCCTTTGAAAGGGTGGGGATTGACATTGTTGGTCCCATGGATCCCCAAACAGCATCTGGGCACAGGTTTATCCTGGTGGTAGTGGATCATGCCACCAGGTACCCAGAGGCTATTCCCTTAGGACCACTACAGCACCTGTGGTGGCAAGGGCCCTCCTGGGAATTTTCTCAAGAGTGGGCTTCCTAAGGAGGTTGTATCAGACAGGGGGGCAAACTTTATGTCTGGATACTTAAAAGCAATGTGGAAGGAGTGTGGAGTGACTTACAAGTTCACCACACCCTATCACCCACAATGCAATGGTTTAGTTGAGAGATTCAACAAAACCTTAAAGGGCATGATTAAAGGGCTCCCAGAAAAGCTTAGGCGAAGATGGGACATACTCTTGCCCTGCCTTTTATTTGCGTACAGGGAGGTGCCTCAAAAGGGGGTTGGCTACAGCCCTTTTGAACTTTTGTTTGGTCACCCTGTCAGGGGTCCATTGTGCTTGGTGAAGGAAGGATGGGAGTTACCTCTCAAGCCCCCAAAGCAAGACATAGTGGACTACGTACTTGGTCTCCGCTCCCGGATGGCTGAGTATATGAAAAAGGCAACTAAAAACCTTGAGGCTAGCCAGGAACTTCAAAAGGCCTGGCATGACAAAAGGCTGTACTGACTGTTTACCAGCCAGGACAGAAGGTGTGGGTGTTGGAGCCAGTGGCCCCAGCAGCTCTCCAAGACAAATGGAGTGGACCCCACACCATTGTTGAACAGAAGGGTGAGGTTACCTACTAAGTAGACCTAGGAACACCCAGGAGTCCCCACAGGGTTCTCCATGTCAACAGGTTAAAACCATATGTGGACAGGGCAGACATGGGCTTGCTCATGGCTACTGATGAGGGACAGGAGGAAGAGAGTGACCCACTCCCTGACCTGCTCTCACAGAACCCTGGTGATGGGTCAGTGGATGGTGTAGCCTTGGCAGGCAGCCTCACTACCCAACAGCAGACTGATTGGAGACAGGTGCTCAATCAGTTCAGACACATATTCTCACTGACACCCAGTCAGACTACCTGGTGCACTCATGAAGTGGACAAGGGGACAGTCTGCCTATTAAAAATAAGATTTATAGGCAACCTGACCATGTCAGGGACTGTATCAGGACAGAAGTCCAGAAGATGTTGGATTTGGGAGTTATTGAACCCTCAGATAGCCCTTGGGCTAGTCCAGTGGTCCTTGTGCCAAAACCTCACACCAATGGTGGGAAAAGAGAGATGAGGTTTTGTGTGGACTACAGGGGTCTCAATGCAGTCACTAGGACTGATGCCCATCCAATACCAAGGGCAGATGAGCTAATAGACACTTTGGCCTCAGCCAAGTATCTAAGCACATTTGACCTGACAGCTGGCTACTGGCAGATCAGACTAGCTGATGATGCAAAGCCAAAGACAGCATTCTCAACCCCTAGTGGGCATTATCAATTTGTGGTGATGCCCTTTGGTCTGAAGAATGCACCTGCCACTTTTCAGAGGTTGGTGAATACAGTCCTTACAGGTCTGGAAGCCTATAGTGCAGCATATCTAGATGATATTGCTGTCTTTAGCTCCACCTGGGAGGATCACCTGGTCCACCTCAGAAATGTTTTACAGGCCCTGCAGAAAGCAGGCCTGACTATCAAGGCCACCAAGTGCCAGATAGGGCAGAGTCAGGTTGTGTAACTGGGCCACCTTGTGGGTGGAGGCCAGGTTCAACCACTGCAGAGCAAGATCCAGACCATCATGGACTGGACTGCTCCAACTACCCAGACTCAGGTGAGAGCCTTCTTAGGCCTGACTGGGTACTATAGGAGATTTGTCAAGGGGTATGGATCAATAGTGACACCCTGAATGACTTAACTTCCAAGAAAATGCCCAAAAGGTTCAGTGGACAGTTAGCTGTCAAAAGGCATTTGATGACCTGAAGCAGGCCATGTGCACTGCTCCCATTCTACAGAGTCCTGATTACTCCAAGAAGTTCATTGTTCAAACTGATGCATCTGAATTGGGGGTAGGGGCTGTACTGTCACAATTGAATGATGAAGGTCAGGATCAGCCAGTAGCTTTCATTAGCAGAAGGCGGACCCCTAGAGAGAAACGTTGGTCAGCCATTGAGAGGGAGGCCTTTGCTGTGGTCTGGGCTCTGAAGAAGTTGAGGCCATACTTGTTTGGTACTCACTTCCTTGTTCAAACAGACCATAAGCCCCTCTTATGGCTAAAACAAATGAAGGGTGAAAACCCCAAACTGCTTAGGTGGTCCATTTCCCTACAGGGGATGGACTTCACAGTGGAACATAGACCTGGGAGTAACCATGCCAATGCAGATGGACTCTCTAGGTACTTCCACTTAGAACATGAAGACTTAACTGGGCAAGGTTAGTTTAATGTCCCTACGTTTGGGGGTTGTGTAGGAGAGTAGGATCTGCTTCACATGGGTACCCCCACTTTTGCTGATGCTTCACTGTTATTCGACCTTAGTCTGGCTGGCGCCCTGCTAATCAGAACCCCAGCCTAGCTGCTTCCTCTTTAAAATGGTTTCCATGTGCCTTAGGCACATCTCTGATTGGAATCTGGAGTGCCCTTATAAGTCCCTAGTATATGGTATACTATGTACCCAGGGCATAGGTACTTCAGAGGCCTACCAGGGGCTGCAGCATGTATTGTGCCACCCCTGGAAGGCCATCCAAACTGACACCACAGGTCTGCTACTGCAGCCTGGGTAAGGTGGTGCATGCACCTCTTACTGTGATATAGGCTACCTATATCACTAAATACATACACACATATAAACCTATAAGTCACTCCTATGGCAGGCCTTATCAATCCTGAAGGCAGAGTGCGTGGTTCCTATGTGAGAGGGTGCCCCTGCATGAGCAGGGCCCCTCTGCAGCGTTCGGAGACCCTTCTCTGATGCTGTTTGTAGTGCAGCCTGACCATATACTCTTAAGCGCATTATAACCTCGCGTTAAATGCTAACTTTGGGATGGCTGCGCGGAAACATGTTGTGTTTGGTGTCAAACATCTTGGAATACTACCCCCCGCCAGTTCTGGCGGCGGGGGTAGCATTCCACCCTTCTAGAGGGAGAGACATGTACACACCGGTATACCCGGTACTGAATTTCCAGAGCCCTGTCATCACAAAATGGATGCCGCTGCCACAGACACGAGTCTGGCCTCCTGCTACTGACCGAAACTCCAGCAGGGGAGGCCTGGACAATAGGTTTCCTGTCCCAGGGAGGTGTGACCACCTCCCCAGACAGGATAGTGTGTATTGGGGCTGGGCGGGAGCACTCTCAGGTGCTTTGAAATCCTGCACTGGGGGCACACTTGGTGTCCCTGTGCATACCCCAGTTCAAACCGGCTCAGGGGCTTCCAGCCCCTGCTCTGGCGCGAAACTGGACAAAGGGAAAGGGGTGTAACCACCCCTGTGCCCTGGCCCTCCCTTAGGTGGGGCCACAGAGTATGTCCAACCTCCTACCTTAGTATAAGTAGGGGAACCCAGTCCTTAGGACTTTAGATTTACCTGGACGAAACTCTGACACAGAATCCTGGACCTTCGACGCTCTACTTCAAGATTAGAGGACTGAAGAATCTCCCTTGGGGTCAAGGAGTGACTCCCCTGCTTGGCAGGCACCAAAGAAGCAATTGTCCGGTCTGCATCGCTGAAGCTCCTGTCGGACGCCGAAGTCTTTGCATCACCAGAGGTGGATTTCCAGACTTCCCCGAGGCTGCCCTGAGTCCCCAGCAAAGCTGAGGCCCGTAGCTGTCGTGGGTAACGTGGAACCGTGACCCCTGGACACCGAACGCATTTGCAAGTGCATCCTCTTCTGGGTCTCCCACAAAGTCGTGCTTTGGGCTCCGAGTAGCCCCAGCCTCCAGCACCAACTGCACCGAAGATCACTGGCCTCCACTCCACGAGTGTCCTGTGAGCAAGCTCCATGTGCACCGTCTCGAGGCTCCTTCGCGGTCACTAGTCCGTTGGCTAGTAGGCCCTCACGAAGGCCAATCTTTTTCTGTTTGGGCTCCCTGGTTGCTCCAGGTGTGCCCTGACTTATCCTCGCTGGGTGAGTCCCCCAGACCTTGCTGGTCTGCAACATCGTCCTTCTTCGATTTCCACGAGACTTGCCGTTGCCAAGGCTTGTTGGGTCCAATCCGGTCGCCGACACCCCTGCAATCGACAGACGTCGTGGGACAGCTCGAATCCAGCTCCTGGTTGTCATCGACGCCTCCTGGACCTCGTGGCTGAAGAGTCAAGACGACCGTCAACCTACCTGAAGCACTCGACATCGGTGGGCATCTGCTCATCGCCTTCCTGGTCACTGGCTAGTGACCCAGACTCTGTCCCCTCTGCTTTCAGGTTCTTCAGATCTTCGATCCACCCGAACACTTTCGACTTGGTCGCCAGCAGCACTTTGCAGCAGATCGCCATAGAAAGCGACGACGAAACCCGACCCCGAAAGACACCTATGCACCCGGCTCCCCTGGGTGAGGTAACTCGAGTACTCCGGTGCTCCCGTGGGTATTGACACTAGAACAGCCTAGTTCTCAAAGGGTTTGCTCCAAGTCCTCCTCTAAGTGTCCCTTTTCTTTTAAATTCTAATCGCGACTTTCCCCATAGAAGTTAACGGTGGTTCGCGGTTGTGTTCATACACTGCACGCGTCCCCCGTGGGTCCCCTGTGTCACTGCCTTGGGTGGTTCATTGTGGTCCAAGCACTTCTACAGGCTCTAGGCCTTGTGTCTAGCTCAGTCGTGGTTCTTATACCACTTTATTGGTATATGGTTTGGTACGCCCCTGGGGCTCAAACGTGTATTTGTGCTATTACTGTAGATAACTAACTCGTAACGTATGTACTTCGAACTCTAGCCTCATAAAGAGACTAGAGGGGTGTGTTTAGTAATAAATACATATATTTTGAATATATACCTGGTGTGGTCCTCTTTCATTTGGTCACTCAAGAGATTATAGACTGGTAAAACAAGCTGCTTTACATTCCTTCAAGACTTAGCCTGAAGGCTGCTCTCCATAGCTACCACTAGGATAGCTTTCAATAAAGGTTGTCTTTAACCTATCTCCAATAAGGGGTTGTTTGGACTGGTGCAAGGTGCCCACTATAATCAGTGGACAGCATATGCCAGGCCAACTTCTCACAATTATCTCCTTGTGTTTGCTTTGTTCGCCTTAAGTTGGCAGGGTATGCCTAGACGTGGGTCCCTTGCTCACTTTGCCACTGGATTCAAGCTAGCCTGGCTGATGAGGGCTGTTAGCCTGAAACCGGTCCCAGGATGCTTGTTTCCGGTACAGGGAAGACATGGCTTGGCAGTTCGGGATGGACTGTTCCCATGAGGCACAGGGTCAAGACTGATTTGCATATAGCTGTGTCTGAACTGGGGTGGCGAAGTGAGCTAAAGAACGATGATGGATTCCACCCAGATCTGTGACTGGGGGTGAGTGTCTGAAAAGATTCAGCGCTCTGTCCATTATCTCCTTGTGTTTGCTTTGTTCGCCCTAAGTTGGCAGGGTATGCCCAGGCGTGGGTCCCTTGCTCACTTTGCCACTGGATTCAAGCTAGCCTGGCTGATGAGGGCTGTTAGCCCGAAACTGGTCCCAGGATGCTTGTTTCCAGTCCAGGGAAGACATGGCTTGGCAGTTCGGGCTGGACTGTTCCCATGAGTCACAGGGTCAAGACTGATTTGCATATAGCTGTGTCTGAACTGGTGTGGCGAAGTGAGCTAAGCTAAAGAACAATGATGGATTCCACCCAGATCTGTGACTGGGGGTGAGTGTCTGAAACGTTTCAGCGCTCCGTCCATTATCTCCTTGTGTTTGCTTTGTTCGCCCTAAGTTGGCAGGGTATGCCCAGACTTGGGTCCCTTGCTCACTTTGCCACTGGATTCAAGCTAGCCTGGCTGATGAGGGCTGTTAGCCCGAAACCGGTCCCAGGATGCTTGTTTCCGGTCCAGGGAAGACATGGCTTGGCAGTTTGGGCTAGACTGTTCCCATGAGGCACAGGGTCAAGACTGATTTGCATATAGCTGTGTCTGAACTTGAGTGGCGAAGTGAGCTAAAGAACGATGATGGATTCCACCCAGATCTGTGACTGGGGGTGAGTGTCTGAAAAGATTCAGCGCTCTGTCCATTATCTCCTTGTGTTTGCTTTGTTCGCCCTAAGTTGGCAGGGTATGCCCAGACGTGGGTCCCTTGCTCACTTTGCCACTGGATTCAAGCTAGCCTGGCTGATGAGGGCTGTTAGCCCGAAACTGGTCCCAGGATGCTTGTTTCCAGTCCAGGGAAGACATGGCTTGGCAGTTCGGGCTGGACTGTTCCCATGAGTCACAGGGTCAAGACTGATTTGCATATAGCTGTGTCTGAACTGGTGTGGCGAAGTGAGCTAAGCTAAAGAACGATGATGGATTCCACCCAGATCTGTGACTGGGGGTGAGTGTCTGAAACGTTTCAGCGCTCCGTCCATTATCTCCTTGTGTTTGCTTTGTTCGCCCTAAGTTGGCAGGGTATGCCCAGACGTGGGTCCCTTGCTCACTTTGCCACTGGATTCAAGCTAGCCTGGCTGATGAGGGCTGTTAGCCCGAAACCGGTCCCAGGATGCTTGTTTCCGGTCCAGGGAAGACATGGCTTGGCAGTTCGGGCTCGACTGTTCCCATGAGGCACAGGGTCAAGACTGATTTACATATAGCAGTGTCTGCACTGGGGTGGCGAAGTGAGCTAAAGAACGATGATGGATTCGACCCAGATCTGTGACTGGGAGTGAGTGTCTGAAAAGTTTCAACGCTCCCTCCATTATCTCCTTGTGTTTGCTTTGTTCGCCCTAAGTTGGCAGGGTATGCCCAGACGTGGGTCCCTTGCTCACTTTGCCACTGGATTCAAGCTAGCCTGGCTGATGAGGGCTGTTAGCCCGAAACCGGTCCCAGGATGCTTGTTTCCGGTCCAGGGAAGACATGGCTTGGCAGTTCGGGCTGGACTGTTCCGATGAGGCACAGGGTCAAGACTGATTTGCATATAGCTGTGTCTGAACTGGGGTGGTGAAGTGAGCTAAAGAACGATGATGGATTCCACCCAGATCTGTGACTGGGGGTGAGTGTCTGAAAAGTTTCAGCGCTCCGTCCATTATCACCTTGTGTTTGCTTTGTTAAATCTTTCAACAAGGCCATTGGTTTGTGGATGGTAAGGTGTTGTGAACTTGTAAATCACTCCACACTCATCCCACATGTGTTTCAAGTAGGCAGACATGAAGTTGGTACCTCTGTCTGATACTACCTCCTTAGGAAACCCTACCCTGGTGAAGACACCAGTGAGAGCCTTGGCTACCACAGGGGCTGTAGTAGTCCTAAGGGGAATGGCTTCAGGATACCTATTAGCATGATCCACTACTACTAGTATAAACTTGTTTCCAGAGGCTGTGGGAGGTTCAAGTGGACCCACTATATCCGTTCTTACCCTCTCAAAGGGAACCCCAACCACTGGTAGTGGAATTAGGGGGGGGGGCTTTGGGTGTCCTTCTGTCTTGCCACTGGCTTGATAGGTGACACAGGAGCTTACAAACTCCTTCACTTTTTGGGACTTCTGGCACCAATAAAAGTGGGGACCAATTTTTCCAAAGTTTTGGTCTGGCCCGATGCCCAGCTAGGGGATGCCATGTGCTAAAGTGAGTAGGAACTCCCTATACAGCTGAGGCACTACCTCTCTCCAAAGTGGCTAACCCTCCCTCCCCTTCAGAGACTAAAACATCCTCCGTGTGAACCCTGATTTGCTCTGGGCACACTATTGATCCCATCTGGAGATTTGCCATAGCAGTACAAACTGGTGGGGGACTAGGAGCTGGTTTGTTGGAAGAGGCAGCATCTTCAGTTCAGTGTCCCTTCTTGTTTCAGTGGAAACACCAGGCCTTTGCAGGATAAACATTTTTCCCCTTATACCCACTAGTGGGCTGGGAGGAGTTCTTGGGCCCACCCGACTGACCAGGATTTTGGGAGGCTTTAGAAGACTCTTGTATTTTATCTTTGGATTTCTCACCCTCTTTCCGCTGGGGAGGCTTTGTGACACCTTTCTTTGGGTCAACCTCAGTGGCTGTCTTGGATACCCTTGTCTTGACCCAGTGCTCTGCCTTCGGTCTACCAGATGCTGATGCAATTTTTCATAGATGCAGTTACTTAAAATGTATTCCTTCATAAACAAATTATAAAGTCCATCATAATCCTGCACTTTACTTCCAGTCAACCAGCCACCTAGTGTTTTACTGAGTAGTCTACAGATTCTACCCAGGACTGACTCTGGGATTTCTGAGCCCCCTGAAGTTAATTCTACACTCCTCAGTAGTGAGCCTAAATACCTCAATCAGGGTGCCCTTCATGAGTTCATAGGACCCTGCTTCTGCCCCACTAAGGGTCAGAAGTCTGTCTCTGCACTTACCAGAGAACAGTCACCTACCACAGGAGTGCCCTCCAGTGAGACTTCCTCACTTTTCTGGCTTCAGAAGCGCTCTCAAAGGCTGTGAACCACTTGGTGATGTCATCATCATCCCCAAATTTAGGTACAATACCTTTGGGGATTTTAGGATCGTAGGATCCTTCTTTTTCTATACTTTTTAAATTGCTGCCAACATTGATGGGTCCTGGCCCATCTCTACTTTCTCTATTTCTAGAGCTAGGAGCTTAGTCTCTGGGACTAGTCTTTTGGTCATCCTTACTGAAAGGAGATCCTCCTCAGTGAGGTTGTCCTCACTGTCTGGTATATAGTTGGCACTACTGCTGTAGGAGCCAGATTCTGTACCTCTTGGGTGTGGAGGGTAGGACACAAGTTGAGGTGGTTGGTCTAAGACTTCATCAAACTCACTGCTTTCCCCATTTTCCTGAAGGTCTTCATCTTCTTCTGTGGGGTGGTCCCTTGCATGCCCTGCCAGGAACTCCTGGAGTTGTATCCTGGTAGGGTTGAGCCCAGTTCTTGTCTGTTTAGCCTTACAGAGGAGCCTTAACTCTCTAACCTGTAGGTTGGAGTAGGGGGTGAGTTCAAGCTCCTCAGCCATATTCCCTGGATTGCTCATTATATTTCTAAAGTGGGGTTCTTTTGGAAGGCCTACACTAACAGTTCTAGATACTTCCCCCTAACGTCAGTGCCTTGTACTTTTTCTAAAAAATATTACAGGAACTGTGAGAAGTTGGCCTGGTATATGCTGTTCACTAATTAAAGTGGACACCTTGCACCAGAACAATTCGACTCTTATGGTAGATAGGTTTAAGACAACCTTTATAGAAAGCTATCCTAGTGGTAGCTGTGGAGAGCAGCCTTCAGGCTAAGTCTTGAAGGAATGTAAAGCAGCTTGTTTTACCACACAATCTCTTGAATCACCAAATGAAAAGACACCACACAGGTATATATATCAAATATATATGTATTTATTAATAAACACTCTCTACTAATCTCTTTATGAGATTAGAGGTCAGGAACATATGTACAAGTCAAATATTATCAGAATAAGTTTAGCACAATCGAATATCACAATCTTAGTTTGCTAGACCTAGATCTAGGGCATCTAGAATCGAGAGACTCCCAAGAACCACCCCAGGTAGTTGTAGGAGACCCACAGGGGACGGACGCGGTGACCTGGCACCAGTGCGAATCCTGTACGAGTCTATGCACTCAGACGCGATTGAGATATCAATGTTAAAGGTCCCTTGCGTATTCGAGGCGAACACACCGATCGGTCCTTGTAGGAGTCGAAGGACGCGGTTACAGATGGAATTGCAAGGGAGTTGGACGCGGTGTGTCTAACACAGACGCGAACCATGTACGAGTCAGTGCGATAGTCGCACTTGGAAAGTAAGAGTTTTAGGGCACTTCTAGGGACGCTACAAGCAAGTCACTTACAGGGTAAGTAGTTCTAGGGCCCACACCCACAGGAGCACCGTAGTGCTGAAGTTACCTCACCCAGGGGAGCCGGGTGCATAGGTGTTCTTTGGGGTCGGGTCGCGGCGTCGTTTTCAATGGAGGACAATGAAGACTTGCTGCTTGTGAAGTCCGAAGAAGTGTCCGGTGGAATCCAAGCCTGGATTCAGAAGATGGAAGACCTGAAAGCAGAGGGGACAGTGTTCAAAGTCACTTGGCAGTGACTCGGGGCAAGGAAGATGGATGCCCACCGTCGTCGCAAGATTCAGGTCGTTCGCGATTGCCTTGACTCTTCAGCCACGAGGTCCAGGAGGCGTCGACGACGACCAGGAGCTGGATTCGGCGTGTCCCACGATGTCTGCAGCTTACTGCGGTGTCGGCGACTCGATCGGAGCCAACAAGCCCTGGTAACAGCAAGTCTCGGGGAAAGTGTGAAGAGGCAATGGCGCAGACCAGCAAGGTCTGGGGGACTCACCCAGCAAGGGCAAGTCAGGGCAGGCCTGGAGCAACCAGGGAAGCCCTTCGGTTTCTTTAGGAATTCTTCTGGGGACCCACAAGCCGGCTGGCAAGGGATCGCGAAGACGCCTCGGGAGGATTCGCTCACAGGGGCCCACGGTCACTCGGGACGGGGTAGGCCTCTGATCTTAGGAGGGATTCCTGCGGGAGGCTGGGACCACACGTGGTCCAAAGCACAAGTTCGTGGAACGTTGTGAAGGGGTTGCACTCGACAATAGTGCACGGTACCCAGGGGTCGCGGTTCCTCGTTACTCTTGGGGTCCACTGGCCTCAGCTTCGCTGGGGACTCACGATGGCCTTTGAGAAGTCAGGAAATCCACTTCTTGGGCTGCAGGGACTTCGGACTCCGGCGGGAGCGGCGTAGTTTGCGACCGTCGTTTGTAGTTTTTGGTGCCTGCCAAGCAGGGAGTCACTCCTTGACTCCAAGGGAGATTCTTCAGTCTTCCAAAGGTAGTGGAACGTCGAAGGTCCGGGATTCTTCTTGTAGAGCGTCGTCCAGGGAAATCTAGGGTTCAATGCACAGGTTCCCCCTCTTATACTAAAACAAAGGGAGGGACTAGCTCTATGACCCTACCTATGGGAGGGTCAGGGGAGTGGGTGGCTACACCCACTTCCCTTTGTCCAGTTTCGCGCCAGAGCAGGGGCAGGTAGCCCCTGAGCCGGTTTGAACTGGCATATGCACAGAGGAGCCTTCTGCTCCCCAGTGCAGGATTTCAAAGCACTCTAAGAGTGCACCCACCCAGCCCCAATACACTAAACCCCGTCTGGAAGGTGGTCACACCCCCTTGGGACAGGATATCTATTGTTGGGCTTCCTCCACTGCGAGTGTTGGTCATCAGCAGGAGGGCAGCCCAGTGTCTGTGACTGGTGGCATCCATTTTGTGATGCCAGGGCTCTGCAGGATTCTACCGCGTTTCCACAGTAGGTACATGTCTATCCCTCTAGAAGGGTGGAATGCTACCCCCGCCGCCAGGACTGGCGGGGGGGTAGTATTCCAAGATGTTTGACACCAAACACGACATGTTTCGATGCAGCCATTCCAAAGTTAGCATTTTACCCCGAGGATATAATGCACTTAAAAGTATATGGTTTAACCGTATCCACAAACAGCACCAGAGAATGGACTCTGAGAGCTGCAGAGGGGCCCTGCTCAGGCAGAGGCACCCCCTCACATAGAAGCCAAGCACCCTGCCCTCAGGATTGATAGGGCCTGCCTTAGGGGTGACTGATAGGTTTATATGTGTGTGTAGGAGAGATATAGGGGACCGATATCTCAGTGAGGGGTGCTAGCACTTCCTCACTCAGGCTGCAGTAGCAGGCCTGTGGTGTCTGATTTAGTCTGCTTCCCAGGGGTGGCATAATACATGCTGCAGCCCCTGGTAGGCCTGTGAAGTACCTATGCTCTTGGTACCTAAGGTACCATATACTAGGGACTCATAAGGTACCACAGTTTCCAATCACTAGTGCACCTAGAGTGCACTCCAAATCGTTTAGAGAGAACAGAGAGGCTGGGGCCCTGATTAGCAGGGTCCCAGCCAGACTATAGCCAGAAACCAGTGTAAACATCAGAAAAAAAGTGGGGGCAACATAAGAGGCAGATCCTACTCTCCTACACAACCCCCCAAACGCAGGGACACTAAACTAACCTTGACCAGTTGAGTCTTCGTGTTCAAAGTGGAAATACCTTGAGAGTCCATCTGCATTGGCATGTTGGGTCCCAGGTCTATGTTCCACTGTATAGTCCATCCCCTGTAGGGAAATGGACCACCTCAAAAGTTTTGGGTTTTCTCCTTTTATTTGTTTAAGCCATAGGAGGGGCTTGTGGTCGGTCTGAACTATGAAGTGAGTACCAAACAAGTATGGCCTCAGCTTCTTCAGGGCCCATACCACAGCAAAGGCTCTCCCTCTCTATAGCTGACCAACGTTTCTCTCTAGGGGTCAGCCTTCTGCTAATAAAAGCTACTGGCTGGTCTTGACCTTCATCATTCAGTTGAGACAGTACAGCTCCCACACCCAGCTCAGAAGCATCTGTTTGGACAATGAACTTTTTGGTGTAGTCTGGACTCTGTAAGATGGGGGCAGTGCACATGGCCTGCTTTAGGTCTTCAAATGCCTTCTGACAGCTAGCTGTCCACTGAACCTTTTTGGCATTTTCTTTGAGGTCAGATCATTCAAGGGGGTCACTATAGATCCATATCCCTGGACAAACCTCCTATAGTACCCAGACAGGCCTAAGAAGGCTCTCACCTGTGTCTGGGTGGTTGGAGCAACCCAATCCATTATGGTTTGGATTTTGCTCTGTAAAGGCTGAACCTGGCCTCCACCTACAAGGTGGCCCAGGTACACAACCTGACTCTGGCCTATCTGGCACTTAGTGGCCTTGATAGTGAGGCCTGCTTTTTGCAGGGCCTCCAAAACATTCCTGAGGTGGACCAGGTGATCCTGCCAGGAGGAACTAAAGACAGCAATATCATCTAGATAAGCTGAGCAATAAGTTTCCATCCCTGTCAGAACTTTATTCACCAACCTCTGAAAAGTGGAAGGTGCATTTTTCAATCCAAAGGGCATTACCACAAAGTCGTAGTGCCCACCAGGGGTCGAAAATGCTGTTTTGGCTTTTGCATCATCAGCTAACCTGATCTGCCAGTAGCCAGCTGTCAGGTCAAACGTGCTTAGATACTTGGCTGAGGCCAAAGTATCAATCAGCTCATCTGCCCTTGGTATGGGATAGGCATCAGTCCTAGTGACTGCATTGAGGCCTCTGTAGTCTACACAAAACCTAATTTCTTTCTTACCACCCTGGGTATGAGGCTTGGGTACCAGGACTACTGGGCTAGCCCAAGGGCTATCTGAAGGCTCAATTACACCTAGTTCCAACATTTTCTGGACTTCAGTCCTGATACAGTCCCTGACATGGTCAGGTTGCCTGTAGATTTTATTCTTGACAGGCAGACTGTCTCCAGTGTCCACCTCGTGGGTGCACCAGGAAGTCTGACTAGGGGTCAGGCTAAACATATGCCTAAACTGTTGCAGAACTTGTCTGCACTCAGTTTGCTGATGGTCGGTGAGGCTGCTTGCCAAAGCAACACCATCTACTGACCCATCATCAGGGTTCTGAGAGAGCAGGTCAGGGAGAGGGTCACTCTCCTCCTCCTGGTCGTCATCAGTTGCCATGAGCAAGCCCATGTCAGCCCTGTCAACATATGGCTTTAATCTGTTGACATGGAGCGCCCTCAGGGGGCTCCTGGGAGTTCCAAGATTCACCAGGTAGGTGACTTCTCCCTTCTGTTCAACTATTGTATGGGGGCCACTCCACTTGTCCTGGAGGGCTGCTGGGGCCACAGGCTCCAACACCCACACTTTCTGTCCTGGCTGGTATACAGTCAGTACAGCCTTTGGTCATGCCAAGCTTTTTGTAATTCTTTGCTGGCCTCTAGGTTTTTGGTTGCCTTTTTCATGTACTCTGCCATCCGGGAGCGGAGACCAAGTACATAGTCCATCACATCTTGTTTGGGGGCTTGACAGGTAACTCCCAGCCCTCTTTTACCAAACACAGTGGACCTCTCACAGGATGCCCAAACAGAAGCTCAAATGGGCTGTAACCAACCCCCTTCTGTGGAACCTCTCTGTATGCAAACAACAGGCAAGGAAGAAGAAGGTCCCATTTCCGCCTAAGCTTCTCTGGGAGTCCTTTAATCATTCCTTTCAAGGTCTTGTTGAAGCGTTCAACTAAACCATTGCATTGTGGGTGATAGGGGGTGGTGAACTTGTAAGTTACACCACACTCCTTCCACATTGCTTTTAGATATCCTGACATGAAGTTGGTACCTCTGTCAGAAATGACCTCCTTTGGGAAACCCACTCTGGAGAAGACTCCAATGAGGGCTCTTGCCACCACAGGGGCTGTGGTGGTCCTCAGGGGAATTGCTTCTGGGTACCTGGTGGCATGATCCACTACCACCAGGATAAACCTGTGCCCAGATGCAGTTTGAGGGTCAAGGGGACCAACAATGTCAATCCCTACCCATTCAAAGGGTACCCCCACCACAGGTAGTGGTATCAGGGGGGCCTTTGTTGTGCCACCTGCCTTACCACTGGCTTGGCATGTGACACAGGAGCGACAAAACTCCTTTGTGTCCTCTGACATATGTGGCCAATGAAAATGTGGAACAAGCCTGTCCCAGGTCTTGTTTTGGCCCAAGTATCCTACTAAAGGGATGTCATGTGCTAGGGTCAAGAGGAACCCCCTAAACTTCTGAGGTATTACCATCCTCATGGTGGCTCCAGGGGCTGGGTCTCTACTCTCAGAATATAGGAGTCCCTGATCCCAATAAACTTTATGGGACCCACTAGCACTCCCAGCAGCCTCAGCAGCAGCCTGCTGTCTGAGGGGTTCAAGAGAGGGGCAGCACTGTTGCTCCTTCCTCAGATCTTCCCTAGAAGGGCCCCCTGCCCCCAAGAACTCAACCTGATCAGGCTCAAGTCCCTCTGGGGCAGTTCCTTCTTCAGGATCTGCTTCACCTCCCTCTGGGGGTGAATCTGTGATCTGAGACAGAGGGGAAGGCACTGCCTTTACCCTACTGCTCCTCCTCTTGGGAAGCATCTGGTCCATTGTTCCAGGATCCAGAGCTGGTTCAGTGTCATGCATTCTTGCTTGTGACCTGGTCACAGCAAATACCTCTGCAGGGATGCCCAGCATCTCAGCATGAGTCCATAACTCTACTTCAGACCAGGCTGAAGTCTCTAGATCATTGCCCAATAGACATTCGACAGGGAGGTCTGCACTGACTACAACCTTCTTGAGGCCAGTTACCCCTCCCCAGGAGAAATTCACAACTGCCAGACCATGGTTAGTCTTGACGTTGCTTGCATTGGTCACCTGGTACATTTCGCCCAGGATGATCTGTCCAGGGTCCACAAGATCCTCTGCCACCATGGTGACACTAGCACCTGTGTCCCTAAATGCCAAAGCCTGTTTGCCATTTATTACAGGCTGCTGTTTGTATTTGCCCAGATTACTGGGACTCACTAGGAAGGACATATTAAGGTCTCCCTCACAAATCAGCATTGCCTGAGACGGCACTCTGACTAGGTCAGAGTCCACTTCAGAACCCAGGGTCAACCCTACTACACCCTTATTCTGAGTACCACCTCCACCAGTAGCTGAACTAGGGGGAACAGTTGCCTTAGGGGCAGGAGTGGTGGTGGTTTGGTCTTTGGACTTGTTACAGTCAGAAGTCCAGTGCCCTTTCTGTTTACAGAATTTGCACCAGGGCTTCTTTTGGCCTTTTCCCTTGTTGGATTGTGACTCCCCACCAGATGCAGATTTTTGGGGCCCTTGTGAAGACTTCTGGTCTTTTGACTTATCCCCACCTTTCTCAGAGCCCTTAGGATCTTGCTTCTTGGTGTCACCCCCTTGGTTCTGGGGTTTCTGCCTCACCCTGGTTCTGACCCATTTGTCTGCCTTCTTTACCAATTCTTGGGGAGAGGTCAGATCCGAGTCCACCAGGTACTGATGCAACAACTGGTTCTGGCAATTATTAAGGATCTGTTCTCTCATCATTAGATTATACAATCCCTTGAAATCAGTAACCCTACTGCCAACCAGCCAACCCTCCAGAGCCTTGGTTGCACAATCAACAAAGTCAGTCCAGTCCTGAGTCTGTGCCTTCTGGGTGTCTCTGAACTTCAACCTGTACTGCTCAGTGGTTAAGCCAAACCCATCTATTAGTGCACTCTTCAGGACTTCATAATCATCAGCATCCTCTTCTCTCACAGTGAGGAGCTTGTCTCTAACTTTATCTGAAAAGGAGAGCCACAAGATTGCTGCCCACTGCTTTTGGGGGACCTGCTGTACTCTACAGGCCCTCTCCATAGCAGTTATCCACTTGTGGATATCATCCCCACTCTGGTAGGGAGGAACAACCTTGCTCAGGTTCCTATGGTCTGGAATAGATTCTCTGCCTCTAGGGACACTGTTGCTGCCACCAAGGGGTTCTAACCCCTCTCGGCTAGAAGCTCTCTGGATCTCCAGGGCTTCTCTATCCAGTGCCAACTGCTTGGTTCTGAGGGCAACTCTTGCTTCCTCATACTGCAGCAGTTTGCACATTCTTTCAGAGGAGGTCTCTCTTATGGGAAAGTATGAGTTCCTCTGTTGGACAAATTCTCTGCCAGAGTGATAAGAGTGCTCAGATTCCCTGGAAGGGGACCTATGCCTCTCATCCACTCTGTCATTTCTCTTAGGGAGAATTCCTCTGTCCTTTTCAGGCCCCTTGAGGCCTGGCCCTTCAATCACAGAGTCCTGGTCATTTGGATTTTCATAATCTGACCCAGATACTGTAATTGACCCACCCACTGATTCAGACCCATTAGCTCCTAGAGCCAATCTAAGATCATCTGCTGTCAGCAGATCTATCAGGTGTAGGGTTGAGGGACTCTGTCCTAGCCTCAGGTGTCTTTCAACACACATGGCTCTCAAGTCAGAGAAAGCCATGTCCTTATACTGAGGCTGAGTGGATCCACTGGTTCCACCCTTCAAGGACATTCTAGTGTTGTGCAGTTTTGTACTACCTACACTAGTTTGTGGCCTACTGATACTAGCTTGAGCTGTAGAAAGGGTGTGCTATCCCTTGGCACACAGCTCTAAGTTCAGTAGAACTTATTGATACTAAGCTTGACTTTATATGTACCTTAAGTACCTATAGTGGTTTTCAGTTAGTAATTCAAATAGAGATTTTCTGATAAAACAATAGCAAGCTGGAATCCCACACGCTGCCCACCAATGTGAGGAGTTGGCCTGGTATATGCTGTTCACTAATTAAAGTGGACACCTTGCACCAGAACAATTCGACTCTTATGGTAGATAGGTTTAAGACAACCTTTATAGAAAGCTATCCTAGTGGTAGCTGTGGAGAGCAGCCTTCAGGCTAAGTCTTGAAGGAATGTAAAGCAGCTTGTTTTACCACACAATCTCTTGAATCACCAAATGAAAAGACACCACACAGGTATATATATCAAATATATATGTATTTATTAATAAACACTCTCTACTAATCTCTTTATGAGATTAGAGGTCAGGAACATATGTACAAGTCAAATATTATCAGAATAAGTTTAGCACAATCGAATATCACAATCTTAGTTTGCTAGACCTAGATCTAGGGCATCTAGAATCGAGGGACCCCCAAGAACCACCCCAGGTAGTTGTAGGAGACCCACAGGGGACGGACGCGGTGACCTGGCACCGGTGCGAATCCTGTACGAGTCTATGCACTCAGACGCGATTGAGATATCAATGTTAAAGGTCCCTTGCGTGTTCGAGGCAAACACACCGATCGGTCCTTGTACGAGTCGAAGGACGCGGTTACAGATGGAATTGCAAGGGAGTTGGACGCGGTGTGTCTAACACAGACGCGAACCATGTACGAGTCAGTGCGATAGTCGCACTTGGAAAGTAAGAGTTTTAGGGCACTTCTAGGGACGCTACAAGCAAGTCACTTACAGGGTAAGTAGTTCTAGGGCCCACACCCACAGGAGCACCGTAGTGCTGAAGTTACCTCACCCAGGGAGCCGGGTGCATAGGTGTTCTTTGGGGTCGGGTCGCGGCGTCGTTTTCAATGGAGGACAATGAAGACTTGCTGCTTGTGAAGTCCGAAGAAGTGTCCGGTGGAATCCAAGCCTGGATTCAGAAGATGGAAGACCTGAAAGCAGAGGGGACAGTGTTCAAAGTCACTTGGCAGTGACTCGGGGCAAGGAAGATGGATGCCCACCGTCGTCGCAAGATTCAGGTCGATTCGCGGTTGCCTTGACTCTTCAGCCACGAGGTCCAGGAGGCGTCGATGACGACCAGGAGCTGGATTCGGCGTGTCCCACGATGTCTGCAGCTTACTGCGGTGTCAGCGACTCGATCGGAGCCAACAAGCCTTGGTAACAGCAAGTCTCGGGGAAAGTGTGAAGAGGCAATGGCGCAGACCAGCAAGGTCTGGGGGACTCACCCAGCAAAGGTAAGTCAGGGCAGGCCTGGAGCAACCAGGGAAGCCCTTCGGTTTCTTTAGGAAGTCTTCTGGGGACCCACAAGCCGGCTGGCAAGGGATCGCGAAGACGCCTCGGGAGGATTTGCTCACAGGGGCCCACGGTCACTCGGGACGGGGTAGGCCTCTGATCTTAGGAGGGATTCCTGCGGGAGGCTGGGACCACACGTGGTCCAAAGCACAAGTTCGTGGAACGTTGTGAAGGGGTTGCACTCGACAATAGTGCACGGTACCCAGGGGTCGCGGTTCCTCGTTACTCTTGGGGTCCACTGGCCTCAGCTTCGCTGGGGACTCACGATGGCCTTTGAGAAGTCAGGAAATCCACTTCTTGGGCTGCAGGGACTTCGGACTCCGGCGGGAGCGGCGTAGTTTGCGACCGTCGTTTGTAGTTTTTGGTGCCTGCCAAGCAGGGGAGTCACTCCTTGACTCTAAGGAGATTCTTCAGTCTTCCAAAGGTAGTGGAACGTCGAAGGTCCGGGATTCTTCTTGTAGAGCGTCGTCCAGGGAAATCTAGGGTGTAATGCACAGGTTCCCCCTCTTATACTAAAAGAAAGGGAGGGTCTAGCTCTATGACCCTACCTATGGGAGGGTCAGGGGAGTGGGTGGCTACACCCACTTCCCTTTGTCCAGTTTCGCGCCAGAGCAGGGGCAGGTAGCCCCTGAGCCGGTTTGAACTGGCATATGCACAGAGGAGCCTTCTGCTCCCCCAGTGCAGGACTTCAAAGCACTCTAAGAGTGCACCCACCCAGCCCCAATACACTAAACCCTGTCTGGAAGGTGGTCACACCCCTTGGGACAGGATATCTATTGTTGGGCTTCCTCCACTGCGAGTGTTGGTCATCAGCAGGAGGGCAGCCCAGTGTCTGTGACTGGTGGCATCCATTTTGTGATGCCAGGGCTCTGCAGGATTCTACCGCGTTTCCACAGTAGGTACATGTCTATCCCTCTAGAAGGGTGGAATGCTACCCCCGCCGCCAGGACTGGCAGGGGGGTAGTATTCCAAGATGTTTGACACCAAACACGACATGTTTCGATGCAGCCATTCCAAAGTTAGCATTTTACCGCGAGGATATAATGCACTTAAGAGTATATGGTTTAACCGCATCCACAAACAGCCCCAGAGAATGGACTCTGAGAGCTGCAGAGGGGCCCTGCTCAGGCAGAGGCACCCCCTCACATAGAAGCCAAGCACCCTGCCCTCAGGATTGATAGGGCCTGCCTTAGGGGTGACTGATAGGTTTATATGTGTGTGTAGGAGAGATATAGGGGACCGATATCTCAGTGAGGGGTGCTAGCACTTCCTCACTCAGGCTGCAGTAGCAGGCCTGTGGTGTCAGATTTAGTCTGCTTCCCAGGGGTGGCATAATACATGCTGCAGCCCCTGGTAGGCCTGTGAAGTACCTATGCCCTTGGTACCTAAGGTACCATATACTAGGGACTCATAAGGTACCACAGTATCCAATCACTAGTGCACCTAGAGTGCACTCCAAATCGTTTAGAGAGAACAGAGAGGCTGGGGCCCTGATTAGCAGGGTCCCAGCCAGACTATAGCCAGAAACCAGTGTAAACATCAGAAAAAAAGTGGGGGCAACATAAGAGGCAGATCCTACTCTCCTACAGGAACTTAATACAAGGCCCTAACAAGACTTTTAGAAATTTGGAAAAAAAATAGTCAATTCAACAAACGAGTTGTACTGAAGATAATTTTTGGATTCTTGTCAAATGAACAAAGGTTGATTGTGATCAAAGGTTGACTAACTCAATAGATTCCAATCCTTCTGTGACACCAGGGGTTTGGTCATTAACACTACCAAAACCAAATTTACGGCCTTTAACCCGCACAAGTCCTTCAAAGGTAGTGTAGTGTTAGGAGGGACCCCCTTGGAAAGAGTCAGTACCTTTGACTACCTAGGTGTCCGCCTCTCAGATAGAATGTCTTGGAATAGAATGTCTTGGAATTCCAATTGTCTTGGAATACCTGGGGACCCATTCCCGTTTGCGAGTGGCTTACCACCTTCTTGAAGTAGGTGGTAAACTGCAAGTGTTTTGCGACCACAATTGGGGTCGCAAACCAATCGTACATTGACGTGCGAGTCGCTATTAGGAAGGGAAGCCCTTGGCACGCCCTTTCCTAATAGCAAGTCGCAAACCCTATTTTGCGAGTCGGTAATAGGTTACCGACTCGCAAAATAGGGTTTGTACATGGGCCAGACCTATTTTGCGGTCACAAACGGGCCGATTTCCCGTTTGCGACCACAAAAATTGTTTGTACATCTGGCGCTTAGTTCACTAATAGCCTTGTCATCAGGGCAAGGCAGGAATGTTTCTCGGGTCAAGTTTAAAAACTCACTTTTGATAAATGTATTACTAAAGCATGATTTGGTTGCAGACTGGCATTTACTAACAGCATTTTCTACTGAAATGGCCACAAACTTTCCCACTAATATGCCTTTTACTGACAAAACTATATTTGGGCCTCATTAGGATGTCGGGCGGAAAGCATCCGACCTGCAGTCAGAGGCTTTCCGCCCGACATTGTAGATTGCAGTCTGACTGCCATATTAGGATGATGGCAGTCGGAGTGAAACCTGCAGGGGGATTCCGAAGCGGTTCCGACGGGCTCAAGGAGCTCGTCAAAGCGTCTGAAGCCACCACAATCCCCTAATGATGGCGGAGCCAATCTCGATTATGAAGGCACTTCTCTACAGCGTTTTCATGTCGGCCTTTCCGACATGGAAAGGCTGTCGGAAGGTTTCTTCAGGGACCCTAGCAGGGCCCCCTTCCCCCCTGGCACTCCTCTATAGGGCCTGGGGGGCACTTATGGTGCGCCCCTAAACATTCCTGCCCATGTGGCAGGCACCGTGAGGTGCTATGCCACAAGGTGCAGGGAATGTTTCCAAACATCCATTTTACTATGGCAGCTTGTGCTGCGGGCCTTTTCCACCCGCCGCACAAGCTGCCATAGTACAATAGATGTTTCTGATCGCCCTATGGGCAGTCGCATCCTAATACTGAGATCGGAACCGCCGACCTAAGGTTCCAGACCGCTACAGTGTCCCTGACATCGTAATGAGCCCCATAGTGTATAAACAATAATCTGTGGAAATTGGGTTCAGCAAAAATGTATATCATTTGCACATCACCAAATGAAGTGTTCTGATTTGTTTTCATCTTATTGAAAACATTTTTTATCACTCAGAATTACAAAAAAAAGTGTTTTCATAACTACTAAAATATATTTTCAAGTGTTTGTATAGTTCATTTACAAGCTATTTAAATGTTTTGTGTTAGAAAAAAAAAACGACATCCTACAGCCTTTCATTTCACACTCTGTACAGCAGGATTGTCAGACAGTTGACTTTACAGAATCTTGTAACTTTGCTACTTATTTTATCCTGGAGGGTGTGTTTATTTTTCTTTCTTTAACTGCAAATTGTAAAACATAAGCTGACATTTGTTCTCCAAACAGAGCTAATATGACGAGATAAAAACAAGATTTTAAGGCAACTTTAGTGCTCATTCGCTTTCTGAAATAACATAACAGCTTGCCGATAACATAACAGCTTGCCAGAATGGGCCAGTAGGCCCTAAAAATAGCTCGCCCTAATAAAATCTAACTCGCCATAGCAAGTGGGCGAGTAGATTTCTCGAAGGCCAATGTATTCTTCCCTCTGCCCTTTTGCAATCAGGAATGATTTTGCTCATTTGTCACCCTGCCTTTGGACAAGGACCAGTTGCGCTTGTATTCTCATCTGTCCCCATCATGATCTTCGGTAGGACAAATGAGTTGGTGCAAACTGCTTTTTTTCTTCCACAAAACTCCCCAACAGCCAAGTCACACTCTGGATTGTTGTGTCCTAAGGGGCAGACCTTAGGCACAACCATAATTGCATAATACGGCAACGTTATCAACTGCTGAACACCTCTCTTAGTTTTCATCTATACCGATGCTCATGAACATCAGTGAATTGTTTTAAATAAAGGGGGGGGGGTCTCTGATCTTCACAAGCTACATTATAGATATACGAAGAGCATAAATATAATGACTCACAATCTCTCCTTAACAGCACCATACCAGGAAAATGTACAGTCAAACAATACAGGCCTGCAAAATTTGATACACTTTTGTTCACTGCAACCATACAGTTCAGTCCAGTATTTAGGCAATTCACTTAAAAAAACATGTGTTTGGAAAATAATTGTCTTTTTCTTGAAAATTGCCTAGAAAATAAATATATAA
Organism: Calotriton arnoldi; assembly: GCA_963921515.1. NCBI lineage: Eukaryota > Metazoa > Chordata > Amphibia > Caudata > Salamandridae > Calotriton > Calotriton arnoldi. The sequence goes on along the minus strand of CAWUFW010007312.1, from coordinate 452,144 downwards.
TATAGAACATACATGAATCGAAATGTGTTGTTTTCAGTCCATTGAAATCTTACTAGGTTTCACATGGCATTTACAACCAACATGGCCTTCATCCTGTGCTTAAGTATTTTAAAAAAATCACTCCATGCTTTTATTGGGTTTAATACACAGTTAGGCCTTAAATATCTCTCTTGCTCTTGCAGGGGTCTCCAACCTTTTCGGTAACGAAAGCTGCTTATGATCATTGAAAATTATTTCGAGCTACTAATATTGTTAGTGTTGTAACAGTGACAACTTCAGACAAGATTACATTAGTGGCCATCATTTGCAAGATTACAAGCAGTGACCACCTCAGTTAATCAGGCACGCTTGCCAGCAGTAAGGTAAAATGGCTTTGATAATTGTGAAATGCCTCTTTGTGGGTAATACATAACAGCCAGTGCTTCAATGCCCCCACCACAAAGGTAATAATATTAGTGATAAGTCTCCCCAGTGCCTCTTCATTCATCACTGAAGTATCAACTTTAAATCTATTTCGAGAATTCAGCCATTTTTCTACAAACATGAGCTATTGAGGTCTGAAAATATGCACTTTTGCGACTTGAATTTTGGTGTACATATATTCATTTGTCACGTGGCCCATGTGGACATTGTCGTTTTTCACTAAGTTAGCATGAGCACTTCGCAGCTTGCCTGCTGCTTTTGCGCACGTTAAAACACATCTTTATTTTTGCAATACTTCAAGGACTGCTTTCACATGGGAACTCATCGCTGTGTTCACTCTCTGCATGTTCCTGGAATTTTGACTGAACATTATGTGCAAGGTCGAACAACAATGCCCCTTGTTATTATGTTCTGGCCAGACCTTAGCCCTTAGACAAAACATACTGATGCAGCTGTTATTTGGACAACGTACGTGGGTTTTTAGTAGGGTACATGAAAAGGTGAGAAAGACTCAGAGAGAGACCTTTCCAGGGAGAAGACCTATGATGTAGATACACCATCTATAGGCTAAGGTATAGGGTCTTCTGACAAAGCCCAGAGATCTTCTATTATATAATAATACTTCTTTTTAGCAAGGGGAGGGAGGTTAGGTACTATAGTCTTTTTCTCCATTGACTCGTTTATGATGACATCTCCCTTCATGATGTACGGGCTGGCTGCTATGCTGACGATATTTGTATTATGCATTTTCCTGCTTGTTGTGGCACGTATACTGCATGTTAGGGCACGTAAGTTAAAATAAATATTTTAAACTGTTTTGTGTCTCTGTCAGATCATATTGTGGACAACTACAACAGTGTGAGCGAAAGGGTGTGCCTTGTTACCGCAATTCCTGAGAGATCTGGGAGTGTTGTGTTCTGGGGTGTCTAATCATTTGTTTCTCTGGGAATTGTGTGGAGAGCAAGTGAGGCACTATAGCTAGTGGGTCCTGGGTTCGTGGGTACTAAGGTAGTAAGAAGACCCAGTACCCTATACACGAAAGTCCCATATTCCTGCGCACAGTTCTGTGTTTGTGCAGAATCCCTGCAACACATTCAACCAAGTACAGTCTTCTAGTTAGTAGGTTGCACTGCACACACGAGAGCTACTTACAGGTAGCAGGAGAGCTACTAGTAGCTCACGAGCTACTTGTTGGAGAAGGTTGCAGTCCAGAGCAATAGTAGCTCTACAGTTAGGGCATCACTTAGGATTAAAAAAGCTTTGTTTGCTTTACTAGTGTGATGAAGATATTCTGACTGCATAGTTTTAAACCAGAAGTTTATACAAAGGCTGTATTGACACAAATATGTCCTCATGAAACAATAAGCGTATACATCTTACCTCCCACCTCCACCCCAACCCTTACAGTGCTAATCATTCGTACTCACAGGATCATAACTGTATAGTGGGTCGCAAAATTTTTCCAGGGTATACAAATATTTTACGTTGTCTTTGGCTTCATTCGCTGAGTCAGTGATGTGAGTATCCAGTTGACGCCAAATCTAAATATAATATAGATATAAATAATTTGTCAATTCTCATTCTTCATGTGTTTAAGAGAAATTTCTCATTCCTAGGACATACCAGTCAAAAAACATAACGATGCTATTCATTATTCTGCCTTATATGTCTGAACAGGTTTAGGCAATGCACACTTTCAATTTACCTTCAAAGGCTGATAGAGGTACCCCAGAAATTCCAATGAATATGCACTCTGTGAACTCACCCCATGTACAAAGATATATTGGCCACTTCTCACATTTAGTAAAACACAGTATAGACACGTCAACAGTAAATTATTCTCTAGGTGAAAAAATTGTATTTTCAAATTTAACTCGCAAATACCTTCAGAAATTTAGATTTAGCAGCGGTCAGCACTCCTATCACTGCCTTCACATCTGGGTTCTTCAGCTGATCCAGCAGGTAATTAAACTTGGACAGTCTTTTCTTCCAATGATCCAGTTCTGCTCGTGGCCCAAGGTCATCTGCCTCCTTGCGCAGCTGGTTACTTGCAGCAAGGACCTAGAAAAGGGAAGTAACACAATGTTTCTTTTAAAGACAGAAGGCTTCTGGGTATTTACATCAAACATTCACAGTCACTTAAACAATCAATTCAATCTCTATCTACTGGATATGTATGGCTTGAATAAAAAATATGTCACTACATTTATAACCACAATACAGTCAACCATTGCCACACTTTGCTAAACCACTCTTTCGCCACGCCATACTTTATGTAAGCAGAGGCTATCAAAACTTTCACATTGTAATTATGATTTGACATCGTTAGAACGTTACCACAAACCCTAACCCCAAAATCTAATCACAAAACGTAACCACATACCATAAATCTACCAACTACTAACTATAACATTACTCTAGATTTCAATGTTATATAAATCGTATGCAGATAATGTGAAGGTCAACTGTGTGATGTCGTCAGACATTCCCCTGGGGTTAGTTAAGAAGAAAGGATGGGGACGGTGTTGTCCTCAAGAATGTATGAGGCATTGTGTCCCTACTGAGATTAGCTAGACAACACATAATTCAGCATAGTCATTTAAAGAAGTCTCAAGACAACTTAAGACCAGAAAGTTATAAACCACTGAGGATTATTAAATATTTAAATTGTAGTACAGAAAGCAAAAATCAATGATTAGTCAAAATACATGATAAATCAAAATAGGGAATTAGCACAAGGCTCAGTCAAATGCAGCAAGGGTCTGACTTGAAGTCAAGTCTCAGAACAAAAATATGCTAAATCCTAAACAAGAGTCAGACTGAAAAGGGTCTGCTCTCAAAGAGTCAAGGCAACCCAGACTGGCTCAACTCCAATTTTGAGGTTTTCTAAGGAAAAATACACAGCTGAAGTCAAGTAGTCAGCATAAAATGAAATAAAAGATGAGAGACTCAACCAGTCATAACACAGCAGTACATAGCATCATTTTAACACCATCCCATCAAGGAATATTAATATGAGCCTTTTTGAACTTATGTCATCGGATGTGACAGTATAAATCTAGTTACATACAAAACAATGACAAATTTATAAATAAATGGGCCTATACAGAACAGGCAGGGAGAACCCTGAATTTTTAAAATCGTAAGGGAAAATTCCAACGGAGTTCTTCGAGAACAGCATGTCTACACAGCCATAAGAGGAGAAATGAAAACAAACATCATGGCTTTGTTGAGATCGAAGATGAGTCAGGCTCAATTTGGGCCTAGTTTGACCATGCTAAGGAAAATACAATTTGCAAGGTGCAGTATTTTTCGTTTATGTACTAAATGTTCACGGAGTTAAGCACACATTATTTAATAATCAGAAAACATAAAACTTTGTTTTCACTATAAAAGTACACAACAAATAATTCATAGAATAAAACTACATAGTAAAAACTGTGCAAATGTTTAGCAGTTCCAATAAAAAAACTCTCCATTATCTGCACCATGACTCTCAGCAGTACGTTTTTCTGATTTTCAAGGCACTGCAAATAAAATTAATTACAGCTAAGCAAAAAGATTCATTAGCTAATTGTTGAAAATTAATCAAAGTAGGTCTTTACTGCTTAATATTTAATGTGCGAAAAGTGGAACTGAAAATCGTTTCCTAGGGCCAGAGTATAATTTACAAAACGACATAAAATGTAAGGTGCTTTATACCGAATAATTGTCAGACATGTTGGAAGATCTGCAAACCATGTGCCACAATGAGAAAACAATACTAGAAAGTGCAAGGTGTTCAGTCTCAGGCGTGTCAAATAAAATATGTACTGTGAGTTATTCATATAAAGTAGATAGGGCAGAACTCCTGGGGATGTCAATAAAACAATATATCTCAACACAGAAAGTTTAGCTAGTACTTTCCCAGCTCTAATATTCTCATAGTAATTAAAAAAAAAACAGACTAGTAACTTTATCTTTTGTTGAGGCATCAATACAATCAGGTTTAGCAAATAGTTCCGTGACACTCAAAGTATCAAAGGCCTTTTTTATATAAGAAAACCAAGGTATCGAAAGAAATTTATCCAAGGACAAACAAGCACGAATTATTTCCTGTGAAAGAATAATCTCTGGTTTTGCCCAAATCGAAATCCACAATAATAAAGGGCAAATATTAATTGGGCTCCTCCAGGTAAAGTTACCCCACCTCAGAGTGACAGAGGTTGGGCACGTTTGGGGGGACCGCTAAAAATCTATGCAATATACCCGAGTCTGAATAGCCCCAGAACCGTGCTCCATATAGAGCCACAGAAATACATTTGCTCTTATTAATTTGTAGCAATTCTTTGATTGGCTTATGGCCCAATTTAATGGCAAATCTATATAGAGCCTCGATGTTTCTGGAACTGCTGTAATCTTACATTATGTAAATGACCCCATGCAAGTGCAAAATCAAATGGGGCCCCCAAATAGGTAAACATCTTCACCCTGCCTATAGCTTTATCTCCAATGGAATGTGTTCTTCTTCTTGTATTTTTAGGACCACATATCATGGTAAAAGACATTGAAAGCTAAACCCTTCATAAAGCGGATGAAATTATCCAGTAGACCTAGCCCATTTGCACTCGCCGACAGTGCTGCATGTTCTGCATGTAGCAGAACTGGGTGGGGTGTTTGCTCATTTGTGGCATATCCGTTACCTTGGTCACTACATAACTTTCTAAACCATTTATCAACAAAGTCCAAAGAAAAGGTGGCAGTACATAACCCTGATGTGCCCCTCTTTTAGATTTAATTTGTGCTGTACATTCACCGTTTGACCACATCACATCGGACCCCTGATGTTGTGTCCCAGTGCAACTGCCTTAGCAGAGATACCAAAGATTTTTCAACTGCCATGGTAACCGTAATTAACCAGAGCTTTGAACAATTAACAGTATTGAAAGCACTGATCAAATCCATAAATGCCATATGCATAGCCCCTCCTCTAGCTTTCACATATTTTCCAATTAGTAGATATAAAATTAGACATTTCTCCACTGATCCAAGGCTGGGGCGGAAACCATATTGGATTTCGGAAATAATTGCATTTTGTTCAGCCGATGCCTCTATTCTTGCCAATAGATTTCTACCTAGGATCTTAATGGTTGAGTCTAATAAAAATATTAGACGATTATCTTATCTAGTGATTCTGTCCCTTTAAAAAAAATATTTGGACAATAATTGCCTCAGACCATGTTGGAGAGTTAGTGCTCGTAGTTGCTACCTTAATCATGTTGATTAGGATGGATGCCCATAAGGTGTTTATGGATGTCCATAGAGACTCCATACGGGACTGTGGCTTTCCCACTTGGGCTGTTCTTAAAAGTGGTGGTTACCTCCAAAAACTCAGTAGCATGATTGCGCTCAATAGCATGACCGAGTTCACTGGTCTACTTATGGTCAGTCATATCTTTCTATGTTGAAAGATTAGATGATAAATGGAAAGATGAAATCAGTCAATCATTCAATCAATCAATCAGGTTTCTTATAAAGCGAGACTACTCACCCGTAAGAGTCTCAAGGCGCTGAGTGTAGGGGGGGTGGATCTGCGGTTTAGTCGAAGAGCCAGGTCTTGAGGTCCTTCCTGAAATGCGGCAGCGATGGTGATTGCCTGAGGTGAGGAGGCAAGGAGTTCCAGGTCTTCGCAGCGAGGTAGGAGAAGGATCTTCCTCCAGCCGTGGTCTTGCGTATCCGTGGTATGGTGGCCAAGGCCAGTTAGGTGGAGCGGAGATGTCTGGTGGGAGTGTGGAAGGAGAGGCGGTGGTTGAGGTATGCAGTTTTGGCATTGTGGAGGGCTTTGTAGGCGTTCAATTTTCCAAAAGGCTTATGAATCTTTGCATTGCCTGGCAATTTCTATGTCCCCCCATGATTTTGCACTAATCTCCGCTTTTCTGAATGCTAGTACCTCCTTGTATGCCCTTTGCACATTGACAATATCAGGTTTGGAATGCGGGCGAGAACTAAGTTCAAGTATTTGTGAGTCAGCATTTTGGGGTAATCACTTATCCACCTTATTCAAAGAATTGGAGTTAGTAGGCAGTATTCCATCTAGCTGATATGGCTCTATCATCAATCCTATTCCTAAAGGTGGAGATCGATCCAATCCAACAAACTATAGGCTTATATCACTACTCGACGTGGAAGCAAAGTACTGCACATCTATGATCTTAGCGGACCTCATTGAGTGGTCTGACAAGTACAACCTGATCCCTATCAATCAGACCGGATTCAGGAAAGAGTCAGGCACTACCTCAAATATCTTAGCAGTCTCACTAATAGCAGATAAATGTAAACAGAAGAAGCACAGATTACATCTCTGCTTCACAGACTTAAAAGTGGCATTTGATTGTGTTGACAGTCGCATACTGTGGAGGAAACTAAAAGGATGGATTATTACTGAAAGAATATTGCAAGGAATAATGCAATTATACACACATACTTGGATTAGAGTCAAGGTGGGCGATGGCACCAGGATTTCCAGAAAGATCACCACAAATAAGGGCTTGAAGCAGGGGTGTGTGCTGCCCCCGTACCTTTTTAACTTGTTTATGTCAGACCTAGCACCACGGCTCAATCAGAACAATTCTCATCCACCACGCCTGGATCAACTAAGTCTGTCTTATCTTCCTATGCAGATGATGTGGTATTAATGAGTTTAACTAAAGTTGGCCTTCAGAGGTCATTGACTGGAATGCTACAATGTCATTGCCAACAAATTGTAAACCAATAAGTAAAAACTAAACCTATGTTGCTTCAAAACCACCCTGGCCCTTCACACAAAATCTGGATGGATGGGAAGCAGTGGAAGAAGTAACCAGTTATGAAGTTTACATTGATAATAGATTTAACCATCAGGAACAGAAAAATACATGGCAAAAAAGGCTAAAGCCTTGACATTTGCTTTTGTACATTAGCCAAAAAATTGGAAGGTCATTCCTTCAAACCAGTGTTATCTGTAATAGCCGCAAAAATTCTCTCTACGGTAGCCTACGCCAGCGTCGCCTTACATGGAAAAGATGTAATACTTCTGAATAAGTTGTAGGCAACCACTTTCAAATGGGTCTTTCAACTCTCTCAAAATGCATCGCCGGCACAGGTGCATTTGGAATGTGGGCTAATTAACGAAACTTTAGGGAGATTGTATACTACCATAAAAAGCTGGTATAAAATAAAACTAAATTCAGATCATTCACCACTCAACAAAGCTTTATGGTCAGCGGTTGAAAAGGACATAAAATCCAAATATAATCAATATCTCCTTAAAGCTTTAACCTCCACCAGTACAGTAGAATTATGGAACAAGAACTTATCTTTTACAACTTTCAAACAAATCATAAACAAAGTTGCAAAATTCCAATCATTGTTGCTTGATAAAAAAAGGTTGCAGCCAACGATCACACGCCTGGATGGTGATTAAAAATTATGAGAACCTAAAACTTGCACTCTAAGTCTCACATTCCACTGCGCATTTAAAGCGACGGTAGATGGCACTTCTTTTTGGCCAGCTATCGGCAATACCTGATCAACCAAGCCAAGTTGGAAACAAAACGGTGCCACAAAATGCAGATTTTGTGGTCGTAAAAAAGACGATTTTATTCACCTAATTTGTATATGCCCTTACTTATATACAGCACGGCACTTTGTTAAGAAAATATTTTATCGTTGGAGGGATTAGGACATGCAGGGCAGCTATTATAAAAAGTCTCGATCCATCTGATCCCCAATTGAACTGTAAATTGTTAAAGTACCTCGCACTATACAAACTGGCTCTCAAAAACTAAAGTACAGTATGAATGAACAGTTTTATAATAACAGAAATAGATACATTATTTATTTTAAATGACAATTTTCAGAAGTAGTTATGATGCTCAATTATATTCATGAATGGCAAAAAGGACGTAATGTATGGTTTTATGGTATGAGGAACTTCAATCTATTAATATCATGAATCATGGGTTTTAATGGATATTTAACTATTTGAACATGCACGTTTCATTGTTACGGTTTTAATTAACCAAACTATAAAGACTGATACTGATACTATACTGATACTGGGTCTGTGAAAATAGCCTAGCGGCTGTGCCTTCATAGCTCCTTGTTCAAAAGTCAAATGGCGAACCCACTGCAATAATGTGTGGATTGCTCAAGGGTGTTTCAAAATTATTATCACGCAGTCCCCTTCATAATTGTTAGGAGAGTTGCCAACACATGAAACCCTTCTCATCAAACAGATTTCTGTATGGAGGTCACATGTCCAACCAGAATGTTTTTTGAGCCAATCTACTACTCTATTTTTGAGTGCCCCATAACCCTTCCCTTTGTGAAGGCTCTATCTTGAGAACATCCTCTAAGATGGTAGCACAAGGGGTGCAATCGGATGGATCGTGGGGAACTGTGCCAACTGGATGACAAAAAGGTCAGTTGGTTTGTTCCAGTACAGGGTTTGTGTTGTCTTCCAAGAACCTGCTGGAATTCTACTCTGGTCCAGGTTGACAAATGTATTTACTCCTTCAATAACCGGTAGGTAGGGAAGAACTGCAAATTCTCTAGGCGCAGGATGGGGAGGATGAGTATGCAACCTCATTAATAAATTGCAAACACACTGGTCTCAATTTGCGGAATATAAAATTAACTTGCTACACATTCCAATTTCAAGGAAAGTGTGTTGGAGGACTTCTTCCAGCTTCCCTAGTTGCTTAGTGAAATAATTAGTAATGCTATGCTCAAAGTCTGAAAGATCTGGAGAAGTGGCTGTAATGAGAGTTTTGGCCGTAATACCGGCCTGCTTTTTTTCCAATGGCCCTTTACAACCACCTTAGGGGATCTAATATTATTGAATTTAACCTCCTCTTCCCTTCTAGGAGATATTGGGCCACATGCATAAGGCTTTTTTCGGTCACGAATCCGCCCGTTTGCGACCGGAAAAAGCCCTTTTCTGATGCATAAACCCATTTCCATTCGCAAATTAGGTAATCGCAATTTTTTGCGATTACCTAAATTGTGAATGCATTTAGGGGATCGCAAATTGCTATTCCCTAAAGGCGATACATCAAGCCTTTCCGAAATGCAAACTGTGCAGGATGGTAATTTGCAAAATATTTGAAAAATGCACAAAACTGCATTTTTCAAAGTGACATGTGGCGCACACACATGCCCTTAGGGCATGTGTGTGCGCCACATGTGCACACTTACCTTTTTCGGGGGGTGCATCAGGGGGACCTTAGGCCCCTGGCACCCTTGGAATTGCATTACCAATTTGGTAATCGTAATTTGCGAATGCATTCCCATTCATTCTTATCGGCCCATAGGCCCATAGGAATGAATGGAGTGACATTACCCAATAGCGATTTGCAATTTGCGAATCGCTATTAGGTAATGTTTAGGAATCGCAATTTATTACGCGATTCCTACATGCATAAGGAATTGCGATTCCTAAATAGCGATTCCTTAAAAATCGCTATTTAGGAATCGCAATTCCTTATGTCGATGCATGTGGCCCATAGAGCTGTTGTTGTCTCTGCCAGCAAGCAGTAAGGCGGATTCAGTCGTGGGCATAGTCATGTTTTCAATACTGGAAGGGGGAGGAAATGTGACGCATGAATTTTCTGTGCTGTTCAGGTGGAGATTCTCCACCGGTCTCTGCCCCTTCGCGTCTATCCCTCCACTGATTGTGGTGTAGAAGCCTGTTCCTCAGGAGGTCCTCCCCGGCGCTTACCCCTACATTGGGGCCATGTGCTTTCCTATTGTAGTGAATGGCTGGCGCAATGTAGCATCAAGTCTGGCTTCCACCAAATCAATCTCGGTGTTAATAGACCCCATAAATGTAGTAGTAGTAGTAAACTTTATTCGGTAGCCAAGTACCATCAAAGTACACATACACAAAACGTCGCAATAAATATATCGGAATGCATTTTAAAATATCTTTCAGCACAATTAATTTTTTTAAAGAAAATGGATACTATTCGAAATTCCTTTCCTTCCATTATTACTAGCGTGCAAAACAAGAGCAAAGATCAGGCGAGGCTATATACAATTCAAGCACACATTAAAAACACATAAAATTTGTCTTTCTGCTTTGTGTATAAAATAGACATTATTAAAACAGACAGTGGTTAAAAGAATTTCTGGTCTAGGCACTAGAAGTCAAATTCAGTAGTCTGCTATGTTTGTGCCAGACTACCTGTAAAAATGTGCTCAAAGCAATAACAATAACAGGGGTAGTGTCCCTTTTTAAAATTCTAAAAGTCACTAAATATTTAATCAGCTTCAGGTTGCGACATAAAGGGATAATCCATTTCTGGCGTGGGCCAAGATAGCTGGGGCAAAAAAATAATAGGTGAACCTCATTCTCAACTTCCAAGCCACATGCTGGACAAAGACTAGGACTTGGGATCTTATGCCATTTGTTAGTTAAAGATCTCAAGGGTAAAGTGCCAAGTCGAAAACGAAAACGTTATGTTATGTTAAACATTCTTGTAAAGCGCATGGCTGCCCCAGCAAAGGGGCGTCCCAGCGCTAAGACTGAGGAGTGCATACCGGTAGGTTTTAACTAGAGGTTAGAGAAGAGCCAGGTTTTGATCAGTTTTCTGAAGGCCCAGTGGTCTTCCGTGCCCCGAGCGGCAAGAGGGGCAGAGTTCCATAGGGCGGGTGCCATGGCCCTGAAAGAGCGCCCCCCTGCTCTTAACCTGTGCACTCGGGGAGTACAGGCTAGATACAGATCAGCGGAACGCAGGGCTCGAGTCGGTACATACGCTGAGCACAGCCCATGCAGAATTTGAGGGCCTTGGCCATGCAAGATCTTGTGCGTAGTACAGAGAGTCTTAAAATATACTCTTTGTTCTATAGACAGCCAGTGGAGACAGCGAAGAAGGTTAGAGGCATGGTAGTGTTTCGGTAGGGCAAAAAGCGTGCGTGCAGCCGCGTTCTGTGCCCGTTGGAGTCTTTTGGTTACGGCCTTGTTCACGCCAAGTAAAAGCCCATTGCAGTAGTCAAGACGGGACTGTACAATAGATTGAACAATTGTTTGACGGATGGATGTGTCGAAAAATCCCAGAATGGGTTTCAGGCCATGTAGGAGCCCGAAGCAGGTGCCTAAAGGCTTTTAGCTAAAGGAGAGGAAACAAAATCAAAAAAATCCTCAAAGCGAGGAAACGGTTTGATGTCTAGGAATCTATTCGTCAATGTGCCTACTAGCTAGTTATTTGAATATCTATCTTGGGTATAGGCTCGTTAGCTAGATTTCATGGTGTTAAGATCATATTTGCATATTTTTTCCGGGTTATTCCAAAATCTTATCAATCCCAACTTGTTTAACCAGTCAGAAACGTGTTTAACCCAGGGTATCGACTTGGCACCTCTAATAGAGAGCACATCAACAAGACAATCTCTAAATTCCCTTAGCTCAGGGGTAACCCATAATCGAACCCAGTAGACAAGTGGTCTAAGAGCGGCCAGGTCTGCAATTCTTTTAAGTCCTAAATCAAAGAACAGGGGAATTAGCGGTGTACTGCTAGGAACAGAGACCAACCGTCTAACAAATCTATTTTCTGCAGCAGTAAGTACGGAGACATCAGCACATCCCCATATCTCAGCTCCATATAGAGCTGCCCCTTGCGCCTTGCCGCAGTGAATTTCTAAGGCCGGCGAAACAGCACGAGTACTTCTTTGTCTATGCAACCTGTTAATAGCATTCGCTCTATGCTCAAGTAATAACGTGCTTTTCCTAAGCCGGTCTTTCCACTTTAAGCTCTCCGTTACCTTTACTCCTAAGTATTCAAAGCTCCTCACTCTCTCCAGTGTTTCCCCCCCAGCACATATGATTGAATTTTTGACCACTCCTTCCCAAACACCATAAACTTGGTTTTATTAGCATTGAGCTCCAAACCCCTTGACACACTGAAATCTGTGAATTTATTGACAAGGAGCTGGAGTCCCATTGGGGTCTTGGAGATGAGAAGGGAGTCGTCAGCAAATAAAAGAATCGGTACCTTGCTGCCGTTCTGTGTAGGGGAATAATTTCTGCAATCCTTCAGAACATCAGCCACTTCGTTTATATAGAGGGTAAAGAGCGTAGGAGCAAGGATACACCCCTGACGTACACCCCGCTGGATAGGGATGCGGTTGGTTAGCTCCCCCGCATGCCCACACCGTACCTGGGCAAAGTTGTTGCTGTACAACTGGGACATAAGATGGATCAAATTTCCAGGAACTCCCATCCTATTTAGTAAGTGCCACAAATTGGTACGGGGAATGAGATCGAAGGCAGCCCTAAGATCAACAAACGCCACATAGAGCTTCTGCTGTTGAAGTAAAATATATTTCCAGTACAATGTGGCGAATCTGAAAATTTGGTCTGTGGTGCTCATCTTAGGGCGAAACCCAGCTTGCAGGGTTGACATGATATTATTTGTGTCTACCCAGTGTAACAACTTGTCGAGGATTTGCTTTGCAAAAATCTTCTGGGCATTGTCGATTAGGCTAATTGGCCTATAATTAGAGGGCTCACTTGCGCCGCCCTTCTTGTATATTGTGACAATCTCTGCCCCTCTCCAGGAGTCGGGTATCTCTCCCCCTCGCGCTATAGCATTGGAAAGCAAATTAAAATAGACTGTCCAGATCTGAGGTTCTGATTTGTATAAATCCCCTGGAATCTCATCAGGTCCTGGTGACTTAGCAGTTTTTAACGCAGAAAATGGCACTAGCAGTATCCTCTAGGCTAAAAGTAATAGCTGGAACATTTAATTCTGTGGTATCACAACAATGAGAGCCCATAAAGGGCACTATGTTACTACAAGGACCTGGGGGGACATCAATCATTAGTTCATACTGTTTAAAAAAATGGGATACCCACTTATAAGCTGATATGTGATGTTGGTGGCTCTTTGTATTATTATCCGCTCTAGTTTGGGTCACTGTACGCCAGAAAAGACTATTATCATTTGTTTTGACTGCAAGCAGCATGTCCTCCCAAATTCTATCGTCCCACCTCTTTTTGGCCTGTGTTAGCGAAACGTTATAAATATGCCTAGCTTGGGCTATCTGGTCCCTTTCACCTCCTAAGACAGTGGTCCTTAGGGAACATTTGGCTTGCTTGCAGGAAAGGTCATACCAGTAATATTTTTCCCTAGAGCTGGCTTCTTATGGGCCATGTCTTTGTAGAACACCTATGGGAGCTCTTCGAAGAGTAAGTTGTGTATACTCAGAATTTGGATTTCCAACTTGTTTGCCCCTTCATAATTTGTAAAAGAATTGACATAGAGCCCATATATCTGGGCCAGCAAAAGTGGATTTGTCTTAACTTTGGGCCAGGAGACATAGCGTCTGCAATTGGATAAAACAGGTTCAGGCACTACTGTATGACATGTATTTGTTGCCCTAGCTAATGGAGATCCAACCAGTGATATTACCAAGGGATCATGATCTCTGTCAAATCGCCGATCTACTCATATATCGGCCAAAAATGGCCATAGTCTCACATCTAGGATAGCGAAATCAATGACGCTCACATGATTACCTCTTCTAAAAGTAGGTGCTCGATCAGGGTCTGAAGTGGTGCAACCATTGCATGCCCCTCAATCCTCTGCCAACCGTTATGGAGCCTAACTTGCGTCCAGTTGCTGTAAAATTAGTTTGTGTCTTCCCGGTTAGTGCTCTAATACCCCATTGATCATCTTCCTCTTCTGTTACCTCACTAATGTAAGATGATGGCTCATAAGATGTATTAAAATCTCCGGCCAGTATTATTTTTGAGTTTGGGTGGAAAGAGTCTAAAGTTTCTTCAAGAATGGAGAGAATAGGGGATTCAATATTAGCTGTAGTCGATCTTACATAGATATTTAGAAAAACCAGAGCCAGTCCTGATGGTAGCAAAGCAATGACCCCCATTAGGTCTAAGGATTCTCACTCTAATAAGGTGCATGACTTAAATACATTCTTTTTCATAAGAATCAAGAGGCCCTCTGAAGCCCTCCCGAAATGTTCTGGGGGTTTGGCTTCTACACTATAGGTCATAAACCTTCAACAAAAACTTTTTCGGTTGCCCAGGTCTCTTGGAACATACAGACGTCATGCTCACTTATATACAGTAACCAATCGGGGTCGTCCAATTTAGATGAAATTCCTGCCAAATTCCAAGATATTAGACTAATGTTGGTTTGTGTTCGAATGACCTCGGTATCAGCTACACATGGAAGACTTAAGCTAGCACCCACAGATGTAATAATTGAAGTACAATCCATTTTCGCCCTATCGGGGCAATGACTAACGGGATTTTCATTAGTCCTACTCAGGCCTGAAGGGTCATCCAGGAGTGTTTCGCCCAAATCTCTTGCCCCATTTACCTTTGGAGTCATGCAATTTTTAATTTCCGCCACCCCTGTCTTTCTCCTCCTATCAATAGAGAAATTTATAGCATCACCAGCAGGGTCGGCTATCGCACATGCTGACACTTTACGTGTTCCATGTATGCTTAATGCTCAGTCAATCGACTGCATTCAGGTTAGAGGCAGATACTGAGCGACTGGCCTGTAAAAATAAATTGTGAAATTGCACTAAAGGGCCTTCAGGATTTCTATTATTTAAGGGAGATAATTTCAGCCTGATTCCCGATGCGTTTTTCCCCAAAAGATGACAAGTGCGAAGCTCAAAATTAATAAGGTTCTCCACTAGCTGTTTGTCACACAGGGTGACCTGTATACAATCAAAGGCTGCACTATCTGAAGGACACCGCCTGGCACCCAGGATATCAGATCCAAACACTGAAAGGCATTTACGTTTTGACCTTAGCCAAAAGATTACTTTGTTGATTAGTGCATCAGTGGGTTCATAGGCTCCAAAGTTTAATTTAGGCACTCTTTTTTTTTTATTATTCTTTTTATTGAATACAGGTTTAACTTGCGATAATACGGTTACAGAATAAAATATTGTTGTACAGTTATGCTTCACAGTACATTCAGACTCTTCCGTTAAGGCTATACAGTTATTACATTGATATTGTGGTGAATTGATTGACATGGTTCCGCACCCTTGTAAGTTAACTGGTGTCCTTTGCTGACTCATCCGGAGGTGGAGTACAGATGTTCCCTCTACAATTGTTCCACTTTCCCCATATCCGTTCCCACTTTTTGGGGCACCCTCGTTGTACATATGCCGCCTTCTCCACCACCATAGCTCCGTCCATATCTCCACACAACTCTCGGTACATCGGAGTGGTCTGTGCTCCACAGTGTTTGGCAATGTTGCGTTAGGCAAACATCATACCAAGCGTCGCCCAGTCTTGAGCCATATGGTTGAGGTCTGTTGGTTCCCAGATGTTTAAGAGACATCTCTTGGGCTCCGGTGTGACGGTAACTTCGCTAACTTGTGTCATTGTATGCATAATTGTTCCCCAGTATGTCGCTATCTTTGGGCATTCCCACAGTGTATGATAGAAGGTACCGACTGCCCCGCATTCTCTCAAGCAGAGTTGGCTATCAGTCTTCCCTATTTTGAGGATATCGCCACTTCCCGTGGGGACGCGGGTGCCTCCTGCCAGTCTGTCTCGTCTAGTTCTCCCACCTCAGCCTGCCATTTTTCACGAAGAGGTTTTGTGGGGTCCGGTTGGTTGTTGATGATCTTACAGTAAGTTAGGGAAATGGCCTTCTTGTCTATATACTCTGTTAGGAGCCTATCCTCTAATGGGGAGGCCTCAGGGAGTATAGTGCCAGTTGGGATGGCTGTCGTAAGTGCATGTCTAATCTGAGTGTATCTAAATATTTCTGTGGGCGCCATCTCATACTGATCTTGGAGTTGAGTAAAAGCAATGACTTCTCCCTTACTCCAGAGATCTCCCACTTTTGAGATTCCGATGGAGTCCCATTGTTTAAAGCCTTTGCTGGTACTGAGCATGCCCAATCTTTGAGTCTCCCAAAGCGGAGTCAATTGTGTTAAGATACCGTCCCATCCTAGTTTTTTAAGTGCTATGTGCCAAATTTGAACTGTGTGCGCAGTTGGTCCCATTAAGGGTGTTTTTCGGGTTTTGTTGTAAAGTGCTCTCATTACTCCTCCCTCTCCCAGGCTATATCTGTCCGCACAGAATGCCGGTTCCGTTTGGGGGGCATGAAGCCACTGATTGAGCACGATCAACTGGGAGGCCCAGTAGTAAGTTTATATATTCGGGAGGGCGATTCCGCCGTCATACCATCCCTTTACCAATTTATTCATGGCTATGCGGGCTGGTTTTCCATCCCAAAGAAGGTTACTCACTTCTGCCTCAATCGCCTTGAAGTAGGTTAATGGAACCGGAAATGGAGTATTTTGAAGGGCATAGAGAAATCTGGGGAGCGCCATCATCTTGAAGAGTGCAGCTCTTCCGAGCAGCGTCAATGGTAGGGATTGCCAATGCTTTGTATCTTGGCGGAGTCTTCTCAGGGGTGCTAGGAGATTTTTTTCCATAAATTCCCCAGGTAGTGGTGTGATGTAGATTCCCAAGTATTTAAAGCTCCCTTCTGCGATTTGCACTCTATATCCCATTGGTAGCTGCGGTGGCGGGACCGTGTAGGACATATAGAATCGATTTATTCCAGTTAATACGTGTACCCGGAGAACCTACCATATATTTCACAAATATCCAGGAGCCTGTTAAGTGAGCGCCTGGGGGATGCCATGTATAACAGCACATCATCCGCATACAGGGTTATGCAGTCTTCCCATCCCTCCGCCCATCGAAGTCCACGCATGATCGGTCTCTCCTTATCCAGGCTGCCAGCGGCTCTAGTACTAGGGCGAATAAGAGTGGTGATAGGGGGCAGCCTTGACGCGTTCCACGCCCCAGGGGGAAGTCAGCAGAGATTCGGCCGTTTACCACTACATGTGCTAGGGGTTTTGTGTAAAGCAACTGGACCCAGGCGCGAAATTTGGGACCAAAACCCATATGTTTAAGGACAGCAAAAAGGAAGGGCCACTCCACCATATCGAAGGCCATACGTGCGTCCAATGATAGGATGATGGCTTCTTCTTGGATAGTGGGGATGCGAGCTACTACGCTATGTAGGCGTCTCAGATTGAGTGCCGTATTTCTTCCCAGCATGAATCCCGATTGGTCCGGGTGTACTAATTTGGTAAGATGGGGTGTCAGCCTAGCAGCCAGGGTTTCAGCCAGTATTTTTGCCTCTGCATTAAGTAAGGATATGGGCCGGTATGTAATTTAGGCACCCTTGTCATGTAAATTAAGTTATTAAAATCTCGATTTACTCTTCCATGCGTGTTTGCAGTTGGAATTCTTAAGGAGTAGTCTCGTTGAGGACATGAGGCAATTACATGTGCATTATAAAAGTAGGTAGAAAAAGTTGCATTAACATCGTCCGCTCCTCCCTTGTCCAATTTGACATTAGATGATTTTGCGGCAGTGCTATTTGGTGCTATTTGATTTAAGGACCTTGGGGATCGTGCAAGTCGATTTGCATAAGGGGCCCTTGGGGGTCGAATAACTTCAGATGCCTTTTTGGTCATTTGAGTAGAGCTTGAGGCGGAAGTGGGATTTGGTGCCCATTCTGTTCCCTTTAAAGCAACTGCCGCTTTCGAAGAGTACTGATCTGTATGAGGATTTCCAGGCAGTTCAGCTGGGCCGGCTTGATTACAACGGCAAAGGGAGCTTGTCTGTTGCAGTAGGGAAACTTGATCCACTAAAGAAGCAACCAAACTACTAAGATAGTCCAGTTTTAACTTTAATGTTAGTAGAGTCACTGGCTCGGCAGATGCCCCTGTGCCTTGTTGTGCCCTATTTTCGGTTGGGTCGACACAGCTCTTCCCAGGCTGGGCCTGTAGTAGATGTAACCCTCCAGTGCCCTCAGGGGGTTAGAGAGGTACAAATCGATTATGACAAGAGATATTAAGAGCAATGATAATCTCCGGAAATAGCGGGCATTGAGCATGGCTAGATGGTTCCGTAAGTTCTGTTTCCTTATATTTAGGCGATAGAGGGACTCTGTCCTCTACTCTGTCCTCTACAAGTTTGATAATCTCGCACTGATGATGATCTGAGATAGCAGGATTTGTGCAACAGCCAACATTTGACTTTTTTTATATTTTGCGTTTTTAAAAATGGCCGGAACCCTTGGGGATTTGCCCTTCCCCTTATCGGAGTTAGCTGGATTTAATAGAGACTCAACCTCTTCAATTAGTAAGTCGATATCAGCCAGCGTGTCAGTGTCTGCATTAGAGTGCAACTCTGCTAACAGCTTCTTATGTCCTGGTTTCCTGTTTTTTTTTGCGTTAGTCTCAACCCTGGGAAGATCGCCAGCTTTCCTTTTGCCCATATTGTAAATTAATTTCCCCCACGGGCAGCGCGACCCACAGAAAAAATCAAATAAAAAGGAAATGCAACCCACTTAAATCCGATGAAAATAGAAGAGGTACCAGCTAGCTCTCTCACGGTTCTTTTAGGGGGTCAACTCCTGGCAAAGTTCCTAGTCGACATGTTGAAACAATACTACATCATCATCACAGCCTGGAATCATGGAGAGCACGAGCCGCAACAACGTCTGACTACAGATGTTAAAGGAGGGGCCCGGCCCGGCCTCCTCCGGTCAGTGACGGGCAAGGACGGGCCCGGGCTTCGCCCAGGCGTGTGCCGCGTAGTGGGGCTTACAGCTTGCACTTAAGCGCCTCTGGGCACGAGGGAAATGACGTGTCTCCAACTCGTTGGAGCCTGGGGGCTGTGGTCCCGACCAGGCTCTTCATCATGCGCGTCCCGCGCAGCGGGGCTTACAGCTTGCACTTAAGCGCCGCCAGGTGCGAGAGAAATGACGTGTCTCCAACTCGTTGGAGCATGGGGGCTGTGGTCCCGACCCGGCTCTCTGTTATGCGCGTCTAGTTTTTAATTAGAGTTTGAGAAAATTGAAGGGTTTCACTTCTCTAGTCCTGGGACCCTTATGGTAAGAGTTATTTTTCCTTTTACTAAGAATTGCAGATCATACACGACGTGAAGATAGTATAAATAAAGGTCAAAGTAAAGATGGGAGGTCAGCATACAGCATACAGAAGAGTGTTACCTTGCAAGGTTGTTGAGTAAAAAACCACGGGCCACAAGGGGTAGCCCAACCAGCCTCAAACATGCAAGGGGCAAGATAAGTGCAGAAAGAAGACACAGAGGTGCAGAAAGAGGCAAGAGAACTGCTGAAAGAGGCAAGAGAGGTGCAGAAACAGGCAAGAGAAGTACAGAAAGAGGCAAGAGAAGTGCAGAAAGAAACACCAGAGGTGCAGAAAGAGGCAAGAGAAGTGCATAAAGAAGCAAGAGAGGTGTGGATAGAGGCAAGAGAAGTGCAGAAAGAGGCAAGAAGGGTGCTGAATTAGGCGAGAGGTGCAGAAAGAGGCAACAGCTGTGCAGAAACAGGCAAAAGGGGTGCAGAAAGAAGCAACAGAGGTGCAGAAAGGGGCAAGAGAAGTGCAGAAAGAGGCAAGAGAGGTGCAGAAACAGGCAAGAGAGGTGCAGAAAGAGGGAAAGGGAGTGCAGAAAGGGGCAAGAGGGGTGCAGAAGCTGCAGAAAGAATCAAGAGAAGTACAGACAGAAGCAACAGAGTTGCAGAAAGAGGCAAGAGAAATGCAGAAAGAGGCAAGAGAGGTGCAGAAACAGGCAAGAGAGGTTCGGGAAGAGGGGTGGAGAAAGAGGCAAGAGGGGTGCAGAATGAAGCAAGAGAGGTACAGAAAGAAGCAAGAGAAGTGCAGAAAGATGCAACAGAGGTGCACAAAATGGTAACAGAAGTGCAGAAAGAGACAAGAGAGGTGGACAAAGAGACAAAATAGGTGCAGAAAGAGGGAAGACGAGTGCAGAAAGAAGCAATAGGGGTGCAGAAAGAAGCAAGATGGGTGCAAAAAGAGGGATGAGGGGTGGAGAAAGATGCAAGAGGTGTGCAGAAAGAAGAAAGAGGTGCTGAAAGAAACAAGAGCAGTGCAGAAAAAAGCAACAGAGGCGCAGAAAGAGGCAAGAGAGGTGCAGAAAGAGGCAACAGATGTGCAGAAAGAAGCAAGATAACTGCAGAAAGAAGCAATAAAACTGCAGAAAGAGGAAGAAAGGTGCAGATAGAGGAGGAAAGGCACAGAAAGAAGCAAGAGAAGTGTAGAAAAAAGCAAGAGAAGTGCAAAAAGAGGCAACTGAGGTGCACAAAGAGGCAAGAGAGGTGCAGAAAAAGGAAAGAGAGGGGCTTGCAGAAAGAGGCAAGGGAGGTGCAGAAAGAGGAAGAAAGGCACAGAAAGAGGAAGAAATGTGCAGAAAGAGGCAAGAGAGGTGCAGAAAGAGGCAAGAGAAGTGCAGAAAGATGCAACACATTTGCAGAAAGAGGCAAGAGAAGTGCAGAAAGAGGGAACAGGGGTACAGAAAGAGGCAAGAGAGGTGTTGAAAGATGGAAGAGGGGAGCAGAAAGAGGCAAGAGAAGTGCAGAAAGGGGCAAGAAAAGTGCAGAAAGAAGAAACAGGTACAGAAAGGGGCAAGAGAAGTGCATAAAGAGGCAAGAGAGGTGTAGAAAGAGGCAAGAGAAGTGCAGAAAGAGGCACGAGAGGTGATGAAAGAGGCAAGAGAAGTGCAGAAAAAGGCAACAGAGGTGCAGAAAGAGGCAAGAGAAGTACAGAGAGAGGCAAGAGAGGTGCAGAAACAGGGAAAAGTAGTGCAGAAAGAGGCAAGAGGGGTGTAGAAAGAAGCAAGAGAGGTGACAAAAGAAGCAAGAGAAGTGCAAAAAGAGGCATGTGAGGTGCAGAAAGAGGCATGAGAGGTGCAGAAAGAGGCATGAGAGGTACAGAAAGAGGCAAGAGAGGTGCAGAAAGAGGCAAGAGATGTGCAGAAGGAAGCAATAGAGTTGCAGAAACAGGCAAGAGTAGTGCAGAAAGAAACAAGAGAGGTGCAGAAAGAGGGAAGAGGGGTGCAGAAAGAGGGAAGAGTTTTGCGGCAAGAGTGGTGCAGAAAGAAGCAGGAGAGGTGCAGAAAGAAGCAGGAGAGGTGCAGAAAGAAGCAAGAGAAGTGCAGAAAGAACCAACAGAGGTGCAGAAAGAGGCAAGAGGGGTGCCGAAAGAGGCAAGAGAAATGCTGAAAGAAGCAAAAGAGGTGCAGAAAGAGGCAAGAGAGGTGCAGAAATAGGGAAGAGGGGTTCAGAAAGAGTAAGAGGGGTGCAGAAAAAAGCAAGAGGTGCAGAAAGGAGCAAGAGAAGTGCAGAAAGTACAAACAGAGGTGCAGAAAGAAACAAGAGGGGTGCAGAAAGAGGCAAGAGAACTGCAGAAAGAGGCAAGAGAGGTGCAGAAACAGGCAAGAGAGGTGCAGAAAGAGGGAACAGGGGTACAGAAAGAGGCAAGAGAGGTGCTGAAAGAGGGAAGAGAGGTGCAGAAACAGGCAGGAGAGGTGCAGAAAGGGAACAGGGGTGCAGAAACAGGCGAGACGTGCTGTAAGAGGGAAGAGGGGTGCAGAAAGAGGCAAGAGAAGTGCAGAAAGGGGCAAGAGTAGTGCAGGTAGAAGAAACAGGTACAGAAAGAGGCAAGAGAAGTGTATAAAGAGGCAAGAGAGGTGTAGAAAGAGGAAAGAGAAGTGCAGAAAGAGGCAATAGAGGTGATGAAAGAGGCAAGAGAGGTGCAGAAAGAGGCAACAGTAGTGCAAAATGAAGCAAGAGAACTGCAGAAAGAGGCAAGAGAGGTGCAGAAACAGGCAAGAGAGGTGCAGAAAGAGGGAAGGGGTGCAGAAAGAGGCAAGAGAAGTGCATAAAGAAGCAACAGAGGTGTAGAAAGAGGCAAGAGAAGTACAGAAAGAGGCAAGAGAGGTGCTGAAAGAAGCAAGAGAAGTGCAGTAAGAGGCAAGAGAGGTGCAGAAAGAAGCAAGAGAGGTGCAGAAATAGGCAAGAGAGTTGCAGAAAGAAGCAAGAGAGGTGCAGAAAGAGAAAGAAAGCTGCAGAAACGGGACAAAAGGAGCAGAAAGAGGCAAGAGAGGTGCAGAAAGAGGCAAGAGAAGTGCAGAAAGAGGCAAGAGAAGTGCAGAAAGAAACAACAGAGTTGAAGAAAGACAAGAGAAGTGCAGCAGTAGGCAAGAGAGATGCAGAAAGAGGGAAGAGGGGTGCAGAAAGAGGGAAGAGGGGTGCAGAAAGAAGCAAGAGAGGTGCAGAAAGAAGCATGAGAAGTAGAGAAAGAACGAACAAAGGTGCAAAAAGGCAAAAGTAGTGCAGAAAGAGGCAAGAGAAGTGCAGAAAGAAGCAACAGAGGTGCAGAAAGAGGCAAGAGAACTGCAGAAAGAGGCAAGAGAGGTACAGAAACAGGCAGGAGAGGTGCAGAAACAAGGAACAGGGGTGTAGAAACAGGCAAGAGAGGCACAGAAAGAGGGAACAGTGGTGCAGAAGGAGGCAAGAGGGGTGCAGAAAGAAGCAAGAGAAGTGCAGAAAGAAACAAGAGAAGTGCAGAAAGAATCAACAGAGGTGCAGAAAGAGGCAAGAGAGGTACAGAAAGAGGGAAGAGGGGTGTAGAAAGAGGGAAAAGTGGTGCAGAGAGGCAAGAGGGGTGCAGAAAGAAGCAAGAGAGGTGCAGAAAGAAGCAAGAGAAGTGCAGGGAAAAACCAATAGAGGTGCAGAAAGAGGCAAGAGGGGTGCAGGAAGAGGCAAGAGAAGTGCAGAAAGAAGCAACAGAGGTGCAGAAAGAGGCAAGAGAGGTGCAGAAAGAGGCAAGAGAGGTGCAGAAAGAGGGAAGAGGGGTTCAGAAAGAGTAAGATGGGTGCAGAAAAAAGCAAGAGAGGTGCAGAAAGAAAGAGAAGTGCAGAAAGAGACAAGAGAACTGCAGAAAGAGGCAAGAGAGGTGCAGAAAGAGGGAACAGGGGTACAGAAAGAGGCAAGAGAGGTGCTGAAAGAGGGAAGAGGGGAGCAGAAAGAGGCAAGAGGGGTGCAGAAAGAAGCAAATGAGGTGCAGAAGGAGGCAACAGACATGCAGAAAGAGGCAAGATAGGAGCAGAAACAGGCAGGAGAGGTGTAGAAAGGGAACAGGGGTGCAGAAACAGGTGAGAGGTGCAGAAAGAGGGAAGAGGGGTGCAGAAAGAAGCAAGAGAGGTGCAGAAAGAAGCAAGAGAGGTGCAGAAAGAAGCAAGAGAAGTAGAGAAGTAGAGAAAGAACGAACGAAGGTGCAGAAAGGCAAAAGTAGTGCAGAAAGAGGCAAGAGAAGTGCAGAAAGAAGCAACAGAGGTGCAGAAAGAGGCAAGAGAACTGCAGAAAGAGGCACGAGAGGTACAGAAAAGGCAGGAGAGGTGCAGGAACAGGGGTGTAGAAACAGGCAAGAGAGGCACAGAAAGAGAGAACAGGGGTACAGAAGGAGGGAAGAGGGGTGCAGAAAGAAGCGAGAAGTGCAGAAAGAAACAAGAGAAGTGCAGAAAGAATCAACAGAGGTGCAGAAAGAGGCAAGACTGGAACAGAAAGAGGGAAGAGTGGTGTAGAAAGAGGGAAGAGTGGTGCAGAAACAGGCAAGAGGGGTGCAGAAAGAAGCAAGAGAGGTGCAAAAAGAAGCAAGAGAAGTGCAGGAAGAACCAACGGAGGTGCAGAAAGAGGCAAGAGAGGTGCAGAAAGAGGCAAGAGAGGTGCAGAAAGAGGGAAGAGGGGTTCAGAAAGAGTAAGAGGGGTGCAGAAAAAAAGCAAGAGAGGTGCAGAAAGAAGCAAGAGAAGTGCAGAAAGAACAAACACAGGTGCAGAAAGAGGCAAGAGGGGCGCAGAAAGAGGCAAGAGAGGTGAGAAAAAAGCAACAGAGGTACAGAAAGAGACAAGAGAACTGCAGAAAGAGGCAAGAGAGGTGCAGAAAGAGGGAACAGGGGTACAGAAAGAGGCAAGAGAGGTGCTGAAAGAGGGAAGAGGGGAGCGGAAAGAGGCAAGAGGGGTGCAGAAAGAAGCAAATGATGTGCAGAAAGAGGCAACAGACATGCAGAAAGAGGCAAGAGAGGAGCAGAAACAGGCAGGAGGCATGTAGAAAGGGAACAGGGGTGCAGAAACAGGTGAGAGGTGCTGAAAGAGGGAAGAGGGGTACAGAAAGAGGCAAGAGAAGTGCATAAAGAAGCAACAGGGATGCATTAAGAAGCAAGAAAACTGCAGAAAGAGGCAAGAGAGGTGCAGAAACAGGCAAGAGAGGTGCAGAAAAAGGGAAGAGGGGTGATGAAAGAGGCAAGAGAGGTGCAGAAAGAAGCAACAGAGGTGTAGAAAGAGGCAAGAGAGGTGCAGAAAGAGGCAATATAGGAGATGAAAGAGGCAAGAGAGTGCAGAAAGAGGCAACAGGGGTGCAGAAAGAAGCAAGAAAACTGCAGAAAGAGGGGTGCAGAAAGAGGCAAGAGAAGTGCAGAAAGAAGCAACAGAGGTGTAGAAAGAGGCAAGAGAACTGCAGAAAGAGGCAAGAGAGGTACAGAAACAGGCAGGAGAGGTGCAGGAACAGGGGTGTAGAAACAGGCAAGAGAGGCACAGAAAGAGAGAACAGGGGTACAGAAGGAGGGAAGAGGGGTGCAGAAAGAAGCGAGAAGTGCAGAAAGAAACAAGAGAAGTGCAGAAAGAATCAACAGAGGTGCAGAAAGAGGCAAGACTGGTACAGAAAGAGGGAAGAGTGGTGTAGAAAGAGGGAAGAGTGGTGCAGAAACAGGCAAGAGGGGTGCAGAAAGAAGCAAGAGAGGTGCGGAAAGAAGCAAGAGAAGTGCAGGAAGAACCAACGGAGGTGCAGAAAGAGGCAAGAGGGGTGCAGAAAGAGGCAAGAGGGGTGCAGAAAGAGGCAAGAGAAGAGCAGAAAGAAGCAACAGAGGTGCACAAAGAGGCAAGAAAGGTGCAGAAAGAGGCAAGAGAGGTGCAGAAAGAGGGAAGAGGGGTTCAGAAAGAGTAAGAGGGGTGCAGAAAAAAAGCAAGAGAGGTGCAGAAAGAAGCAAGAGAAGTGCAGAAAGAACAAACAGAGGTGCAGAAGGAGGCAAGAGGGGCGCAGAAAGAGGCAAGAGAGGTGAGAAAAAAGCAACAGAGGTGCAGAAAGAGACAAGAGAACTGCAGAAAGAGGCAAGAGGTGCAGAAAGAGGGAACAGGGGTACAGAAAGAGGCAAGAGAGGTTCTGAAAGAGGGAAGAGGGGAGCGGAAAGAGGCAAGAGGGGTGCAGAAAGAAGCAAATGATGTGCAGAAAGAGGCAACAGACATGCAGAAAGAGGCAAGAGAGGAGCAGAAACAGGCAGGAGGCGTGTAGAAAGGGAACAGGGGTGCAGAAACAGGTGAGAGGTGCTGGAAGAGGGGTACAGAAAGAGGCAAGAGAAGTGCAGAAAGAAGCAACAGAGGTGTAGAAAGAGGCAAGAGAAGTGCAGAAAGAAGCAACAGAGGTGCTGAAAGAAGCAAGAGAAGTGCAGAAAAAGGAAAGAGAGGTGCAGAAAGAAGCAAGAGAGCAAGAGAAGTGCAGAAAAAGGCAAGAGAGGTGCAGAAAGAAGCAAGAGAGGTGCAGAAAGAGAAAGAAAGGTGCAGAAACAAGATGAAAGAAGCAGAAAGAGGCAAGAGAGGTACAGAAAGAGGCAAGAGAAGTGCAGAATAAGGCAAGAGAAGTGCATAAAGAAACAACAGAGTTGAAGAAAGAGGCAAGAGAAGTGCAGCAATAGGCAAGAGAGGTGCAGAAAGAGGGGTGCAGAAAGAAGCAAGAGAGGTGTAGAAAGAAGCAAGAGAGGTGCAGAAAGAAGCAAGAGAAGTAGAAACAGAACAAACAAAGGTGCAGAAAGAGGCAAGAGGGGTGCAGAAATAGGCAAGAGAAGTGCAGTAAGAAGCAACAGAGGTGCAGAAAGAGGCAAGAGAACTGCAGAAAGAGGCTAGAGAGGTGCAGAAACAGGCAGGAGAGGTGCAGAAACAGGGAACAGGGGTGCAGAAACAGGCAAGAGAAGCACATAAAGAGGGAACAGGGGTGCAGAAAGAAGCAAGAGAAATGCAAAAAGAAACAAGAGAAGTGCAGAAAGAACCAACTGAGGTGCAGAAAGAGGCAAGAGGGGTGCAGAAAGAGGCAAGAGAAGTGCAGAAAGGGGCAAGAGAAGTGCAGGAAGAAGAAACAGTTGCAGATAGAGGCAAGAGAAGTGCATAAAGAGGCAAGAGAGGTGTAGAAAGAGGCAAGAGAAGTGCAAAAAGAGGCAAGAGAGGTACAGAAAGAGACAACAGGGGTGAAGAAAGAGAACTGCAGAAAGAGGCAAGAGAGGTGCAGAAAGAGGGAAGAGAGGTGCAGAAAGAGGGAAGAGGGGTGCAGAAAGAGGCAAGAGAAGTGCATAAAGAAGCA
Organism: Calotriton arnoldi; assembly: GCA_963921515.1. Lineage (NCBI taxonomy): Eukaryota > Metazoa > Chordata > Amphibia > Caudata > Salamandridae > Calotriton > Calotriton arnoldi. The sequence goes on along the minus strand of CAWUFW010007312.1, from coordinate 425,459 downwards.
ACAGAGGTGTAGAAAGAGGAAAGAAATGCAGACAGAGGCAACAGAGGTGCTGAAAGACGCAAGAGAAGTGCAGAAAGGCATGAGAGGTGCAGAAAGAGGCAAGAGAGGTGCAGAAAGAGGCAAGAGAAGTGCAGAAAGAGGCAAGAGAAGTGCAGAAAGAGGCAAGAGAAGTGCAGAAAGAAACAACAGAGTTGAAGAAAGAGGCAAGAGAAGTGCAGCAATAGGCAAGAGAGATGCAGAAAGAGGGAAGAGGGGTGCAGAAAGAGGGAAGAGGGGTGCAGAAAGAAGCAAGAGAGGTGCAGAAAGAAGCAAGAGAGGTGCAGAAAGAAGCAAGAGAAGGAGAGAAAGAACGAACAAAGGTGCAGAAAGAGGCAAGAGTAGTGCAGAAAGAGGCAAGAGAAGTGCAGAAAGAAGCAACAGAGGTGCAGAAAGAGGCAAGAGAACTGCAGAAAGAGGCAAGAGAGGTACAGTAACAGGCATGAGAGGTGCAGAAAGAGGCAAGAGGGGTGCAGAAAGATGCAAGAGAAGTGCAGAAAGAAACAAGAGAAGTGCAGAAAGAACCAACAGAGGTGCAGAAAGAGGCAAGAGAGGTACAGAAAGAGGGAAGAGGGGTGCAGAAAGAGGGAAGAGTGGTGCAGAAAGAGGCAAGAGGGGTGCAGAAAAAAGCAAGAGAGGTGCAGAAAGAAGCAAGAGAAGTGCAGAAAGAACAAACAGAGGTGCAGAAAGAGGCAAGAGGGGCGCAGAAAGAGGCAAGAGAGGTGCAGAAAGAAGCAACAGACGTGCAGAAAGACACAAGAGAACTGCAGAAAGAGGCAAGAGAGGTGCAGAAAGAGGGAACAGGGTTACAGAAAGAGGTAAGAGAGGTGCTGAAAGAGGGAAGCAGAAAGAGGCAAGAGGGGTGCAGAAAGAAGCAAATGAGGTGCAGAAAGAGGCAAAAGACATGCAGAAAGAGGCAAGAGAGGAGCAGAAACAGGCAGGAGAGGTGTAGAAAGGGAACAGGGGTGCAGAAACAGGCGAGAGGTGCTGAAAGAGGGAAGAGGGGTGCAAAAAGAGGCAAGAGAAGTGCATAAAGAAGCAACAGGGGTGCAGAAAGAAGCAAGAAACTACAGAAAGAGGCAAGAGGGGTGATGAAAGAGGCAAGAGAGGTGCAGAAAGAGGCAACAGGGGTGCAGAAAGAAGCAAGAAAACTGCAGAAAGAGGCAAGAGAGGTGCAGAAACAGGTAAGAGAGGTGCAGAAAGAGGGAAGAGGGGTGCAGAAAGAGGCACAAGAAGTGCAGAAAGAAGCAACAGAGGTGATGAAAGAGGCAAGAGAGGTGCAGAAAGAGGCAACAGGGGTGCAGAAAGAAGCAAGAAAACTGCAGAAAAAGGTAAGAGAGGTGCAGAAACAGGCAACAGAGGTGCAGAAAGAGGCAAGAGAGGTGCAGAAAGAGACAAGAGATGTGCAGAAAGAAGCAAGATAACTGCAGAAAGAAGCAATAAAACTGCAGAAAGAGGAAGAAAGGTGCAGATAGAGGAGGAAAGGCGCAGAAAGAAGCAAGAGAAGTGTAGAAAAAAGCAAGAGAAGTGCAAAAAGAGGCAACTGAGGTACACAAAGAGGCAAGAGAGGTGCAGAAAAAGGAAAGAGGTGCGTGCAGAAAGAGGCAAGGGAGGTGCAGAAAGAGGAAGAAAGGCACAGAAAGAGGAAGAAATGTGCAGAAAGAGGCAAGAGAGGTGCAGAAAGAGGGAATAGGGGTGTAGGAGAGTAGAATCTGCCTCTTATGGTTACCCCCACTTTTTTTGCTGATGTCTCACTGGTTTTCGACTTTAGTCTGGCTGGGGCCCTGCTATCCAGGACCCCAGCCTAGCTGCTTCCTCTCTAAATTGATTCTATGTACTTTAGGTACACCACAGATTGGATTCTGGAGTGCCCTTGTAAGTCCCTAGTATATGGTATACTATGTACCCAGGGCATAGGTACCCCAGAGGCCTACCAGGGGCTGAAGCATGTATTGTGCCACCCCTGGAAATCCATCCAAAATGACACCACAGGACTGCTACTGCAGCCTGAGTGAGGTGGTGCATGCACCCCTTGCAGAGATATAGGTTCACTATATCTCACCTATCACTGCACATAGAAACCTATCAGTCACCCCTATGGCAGGCCTTATCAATCCTGAAGGCAGGGTGCTTGGTTATATGTGAGAGGGTGCCCATGCATGAGCAGAGCCCCTCTGCAGCCCTCGGAATCTCCTCTCCGGGGCTGTCTGTGGGGCAGCCTCACCATATACTCTTAAGTGCATTATATCCTCGCGGTAAATGCGAACTTTGGGATGGCTGCACGGAAACACCTTGGAATCATACCCCCACACCAGTAACTGGTGTGGGAGTATGATCCCACCCTTCTAGAGGGAAAGACATGACAGTACCGGTATACCCAGTACCAGCTAAACAGAGCCCTGGCATCACAAAATGGATGCTGCAGCCACAGACACGAGTCTGGCCTCCTGCTGCTGACCGAAACTCCGGCAGGGGAGGCCTGGACAATAGGTTTCCTGTCTCAGGGAGGTGTTACCACCTCCCAGACAGGCCTTAGTGGATTGGGGCTGGGTGGGTGCACTCCAAGAGTGCTTTGAAGTCCTGTGTAGGAGAGTAGGATCTGCCTCTTATGTTGCCCCCACTTTTTTTCTGATGTTTACACTGGTTTCTGGCTATAGTCGGGCTGGGTCCCTGCTAATCAGGGCCCCAGCCTCTCTGTTCTCTCTAACGACTTGGAGTGCACTCTAGGTGCACTAGTGATTGGATACTGTGGTGCCTTATGAGTCCCTAGTATATGGTACCTTAGGTGCCAAGGGCATAGGTACTTCACAGGCCTACCAGGGGCTGAAGCATGTCTTATGCCACCCCTGGGAAGCAGACTAAATCTGACACCACAGGTCTGCTACTGCAGCCTGGGTAATGTGGTGCATGCACCCCTTACTGTGGTATGGGCTACCTATACCACTACATACATACACACATACAAACCTATAAGTCACTCCTATGGCAGGCCTTATCAATCCTGAAGGCAGAGTGCTTGGTTCTTATGTGGGAGGGTGTCCCTGCATGAGCAGAGCCCTCTGCAGCGTTCAGAGACCCTTCTCTGATGCTGTTTGTAGTGCAGCCTGACCATATACTCTTAAGCGCATTATAACCTCGCGTTAAATGCTAACTTTGGGATGGCTGCACAGAAACATGTCGTGTTTGGTGTCAAACATCTTGGAATACTACCCCCCCGCCAGTTCTGGCGGCGGGGGTAGCATTCCACCCTTCTAGAGGGAGAGACATGTACACACCAGCCTAACCGGTAACTTCTTTCCAGAGCCCTGGCATCACAAGATGGATGCCATCAGTCACAGACACTGGGCTGCCCTCCTGCTGATGACCGAAACTCACAGTGGAGGAAGCCCAACAATAGATATCCTGTCACAAGGGGGTGTGACCACCTCCCAGACAGGGTTTAGTGTATTGGGGCTGGGTGGGTGCACTCGTAGAGTGCTTTGAAGTCCTGCACTGGGGGAGCAGAAGGCTCCTCTGTGCATACCCCAGTTCAAACCGGCTCAGGGGCTACCTGCCCCTGCTCTGGCGCGAAACTGGACAAAGGGAAGTGGGTGTGGCCACCCACTCCCCTGACCCTCCCATAGGTGGGGTCATAGAGCTAGTCCCTCCCTTCTTTTTAGGATAAGAGGGGGAACCTGGGCATTGCAACCCAGATCTCCCTGGACGACGCTCTACAGAAGAATCCTGGACCTTCGACGTTCCACTACCTTTGGAAGACTGAAGAATCTCCCTTGGAGTCAAGGAGTGACTCCCCCTGCTTGGCAGGCACCAAAAACTACGACGACGGTCGCAAACTACGCCGCTCCCGCCGGAGCCCGAAGTCCCTGCAGCCCAGGAAGAGGATTTCCTGACTTCTCCAAGGCCATCGTGAGTCCCCAGCGAAGCTGAGGCAAGTGGACCCCACGAGCGACGAGGAACCGCAGCCCCTGGGTGCCGTGCACTATTGTCGAGTGCAACCCCTTCACGACGTTCTACGAACATGTGCTTTGGACCACGTGTGGTCCCAGCCTCTAGCAGAGATCCCTCCCGAATTCAGAGGCCTACACCGTCCCGAGTGACCGTGGGCCCCTGTTGAGTGGATCCTCCCGAGGTGTCTTCGCGATCCCTTGCCAGCTGCCTTGTGGGTCCCCAGAAGACTTTCCAACGAAACCAAAGGGCTCCCCTGGTTGCTCCAGGCCTGTCCTGACCTACCCTTGCTGGGTAAGTCCCCCAGACCTTGCTGGTCTGCACCTTTGACTTTTCTTCATCACCACGAGACTTGCTGCTACCAAGGCTTGTTGGCTCCAATCGAGTCGCCGACCCCTCAGTAAGCTGCAGACATCGTGGGACACACCGAATCCAGCTCCTGGTCATCATCGACGCTGCCTGGACCACGTGGTCATAGAGTCAAGACACCCGTGAACGACCCGAAGCTGTCGACGACGGTGGGCATTCATCTTCCTTGCCCAGAGTCACTGCCAAGTGACTGTGAACACTGTCCCCTCTGCTTTCAGGTCTTCCTCCTTCCGAATCCAGGCTTGGATTCCAACGGACACTTCTTCTGTCGTCGCAAGCAGCAAGTCTTCACTGGCTCCCATTGAAAACGACGCCGCGACCCGACACCAAAGGACACCTATGCACCCGGCTCCCCTGGGTGAGGTAACTTCAGCACTACGGTGCTCCTGTGGGTGTGGGCCCTAGAACCACTTACCCTGTAAGTGGCTTGCTTGTAGCTACCCTAGAAGTGCCCTAGAACTCCTATTTTCCCCGTGCGATTATCGCACTGGCTCGTACAGGGCTCGCGTCTGTGTTAGACACATCGCGTCCAACTCCCTTGTAACTCTATCAGTATCCGCGTCCTTCGACTCGTACTGACCGATCGGTGTGTTCGCCTCGAACACGCCAGGGACCTGTAACATTGATAACTCAATCGCGTTCTCTCGCATAGACTCGTACAGGACTCGCACCAGTGTCTGAACACCACGTCCGTCCCCTGTGGGTCTCCTACAACTACCTGGGGTGGTTCTCTGGGGTCCCTTGATTCTAAATGCTCTAGACCACGGTCTAGCCAAGATAAGATTGTGATATTTACTTGTGCTAACTTATTTTGATAAAACCTTGACTTGTACATATGTTCCTGGCTTCTAATCTCATAAAGAGATTAGTAGAGAGTTGTTTATTAATAAATACATATATATTTGATATATATACCTGTGTGGTGTCTTTTCATTTGGTGATTCAAGAGATTGTGTGGTAAAACAAGCTGCTTTACATTCCTCCAAGACTTAGCCTGAAGGCTGCTCTCCACAGCTACCACTAGGATAGCTTTCTATAAAGGTTGTCTTAAACCTACCTACCATAAGAGTCGAATTGGACTGGAGCAAGGTGTCCACTTTAATTAGTGAACAGCATATACCAGGCCAACTTCTCACATCCTGCACTGGGGGCACATTTGGTGTCCTCGTGCATACCCCAGTTCAAACCGGTTGCAGGGGCTGCCAGCCCCTGCTCTGACGCGAAACTGGACAAAGGAAATGTGTGTAGCCACCCCTCTTTCCAAACCCTCCCATTGGTGGGTCCACAGAGTTAGTCCAACCCCTTTCTTATGTATAAGTAAGGAACCCCTAGCAACAGGACTTTAGATATCCCTGGACGAAACTCTGCAACTGAATCCTGGAACTTCGACGCTCTACTAAAGACTAGAGGACTGAAGAAATCTCCCTTGGGGACAAGGAGTGACTCCCCTGCTTGGCAGGCACCAACGAAGCATTTGCCGGTCTGCATCTCCGAAGGATTTCCAGACTTCTCAGAGGCCGATCCGAGTCCCCAGCAAAGCTGAGACCCGCAGCCCTCACGAGTGACGTAGAACCGGAACCCCTGGTCACTGTGCACATTTGCTAGTGCATCGACTTCTCGACGACTCTTAAAGTCCTACTTTGGGTTACTTGTAGCCCAGGCCCCGAGCACCATTTGCACTGAAGATTGTGAGCCTACACTCCACGAGTGTTCCGTGGGCCCGCTTCTTGCATTTCCGCTCGAGGCTCCTTCGAGATCCCTGGTCCATCGACTGGTGTGTCCCTGTGAAGGCAACTCTGATTTTCTTTGGGCATTTCTGGTTGCTCCAGACGTGCCCTAACTCCCCACTGAGTGGTGAGTCCCTCAGACCTTGCTGGTCTGCACCGAAGCATCTTTCTCCTTTCTACGTGGGTTGCTGTTGCCATGGCTTGTTGTGTTCAATCCGGACACCAACGCTGCAGCACTCGACATCCTTTGTGGGACAGCTCAAATCCAGCTCCTGGTCGTCATCGACGCCTCCTGGTCCTCGTGGCTGAAGAATCAAACTTCACCTCTTTCACCTGAAGCACCCGACATCGGTGGGCATTCGACTATCGTGCCCCTGGTCACTGGCAAGTGACCCAGACTCTGTCCCCTCTGCTTTCAGGTTCTTCTCATCTCCGATCCAGGCTTGGATCTCTTCGGACACTTCGCATCTTCCCGGCAGCAGCACTTCGTTGCAGGCTGCCATTGAAATCGACGCCGCGACCCGACAACATTCAACACCTATGCACCCAGCTTCCCTGGGTGAGGTAACTCGAGTACTCCGGTGCTCCCGTGGGTGTTAACCCTAGAACTGTCTAAGTCCAAGAGGGTTTGGTCCTAGTCCATTTCTAAGTGTCCTTAAACTCTAAAACTCTTACCGCGACTTTCCCATAGACTTTAACGGAGCTCGCGGCTGTGTTCACACACTGCACACAGCCCCCGTGGGTCCCCTGTGTCACTACCTTGGGTGGTTCCTTGGGGTCCCAGCGATTCTACAGGCTCTAGGCCTTGTGTCTACTTAAGTCGTGGTTCTTATACCACTTTCTTAATATATGGTTTGGTACGCCCCTAGGGCTAATCGTATATTGTGCTATTTTACTGTGCTATTTGACTTGTAACTTGTGTACTTTCACCTCTAGCCTCATAAAGAGACTATTGGGTAGTGTTTAGTAATAAATACATATATTTTATATATATGCCTGGTGTGGTTCTCCTTTCATTTGGTCATTCATGAGATTATAACTGGTAAAACAACAGCTTAACACTCCAAGACTTAGCCTGAAGGCTGCTCTCCATAGCTACCACTAGGATAGCTTTCTATAAAGGTTGTCTTTAAACCTATCATCAATAAAGGTCGATTGGACTGGTGCAAGGTGCCCACTATAACTAGTGGACAGCATATACCAGGCCAACTTCTCAAAGGGGTACAAAAAGAGGCAAGAGAGGTGTTGAAAGAGGGAAGAGGGGTGCAGAAAGAGTCAAGAGAAGTGCAGAAAGGGGCAAGAAAAGTGCAGAAAGAAGAAACAGGTGCAGAAAGGGGCATGAGAAATGCATAGAGGCAAGAGAGGTGTAGAAAGAGGTAAGAGAAATGCAGAAAGAGGCACGAGAGGTGATGAGAGGCAAGAGAAGTGCAGAAAAAGGCAACAGAGGTGGAGACTGAGGCAAGAGGGGTACATAAAGAGACAGGAGAAGTGCAGAAGGAAGCAACCGAGGTGCAGAAAGAGGCAAGAGAAGTACAGAGAGAGGCAAGAGAGGTGCAGAAACAGCAAGAGAGGTGCAGAAAGAAGCAAGAGAGGTGACAAAAGAAGCAAGAGAAGTGCAAAAAGAGGCATGTGAGGTGCAGAAAGAGGCATGAGAGGTACAGAAAGAGGCAAGAGAGGTGCAAAAAGAGGCAAGAGATGTGCAGAAGGAAGCAACAGAGTTGCAGAAACAGGCAAGAGTAGTGCAGAGGGGTTCAGAAAGAGTAAGATGGGTGCACAAAAAAGCAAGAGAGGTGCAGAAAGAAACAAGAGAGGTGCAGAAAGAAACAAGAGAAGTGCAGAAAGAGACAAGAGAGCTGCAGAAAGAGGCAAGAGAGGTGCAGAAAGAGGGAACAGGGGTACAGAAAGAGGCAAGAGAGGTGCTGAAAGAAGCAAATGAGGTACAGAAGGAGGCAACAGACATGCAGAAAGAAGCAAGAGAAGTAGAGAAAGAACGAACAAAGGTGCAGAAAGGCAAAAGTAGTGCAGAAAGAGGCAAGAGAAGTGCAGAAAGAAGCAACAGAGGTGCAGAAAGAGGCAAGAGAGGTACAGAAACAGGCAGGAGAGGTGCAGAAACAAGGAATAGGGGTGTAGAAACAGGCAAGAGAGGGACAGAAAGAGAGAACAGGGGTACAGAAGGAGGGAAGAGGTGTTTCCTGAGTTCCTGAGCTATAGTTATTCTTTGTTCCTGTTCCTGGGCTTCAGCTATTTCTTGTTCCTGATTTGCACTGCTTGCAGTGCTCTTGACACCTTGTTTCCTGCGCTGTAGCTATTTCCTGTTTCCTTGAACCAGTACTGCCTGCAGTGCTACCTTGACTCCTGAGCCTTAGCATTCCTTGTTCCTGAACTGCAGCAGTTTCCCTTGTTCCTGAACTAGCACTGCCTGCAGTGCTACCTTGACTCCAGAGCCTTAGCATTCCTTGTCCCTGACCTGCAGCAGTTTCCCTTCTCCTGAACTAGCACTGCCTGCAGTGCTACCTTGACTCCTGAGCCTTAGCATTCCTTGTTCCTGAACTGCAGCAGTTTCCCTTGTTCCTGAACTAGCACTGCCTGCAGTGCTACCTTAACTCCTGAGCCTTTGCTCAATTCTTGTTCCTACCCCAGCACTGCCTTCAATGCTACTTTGTTTTCTTGATTCCTGAACCTGCACTATTCTAGTATACCCTGCAGCCTCCCCTTCTGTATATCCTTTTCCAGTCCCTGCCTTTCTTCCCATTTCCTTGGTTCCAGTTCTAGTTTGCTGTCTTTCTATTTCTGCTGTCTTGCTTCTGTTACCTTGTATGTTTGTTACCTGCTTTCTGCCAAGTGTGTTCTGTGATTTCCTTCCTTTCCTGTTAAGCACTCCTCCTTGCTAGCTCCTTGTCTATTGTGCTTGTGTTTAGTTCTACCCCTTTGCTGTTACTGCCTTGCGTGTTCCTGTTTGATCGCCAGGATCTGTGGGCACAGCTGACTACCTAGGTGGTGTTTCTTGTTCACTGTGAGTATTGTCTTTGAGTTACTGTTATAACATCACCATAGGTATAAGCTCCACAGACCCTGCCTTTGCATACATATCCTATATGTGGGTATTTTCAGTCAGTATCTGTAACAGCAATTGTGGGTGAGGAACTTACTGAGCTTCAGTCTTACCGTGTGGAGCTCCTGAGTGCTTTACCCCCACATTCCCTTATTGTTAATGTTGTATTATATATATGTCTTGCACGTCCTTCCTGGGTGTAGTTAGTCTGAATGCTAAATTGCCTTGTGAGTGCCCTTCCTTTCTGAGTCTTAGCTATCTTGTTCCTTTGTACAGGCTTCCCCTTTGGATCCCTTTTCTCCTCTGACTTCCTGTGTGATCCTGGGCAGCGCTGTACTCCTCTCTCTGTGTACGTTTTCTACCCCGTTCCCAGTCCTTGCCCAAGTCCCTGACTGTGTTCCCAACATAGTCCCGGACAGTCCCTGACAATGACAAATGTTTCACACCTTAGAGAAGAACCAGAGAAGTGGTATACAGAGGTTAAAAGGTTTGTAACTATTTCAAAAGTACTTTGGACAGATTTGAATATGTTATTTGAAATTATTGTTTTGTGGAACAAGTGCATGTCATTTGTGAATTGGCCTACTGAAGAATCCTAGAGAGAAACTCCTTAAAATATACCATCTCTGGTTTTTATGAAGAAGTATAAAGAGGTGATTGAGAATTTGAAAACAAAGTTTCCCCAGAAACAGGTAACTTGGTCAAAGATTATGAGAGTGACTCAATATCCAAATGAATCAGTGCATACATATTACTAGGTTAATGCAGATTTTCAGACAATATAGTGGTGTTGAAGAGCCCTCCAAAAAGGGTAATTCTGGATTTGTTTTCGCTTCAAGTTGCATCCGGAAATCTGTTTGCATATTGAACACAGTGTGATGTGCTGGCAGGCCAAAGCTCTCAATGAGATCCAGGTCTATGTGAAGTATTGTATTGATTGTTGTGGTGCTAAGAATAAATCAACAAAAGAGAAATTGATGATGGCTTAGATTACATTTTTCCAGAAGGGTAGTCATGATTGAGGTGGTTCTCAGGTGTCGGGTCTTGACTTCGATACTGGTGAGGGTGTCAGCACGCAAGGTGTAGTACAAGGCAACAGTGCACAGTCTGTGCAAGGTGGAAATGATGTTTGTGGCAGAGGCAGAAGCTTTGTGTGCAATATGACTAATCAGAATGCTAAAAATGTACACATGATGAATGGTCCATGTCACATTTTTGGGAAGACAGCCCACTGGAAACAAGAGTGTATATTTAATCCAAATAGGTTTCAAAATGAGTCACAAATGGTTCCCCAAATGCAGCAGAACATAAATCACATGTAATAAAATGGGATGATGCAGTCAGCTGCCCCAGCTCTACAAGTCTGAGTGCAGAACATGCAGAATTTAAGCAAAAACTTCCAATAATTAAATATACTTTTTCACAAGTTTCGAGTACACTTGAAGTTTCTAAAGGACTGAGTTCTGCACAGTGATGGTGCCCGAGTGGGGAGGAGGACTGCATGCTTGGTACAGTCCTAGAGTTAGACCAGAATAATCCTTTTGTGGAAGGAGAATTGAATGGCCGTCCAGTATCAATTTTGATTGATACAGGTACTACCAGCTCCACAGTTAGACCATTGGAGGTTCTCGGGGAAAAAGTCCAAGTTGTAGGTATTTCTAATAAACATACACCTAATATGCTGTCAACTAATGTTCCAGTAAAAATGTGTCCACTAATATCAATCAATCAACAAAGCTTTATTCGATTTCTATCTTAGACAATCATAAAAGCGCATAACATCACAGTACATTACACAGTAAAAGATAAAAAACATCAAGTAAATTTAATTCATTCTAATCCCCCATCTAAGTCCTCTGAGAAATAAATTCATTGCTGTCCTTTTTTCCACAGTAGGTCATACATTCATAGTACGATACTTTTCCTGCATTTAAATACACTTTTTAAAAACATTGCTATCCTCCAAACTATGTGTTTGTTTTCCAAAAGCTGTAAAGCTATAAAAGCAGGACGACATTGTCTAAGGCCCAAAGATTTTAAAATTGGTACAATCCACACTTTCTTATGTCCATCATAACATTTACAAAATAAAACAACATGTAGCGTTGATTGTTCTGAATGGTCATCGCAAGGACACAAGTGCATAACTCTTGACCAGTCATTCATTTTTGGGAAACTTATAAAACTATGTAAAATCCCAAATCTGAATCTGGTTAATAAAAACTTGTCATAACGACCAGGAACAATATATAGGTAAGGTTGAATGTCCACTAATAAAAAACAAGTTCATAATGAGTGAAACAAAACCAGCTAAGTTGTTAGGACGCAACTTGCTTTGTAAGTTAAATTGCCTAATTTATTGTACACCGGAGGATGCAATTCCGACAACTGATAAAGACTCGGATTTTAAAATCGAAGTACAAGAGTCAAGAATAAAAATGTTCCCGGTTTTTACAGATTAAGACTTCCCTTCAGATTTATGACATATGGTGAACAAGGAGGTTTGGAATTTTTCTGAGAAGGAAATCGCACTGATCAAAAGTGCAGAGCCAGTTCAGATCACAGTGAAATTTAGTCTAGTGTATCCCTGTACTCTTGAGTTTAAGCTTACTCATGAAGAAGAGGAGGGGATCGTCCTTGTGATTGATATCATGACTGAGCAGGGCATTGGAAGATAAGTGTTAGAAAGCCCATGTAACTCTCTGCTCTAGGGACTGAAGAAGCCTAGCGGAAAATGAAGGCCAGTACAGGGCCTGCAAAAAATTTATGACATAGTGATTCCTTGTTGTCCTGTGGTACTGAATCGTGCTGTAATAATTTTCCAAATTCCTGATACCTAGTGGTTCACTGGTATCGATTTGTGTCAAACATTTTCCTCAATTCCTAATCATGAGGATAGTCAATATCTCTTTTGTGTTCAGAGTTCGCAATATAGTTTTAGTGTGGTGTAGGATCTCACAGGGCTATATGGAAAGTGCTTCATTTTTCTCGCAAAATTCTTTAAAAGTATCAGGACACAATAAATCTACCTTGTGACTCAGTGATAGTGCAGTACATAGATGACCTGCTGGTCGCAACTAAAACAAGAGAGGGCTGTAGGCTTGACAACTGCATTGCTGAATCACTTAGCCAAGAATGGGCATAAAGTGTCCCGTGCTAAAATGCAGTACTGTCAGGAATAAATGGTTTATTTAGGACAACAGATTGTAAAAGGAGTGAGAAAAGTGTCCAAAGAATGCATTTCTGCAATTTTGAAAATGAACCCACCAACAACAGAGAGAAGTGAGAATGTCTCTTGGGATGATTGGATACTGTTGTCAGAGGATTATTTTCCCTGATCGCAAAGCCTTTACAAATACAAAGGCTGACTTACAGTGATGTGAGTGATGCGGTGCTATTTGATAATTAATGTTTACAAGCCTTCCCGGAGCTCATACACCACTTGTGTAGCAAAGTAACATTATGAAAAATAATGTTATTTATTCTATCATGAGCGTGAGTGGTGCACAGGGGATAGTCTGGCTGTGCAACATGGTGACCGCTTGATCCCGGAGCTCCAGGCCCCGGCCACCTAATCTGTAGCAATTATCTGCCCAACGGCGACCTGAACCCTCGGCATCAGCAGAGGGGAGTCTGAGCTGACGACAGAGGGCTTTTCAGTGGGGAAGCCCTGCCTGGAAGCGGCTCCCTCCCGCATATCGTCGATGCTCCTCCGAGGCCTAGGGCCAGAGATGGAGCCCGCATCCATTGGGCCTAGCATTGGCGGCTCTCCAGGACCTTATGAAGATACAGGGGGTGCCTGTAGAAGAGGTCAGGGGTTCTACGCGACGCAGCAGACTCCGCAGAGAGGCACTGGTTATTGTTGGTCTGAGGTTATTGTGCAACGTGCGGACGGGGGCAGGCCTAGTGCCCCAGCAGCAGTGGTGTGGTGCTTGTGCCTGGGGCCCTTGCCCCCTAGACTTTGTCTTGCCTGTTCAGCTCGAGCGAGGATGGCACCAGGACTGATCAGAGCCTGCAGGGAGACTGCAATTTGGTGGGTGTGGTGCCCTGCGTTTGCGAGCCTCGGACTTGGTGGCGTGCCGCCCGTCGACTTGGTGCTGTTGAGGGGCCCTCTTGAAGAACACCTGCTCCACTACTCGTTGGGGCCTACTGGGAGCAACATTGGGAGCGACACCCTATTTGTTTCCCCTCCCACCTTGCTAGGATCAGCAGGGGCCGCTCGTGCGGCCCTGCCTTACTGGAGGGTTTGAGTAGCAGGGGTAAGCGGACCTCTCGTCGTGGGATCTCTCCTGACTGGCTGTGGGGGTCTGCCTTGCACACCCCTGTACCCCCAGGAGTGGGGGGCTGATGTGCAGGCCAGGACCACTTAGGAGTGACCGGGACCACCACCTTGGGGAATGCAGTCCTTGACCCAGTCCCCCAGCTGGGACCAGGAACTTCCTGGGGCATCCCTCACCCGAATAGGGTGGATGTAATCCTGGCTGCTGTTGGGACTTCGCGTCTCAGCCTGGAGATGAAGGTGGACGCGATCACCATAGATGTCAAACTCCTCCGACAGGATCATAGAAAGTTAGCTGAATGTGCTTACTGAGCGTGCCTTAGTGGACCTCTAGCCTCAGGCATTGGAACTTCAGACGCAGATGTGGGACCTCAAAGAGCGAGCTCAGGTTCTGGAGGCACAGGCTGAGGATGCAGAGGGTCGAACATGGCACAGCAATGTCCACTTTATTGGCATTTCAGAGGGCAGGGAGGGTCCCCACATGGTTGCTTACCTAGAGAGGTGGTTTAAAGAGCTGGTCCCCACGTGGATCTCACCCTGTTCTTTTCCATTGAGAGGGCCTATCCGGTCCCAACCTGGCGTCAACCTCCAGGTACCCCCGGAGGCGCATCATTGCCAAAATGCTGCATTTCAAGGACAGAGGCGCTGTTCTTTGGGTGGCCCGCCAGTCCTTTCCACTCTTCAGAGACAATCATCGCATCCTTTTTTTCCTGGACTTTACATTGTCTGTTCAGCACCAGCGTGCCTCCTTCCTGGGGTTTAAGTGCAAACTCCAAGATTTGGGCCTCAAATATGTCCTGATGTTCCCTTCAATGCTTAAGGTGATGCGCGACAGTAAATCCTTTTTCTTCTAGCAACCATCGGAGGCTTGGGAATGTATCAAAGCCTTGTCACCTACCCTGACTGCCTTAGCAGACTTGAAGGATCAGCCTGGGAGTCGGCCTAGTTGCCATCATTGCCAGGGGCATGGCCGGCCGGACTGGCTGCAGATTCAAGCCACACCCTCACCCGAACAGACGCAGGACAGCCGCCTTTCCTCCCTGGAGGTGGCGCGACCTTCTGGGATTCTCCGATGGATTCCTTGGCCCTCTCGGACACTGGCAGTTCCGTTGCCCCCTCAGCCTCCGATAGAGAAATGCCCCCACGGGTGACCCCCAAACAGCTGATGATACTATCTAAACCAGATGGACACCCGTCTCTGTGCTAGAGCCCTTTTTGTCCTGGACCTCCTTTATCTTCAGATCCTATATAATAGAAGGTCTGCCTGCATGACTGTACTGAGTTGGGGCCCTCTCTTGTTGCCTGGTTTGCCCCTCCTTGGACCTTTATTGTGAGCGGCCCGAGCTGCCATGCTTTTGACTTGCTTCTAGTCAAAAATGGTTTGGTGCTTTTGTTTGGGTGGCAGGCCATTGTCTCGTGGGCCCCAGTATTCTTGTTCTGTTTTGTTTTACTTTGCTCAGTTACTGTCTGCAGGTTGTTTGATCCACTGCAGGCGGTCTCCTGTTCCCTTTCCTAGAGGGGTCCCCTGTTACCCCCCGCTTAGGTATCTCCCTTTTTCTGTTGGCTCCCCATGGAAAGTGGAGAGGACGGACCACCAGGGGATCCCATGACGCCCCAGAAGTATTAAATTCTCTCTTGGAATATCCATGGCATGCACATCCCGGCCAAATACTATCACAAGCACACCTTCCTTAAACAAAAGGATATACACATAGCCCTACTGCAGGAGTCTCACATCACTAGTCAGGAGAGGGTCACACTGCAGAATTGATGGAGAGGGCAAGTCCACTAATTTCTTGGCCTCTGCAAGGGGTGCGGCTGGGGACCCCGCTTGAGATGCTTTACCAAGAGATTGACCCAGAGGGCAGATATGTCTTCTAAGAGGCGAGCCTGAATGGTACCCATGTCCTCTTAGGTTCCTACACCGCCTTTTTCTTACTCTGATTCAGTAGGCCCACCTGCCGAGGCTGATCAGCGGTGACTTTAACGCAGTCCTGGATCCTGCACTGGACCACTCCCATACGCCGCTGCCCTCCACTCCCACGGTTGCTAACGCAGTGAGCTTGCAGGCCTTGCTGCGGCAATGGGAGCTCTCAGACATCTGGTGGCACTGTAACCTGGGCGCCCGACTCTACTCCTTTTATTCCCCCATGCATAGGGTTTATGCATAGCTCGATCGCATAGTCTAGTCTGCTCTCGATCCCTTTGCCCCTTTGTCCCTGCTCTGGACTATCTTGTTAGCGGAGTTGTCTGATCATAGCCCACTGGTGGCGGGGCTCCACTGGTTCCGAATCCCTCCCCGACACCCACATGGTGGCTCTTCGATATGGTCCTTGAGGATGCCTTGTTTCAAGATACACTCTCAACTGAACTTTATTAATTCTTTGACCATAATGAGGGCACGGCCTCTTCCCCGACAGTAGAGTGGGAGGCTTTAAAGGTGGTGCTCCGTGGAGGGAGCATATAGGCAGTGGTTGGGGCTCGGCCTATGATCGCTGGCCCCGAACAGCAGTGCTGGTGATGGAGTTCGTAAGGCCTTTGACTCCTTCAGCAGGGACTAATTGTTTGTAGTCATGAGGAGGTTTGATCTTGGTCCCTACATCACCAGTCTCATTCAGCTTCTATACACCTCCCCCATGGCTAGGATCCGCTTTGAAGGGACTATATCTGGGACTTTCGCGGTCGGGCATGGCACCCGGCAGGGCTGCTTTCTTTCGCCCTTGCTGTTCACCATGGCTAAGAAGCCACTGGCTTCTCGGGTGCGAGCTGAGGGACTGTGATGGGGTATACCCCTGTCTGACAGAACCTATGTGGCCTCCTTGTATGTGGACAATGTCCTGCTATATTTATAAGACATCGGCTTTAACCTCTCCGCGGTTGCTTTGCTACTGGCGGACTTCAACCAGGTATCAGGACTAATAGTCAGTTGGGATAAATCCTGCTTATTTCCGCTGGTGCAGGGGATAGAGCCAGGGGTCAAAGATCTGGGGGGGCGAATCTGGTGGGAGCCCTCCTCTGTTTGATACTTGGGGATTAGGGTATACCACATGAGCTCGGATCTTCGAGAGAGTAATGTGGTGGCAGCTGTTGCCTCGATTCGCTCGTCGATCCTCTTCTGGGAGTCACTTTACTTGTCGGTGGCAAGTTGAGTGTCGAGCTCCAAGATGACCATCCTCCCCCGCCTCCTCCACTATTTGGTAAACCACCCTCTTTCCATCCCTTGTTCCTTATTTCAGGATCTCATGCCCTTCTGGGGGACCTCTTCTGGCATGGGTCATGCAGACGGGTGGCCCTTGCGAAACTCAACCTCCCATCGGAGTGGGGTGGCCTAGGTGCACCCAACTAAGAACACTATTACTTGGCGGCCCAATTGCAGTGGCTCTCTTGCTGGTTGGCAGGCTGCTACTTGGAGGACACTGGCACGATCGGTTCCCCCCGGTTGCGGGCACTTATCCTTCACCTCCTTCACCACAGAGTGCAATCCCCAGGACTGAAGCGCACACTTCGCCTCACCAGGCACATTCCCTCGTATGCCCCAGCAATTCCGTTGCTTGGGTCCCCTGCTCCAGGGGGCCGCCTCAATAGCAGCCATCTCCGGCAGTGGGAGAAAGCTGGTGTCTCCTGTTTGGGCGATCTTCATGCAGACAGGCGCCTGCTGCCGTTTGAAGCCCTGGTAGAACAGTATGCACTCCCTAAGGGCCAGTTTCTCCTCTATGCTCCCCTGAGGAGGGTCATCAAAGACACATGGGGTGCAGGGTCCTGAACCAGACATGCATCAACTCCTGCACACACTCCACACTATGGGTGCAAGTTATATCTTAATTACCTGGCTTACTAAGGCCATCCTTACGCATATGCAGACTTCTCACCAGCCCTTGTGGGGGGTCTGGGAGGAGGAGTTTGGTAGACAACTTCACAATAGGGAGTGGGAGAGGGCACACGAATACCTGCGGAGGGTGTCCCGCAATGCTCGCCTCAAACTTATCCAGTTCAATATCCTTCACCCTGTGTGTATTTGAAACATATCTTATGGGACTGCACACTTTTAAACACTTACTGGCCCACTGTCCTTAAACAGCTAGAACACCTCACAGGCATCCCAAATCCTTCCAACTGGGAGGTGGATGCCTTGGGCATTTATGTTAGACCGTGCAACCATAGGGCTGCTACCTGCTTCCTTGACTTGTCTCTCACATATTGGCTAAGAAGATTACGTCCCGCTGTACGTCCCACATGTCTCCGAACTCTGTTCAGTGGTTGGCACTATTTACCTTGTGGGCTAAAGCAGAGGCTGTGGCATTGCAAAGGGAGGAAGCAAGGGGTCTTTGCCGGCGCCCACAGACCCCTAGCTGGGAGGCCTTGCTCTCTAAATTAATTGACCCAGAGTTGGGAGCTTCATCAGACTTTGACACCCTGTTCTCTTGAACACTGTTGCTTGCTCTCGCTGTCCCTCCTCCTCCCATAGAGCTTCCCACCCCTTACCTGCAATCCTCTTAGGTTTTAAAGACGCATCTTTTGATCT
The DNA here is from genome assembly GCA_963921515.1 of Calotriton arnoldi. Lineage (NCBI taxonomy): Eukaryota > Metazoa > Chordata > Amphibia > Caudata > Salamandridae > Calotriton > Calotriton arnoldi. Next base: position 407,529 of record CAWUFW010007312.1, on the reverse strand, counting down.
TCCCCACATCCCCCCTACTCCCCCCCTGCCCCCGTCACCACTGCCCCCTCTCTCCCCAGCCACTTACAAGACTCCCCTGACCTGTTGACATAGGATTCCTCATTGCCCGGGCTAATGGAGCCCATAGAGTTTGAGCTTTGATGTTTGTATGACCACTGCCACTGTATGCATTAAAGCACAAGTTACTAACTTGTGTAACGATATATCTGTAAGAGACAGTAGTTAGTGACAGATTCCTTACCTTAGAATATCCCCAGGCGTCAGGCTGGATCCGGAAAGTTTTGCGTAGCAGTACCCTTGCGCGTCGGTAGGCGGCGTCGTGCGGCTCCGCGTCCGGCGTCGGGATCGCCGGGATGACGTCGCGGGCAGTACTTAGACGCGCGCTGACGTCAGTTCTGTACACGACTTTCCGCGCCAGGAACGCAGAGCCATGCAAGAAGCTGACATAGGTGTCTAAAAAAAGTCTAGGGCCCTGAAAGGGATGTCCTTAACCCTAGAAATCAGTTCGCAGAACGGGGAGGATGGGTGGGGCGGTAAGGAATCTGTCACTAACTACTGTCGCTTACATTTATATCGTTACACAAGTTAGTAACTTGTGCATCTGAAAGAGACACGTTAGTGACAGATTCCTTACCTTAGAATAGATACCCCAGCAATACCAACCCCGGTGGTGGGTCTGCGAACAGATTCAGACAAGGAAGTCCCGGAGGACAGAACGGCCAAAGAAGCCGTCCCTCCGGACCTGGCTGTCAAGGCAGTAATGTTTGGTAAACGTGTGCAGCGAGGCCCACGTAGCTGCCTGACATATATCCTGCAGCGGAACACCGCGGCCTAAGGCCGTGGTAGCAGCCGTTGCCCTGATGGAATGGGCACGCAGCCCAACAGGAGGCTCCTTCTTAGCCAAAGAATAGCAGGCTTTGATACACAAGATGACCCAGCGGGAGACGGTCCTCTTGTGTACCGCCCGACCTTTTTTGGTGCTCACGTAGCCAACAAAGAGCTGGTCATCCACCCGGAACTGTTGTGTGCGGTTGATGTAAAAGGTAAGCGCACGTTTTGGGTCCAGACGGTGGAGCCTCTCTTCCTCTCTGGAAGGATGTGGAGGCGGAAAGAAGGTGGGCAAAGTGATGGTCTGCCCAATGTGGAAGGCAGTAACCACCTTTGGCAAGAAGGACGGACGCGTCCGAAGAACAACCTTGTCTGGATGAACAGACAGAAAGGGGGTTTGCATGAAAGAGCCTGGAGCTCACTCACCCGCCGAGCGGAGGTGATGGCTACCAGAAAGGCTGTCTTCAGAGTAAGAAGACGAAGAGGACAGTTATGCAGAGGCTCAAAGGAGCGCACATTAAAAAGTAAGAAACAAGTTTAAGTCCCACTGAGGCATTATAAACGGAACAGGAGGAAAGAGGTGTGTAATGCCTTTAAGAAACCTGTTAACAACAGGGGACTTAAAAAGAGAGGGCTGATCAGGAAGCCTGAGGAAGGCCGAGATGGCACAAAGATAGCCCTTGATGGTACCCAGGGCAGAACCCTGTTGGGCCAGAGAAAGAAGGAACAGAAGAACCTCAGAAAGAGGGGCAGAAAGGGGATTCACAGCCTTTGCTGTGCACCATGGCACAAACTTGTTCCACCTGCAGGCGTATACCACCTTAGTGGAGGGACGCCTGGCTGCCAGAATCACATCACAAACTTCGGGAGGCAAGTCGAAAGGAATCAACTGCCGCCGCTAAATCTCCACGCAAGCAGGTGTAGACTGAACAGGTTCGGGTGGAGGACCGTCCCCTGCTGCTGCGACAGAAGATCCTCCCGAAGAGGCAGACGGATCGGGGGATCGACGATCATACTGAGTGGCTCGGGATACCAAACTCTTCGAGCCCAGTCCGGAGCCACAAGGATGACTTGGGCCTGGTCGCGCCGAATCTTCTTCAACACTCTGGGTAGAAGTGGTATAGGCGGAAAGGCGTACAACAGACCGCAACTCCACTCGCGACGAAAAGCGTCGCCGAGCGAGTGCCGCCTTGGAAATTCCAACGCGCAGAACTGCTGACATTGAGCGTTCTCTTCGGTGGCGAACAGATCTAACCAAGGCTCTCCCCACTGCTGAAAGAGACCTTGCGCCACCTCCGAGTGAAGACGCCATTCGTGATCCATCATGCACCTGCGGCTGGAGTTCGTCCGCCCTGGCGTTCAGGGAACCTGCCAGGTGTTGAACCATCAGGAAAATGCCCTGATGTTCCAGCCATGTCCAGAGGCGCAGAGCCTCCTGACATAGGGTCCACGACCCCACCCCGCCCTGTTTGTTGCAGTACCACATGGCGGTGGTGTTGTCTGTGAACACCTGCACTACCTTCCCCTTGACAGAGGGAAGGAATGCCTTGAGTGCAAGTCGGATCGCCCGGAGCTCCAGAAGGTTGATATGGTGCCGGGACTCCGCCGGAGACCAGAGGCCTCTGATCTCCGCCTCTCCCATGTGACCGCCCCATCCCAGAAGGGATGCGTCCGTCACGACTGTGTGCTCTGGCTGGGGAAGGGAGAGGGATCTGCCCATGACCCATTGCCGGTTCGAGAGCCACCACTGCAACTGTTTTGCAGTCCCCTCCGAGATCTGGACGTGATCGGACAGGTTGCCCTGGTGCTGCGCCCACTGGAACTTCAGGTCCCACTGCAGAGCCCGCATATGCCATCTGGCATGATCGACCAGCAGGATGCAGGAGGCCATGAGGCCCAGCAGCCTCAGGGTCATCCATACCGAAACCCAGGATAGAGGCTGAAAGATCGTAATCATAGCCCGAATATCCCGGACTCGCCGTTCGGGAGGATAGGCCCGAAACTGCGTTGTGTCCAGAACTGCTCCGATGAAAAGGAGCTGTGGAGAAGGAATCAGGTGCGACTTCAGCACATTGATGGAGAACCCCAGCGAGTGCAGGAGTTCGGCCGTAGTCTGGAGGTGGGAGGCGACTGCCTGGGATGAGCCCGCCTTCAGCAGCCAGTCGTCGAGGTAGGGGAAGACTGGAACCCCTGCCCGGCGCAGATGAGCTGCGACCACCGCCATCACTTTCGTGAACACCCGAGGGGCACTTGTGAGGCCAAAGGGGAGCACAGTGAATTGAAAATGCTCGAGGCCCACCATGAACCGCAGGTAACGCCGGTGGGCCGGCAGGACGGGGATGTGGAAATAAGTGTCCTGCAAGTCCAACGCTACCATCCAGTCTCCAGGGTCGAGGGCAGTCAAGACCTGAGCTAAGGTGAGCATCTTGAACTTCTCCTTCCGGAGGAAGTGATTGACGTTCGGAGGTCCAAGATAGGACGCATGTCCTCCTTGTCCTTTTTGGGCACCAGAAAGTAGTGGGAGTAGCAACCACGTCCCTACTTCTGGGGTCGGAACGCGCTCGATGGCCCTCTTGGCCAAGAGGGCCGCAACTTCCTTCTGAAGAAGCACCAAGTGATCCCCTGACATGCGGTGGAATTGAGGTGGCATGGCTGGGGGGATGGTCTCGAAGGGGAGGGAGTAGCCCCTTCGGACAATGTCCAAGACCCACTTGTCCGAGGTGATGGCACGCCAGTGGTGAAGGTGATGGCGGACCCTGCCCCCTACTGGCGTGCTGTGCACCTGAAAGGAAGGACTAGGTTGGTGGCCTGACCCGCACGCTGGTTGCCTGACCCGCCACGGCGGGAGCCACGTCCTCGGCCACGCGAAGACGCTTGCTGGGCGGGCCGGTGGCTGGGCAGCGGACGTGACTGGGCACCGCTTCCGTGGCCACGAAAGGGGCGAAAAGCAGACGGTAGCGGAGGGCGTACAGCAGAAAGGCCCAGGGACTTGGCCATAGCCCGCGAGTCCTTAAAGCGCTCCAGCGCATGGTCTGCTTTGTTTCCAAAAAGACCGACCCCATCAAAAGGCATGTCCATAAGGGTGTTTTGGACATCACCCGAGAAACCAGTGGTTCTCAGCCAGGCGTGACGGCCCAGCGCCACTGTCGTCGCAAGCGATCTGCCTAGCGAGTCGGCGGTATCAAGGCCACCTCTGATGGTGTATTTAGCCGCATCTCTTCCGTCCGCAATGGCGCGGGAAAGCAGTGTCTGGACCTCCTCAGGACACTGGGGCAGAACCTGCGCCACCGAGTCCCACAGAGAGTGGGAATATCGGCCCAAAAGGCAAGCGGTGTTGACGGACCGCAAGCCAGCACTGGAGGAAGAAAAGACCTTCTTCCCAAATTGATCCAGGCGTTTGGATTCCCTATCCGGAGGAGCGGTAGGGAAGGTGGTTTGGGAAGCAGAGGCTTGGACAACCAAGCTCTCAGGAGTGGGGTGTTGGGAGAGGAACAGGGGTCGCCCGGAGCGGGGCGATGGCGTCGGGCCATGTTCCTATCCACAGGAGCCCCTGTGGCGGGCTTGGACCAGGTGCCCAAAAGAACGTCGGAAAGCGCGTCATTAAACGGCAGCAGTGGCTCCGAGGAGGTAGCCGCCGGCTGAAGCACTTCCGTCAGGAGGTTAGTCCTGACAGCCACTGTAGGCAATTGGAGGTGTAAGGCCCCAGCTGCTCTACGCAACACCGTTGCAAAATTTGGTCCCTCCTCCGTTGCCACAGAAGGAGGAGACAGCATGCCAGAGTCAGGGGAGGTGTCCAGACCACTGGCATCCCCAAGTTCCTCAGCCCAGTCCTGATCGAACTCACACTGCTGTGTGAGAGGGTCATCCGACCCCTCCCAGTTCTCTTCGTCCTCCTCTGGTTCAAAATAAGGAGGAGGGACATGCGGGACCCAAGGTCTCATCGGCGTCTGAGCCGGCGTCGAGCGACGCCGGTCCGGCGCCGTGTCCGGATCCGGAGAGAACCGGGGAACGACGCCGCCCGGAGCCCCGGGCGGCGTCGGAAATGGCACCGGAGACATCGGCGCCGGTGGAGGTGTTGTTAGGTCAGCCGGCGTCGATCGGGGTTGTGGCAGTACCGGAGCCGGGGTCGAGGCCGGGGCCAGAGCCAGGGCCGGGACCGAGGATGGTGTGACAGGCGGCGCCGGGACCGGAGTCGCCGGCGGCACCGGGGAAACCCCATCAGGGCCCGCGGGGCCCGAAGGCACACCGGGGGGACCTTGAGGCCCGAAGAGGCGGGCCATGGCCGATAGGAACTCCTGTATCTCGGCCGGAGTCGCCCCCGAACCCGGGAAGGACGGGTAATGCGGGGGCGGCTCCACAGGCACTCCCGGAGCCGCGGGGACGGTGCAGACAGGACCCTCAGCCGAGTCGCGAGACCGGCGAGGCGAAGTCGTCGAGCGATAACACTTCTTAGACTTCTTATGCTTCGACTTACTGGAGGAGTGCGAAGACTTGGACCCCGACGACCGATGAGGACTCCGCGACCGGCCCCTCGACCTCTCACGTGACCGGGGCTTGGTGCGGCGCGGAGCCGACTGCCGGACCTCGAGGAGCTTTCGAGACCGCTCTCGCAAAGCCTTCGGATGCAAGGCCCGACAGTCGGGGCATGACTTGGGGTCGTGGTCGCGCCCGAGGCAGTAGAGACAATCCTGATGCGAGTCCGTGATCGACATCATTCGACCACAGGCGTCGCATGGCTTGAAGCCGGACATCCCTACCGACACCTTTGGAGTCGAGCGACTCGAGAAAACAGTGAAAAATAACCAAAAACGTAGTCAAAAAATGACTAGGGCACTGCTCTTCCCGGATCTGCGCTTACTGGCGCGGAAAAAGAAGAACAGAACTGACGTCAGCGCGCAGGGGCGGCGTCTAAGTACTGCCCGCGACGTCATCCCGGCGATCCAGACGCCGACGACGGACGCGGAGCCGCACGACGCCGCCTACCGACGCGCAAGGGTACTGCTACGCAAAACTTTCGGGATCCAGCCTGACGCCTGGGGATATTCTAAGGTAAGGAATCTGTCACTAACGTGTCTCTTTCAGATTGTTTTGCCAATTTATGTTGTATACCCTTGAAAAAAACTCAATAAAAAGGTGTGTTTAAGAAACAAAATGAGAGAGAGGGGAACACACTAAGTCCTCACACAGAATCAAGTGGGGGGTGAAGCAGCCAGTTGCTTGCTTTTCTGCTGCCTTAGATGCAGTGGTCTCGCTCTTCTGGGGTTTTTGAAAAGTGACACTGCTACTTCTCTTGAAATAACACAAGTGAAATGATTGTGATGGGACTCACAATTATTGTGTTGGTTCCTCATTCAGTTGACACATTGCTCGCTTGTACTCTAACTCAGCATCTTTCAAACAGTCGACTTACTAAATGGATAAGTTACTTACCTATAATCCTAGTTCTCTTCCAGGGGTATCCTCATCAAAGTCATCAGCACTGAATATTCCCGCCCATGTGCGGGGACCCTGGAGTACATTAAAAAATATATATATATCATTTTTCCATAACAAAAGAAATGCAACCTTAACCACAACAAGGCTAGACAATGCGTCTATAAATTGCATTTGTTTCAACAAACATATATCTGCTTTTAATTCTCTTAATTTCATTTATAGGAAGAAAATCAGGTATGCAAAGAGACAATCCATACTTTCTTTATTGAACTGCACAAATTGTAATGGAACAGGATAGGCATTGTTTGCCCATAGGCTGCATTGGAACACATAACAGAAGTAAATATGAAAGAACTGACACTGTGCTTTTGGGGGCAGCTATGACCCCTTGCCTCCCATCATGCCTCAGGGGTGACAGTTCAGTCAGTTGTTTGTTACAGAGATCCAAAGATCAGGACACAAAGAGATGACTTATTGCTTGATCATTTGTCCGGGGAGGTGGGCGGGTTGCCTATGACTTTGATGAGGATACCCCTGGAAGAGAACTAGGATTATAGGTAAGTAACTTATCCTTCTCTTCCAGGGGATTCTCATCAATAGTCATAAGCACTGAATTGAATAGCAAGTCCTTACCTCTGTGGACAAATGACCAAGAATCAAGAGCTGCTGTTCTCAGCATTGAAATACATTTCTCAACGAGGCCTGGCCTACTTGAGTGTCTGCTTTCGTATCTGAATCGAAACAGTAGAGTCTTGTAAACGTTTTTACCAACCTCCAAACAGATACTTTGCAGATCTCAGAGATGGGAACATTGTGAAGCAGTGCCACAGTAGCTGCCTTTCCCCTTGTGGAGTGTGCCTTGGATGTGGCCGCAAAGAGTTTGTTGAATAACTGGTAAGCCAGTTTGATACAAGAAACTATCCATCTGGAGATGGATCGTTTGGAGGCTGGAAAACCTGTTCTAATGGAACCATAATTAACAAACAAATGATCAGATTTCCTAAGGCCCTTAGTCTTAGAAGAATTTCAAGACTCTTTTAAGGTCTAAGGAATGGAGAGACCTTTCAGCTGGTGTGGAGGGATTAGGAAAAAAAGTGGGTAGTGAAATGGTCTGATTAATGTGAAAGTCAGACAATACCCAAGGCAAAAAAGCAGGGTTCTCATCACTACTCTGTTGCTGTGAAAGACTGTGTATGGCTCTTTAGAGCAGAGGGCTTGGATTTTGCTCACTCTGCGGGCCAAGGTGATTGCTACTAAGAAAGCAGCTTTCCATGTGAGAAGCTGTAGGGTCGCTCTGTGTATCGGTTCAAAAGGGGGACCGAGGAGTTTAGATAGGACCAGATTGAGTTCCCAGGAAAGGGAAGGGGAACAAACTGGTGGGTAGACTTTCTTTAACCACTGCAAAAAATCCTTAACCACTGGGAGCTGTTAGAATAATGGTTGGGAAGGAGACGTTCTATACGCCGTAATGGCTGCAAAGTGTACTTTGATGGAAGAAAACTGTAAACCTGAAATGGCCAAGGGTAGGTAATATGGTGATATTACCTCCTCGTGCCCCTGAAGAGGATGGAAACCCTTTTGTACACACTACATATAGAATATTTTCCATTTAAACACATAGGAGCGTCGAGTGGAAGGTCTTTTTGATTCTTTCAGAATGTTCATGCACTCCTGAAGAAGTCCTAGATGGCCATATTGTAGGAACTCAGGAGCCATGCTGCCAAGTTCAGCAAGGGAAGGTTGGGGTGATGGATTCTCCCGTTCAGTTTGGAGAGGAGATTTGGCCTGCACGGAAGTCTCCTGTGTGGTCGCTCTGAGAGGTGTACGAGGTCCGGATACCACCACTGGCGTGGCCAGTCCGGAGCGATCAGAATGATCCTGGCTCTGGAGCTGTACAGCTTGGCTATGACTTTTGGGATGAGAGGAAGTGGTAGAAAAGCGTACAAAAAGTCCCCAGACCAATCGATCAAAGGTCCATTCCCCTTTGTCCTTGGCCGGTAATATCTTCATGCAAAGTCTTGGCATTTTCTGTTGGTGTCCTCCGCGAAGAGATCTATGCGTGGCTGGCCACATTCCCTGAAAAGATCTGCTACTATGTCGTCCTGCAGAACCCAGTCTTGATGGTCTGCGAAATGACTACTCAGGGAGTCTGCTTGAGTGTTTTGTTCCCCTGGTAGGTGAACCTCTGTAATGGTGAGATGTCTGGCCAGGAGCCAATGCCAAATCACTTGAGCCTCCAGGGATGATAAGAGGCGAGATCAGGTCCCTCCCTGCTTTTTCAGGTAGTACATAGTGGTCGTATTGTCCGTTAGGACCAATAGGGAGCTGGCCTGAATGGAGTGCTAGAATGTCTTGAGGGCTAGATGCACTGCCTATAGTTCCAGCATATTGATGTAATATACTTGTTCCTTATTCGACCACAGACCCTGTGTTTGAAGAGGACCCATGTGGGCCCCCACCCCCGGAGAGAAGCATCTGTGATCAGTGTCTGTGTTTGCCGGGTCTGATGGAATGGGACTCCAACCAGAAGATTTTTGGGACGAGTCCACCACGGGATGGAAGCCCTTGCTGACTGGGAGAGACTGACTTTGTCGTCCTATTGAGCTGTATGCTGATCCCATCCTGCTGCAAGGGTCGCATTTTCAATCTGGCATTGGGAACTAAGAAGATGAATACACAAAACGAGAGGCAACAGAAATGTAAATTTAGTATAAACGGATGGTCATAAGTTTTGAATGTTGATGCAGAACTTTTCTTTAATATATATTTCCAAACAAGCGCAGCCAATGCGTTTCACCTTGAGAAAGGCTTCATTAGGGCCAATGATCTGAGCCTCTATCAACGCCAGAAAAATTCCAGGTGCACCTTAATCTGTATCGGCGTTATAAAAGGCACATGCACTTCAAAATTAATTTTGAGTGAAAAGATATTTGTTCAGGCGTCGTAATGTCTAACTCCTGATCTGACCAAGGGTGGCGTACATCCAAATGCGTCACACAATTCACAAACCAGTGGTTCTTGATTCCATACTGTATTCTTTAAAACAGTAATCACACAAGAAACAGCTGTAGAAGCCTCTAGTTCCAGGGTCCTTGTAGCTCTGTTACCCCCGTGGCGTCCGACGTTTAAGGCGGACAATCAAACAGTATCGTAATTACTTGGCGATGGAGTCAGTGTCGAGCTCCTGGACTGTTCTCTACACGATGATCGTCTCCTCGACTTGGAATGTGACCCTTGCGAGTCTCTGTGTTTGGACATCAAGTGTCTTTGAACTACCGGCGCCAGTGGAGAAAGGTGCCCTGGTGACCCCAACCTGGGTGTGTGCCTCGACGTTGAGCCGAAACCTGAGGCACTCCTTGTGCCAACACCAAGCAATGCTGGGAAGACGTCGATGGGACCCGGTGTCTTGGCATCAGGCACGGAAGGGATGCCGCCAACGGAGACCGGTGTATCGACGTCGTAAGTCACCCAGACATCAAGTTGACACCAACGGAGACCGATGCCTCGACGTTCACCGTCGCCGGGTTGACGGCAACAGAGGGTGCTGGTCCGACGTCGACTGTCATCGTGATAACGTCTCTTGTGTAGGTGGCGGAAGCCGGCGATGGGATGAAGTCGATTTCACCACTGTTCTCGACGATGAGGGCTTCATAGTGGAGCGGTGCTCCGTTGTCGCTTTCGACACCATTGACAGCGGTGGTAACGTTGATGGAGATACCTGCGACGTCGGTCTACTTTTCTTCGCTGCTGGAGGCATTTACGATGCCGAGCCCGATGCTTATGGAAAACACACAGGAATCTTACTTCTAGAGGCAGATTTTGTTCTCCTTTTCTTATGTTTCGAGGGTGATCTTCCTCTGGATCCAGCAGCAGACTTATGTCTCTCCAAGAGACCATACAGGTGGATTCTCTCTCTATCTTTGAGAGTGTGCCTGGATAAGTTCTTACAATGTTGATAGGTCTCAGGAGCATGTGTCTGAGGGAGACAAAGAATACAGACAGCATGGGTGTCTGTTTTAGCCTTCTTTTTGCCACAAGAAGGACAAGGATCAAACAAGGAAGGAATCTTTTGACAGAACAAATAGCTAAATTCTGTCAGAAAATTATAGTTCCTCACTCTAACAGGTATAAGACGTCGAGTGAAAAAGGAACTACCAAAAATCTGTGATACATTTCTGACAAAAAAGCAAGAGCTCTAACTCCAGGGTTCTGACTGAAGGAGCAGGAAAGAAAAACTGACCTAACTGTCACCCCTAAGGCATGATGGGAGGCAAGGGGTCATGACTGCATTAAAGGCACGGTGCCAGTTCTTTCATTTTTACTTCTGTTGTGTGTTTCCAATGCAGTCTATGGGCTAACAATGCCTATCCTGTTCCATTTCAATTTCCACAGTTCAATAAAGAAAGTATGAATTGTCTCTTTGCTTACCTGATTTTCTTCCTATAATTGAAATTAAGAGAATTAAAAGTAGATATATGCTTATTGAAACAAATGCAAATTATAGAAGCATTGTTTAGCCTTGTTGTGGTTAAGGCTGCATTTTTTTTAATTATGAAAGAATGATATATATATGAAGTTATATTACCTACTGGCAGACGCCAGTAGGTAGTTCTAATTAGGACCATGTTTCCATAGGCAAAGCATTGTTTGACTTGGCTATAACTTTGGTGTCGTTTGACCAATCTTCATGAAATTTTCCCCAAAAAGTGTCAAGGTGGGTTCCATTGTCATGGGAAGTTTGGAGGTAATCCGTGCAGTGGGGACCGAGAATTTGGGGCACGAAATAAGGGTGGGTTGGTAATGTTAATTCCCATAGGAACCTTTAGCCACAGCTACAGCCCGAACCGCTTAACAGACTTACACCAAAGTTGGCAGGGAGGTAGATGTCGGTTCAAGGAAGTGCCTTTTGATTATTTGGTGTAAATCCGTTCAGTCGTTGTTAAGAAATGTAAGTTTCAAATTATGGTGATATCTCTGGCCATGGATATTTCACAGAGGTTTCGCGATGAATCGTGGATGCACGCGCCAATGGGAATGCTCTGATTGGCTGGACGCAACCTGAACAGAACATTGCGCCCCCAATTATGTCTATCGGGAACGGTTCCCGGGGCTGAACATTTGTGTGAAAGCCCACATAAGGGGTCAGGGTGGAGATATTCTGACCCCATGGTTGAGAAATGGGGGTGTTAGTGACACAAGTTATGTGTCGAAAATAGATTGCTTTAATCTTGCGCGATATTCCCGACGACGCGACCACCAGCACTGCCCCCGTGTATCATCGCGGGGACATCGAGACTATTGACGTCATTGCGAATATTGGTGGAAATATAAAAATATATATATATCAGTGAATCATTAATATGCATTGTTATAGAGATATCGAGATTCTGAGAAACGTTTTTATGGAGTTATTTAGATAGTGAGTTATCTACTGTGATGGTTAGACTGCATTACATAGTTATAATTTTTTTATGTGGTGGTGGCTATTGAATTCCTGCTTTTGTTTTCCGTTTTCGCGACGTGTCCTTGGGGGGTCGCAATTACCGCAGCTAACTAAGCATATCCCCATACAGTGGGGTGTACGCCAAGGGTGTGTCCTTGCCCCTACGCATTTTACCCTCTATATAAATGATGTGGTTGACGTCCTGAAAAACTGCAGAAATTACTCCCCTCTACAAAATGGTAATAAGGTACCGATTCTCTTATTTGCAGATGACTCCCTTTTAATTTCCAAGACTCCAATGGGTCTCCAGCTTCTCGTCGACAAATTTACTGATTTTTGTGTGTCACGGGGCTTGGAGCTCAATGCCAATAAAACCAAGTACATGGTTTTTGGCAAGGGAGCTGTTAAAAACTCAATCATACGGGCCGGGGGAGAAGTACTTGAGAGGGTGAGGAGCTTTGATTATTTAGGAGTCAAGGTAATGGGGAATGTGAAGTGGAATGATCAGACAAAGAAAAGTACACTGCTGCTAGAACATAGAGCAAATGCTATTAGCAGGTTGCATAAGCAAACAAGTTCCCATGCAGTATCACTCCTGAGCTGAAGGAATTCAGAGATTGCCTTGTTGAATTGTTGAGCATAAGGGGTGCCAAGTCAATACTCTGGGTTAAATTTCATCTCCGACTGGTTTAACAAGTTGGGATTGACAAGGTTATGGATTAACCAAGAAAGAATGTATGAGACCGACCTTAACATCATAAAATCTAGTTATTGGACTTACATCCAAGACATCCGTTTAAATAATTATTCAATTGGTAAATTAACAAACAGATTTTTAGACATAAAGCCGTTTTCTCGTTACGAGGATTTTTTAGATTTTATTTTATTTCTTCCCCTCTAGCCAAAAGTCTCTATATCTGTTTTCGATTTGGCGCCGCCCTCCCCTTGAGATCAGTAACGAGTCAATGGCACAAGGCCCCCGGTATTAACACTTGTCCGGCATGTGGCCTGGCAGATTGAAGATGAGGCTCACATATTATTCTTCTGTCCGAGTTACCATGTCCCATGCCGGAAATGGATTATTCCTGTATGCCAAAATCTGAAATTAACAAAATACATAGTGGCCCTCAGAATATTAAGGAGTGACACCACTCCAGTAATAGCTATTGCTACGAGCAAATTTTTACTTGCGGTATGGCATAAACGTGGTAGACTATTGACTGTGCCCATAAATGACTAGATCAAAAAAATGTAATGACTGTTTTTATCTCATTTATATTGTTTTTATACATACAGCTGGAAGTTAGTTTTTATGTATTTATTGCTTGATTTGCACACAGTTTTGCCTAATTCTTGCTCCCATTTTACACATTAGTAATGGCTAAAGTAGATGATCAGTGTTGTTCTTAATGAATTGTGCTATGACATGTGATGAAATGGTTCTATGATATATCTTTTGTAATGTTTTTATATATGTGCACTTTGACGGTACTTGGTTACCGAATAAAGATCATTACTACTACTACCGATGTCATCACGATCTCCGGAGTCACCATGAAAATATAAAATAGGTTTTAGAGATGGTTTTTATAGAAACTCTCTTGAAAAACATAAGTTTAGAGAATACTGTAAAAAAACCCTGGTGTGTAAAATAGTGTAGTATGTGTGTATATATGTATTTTTGACTTTATGGAAAAGGCGCCATCGTCGCAGTTAACGATGTCATCACGACGTCCCCGAATAACCGTGAAGACGGAAAATAGGTCTGAAAGATGGTTTTTAAAGAAACTTAGTAAAAAAATATGAGTTTAAACATGCTTTGAAAGAAGTATGTATATAGTAATATGTGTAGTGCAATGTTCGGCATGGATTTTTTGACATATTATTTTTGGATGTGTTGGTGGCCATTGAATGTCTGCTTTTGTTTTACGCTTTCGCAACGTGTCCGGGAAAATCGCGATTACCGTCATCATCGCGGTCTCCAGAGTCACCGCGAAAACGGAAAATAGGTTTTAGAGATGGTTGTTCTAGAAATACACTAGAAAAACATGAGTTTGAAGTGTACAGTAATAAACCCCTCGTGTGTAAAATACTGTAATATGTGTGCATATCTGTGTTTTGACTTTATGGAAAAGGCGTGACCGTCGCGGTTAATGACGTCATCGCGACATCCCGAATAACCTCGAAAATGAAAAATAGGTCTAAAAGATGGTTTTTAAAGAAACTTAGTAGAAAAATATGAATTTAAACATGCTTTGAAAGAAGTATGTATATAGTAATATGTGTAGGGTATTGCTCAGAATGGATTTTTTTATATAATATTTTTGGATGTGTTGTTAGTCATTAAATGTCTGCTTTTGTTTTCCATTTTCGCAACATGTCCGCGGAGATCATGACATCGTCGTGAATATAAAAAATTTAAAGAAAAAAAAACAACGCTTATTAATCCACTGAAGAAAATACAAGCTTATAAAAAATACCCTTATAGAGCCATTTTAAATTGAACATACAATTTAAAAACCTTAAAAATGCAATAAACTAATCATCCAGGGACATCTTAAGGATTTTGGGGGCCCTGGGCCAAACATATTTTGGGGGCCCCTGTTCGGAACAGCTTTGAATTTATGATCCAATTTCAGCTCTTTCAAGCCCTCAGTGGCCAGGTCACTGAGAGTATACAGGCACCCTCGTCCAAATTGTAAATGTGTTTTCATATAATATTCGGGATAGTGTGTTTTCAATATTGTAACACAGTAGCACCTCACTAAAGCTCCTACAAATAATCTCTGTGACCCCCTCCCATTTCTCATATGTGAGGTCCCGTATTGATCTAAAAGAAACTTTTTTTATAGATGTTGCATGAAACATAAACACAACATTTCTCTGCAAAATGTCTATAATAGATTGTCAGACATCACCCACATTAAACATAAATGAAAGAAAAACAGTATTTAAAATAATCTGTTTAAGAAATATTCAAGGTCATCAGGGATATATTCTCTGCAGAACAGAGCTGGCTCTATCAGGGGGCCCCCTGAAGGTTTGGGGCCCTGGGCCAGAGCCCACTTTGCCCATGCCTTAAAACGTCTCTGAAATCATAGGTTACATTGACATTATAGTTGGGAAACAAAATTTGAAAAACCTTAGAAATTCATTGAAAAAAACAAAGTTTACAGGGACGTTATAGTGAGGATTTAGCATTTAAAAAACCTTAGAAATTCACTGAAAAAAACAAAGGTTACAGGTGCGTTATAGTTAGGAAATACAATTTTAAAAAAACTTAGTAATTCAGCGAAAAAAACAAAGGTTACAGGGACGTTATAGTTAGGCTGCTATTTCACTCGTACAAAACCAGAGAAATTCAGCAGTTATAGTTAGCTGAGCTAACTATAACTCATGCCCCCGCAATGCACTGCTTATGACCTCACATATTACATCACTCATGGCATAGGGACAACATTGTCAAATTTAATAAGCCATGCACGTTTTGCAGTAACCCTGACCATAGGTCATGCTTTGCAGATACAGTCCACAGGTGGTATTTGTCCAGGCTATGCTCACAGGGTCCCTGCCTGTTAAATATTTAGGGGCCGATTCCGATTCGGGCCGGAAATCTCTCCGACCGAGCCGGACCCGGAGAGATTTCCGACCGAATCGGACCCTAGCAGTCCGACCGAACGAGTACGATGCGTTCGCATGCTATCGGACTCGATTCGGTCGGACTCCCATTGAAGTCAATGGGAGCATGTCGTACAACGCGTACGCGGGCTCCCATTGACTCAATGGGTACGAGGCGGACAAGGGCGCCCCCTACAGCGTGTACGCGGCAAAGCGACTCGCGCCGTACACGCACAGGTAGGGGGGACCCATGGGTCCCCCCTGTGTGCGACTCGCGTGGCTACGCGTACATGGGGGTCCAACACGGACCCCCGAAGTACGGCTCCGACTGCTCTTTCGAGCCGGACGGCGCGTGTCGGTCGGACTGCTCGTGGCGCGCATCGTACTTACCCGGCCGGGGAACGTCTCCATTGCGCGGTGCGAGTCGTGTCCGAGCGAGTCGGTCGGTGCGGTTAGACCCGGGAACGAGTCGGTCAGAGCGGTCGGGACGCCCGGACGAGTCGGTCGGCGATTTCGCAATGTACTCGCTCGCCCGGACGCGCGTACGAATCGTTCGGGAAATAGGGCTCCGAATCGGATCCGGTTAAGCCGAATCCGATTCGGAGCCCTACCGGCCGAGATCGGAATCGGCCCCTTAGTATTTTAGTAAGTGCAGTATCCCAGCCAACAGGTTTGGAAGGTGATTTTAAGGCCGAGAACACAACTGGCACATTATCAACACTTTTTCACATTATCTTTTGGGTATGGACTGATTTACACCAAACTAAAAATAGTGTATCCAGTTTAATAGAAGGTTTGCTGCTAACTGTCCTTTGCATAATCCTTGGGAATTTGAATGAAATATACAGCTTTTAGCCCTTGCCTTTTGTGCCAAACTGTGGCCAGGCTGGCCCCCAGAGGTAGTACTCCCTCCCCTCAAATGACAATCACTAGAGCGGGGTTCTGCTATTTGGCAATATAGAGATAAGTCCCTCTAAACAGGATTTTTTAGACAGAAATATGGAAGTAATCTATCAAATGTTTGTTCAGGATATGGGCCACTGGAGGCACTTGCCCCTCTCTACCATTGGAAGGGCAGCCCTCTTCAAGATGATTACTTTGCCTAAATTTTTATACGTGCAGCAAAACACCCCATGGCCGGTGCCAAGAGTTTTTAAAAAAAGTACACAGCATGCTCCGAACCCTGCATTTGGATGGAGGTCCTCTATGCACTGCCATGAACATATTGCAGAGGAATGTATACAATGGGGGTATTTCGCTCCCTGACCGTAGAACATATTATTGGGCCTCACAGGTCCAGGCAGCCAACGATTGGTGCTTTTCCCTGGGATCCGATCCAGGAACACGGCAGGAGAGGTCGACAATGGAGGGCAAATCCCATTTGCATTACATTTACGGGCAGAGGTTCTGCTCACGGCTGTTGGGACCCACATGAGGAGGCCTTGGATAAGGCAGCAGCCTACATCGGTTGGAGGGGCAGACTCTTCCTATTCACCCCGATGTGGATCGGCGACTCTCTGAGAAAGTTCAGGAAGCTTCGCAGGCTGATTCTGTAGGACCAGATTGAGATCTCTACACTCTAGGATCTGGGAGGAAGGTAGGGATTACATCCTTTCAGGAACTATAGGCTGAATACGACCTCCACAACACACAGGTCTTTCAATTTATCCAAATATGTCCCGCCCTGCAGGTGGAGGGTATACAGTGGTATTAGTTGGAAGACAGTAGCCCCCTTGAAAGGAGGATACTTCAGGATGACCTGCCATCTAGGGCCATTTCCTTAACGTATTGCACCCCCCTAAACAACAGACCGGACAACCTAAGGCCACTGACAGCCAGTTGGGTAGAGGACTTGGGCCCCATGGAAGATGTAGATTGGGAGGCGGCGTTGATGCATCGATGAGAAGTGGCCATAAAAACTAGTTATAGGCTTAATCAACTCAGGGTCCTGCATAGGAAGTACGACTCCAGACCATGGCTGTGCGCGATAGGCCGGACAGGGAACCCCAATTGTGTGAGGTGTGGGAAGGAGAGGAGCACCTTCATTCATATTCTCTGGTCCTGCCCACACATACAGATATACCGAAAGGGGGTAGTTGCCGAGTTGACAGGGGTCTTGGGGGCCAACATCCCATTTATATCGCAGTTTACACTTTCAGGAATAGCGGGAGATGTTGGCATCCCCAGGCGGCAGCTCATATTCTGTGTACTGGGCTTCTGTGTATCCAAAAGGGACATCGCCAGTAAATGGAGGGTCCCTGACCCTCCCACGAGGGCCCAGTGGCAAAAGGGTATGATGCGCTGTATGGAAGCAGAAAGAGTGCTATATTAAGCTAGGGGCTGCCCGAGGAAATTTCAGCGAGTGTGGGGACAATGAGGGGCACACCACAGCCTGAATTGGACTAACATGGCCCCCTCAGGGTGCCCCCGGGAAGAGGGGTGCACCAAGACAATGGAGGAGAGGGGAAACCTCGGTTGTGGGGGAGGGACCCAGCTAAGACATATCCCGTGACTTAGTAAAGTGGTCGGTTCATTTATTCACGTGTAATGGTGTTGTGTTGTATTGTTCTTGTGGAACATTAAAATGAACAAAGAGGGTTTTAGAGAAAAAAACTGTTGCCAGGCTATAGCCAGACTAAGCTTTGGGAAATGTACTCCTACTCACTGCACCTAAGGGCACGGCCCATGCTGTTAACATGCACAGGGCACAGTCTTCGATATACTCAGAGTACTCACAGGGTACTGTAGCAAGACATGCCACTCCATACCAGGCGTGGACAGTGCCTTGGGAGTAGTACACTGTAGGAGGTTGGCTTAGTATATGGTGCACACTTATTTAAGTGATGTACCTTGCACTAATCCAGGCAACCCATATGGTGATTTTAGTGGTCTTTGATAAACATAGAAAGCTCTCAAAGTGGTAGCTGTGTAGAGCAGCCTTCAGGCTTATCTTGGCGGAGTGTTAAGCAGCTTGTTTTACCAGTTTAATCTTATAGTGTAAGTTAAGTGAAAAAGAACCACACAGTGTTTATGTAAAAATACGTCTATTTATTATGCAACACTCACTAACACATTGGTATATCTCCTACCTGGAGATATCAACACAATACACCAGAATACTTCAAATGCAATCAGGTAAGTAGAACAAAATACAGTGAACTGCAAAGGAGAACAGGACTTGGACCAGAAGACCCAGAGGAGCCGGGGACCCAAGGAACCATCCAAGATACGTACCCAGGAACCCCACGGAGGCTGTGTGCAGAGTGAGAACACAACAGCGTGATCAATGGAAGTCAATGGATAAGTTGCAGTTGCAGTATTGCAGAAGAAGGCCCTTCCCAGAGGACCCTGAAGAGTTCCCTTGGAAAACGGAAGGTTGGAGAGCCAACCCACCCGTGGGTGCCCTAGGAACCAAGTTACCTAACACCAGGGAAGCCAGGTGCATAGGGGTGAAGAGACTTCGGTAACCTCCGTAGACGACAATGGAAGACTTAGAAGAAGATGCCACTGGAGAAGTCAGTGAATAAGTCCTTTTGAATCCAAGGGTGGATTCTGTAAGTGAAGAACCTTCAAGCTGAGGGAACAGAGTCTATGCCACTCTGGAGCGACCAGGAGGCACGAAGACAAAAGACCCACTGATGTTGGGAGGTTTAGAAGAGTTGACGGTGACCTTGTCGCTGCAGCTGTGAGGACCAGGCAATGCTGGGGAAGACCAGGAGCTGTGCACGAGTTGTCCGACGTCGGTGGATAGGTGGTCGGTGTCTGGCGGGAGCACCAACAAGCGTGGAGACGGAAGAAGGAGCAAGGTTGGGACCAGCAAGGTCCAAGCAACTCACCAACAGCAGGAGAGTCAGAGAAGGTCCCGAGCAAGCAGGGGAACCCACAAAAAAAAGAAGAAGACCCTCAGGAGAACCCACTGGCTGAAGGCACAGGAGTCGCAAGAGGTCCCCGAGCAGCTCACCAAAGATGAAGGCCCACTGTGCAGAGGATGCGGTGAAGACCCTGATCTTCCAGGGAAGATATGCTGGATCTTCTTGGAGCCCAAAGATCTCTGGAGTGCACAGCCAACAAGCCTTGGCAACTCTCAAAATTGCAGAGAGAGGACAGGTCAGACCTCAAGGGATTTGCAGAACCACCACCTGTGTTGCTGAGCCTCGAGAGGTCCGTAGGATGACAGGCGCAGCAGGCCGGTCAGCTTTGTCGTGGTGCCTGCAGATGCAGGAGAGTGACTCCTTCTCTTCAAGGGAGATTATTTCTGGTGTCCCTGGTCTGTTAAAGAACCTGGAAGAGGCATAGACACAGACACAGACGATGAAGAAGACTTGAAGGACAGCAAGACTAGGAGTAGCAGGAGTCTTCCTTGGTGCAATTTCGATTCCAGAAGAAGTCCAAGTGTCCAGACAGTCGAAGAGCGATGTAGTTTCAGGCTTGAGTCTTGTCCCACGACGAATCTAAGGAACCACCCACAGGTAAGCCCTTAAGTACCCTAAGGGAAAGGGTGGAACAACTCAGGGTCCCACCCAGAGGAGGGGAGGATACTCCCATGTCCTTTGTCCAGTTTCGCGCCAGAGCTGGAGCCAAGGGCTTCATGAACTGGCTCAAACTGCAGTATACAAGGAGGGCATCAAATGTGCCCTTCAAAGAAGTCTGGTGGCACTGGCAAGCGCCCCCACCCCAGCCCGATACACTTTGGGGCCACATGTATGTACCTTTTTCAAGGTCGCAAACGGCCCGATTCGAAGAATCGGGCCTTTGCGACCGGAAAAAAGGCTTTTCCAATGTACCAAACCCTATTTTGCGATTCAGTAACCTATTACCGAATCGCAAAATAGGTTAGCGATTCGCTATTAGGAAGGGGGTGTTTAGGGCATACCTTCCTAATACCAAATCGCATCGGTATGTAGGAATGTTTTGTGACTGAAATGCGGTTGCAAAACATTCACATTTTACCACCTACTTCAAGTAGGTGTTAACCCATTCTCAAATAGGAAGAGGTCCCCAAGGGACCCCTTCTCCTCTGAGAATATTTGTAAAAGCATTTTTTAGGAGCAGGAAGTGGTCCCACGGACCTCTGCCTACTCTAAAAAATGCAAAGAAACTTTTTTTTTAAACACATCCCGTTTTCCTTTAAGGAAAACGGGCTGCATTTAAAAAAAGATTGCTTTATTTAAAAGCAATCACAGATATCGTGGTCTACTGACCACAGCAGGCCACCACCATCCCCATGATTTTAGCGATTCCTAGGGGGTCGTAAATTGCGATCTACCTCATTAATATTAATGAGGTAGGTCGATTTGCAACCCCCTAGGAATCGCTAAATCAAACTCTATGAGTTTCATACATTTGTAATAGCAATTACCTAATTGCGGTATCGCAGAAAATCGCAATTAGGTAATCGTTATTACAAATGTTGATACATGTGGCCCTAAGCCTGTCTGGGAGGTGGTCACACCTCCCTGTGACAGGAGACCTATTGTTATACCTTCCCCTGCTCGAACTCAGCTCAGCAGCAGGAGGGCAGAATCAGACCCTGAAAGGCTGTTACCGGGAGTACAGGGGGTTACCCAAGAGAGCCCCCCAGTATATGGGATCATACTTCCAACACTGGAATCGATGCTGAGGTACGATTCCAACATGTTTGATACCAAACATGGCCGGGTTTGGTGTAGCTACTATATATTTAGAAATCTCGTAATGACTGATGTCCACTATATGTAATAAAATGGCTGACCGCACTTAAAAAGTCTGGAGAATTGACTCCGGGTTAGTAGGGGTGTCCTGCTCATGCAGGGGTACCCTCACACTTCTAACCAAGCACCTGGCCCTCAGGACTGAAGAGCCTGCCAAAGGGGTGACTTATTGGTTTTAAGTGCAGTGACGTAAGATATAAGGAATCTGTCGTGAGAGGTGCAAGCACCAACACAAACAGGCTGCAATGACAGGCCTGTAGTCACAGTTTAAGTGGAATCCCATGGGTGGCACATACATGCTGCAGCGCATGGGATACCCCAGGTGTACCTATGCCCTGGGTAACTTAGTACCATATACTAGGGACTTAAAAGGGCGCTCCAGTAGCCAATTTTGGATGCACAAAAGTACTTACCATGGTCAATTTAGGGAGAAAGCACAGTGACTTGGGTCCTGATTAGCAGGATCCCAGATAGCCTAGGGCAAAAACATACTGACACCAAGCAAAAATTGGTGGTAACCATGAAAGCAGATCCTACTTTCCTACATACACTACCTGCAATAATGGGTGGACATTATTTTAACTATTGCACTTGGGCACTGCACACAGCTTGAAGGTAGGGTGTGCTATGTACATTATTTCTGATTTACATCATGTTGCATGGGTTTTTCATAGGACTTGAACTCTGGTCGTGTTTTGAGGGCTCTCTATTCCTTAGGAGACCAATTTCTCACAATCATGTTTCTTACCACATAGTACTTCTGAATTCATGACCTTTCAGAACATTTTTGGTGTTAGGAAAAGATCAGCTTCTATATGAAATTTAATGAAGGGATTCGCCAATTTGTACGTGCTTCCAGTATTGGTACATTGCATAACCGAGTCGCAGAGAGATATATTTAATGTATAGTTAGTTATTAATAAATTGTAGATCTCCTGGTTTTACAACAGGAACTTGGCTACTGTCAACATTTCCCCTGCGCAAAGGACCAAACACAGAAAACATCTGGCATTTGAATAGTTTCTCATTTTACTTGCACTTCGTATATCTGGAGAAAAAAAAATCACCTGTTCAATTTGTTTGATCCACACTTTCATACAAGTCTCGATTCTTTCCAGGGCCTCAGTGCTATTCACAACAGCTATATAGTCAGTAGGACCCTTCAAGCTTTTCAAGTCAAATGTCGTACATTTTTCCAGGTTAACCTTTGTAGAAAAACGGAGTAAAAACAATGTTAGTAGTGAAAACTAAACGACCAGATGTGTCAGCCCTCTTACGTACATGTGCTGAAGTAAAGTGTTAAACAATATAATTGTTTTTCTGTCTTATTTATAAATGTAAGCAGTTGTTTTACTAGAGAATGTTTCAACGCGAAAATTGCAATGTACTTTTTTTCATTTTAATTATTTGTATTAATGAAAGTATACTTCCAATTTGAAATTCGAGGAAATCATTTTATATATATACATATTCGCATTACTAGTCGAACAGTGAACGGTTTGGAATTAAAGGATTTCTCAACTGACTGAAAGGAAAATGCAATCCAAAACTGTTCCACTTTGGCTGTAGGTTGAACCGAGGGACTAAATGGCCCAACACTCCGAGGTAAAAGTCAGAAGTAAATTAAGACGGAATTGTAGGCCACATGAATCAACATTTGGAATAGCGATTACCTAATTGCGATTTTCAGCGAATCACAATTAGGTAATCGCTATTCCAAATGTATGAAACTCTATGAGTTTCATTTATCAATTTGTAGGGGCTCGCAAATGGAAGTACCTCATTATTATTAATGAGGTAGTTCGCAATTTGCGACCCCCTAGGAATTGCTAAAATCCAGGGCGGTGCGATCGGTGCCACTGCACCGGGCGTTGACTTGGGGTGGGGGGCGTCATTTTTGAAAATGTAAATTTTCATTTTAAAAGCACCTGCTGCCGCCTTCCTGGCCTCCAGCAATTTTCAGACATCAAGTAAAATGTCAAGATAACTCTGGTGATTAATTGTCTTTCTGGAAAGAGACCGGAGGTTTGTCTAGTAGAAGTTTTGAGTCATACTAAGGTAGCGCAGAGGGTTAAAATGCCTGCTGCTAAGAACGTGTACCATGCAGATCCCAGAGTGCATATAATGTAAATAGGTCAGTGGGTTACTGCTTCTGTGAAAGAGCTCTTTTTGTAACTTGTCGTTTATAAGTCAAAATCCTAATATAGAACATTGAGCTATTAACTGTCATCAAAAAGCTGCATGCCAACTGCAAGGTATATGTTAGAGCTATATTTTTTTTGCCCAGTCTTTCATCATCCTAATCTTGTGAAAAGGGTTCATTTGGGTAGAAAACAATTCTCATTATTAAAGAGAAGCCCTAACAATGATGTTACGTTTTAAATTCTGAATGCTTTTCCAAAATAAGGACTCAAAGTATATTGCCTACCTGTATCGATGACATGTCACTCCTACACTACACCTTGTAGTCCTGTCTGTTGTAACATTTCCTATACACTGATTTACACACATATGATTGTCTCTGTGCAATGTGTGTGTGGTGTAAAGTGCTCTGACACCTTACAGTGGAATGAGTAGTGCTATAAAACTAAATGAATCTGAGAGACACTGGTTATGGAGACTTGAGGGGAACTGTTAAAGGGTGCTAGTGAGGGAATCTGTGGCAGAGGTGGCCATTGGGGGGGCGCCAACAGACATTGTTGCACAGGGCGCCACCAGTGTTAAAGCCGGCCCTGCTAAAATCACAGGGATGGTGGCTTGCTGTGGTCATCAGACCACCATGTCAGGGCTTGTTTTTCAATAAAGCAATCTTTTTTTTAAATGCGGCCTTTTTTCCTTAAAGGAAAACGGTTTGCATTTAAAAAAGAAAAATTAAAAGATTTCTTTTCAATTTTTAAGAGCAGGCAGTGGTCCGTTGGACTACTGCCTGCTCTTAAAAAACGTTTTCACCACCATTCCCAAAGGAGAAGGGGTCCCTTGGGGACCCCTTTCCATTTGCGAATGGGTTACCACCAACTTGAAGTGGGTGGTAAATTGCGAATGTTTTGCGACCGCATTCACGGCCACAAAACATTCATACATACCGCTGCGATTCCCTATTTGGAAGGGACGCCCTAAACATGCCCCTTCCAAACAGCAAATAGCTAACCCATTTTGCGATTCGGTAACAAATTACCGAATCGCTAAATATGGTTTGACACATGTAAAAAGCTTTTTCTTGCGATCGCAAACGGGCTAATTCTGCGAATATGCCCTTTTGAGAACGCAAAATTGGTTGATACATGCGGCCTTGTGACCGTTAAACAATTGCTTTTGAAATATTAAACTGTCACAGAATAATGACCATCTAGAAAAAAGTAATGCAAACCTTCTCCTCGAGGCTTTGCTGAGCTCCTGATAAGACGCTTACAAATCCCTCCAGTGAATTGAGAAAGTCTTGCCTAATACTTGCTGAACGCTGGGGCCCACTCGCATCACCCCAGCCATGGTCCATTGTCTTTAGGGCCGGAATGTAAATTTCAGAAAGCAGGTTTTCCACACTTTTTAAGAGTCCATTTTGAGCTGTGTCCAACATGTTGAAATTCACCTCCTGGAAAAAACAAAGTAACGTGTGAGCTGAACCAGGCCAAATCTAAAAAGTGAGTGCAAACTACTGTTAAATTTTACTGAACTTTAATGACTCGTACTAAAGTATTTGAACACTCAATTTTCCAACATTTACAATTTTCAATATATGCTCAATTTAGAGATTTAAGAGGCTGGAGGAATGTTTGTGTCGTATATTGTATCATAAATTCTTTTTCATAGCTGCCAAGGTTTCAGATTGCTATGTGTGACATTTTCATAATTTCAGTGTATTTATGAGTGACATTCAATGACTATGAGTGACACTCTCTCACGAGCCAAAATCAAGAAATGAAGACGAGGGTAACACGAATATCAGAAATTACACCCATTGGAGCAACGAGAAACTCTGAGATCATCTTAACACAGCTGCAAAACACCAGAAATAGAAGGGCACCTACGAGTTGACACACACATGGGCATATGTACAAGGGAAGTGGCGGAGTGAGGCGTTAGCCTTCCAGGCTTAACGCCTCACTCCGCCACTTTCAGAAACGCAGGGCTGCACCATATTTACAAGAATATGGTGCATCCCTGCGTTTCCCCCTGCGATGGCGCTAAACTTAGCAGCCTAGCGCCAACGCAGGTACCCTTGCACAATAGTGCAAGGGTGTCTGCGTGCAGGGGAAGATTGTTTATATGCAGGAAGGTCCACCTTCCTGCACATAAACAATCTTTAAATGCAGTTTTGTAAATTAATGCAGCACACATAGAAGTTGCAAAACGGCATTTTTAAAAAATGATTGTTTATGTGTAGGAAGGGGGACCTTCCTGTACATAAACAATCATTGGCCTTTTGCTGTTTTCATGTGTGCTGCACAACGCAGCACACATGAAAACAGCAAAAACTAGGAGAAATGTTTAATTTCTCCTCGTTGCGCCAGGGTAAGACCAGGTTTTCCCTGGTCTTAATTCTGGTGCTGCCTCCTATTTACGCCGCCCTTGTAAATAGGGGGCAGCGTCAGAATCAATGGATGTTGCGGTGGAACGCCCACAGCAACAGCCATTGCCCTCCCTTTTCACACTAAGCATAGCGTGAAAGGGGGCCTTATTTACAAGGCAGCGTTAAGCCATGTTAAGTGGCTCAACGCTGCCTTGTTAATAAGGCGAAGCCCCTATCGCCACAGGAACGTCCTAAAAAGTGACATTCCCATGGCAATAGGGGCTTGTAAATATACCCCAGAGAGTCTGTCCATTCTCTCCACGTGGGATCTGACTGTCCAGAGATGAGTCAGCCTGTCGTGACTAGTAATTATCATAATTTATTAGCAGGCTGAGGCAGCTTAGATCCAGCATGTGAGAGAGGCCCCCCAGTACGGGATCTCTGCTGCCTCAGCCTGCTAATAAATTATGATAATTACTAGTCACAACAGGATGTCAGAGTGAGGCTGCAGCACCGGGCAAGCCTAAGGAGACAGAGGCTGCACATTCAGAAAAAGTTAATTCAATTATGAATTTATTACGGATTGACTCCGGAGCTTGGATTTTACACAGTCCCTATGACTTCAGTGAGTAGCATTGATGGCAGCACCAGGCCACTCTAAAAATTGTTGCAGTGCCACAGTTTGCACTCCTGCGGCATTAGGGGCCTACAAGCTGTCTGTTATGTTGTGGGAGTTTGTGCCTGCTGGTGAGCTCATGGGGTTCCAGGGCTCGTGTCCTCGAGTTGCGGAATGCTATGAGGTCACCAGGGGACAGATGATACGAAGCTGGGAGGAGGTGGATGTACGTTGTCTCTTCAGCACTGTGTATTGGGTTCAAGTCAAGAATAAAGCATTTTTTGAGACTGCTGTGCCGGGTTCATCATTCGTAATAACCCAGGTCAAACAGGATTACTTTAGAAGCCATCCCAGAGTCATTGGATGATCAGCCAACTACTTTAGAAGTCATATTCTCATCATCCGACATCATCAAGCTCTTGAAGTCATCAGCATGTTTCCCTGATGATTTGAGGAGGACTTGAAAATGACCATCTGATTACTTCAGAAGCTGCGATCTTCCTGATGATTTTAGGATGACTTAGAAATGAGTATTTAATGACTTCACTTGACTAGTTCATTTCTGAGGATTTGAAGTTTATTTGAAAATGAGTCTCAGATTACTTTTCAAGCAGTAACAAAGAAAATGTGTTCCTGATTTACACATGATGCGCTGTTTATTTTATGATTGTAACGTTTTCTTTTGTTTTATTAAAAATGTTCAACCATTCAAATTATTTCAGAATTATGTATCAATTACTGCACATCCAACTCTATTTAGATATCCGATTAATTATACATTACATATGGTATCAAGTACCTGTTGAAGTACATTATGTGCATATCGCTATGTCTAAATAGAGGACCTAGGTTGGAGGCCAAATCCCTGTTAATTCTGCACTCCTGATGCTAAAGGAAGCCTGAGGTATCATTAACCCTGGCAGTGCAGAATTAACTCTCCCTATACCAGGCATTGATAATGAGAACCATATGACAAGGAGGTTTCAAAACATAAAATAACCCCCTTAAACTGTGCAACAGTCTTACACACACCTCAGCAGATCCTTGAACACAATCATCCCCCACACACAATACTCCACACAACTAGAGGAAATTGCGCATCATAAACAGAGTGCATCACGATTTTCACAAAACCACCGTTTTTAGATTTGGGACGCACATAGCTTGCACCTGATTTGAAACTCATAGCAGCACTTAAAATTAGCGTGTGTTTTCTAGAAGACAGCGTTCTAGTATTCAAAGTAAAATAACAGGCTGTGCTGAGCACCTCACCGGCATTCGAATATTTCCATGGTGTTGGCATGGTTTTTTTTTTGTTGTTTTTTTTACATAGCGCGAACTCGACCCGAAGGTATCAGAGCGCTTGAGCACCAGCTGCATTACAGACGGACACATTCATTTAAGGCATGGGGAGAATAAGTGTTTTGCGCAGTCACGGGATGTTTGAGCATCCCTGCCGAGACTTGCACCTTCCGAGGTTTCAACGTCAGCTTCCCTAGCCGTTAAGCCACACTCTCTCCCTCTACGATAGCTAAGTGAACTGCCTTAAGTAAGAAAACATGTTACAGTGTTTGAAAAAGCTAGGTTATGCTCTTGTGTGTAAAGATGTCTTGGTACAAGCACCATTTGTTTCCTCAAATGCTTGTTGCATTGGGTGGGGGGGGGAGGTGTTAAAGGTCCCTGACACATTCTTGCAACTCGGAGCATATATCAGGCACAAATGCTCCTTTGTTAAAACGTGGCTCATCCCTGCATTGCTTTACATCGCTATGAAGTAACTCCGAAGGGACGGGTGTGAGTAGGGGCTTTGCCTGCCCTCCAGAGAAGCTAAAGTTGACAGGTATGTTTATGGTCTGGAAACAAACTGACGGCTTTAGATTCAGCCACCGCTTAATATGGGTTTAAACCCTCAGACGTTGTTCTTTGCAGGGCTGCACGTCACTGCATGGAGAGCATTTGGTTTAAAGACGCGAGGTTCCTCCTCTATGCACTCATTTTTTAATTGGTTCGGTGCCTCCTGCGTGATATGCAGTATGCAGTGCACTATGATGCATGTGGAGAACAGATCAACCAAGTTTATGTAAGGTCACAACAAGAACATGGTAATATTGTTTTTAGACTTAATCTTCCCCATTCATGACAGGTTGAATGCTTGGTGCATTCTGGGTGTTTGAGTCCAAAACAGTAAGTAAGTAAGTAATACTTTATTGTTGATTAATAAAAATCATTACAATCAAGAGTAAAATACAACCGGTTAAGAGCATTATTTTTTGCTGATAGAGCACATATGCAACTTTATACTGAAAAGTTAGCAGCTATGATTAAAAGTGCCTGTGCCAATCGATAATTGAAGTACAATTGTGCAAAGACTTATATTTAGCAGCGATAATTAAAGTGCAGTTGTGCAGAATCGAACGGCTGGAGGACATTTTCAAAACTGTTGTTAAAAATAAATTGTTTTCTCCTTGGCAGAACGGACCCACACAATACAGATAACTGTGCATGTGTTAAGATATGACCAGTTGTTGCGAACAATTAAACATTTTTTTTTTAAACCATTTAAAAATCTCGAATTTGTTTTCCCAATTATTATAAACAATTTAAAACCTTTTAGAACAAGACTTTAGGAACAATTTTCGTTTTAGCATTAATGGGGTTAGCGGCATGTTCCTGCAATAACAATCATTATCAGTCTAGGCAGGCGATTGATGTTGGGAATCGCACTTGGTTAGTAGCTTCTTTTCTACAATAAAAATGAACTTTACAAATTGTGAGGTCAGGCGGGGCATATTCCCAGTAAGACAGGCTATAATAGCTTGTCGACATGTTCTCACCCCTAATTCATTAAAGATGGGTTTCAACAGAGTCTTCCGCTCTTCTAACAGTTGAGGGCACGTAGTTACAATATGTATTAAAGATTCATTATAGAAACCACATAACCTACAGTTTTTTGTGGACCAGTTTTTTTCCCATATAGGAATTCCGTCCTTTGAGGGATATCTCCCAAACCGTAACAACATAAATTTGTTCCTTAAAAATGGTTTTAAATGGGTCATGAGATTTGATTGAGGTTCTAATTTGTTAAATGAGTTAATAACTGACCAGGAGTGACTCTTTTTTGCGAGCTCATCCTTATCTAAAAGACTCGATAAAAGAGTGACAGAACGATTTATTATCTGCTTGTAAACCACTTTACTCCTGACTTCTTCTTCAAAGAGTGGACACTTAAAATTGTTTAAACTCTCTCTTAGATAGGCTCTCCAACTCCTAGCATGCTCATACCTCATTATCTCCTGCCAACATTGGTTTGCAAGGGTGCCCTGGTCTGAATGAAACAAGGAATATAACGATTTTAAAAAGGCAGATTGCCGTACCAGAGGTTGCCTTTTCAGACCAAATTCCAATCTGACATTGGCATGCCCCATATATCTAGGGACCCCAAAGACAGATTTAAAAACTTTTATTTGTAGGTCATCAAGGATTTTCGCGACTTTCCCACGAAAAATCATTGAACCATAAGCCAGGGAAGGGATCAGCTTTGCTTTCATAACCTTTAGTAGATGTTCATGGTTTGGACAAGACAACTTATCCCTCAACTTTCTAAAAGCAAAGGACAAAGCTGTCCATAACAGTAAAGCTCCGGATTGTAATGTATTGTAGGCAAACTGTCAGGCATGGGCACTTATCAGATCATATGGCTGCATCGCTCGCCAGTCACTCAGATTTCCTTTTTTTGACCCAATTACACTATTCTTGTGTACCCCACGCATAGCACAAAACAATAGAAATAGTGTAGACATTTCAAAAAACAGTCGAGAGAAATAAATTAGCGCATTAACTTAATATAAGTAAGGACATTTAAATGTAACCCACATAAAACAAGAGTACTTTAGAGGCTTTGGTGTTACTGTCAGAGATGCCGACTTTGGAATGGGGAACCAGGTTCAAGTCTCAGTGTCGACTTAACGTCCTGTTATTGTGTGCAAATCACTCTCCCCCTGCTTGAAAAAATTAATGTGGTCTTGTGTAATGTAACAGGTGTTAATGAAAAGCACTACAGTATCTTAAGGGCGAATTAGCAATATATAAAACTGCACAAACATAAATTTTGGTGAAAAAAAAATTGAATTCCCTGGTTTAAATAGGAGCGCTGCATTCCAGCATCTCTGTCCTCGCAGCGCTCACCTGTGCGCACAACAACTGACCCATACCAAAAGTTGTGTCCAAGCATGCCTCTAAATCCCTTTCATACGCACATCCGGTGGCGCCGGAAGTTACGTCACCTACTAGTGCCAGCCAACGTTTGTGGGCACACGCTAGAGTATTATGGGGAATCAAAGAGGACCATGAAAAAGAGAATAGGGGTGCTACTTTACAGCGTGCAGACTACTTCAAGATCGAGTCTCATCAGTCCTTGCTGACCTAGAGATTCTGCTAGGTAAAATCGTCAGCGCCAAATTGATGTTCAGTAGATTGTGTCGGGTAATGATTGTGTGTTGTTTTGTTTGTTTTGGAAATGCGTGTCTTTTAATAAATATTGTTTCACTCCTGCGCAACAGCGTACTAGTAATGTATCTGTATTTGTCCACATTTAACAAAACCGTGTGCGTCTTTCACTTTTTCGAACTTCCTCTTCTGTAAGCGGATGTACTGTTCAAAGGAAACAAATTGTGGGTTAGGTTAACTCGCAGTGTCTGTATACAAGCTTAACACAACCTCCCCCCCCCCCCATGCCACTAATTTAATAGGCATGACTGCGTTTTTTCGGCAATCCCGCCACAAACTATTTTTGCAATGGAGTGTTTGGATTTTTTCTAGGGCCTGTATCGCTGCCCTAGAAAAAATCGTTTTTGCGTTAAACCTTCTGATATAGCCCGCCGCCCGCCTGTTCTCAACTGGCACAGGGTCTACCCTCGGCAAAGCTATGGAATGCTGTTTGGTCTGTCAGTAGACCGAGACCTACTCGGCATTATGGGACCACCAGCAATAAATCTGGTCAGTAATGGTGGCAAAATTGTGTATGATGTTCCATTCGCTCCGTTTACAGCTGGTATTTCAGTTTTTAGAGGGCCATGTGCAACACTTCTTATCTTCTTTTTTTTGCAGTTTTATATAGCGCAAGCCTGACCCGAAGTTATCGGAGTGCTAACATGCGCACCAGTTCCATTCATTTTTGGTAGGCACGGGGAGATTAAGTGATTTGCCCAGAATCACAGGATGCTGAGCCGAGGCTCGAACCTGGTCCCCCAGCTCCAAATTTTGCAGTTCTGGCTGTTACGCCCCATCGTTTTATTGAACGGATGTGATAAATTACAGAAAGAAATTAGGTTCTTGCTCCCCACTCAAGGCATTTGTCTCGAAGACGTGCTGTTTTTTAGTCTTGCTTCCGCTTTGGGGAGGGGGGGGGGGGGTGAGTGCTGATCTCAGTCACCGGATCCTGGCAGTTCCTGCAGTCCCTGCTCACTTTTCACAAAATAGACCAGGCAGCTGTTTCTATAGTCTCTGATGCGAAGTATTTAAAATTACAACTGTGCCAAAATACATACATTGAAAATATTTATGTAAGTGTTGAAGTGGTTTGGAAAAAAAGTGTTGGAATATTTTTAGACGTGTACACAATTTTGGGTCCTTTTCGCCTGTGTTCTCTCAGCTTGTTGTTTCTCATCTTCACATTCTAACTACACTTTCTATTGGTCACATCTTATAAGCGACTTTTACTTAGAGGTATAGTCAAGGCCTCTGGAATTAAGCGATTTTTCGGCTGCATTGTTTTCTGTATAATTATAGATTTTCCACATATGCCACACAAATCATCATCTGCTGCATAATTTACAGATATTACTGAACAATTGCTTCTAGCTCAAAACTTAGTAAAACATGCCAACATGTGTTGCTGTCCAACAGAAAGCACTTCTCAGAGGTTGAAGGTTACTTTTCTGTTGCTCACTGCTGCATTTGACAGCATATTTGGGGGGGGGGTGCTAGTATCTTAGCTCAGTCAGGGACACTAATAAGGAAACCTAAATGTAATAACGCTCGAGGTCAAGGACCGCCACCCAACCCCCCTCTGAGATAAGCAATGTTAGTTTCACAAGCGCTATCCTCGTCCTATGGGGACTCCAAATGAGCTGCAGGAGCAATGTATCAATGTCCTGGAAGATTGTTCGGTGTAGCGATATTGAGAGGGCAGGAGGACCATCTTCGTCAGGGCCGCTCTGCCTAATAGTGATAGTGGGAGTGTCTGCCAGAATTTGATGAATTGCTGCAGAGAAGCTACGGCCGCCACAATGTTACCATCTAGAAGTCATTCTTCTATTAGCTAAATGCTGACCCCTAAGTACTTAATTGTGACCAGTTCTAGCTGCAGGGAGTCTCCTAATGCTTCAGGCTTGCTCCATCCCCGGGGTCCACGATGGAGCACACACATGACTTCTCACAGTTGACCCATAGGCCTGAGATTGCACCAAACTGTTCCAATTCTCTAACTGCCCCCGACCCCCGCTCATCCTCTGCCATGCATCTCATATATAGCATCATATCATCAGCATATAGCAAAGGATGCAATGAGTGGTCATTAATAAGCTTATGACGGTGAGCTCCCTGACAGAGGACATTGGCCAGTGATTCTAGTGCTATCATGAATAACACAGCTGAGAGTGGGGAGCCCTGCCTAGTGTCCCTACCCACCGCATAACTTTCACAAATGACGTCACCCGTTTTCACTCGGGCAGTCTGGCTTGTGTAGAGCAGCTTAGTCCATTTGATCAAGCTACTGCCACAGGTGGACATAACTTACTGTTTATTTTTTTTATTTTTGTCCCCCCTATGTTGGATTTCTTTTTGACACTAGGTGGGCCATTAAATTATAACCGTTTGTGGGAATAATTTAGGCTCCAAGCAGCATTATGTCTTCCTTTTCAAGGTGAAACATACTTTTTCCATTGAAGACCAAGCGAAATGAGTGATGCTGCTTATGCTACTCCTTGCATTTTGGTGAGTCGACATCCATGGCATAGTGGTAAGTGGGAAGCACGGTGTGTTCAGGTGTACATGGGAAGTACAGGAGGCATGGAATGCACAAGAGGGCAAGGAGAAAAAATGAAAATGAAGAAATGAAGAAACAACCAGGACAGGCAGAGTGGCCACAGGAGGAACTCAGGACTTAGTTCAATTGAAATATAAATTTTCCTTCCTCATAAATATTGATGCACCTGGTATCAAGGTTGGGGTGCCATGGGGCTTGGGTGTGTATTGTGCCTACATGTTATGCTTCCAAACACACAGGCTCTAGTGATCTGTAGACTTCTTCAAAAAGAACAATGCCCTT
Organism: Calotriton arnoldi; assembly: GCA_963921515.1. Lineage (NCBI taxonomy): Eukaryota > Metazoa > Chordata > Amphibia > Caudata > Salamandridae > Calotriton > Calotriton arnoldi. The sequence continues at coordinate 374,064 of CAWUFW010007312.1, read as the reverse complement.
TTTAGTTGTGACATTCCACATTTCTGTCCCTTTCCACTTTTCCCATTGGTGTATGCAGAGACGTTAATATAACCCAGACATGCAGTTGTTGTTTTTTTTTATGTGGCATTAGCAAGACTCATGCCATTTGAAACATTATTATGAGCAGCTGCTTTGCAAAAACAAAGCAGCAATGTGATGTAAAGTGAGTATGGGAGGGCTGCACATACTTCACGATGCAGATCAGAGCAAGAGTATCTACCATACCAAACCCCTGTTTTGTGTTCCTTGTCCCACCCTCCTGCCAGACAGAAAACCCCTATGACTCAGCCAGCACTGTTCTTGTCATAGTACTTTTTCCCATGATTTTACCATGCAACATTCTAAGAGACATTGGTAACACCAATAGCTCTTGCATTGCAGAGACCTATTGGCTTTGCCAATGCTTGTTTGCATAAGGTCAGTATCGTCCCCATCACCACCCCCTCAGGAACTGGCACTTAAGCCATCTACTTAGTATTAGCTTGTAACCTGGCACCTGTAAAATGTATAGCTTGAAATCTGTGATAAAGTTCACCTTAAAGACTTTAAAGGAACTTTGTATCAGCCGCATCATTTTGTAGGCAGACGAGCCATGCACTTCCTGTTCGCAAATGATTTGACACCAATTTGGATTTGGTGAAAAAATATTGATGTACATACATCTCTTAAAGATTCGGTATTTGGAAGGGATGCCCTTAAAATGTCCCTTCCAAATAGCGATCTGTTAATGTTTACCTAACCCATTTATAGGGGTGGGTGAAATATTCTGTCCCACTGGCATAATTGGTGTCCTTTTGGGGACTCAGTTTTACTGGTGTAACAGAGTCTGGCCAACTTCCGCCAATCGCAGCGTGGTGGGATTTTATTCTCACGAGGCTCCAGAACGGTAAGTTGGTGAGCAAGCTTTGGTGCCCACCAACGTGATTTCCAGTTGCTAGGGGTACATGCGGTGACAATTTCCTAACATGGGTGGTCGCAGGCAGTTGCAACCGTTTGCAATCCGAAGGCTGCCGCTTGAGAAGAAAATTGACTCGAACAGCAGTAAAATCAACTTGAGCAGCTGCACCCTCTGGCGCACTGCGTGGTGCCATTTGCACTATTGTTTTTGCACTGGGAGCGTGTTCCCTGCACTAATTCACAGTACAACATGTCTATTTACGTCCATTGCAGAAACTCCGTGGAATCTCACAGGTTATTTATGTTCCACTATCCTTTTCAATCAAAAAAACAGACTAACATGTCCACTTCTCAAATTTCATATTTCACTATACTAATTCACCACTAATCCTTTATGGGTTCCAGAGTAGCGTGCTACTCGCCGAAAAAGCGCTTTAACACCTCATCAGGGGTAGCAAGCACTACATAAATGCACATAAATGCAAACCTTTTTCCCTCTTCTATCCCTCCGCTACCCTTCTCTATCCAAATAACGGAATAACATATCCACTACTCAAATTACTTTCTTATTTCACTATACTAATTCAACACTAATCCTTTATGGGTTCCAGAGTAGCGTGCTACTCGTCAAAAAAGCGCTTCAACACCCCATGAGGGGTAGCAAGCGCTAAATAAATGCAAACCTCTTACCCTCTTTTATCCTTCCGCTATCCTTCTGAATCCAAATAACTGACTAACCTATCCACCTCTCAAATTACTTTGATATTTCACTATACTAATTCAACACTAATCCTTTATGGGTTCCGGAGTAGCATGCTACTCGCCGAAAAAGTGCTTCAACGCCTCGTCAGGGGTAGTAGGCACTATATAAATGCAATTACAATACAATACCGCCGTGTATTCAAATTCTGCTAGTTCGGCCCACCACTACCCACTTATTAAATCGAAAAACATTTTTGGATTGTTACTTTGATTTAGTAATTTACAAAAAGTGTTTTAGCGATTACAAACCCTCAGATTTCCCGAATCTGAGGGTTTGCAACTATTAAACCATTTTGTAAATTAGGTCCCAGAAGTATTATGTGATGTAAGAGCCATAAATGGGTAACATTTGATTACTGTGGGTGATGATGGGGGACAGAGTATGTGGGTGAAAGTGACCGAAGACTTTAGGTGGTGATGGGGAAGCAGGCGATAGCTTTTTTTCATACAATATTTTTTATGTTTTAAAAGGTGTAAATGACAGTTGTTACTGTTACACTCTTTCATCATACTTCATTTACTAATCTCAGATGCATGGAAAACTGAGTTTGTGACCTGCAGATTACAAGAAATCTACATGAGTATTTACCTCTCAGTCATTTTTCTGATGTCAGAAAAGAAGGTGGGCTAACAGAAGGGAGCTGGCCGCTGGAGCAGCCTAATGAGTGTGACAATGTGAAAAAACAGATAGTGAGAGGGAAATATGACGGAAGAAGATGGGTATGGATAGTTTGAGTATATGGTTCTTGGAAGAGGGTGCGATTGGAGGGTATTGGATTGAAAGACAAGTGGCAGAACGTGGCAGTTTGATTGACAGAAGTGGACAGGGAAAGAGTGGCACTGGATAGATGTTGGGAGAACTGTTAATAGAATGTACCTGGGACGGGTCTCAGTAAAAGTAAATTCTAGATAAGCGAAGGAATGAGTTGACATTGTTTAGTGTGTGAAGATGGAATCAAATGGAAAGGGTTGAGAATTCAAGGCATAAGCCCAAGGGGCAACCAGGGGAAAGGCCATATATGAGAATAGATGCAAAGGGTGTGATGTAGCTGATGGTTGACAGGCGGTGAAAGGAGATTTGTGACAGATGGGAGGTGTAGTGAACAGCTGACAGGAAAGGACACAGGACTCACAATGGGGATTGTTGAGAATAGGGATAGATGGGAGGAGTGGGTACGGGGCAGGTGAACGAGGAGTTGGGTGACGGGACAGGGTACAAGACGGGATGGTTTACAGGAGGGGACAAATATGTTTTAAAGGGAAGTGGTTTTGATGCCAAGACAGGATCACAGAATGGTGATTCACCTAAACATATCCTGAAGTCCTCACATGTAAGGCTTGGTAAATTTTATGTGGTAAGCTGAATTGAATTCCAAGCCAGGTCTGCATTTTCTGGTTTACTCTTCTATGCACCCATAAAATAGTGAACTGAAAGTATCCCATGGTAATCCATTAACTGCTAAGGGAATACCTGCCAATCCCTCTAATTACAATCTGTGACTGGTCGACCAATGACAGTGCTAGGGTGAATGATTTTCAGAAGGATCTAACCACAGCCATCTCTTAAATTATTTTAGAATTATTGCTTTCAGACAATCCCAATAGTTCCCTTTGGTTGTACTTTTCTGATTGGATGTTGGGTATCAGTCTAGAGTAACAATGGGCAGCATGTACCCCCATAGAACAGATTATGAGTGCTTTTCTTCTGTTCAGACAAAGAAGGAACTTTCTTTTTGGATACAGCCTGTGAAGCAGTGATTATTGGGGAGTTTTGAACGCTGAGATTTGCTCTACAGATAAAATGGAACAAGCATTTGCAATGCAATAGGTCTTGCGTTTGCGAGAGTTTGAGCTAATGGCATTGCAAATGACAATGCCTGTTATTTGCGTTTAGAAAACCTGCAAGAGGTGCGTAAACACGCACTTTATACTTATAGTCGTTGCTTACTAGAAGCAAGACTGGCAATAGCTGCTTCTCTTTTACTACAAGCCTTGCTTCTTGTAAGCAAGGTCTATAAGTACAAAGTGCGTTTTTACGCACCGCTTGCGGGTTTTCAAAATACATAAAAAGCATTGTCATTTACAATCCAATAGCTCAAACTTTTGCAAATGCAAGACCTATTGCATTTCAAATGCTTATTATAAGCGTCATCCTACTATATTTAGCCCCTCCCACTAATAAATCCCTGGCAGTAGAACATGCTCTGGGAAAACAGACATTTTAAACAGCACAAATAATACTGCCTACGAAAAGTCGAACACAACTAACAATTTATTGAAAAGCGATGCGACCATGATGATGTCTTTTACCCATGTGTTTTGGTTTGGAGTGGATGTAGTGGTGTAGAGTGGAATTATGGGGGTTTGTTTTGAATTTTTAGTTGCTGAAATGTGTGTGGTGGAAATGTGTGGTGTGTATTTGTGTAGTGGAATTATGTGGTATGATGTGTAGTGGATAAACTGTCGCGCCACCTTTCTTTCTCAGTCTTGTCCATGCCCAGCATGTAGTGGACACAGTCTGTACATCATTCCGGTCTTGTGGCAGCTCAGCCGGGAGGAGGGCTGCCATTGGCGTGGGGGCCACTACATCCTTCCCGGGTTTTGTGTGGGGATCCCATTTACCTTTAATGGACACGAGGCAGAGTGCTTTTTGGATGTAACTAAAGCGTCGCGTGGTAGTGAATTTGCATTTACAGACAGCACATTTTTCATTAAAATAACCACTATATTTGCACAGACGTTGTTTTATTAATAAAATTATGTAGCACACAAATCTTAAATTGGAAATCCGGTTTCTGTAAATATTTATCATTGATGCATCATCAAGTAAGTGTCTTGATTTGTTTTGATCCTATTAAAATCTGTTTCCAGTACACTTCAGAATTACAAACAAGTGCTTAGGTTTTGCTTTCCTGATTACTGGATACATATTGTTCATTTACAGGTATTTGCATTTTATTGTGTAATTGAAAAAAACCCTACATTGCCACATATTGTACTTTAAAAACTCCCCTTACTTTGCTGTCGGAGAAAGAAAAGTAAACACCAGTCCCCATATTAAAATAATAAAGTAGTTTTACATTGACATCTGTCTTTGAATCGTCAGCAAATGTGACAGTTAAACACAGAATTTAAAGGCATCTTTGCTGTTCTGACTTTTGTGACTCACCAAAAATCAGCTTGCAACTCACAGTTTGGTGAACACTGTCTTGGAGTAATACATCTCCATCATAAAGTAATCATCGAATAATACAGTCCCATTATAAAGTTACTTTGCGAAAATCCTTGAGTAATACAGGCTCTTTCTCAAGTCATCACATGATTATTTTGTGATAATACAGCCCCATCCTGAAATGCTCATAAAATCATCCTGGAATAATCCAGCCTAATCCTGAAATTATCACAAGATCATCCTGCAGTAGTACAAGATCATCACATGTTTTCCACTGAAGTAATCAGGAACCCATCTTGGAGTAATCCACCCTAATCCTGAAATCATCATGGGATCCTCCTGCAGTAGTAAATGATCATCACATCTTTTCCACTGAAGTAATCAGGAACTAATCCTGGGGTAGTTTCTCTGATGACTCTATAGAGTCATCTCATTTAAATATTTATCCCTATAGGCATACTTCAGGATGGTTTGGGATGACTTCCCCAGATAATTGCAGGAATAGCCTGGCTGAAGTCATCGAATGACTTCAGAATGACTCCAGGATGATCTTCCTTTTTGACCTGGGAATGGCGACGAGCGACTTGAACCCTAGTGAACCCACCCCACTGTTATGGTCATCATCACCTTGCGAAATGTGTACCTAGATCGTATTACAGAGGTACTACACAGCGCGAGGAGACAGTGTGAGAATTGAAACAAGCCTGCTTCTTACTTTCAGCTTCGGAACAAGAAGGTACATTTGACTCTTGTGCCTTAGCGCAAAATTAACTTTACCGGAGGTCCGTTGACGGTTTGTGCCACGTGGACCTGTTCCGAGAGAGCACGAGGCCTGCTAGTCGTGCCGCAGCGGCATCATAGGAGCAGGAAGGACAGAGGAGGTTGCGGAGTTCGGCGTGTGCGGTCCGTCAAGGTACGCGTGACACTTACGCACGTCATGTACACGTCGGTGCGGCCATTTTGAATCAGGAAGTGGTCCGTCTAGTATTGTTGAAGTGGTAAATAAAGAAGAAACAAGTCTACCCTGCAGGGATTTCGTCAGAGCAGTAAAGTGCAAGCCGAAGCTTTTTGGATCAGTCACAGTGACGCGCACACCTGGTGCGTTACATTAAAGCAGGACAAATCATCCTGCGGGCAGAGTCAGTGGAAGGGCGAATACCCTTCCTGGAGGTACTGTGTGCGCAGCGGTGAAATTTGGCAAAAGTGTATAAAGGGTTTACAGGAAGGGCATACTCTATTCTCTCATTTTCTTTTAATACAGAGTAGTGTGGGTTAAGTTTACTCACAAAGTGGGCCATGGTGAGCATCTTAGGGTGTGAAGATACATCACTTGTCTTAGCTTTAGCTATGGATACAAGGAATCTACCTGCCCCGCAACCCTTTATGGTGAAAGATGGTGAAGTAAGCAGTCTTAAATGGGAAGAATGGAAGGATTTTCTCATAAATTATATAGACACTTTTGAAAGCAAAGAATTATCACCTGAAAGGAAGAAGAAAATACTTTAGCATTGTTTGGGTCCAGGTGGATTGCGGGTGTACAATCGTATAGAGAAGAAGCCCCGCTCAGGAGATGAAGGGAATGTGTTCACACAGGCTATTGCTGACTTAGACGCATATTTTGCACCAACTGTATGTAAAGCAGTGCACAGGTTTAATTTTTATCACCAGAAACAGGGGCCTAGTGAGAAAGTTGAAGACTATGTGGCAGCATTAAGGAAGTTAGCCTTGTCTTGTAAATTTGGGGTGATAGAGGAAGAACTAATTTGGGACCAGGTAGTTATGCACTGCAACAACACTCATCTTCAAGACAAGCTTTGGATCAACGGAGATGCTAGTTTACGTGAGATAACAAAACTGAACTTACTTCCTGGTGTGCCAAAGCCGTGGTGGCTTCCAGCAAAAGTGAGAACAGTGAGGAGATGGTCAGAATCATTAAAGGAAATTACTCACGTATTAGTGAACAGGCCAAAAAAATAAAAAGTGGAAAGAACACGAGAAAGAAAAAGGGGCGTACAAACAAAGCCTGAAAGACAAATTTGCTGATCTGAAAGGGAAATGTTACCGGTGCGGAAGCAGTTCACATTTGGCACATGATAAGAAGTGTCCTGCTTTAGGACAGAAGTGTGCCAAATGTAAATTAACAGGTCATTATGCGCGTGTCTGTCAGAAGTCAAGGTCAGTGAGATGCGTGGTTGATGAATTTGAGCATGGGGAGGAGAGTTTAGAAACTGAGGGTGAAGACTCCCAAGTCCTGTGTCTACACGAGGAGTCCAAAGGAGCGGAATGCAGACAAAGAAAGAAGCCAGTATGCAAAACTGTTGTGGGTGGTGTGTTAGTAACCCTTATGGCCGATTTGGGTTCACCATACACTATCATTAATAGAAATACTTGGGTGGATTCGTTTAAGGGCAAAATTAGAGAGAAATTGGAAACCCCAGATGTGCATCCTGTAAGCTATACCGGCGAACCCATCGACCTATTGGGTTTTCGTAAATTATTATTTGAGTTTAAAGGGAGACGAGCAGAGTGCAAACTTTATGTGTCTGTCTCCGGACCGTGTGGTCCAGGCTGGTGGGATCAAGGAGAGTTGATCCTAACAGTCTTGATCCGGTAATAATCGTGGGAAATAAGAAAAAAGATGAGTGGTGGATTTGTAGACAGGTTTCCAAAGGTGTTTACTGGAAGTGTAGGGGAACTCAAAGGGTTCTCTCACAAAATAATTTTAAAGAAGGACACTCTCCAGTGCATTAACAAGGTTAGGAACATACCTATGAGTGTCAAAGAGGAGGTGATTGAGGAAATCCAAAAGTTAGTAGACAATGAGATAATTGAGCGTGTTGAGTCCTCCTATTGGGTCGCTCCCCTTGTCGTTGCGCGCAAGGCGAATGGCCAGACCTGTTTGTGCGTGGACTTGAGAGGGCTCAATAAAAATATTTATGTGGATGTATTTCCTCTTCCCAGAATTGTTGTCAGTCTCAAGGAACATGGAGTGGTTCTTCACTTTAGATTTAGCCTCTGCATACCACCAGGTGCCCCTGCATAAGAGCAGCAGACATCTTCCCGCTTTTGTCACACCAATAGGTATTTTGCAGTTCAAACGAGTTTCTTTTGGGTTGGCGTCAGCTGCTGCAATGTTTCAACGTCTCATGTATTTGGTATTTAAGGACATGAAGAATGTAGTCTTCTTTCAGGACGATATTCTTTTCATGGGCTTAAATAGAGAAGAACATGATACGGTTTTGTTGGAAGTACTTAGGACATTGGAGCTGAATGGGTTGACAGCGGAAGAGTCCAAATGCAAGTTTGCGAGGAAAAGTGTATCGTATTTGGGTCACAAGATCAGTTCTCTAGGGATTCGTCCCAAGTCCGAATTAGTGGATGCCATTAGAAATGCACCTGTTCCCCAGAGCAAAGATGAAGTCAGATCTTTCTTAGGTCTGGCCGAATTTTATTCCAAGTTCATCTACAATTTTTCTGACAAAATGTTTTGCATTAGGCAGCTGCTAAAAAAGGGGTGCTGATTTGTATGGACCGACGAGTGCCAGCTCAGTTTCGAAGGGATCAAGAGGGATATTTGCTCTGCGCCTGCACTTCAGGGTTTTGAACCTAAACTCAAGAGTTTTATCACTACGGATGCTAGTGGTAGGGGACTGGGAGCTGTTTTATCCCAAGTGCAGGAGGATGGTATGGAATGTGTAGTTGAATTCGCTTCCAGGGCCCTCACTCCAACAGAGAAGAAGTATTCCGTTATTGAGAGAGAGGCTTTGGGGTGTGTATGGGGACTCAAACACTTTAGACAGTACGTATGGGGTACATGCGTCACAGTGAGAACAGACCACAAGCCCCTAACTAAGGTCCTCACATCCAATGGTCTGAATAATGAGTCCCCCAGAATTTTACGCATGTCTGTGCAACTGTTGGACTTTGTGTACCAAATTAAGTATGTGCCTGGTGTACATAACAGAACACAAAATATGGGAGAGGGGCCCCTTGAACACCAAAGGAGTAGGGCACCAGTAGACCGTAGTCAAAAATAAAATCCCCTTTGGGTGACTTAATACATCCACAAACACACACTCTTGCAGCACTCTTATCACCAAAACATAACAACACTACCATCAAAAGCCAAGTGCCTATATTTATAAAAATATTTTATTCAATTTATATGGACAATGTATCAAAAACGTTTTTTTGTGCAATATCATATACATAGAAAATTTATTAAAAACATGAAATAAAACAGAATAAAAACATATATGTTTTGAGTAGGCTGTTGTGCTGGTATCACCAGAATATGATTATTGTTCCTTTGCACATCCATCATTGGCTAACTGTTGTATACATATATTTTTTTTTTAATTCTTTTAACATGTCTTTTTAAATGTATTTTGTCTTTGTTTTTGTGATTGTGTATAGATTCATATTTTCGTATGGGAGATATTAATCTTCGTCTTGAGGAAGGTGGTGTTTTAAGCAACAATATCCACCGAAACGCGTCAACGCAATTTTGGAAAGGCGTACTGTAGATTGTGTGGACATTTGTTTTGGTTGTTGTTAAGATGTTCTATATATGAAATATACATCAAACAAATGATCTTGAGCTAATGTATTAGCCTTTATTAATGATTAGAAACTATCTTTCTTGCTGATTCTCCCTTCAATTTTTTCTTTTGTCATATATGTTTTTATTCTGTTTTATTTAATGTTTTTAATAAATTTTGTATGTATATGATATTGCACAAAAAAACGTTTTTGATACATTGTCCAGATAAATTGAATAAAATATTTTTATAAATACAGGCACTTGGCTTTTGATGGTAGTGTTGTTATGTTTTGGTGATAAGAGTGCAGCAAGAGTGTGTGTTTGTGGATGTATTAAGTCACCCAAAGAGGATTTTATTTTTGACTACGTACATAACAGAAATGCAGATTTTTAAAGCAGATGTCCTTTACCAGTCAGCGATAAGGTTAAGAACGAGTGGGACGATTGGTTGGTGGCAACAATCTTTTGGTGATGAGATACATAGCATATCGCATCATGAATGGATTGAGAGCATTTCTCAGGATGGGGAGCTAGCAGCGGTTGTTGAATATACTCATGTAGGATGGCCAGAGAAAGCTCAATTGATTAGAGCTATGGTTCCTTTTTGGGAGGTAAGGAATGAAATGTCTGTAGAAGACGTTTTGTTACTCAAAAGTAGTAGGCTGATTCCTCCTAAGGCATTTCATGACAAGGTGATTAACCTGTACCATGAGGGACACCTTGGAATAGTAAAGAGCAAGTGCATGGTCAAACAATCATACTGGTGTCCTGGTGCTGATAAGGATATTGAAAGGGTCGTCAGGGAGTGTATAAAGTGTACCAATTCGGATAAGAGATTAGTTACTTACAAACCACCTTTACACCCCATAGCAATCCCAGGCATGCTGTGGGAAAGAGTGGGTGTTGATATTTTTAGACGTATAAGAGATATCAATGGAGTACAGAAATACATTCTGGTACTCATATCACTTCTCTGAGTGGCCAGAGGTCAAGGTGGTTGAGAGGGCCGATTCTGAAAACTTGTTGCATTTCTTGGGTGAAGTATTCAGACGTGAGGGGTTGCTAAAGGATTTGATTTCAGACAATGGGGGACAATTTGTTGGTGAGATTTTTAAGAGGTTTATAAAGGAAACTGGAATAGTGCATAGGACTACTTCCCTTTATCATCCTGGAGGAAATAGAAGCGTGGAGCGCTTCAACAGGGTGATAAAGGGGATTATTGGGAGGATGAATTGAGGAAGACTGTGGGTGCATACAGAATTACACAGTGTGAGTCTACAGGGCATTCTCCTTTCGAATTGATGAGAGGAAGATCACCACGCACAAAAGATAATATGGGGTGGTGCAGAAGTTGTCACAGCTCTAACTTATCATCCTCTGAAATTAGAGCACTTTAGTGGTATTTGTGATTGGCACCTTTGCAAAATTGGAGGTCTTGGACTGCTGAGTAACAAGAGCTCAGGCTGATGTAGGTGCTCCATACATTTGTGGCTGCTCTCCCCTTATTTACAAACTGAGTGGACTCCCCTTTTGCATAGCTGAGGTAATATTGGCATTGAAATCAGGGTCTATGTCACCCCCACAGCGGTCACGTAATTCTGTGCCTTTCACCAGCAACTTTGACGTGGAAAAAGCAACCAACGTTGAGCTCCTCAGGGCCCCTGACTCATTGACTACACATACAGAGGAAGCAGTCGGTCCAATTGAAATCCCACCTTCACCAAAAGAGGTCATTTCAAACAAAGAAAAGTGACAGCACCCCCCCCCCCCCCCCCTTTGGAGGCAACTGTTCTATTAGTGGGGATGTTAAACCTTTTTCTAAGAAGGAAAAGGAATCATAAAAGCCATAATAAGCACCTGAAATCAACCTCTTAGCCAAAGGGACCGCAAGAGTCCAAACGTTTCCCTATTCTTCTAAAATAAATCAACAACACCGCCTTCAGATCAAGCTCCAAACAACTACACCTGGCAATTTAGAGGTATCTTCAAAACACTCAAATTCCCCTACACAAACTCCAAATGGTAGCGGATCAAACAACGCTCAAAACCCATGGGCGAATGGAAAAATAACAAGACAGTCTTCAGCACCTCCGCAAGGTACTTGAGGGGTACTGAGAGAAGAGGTGCAGCCATGTCCCCCTGCCCCATGCTTCATTGATTGTCAAGAAGTGACTCAAACAGATCACTCAGTACAGTCGGCCTACTTTAGTACTGCAGGCAGTGTAGGAAAAGCGAAAACACCTAGCACCGCAGTCTCGCCTGCCTGCAATCCAGCAAGATGCCCCACTCAGCCTTTCCGTTCCTGCCGACCCCAAAACCTTTAGGTCCTATGGGACAAAAATCCTGATGGAATTGCTGAAGAATCAACCGAACGCAACCATCCATCAGCCCAAAGGCCAAAGACCTTAAGTATACAACTACTGTTCTACCCAGAATATGACATAAAAGGTCCCCAAGATATTCTAAATCGAGGCAACATCCTTACACTGCTCCATGCCTTCCCCAATCTGGAACATATCAGCTCCCAGTAAATAGTGTTGGTGCAATTTCTACCAAGACGCAAGCAGGATAAAGAATCAACATTAATAACATGGATTTACCAACAATTATAAACCTTGTCTTAGTGAAAAAGTAGCAGTTTCGAGATTGGGGAATTGAGGTAATGGAATACCAGAATAACTCCTACCCCGAATTCCTTTCCTTTCTGTAACCTCCCTCACGATACTTTTGAGGCCAGTGTAGCTTGTGAAGGAGGATTGGGGCACTCTGCGAGTCTGCACATCACTATGATCCTGACATCTTTTTGGTGCAATTTAGAAACGTTGACTATTAGGATTTTTAATGATACAAGCACAATTAGCTTAGCTACCTGATACTGAGTTCTGCACAAAGAGTACAGGAGCTGTGGAGTCTCTAAACAGGAACACTGCGACTTGCTGAAGCCCTAACCTGAAAATCAACAGTCTCTCAAATTACATACTCCAAGATTTCTAATTTTTTTGGTAACCTCAAGAGCCACAGGAAGTCTCTTTCCCTGTGACTGCATTCAACTAATGTAAGAATGAAATGGACCTATACCAATGCACAGGCCATATGTCTTGCACCAGAAATAACAGATACATGGTTTAAGGTGGACAGTACTAAGGTAGCTGCCTGGAGGCAGCATCTGCTTGTGCTGACCTTCCTTCTAGGTCCACTTTGAGGCAGACGGTGCATCGGAGGCGAAGCATCCACGCTGGCATTTGTTGCAGCCAGCCACTTAGTGCCAAGTAGTATGTGTAGAGGGTAAACCCCAAGCAGAGACAGCATCTCTCTTGGGGCCAAGGTACTGGCAGCCTTCAAACTGCTTTCATCAAGAGCTGCACTGAGCTTCAGGTAAACGATGAGGTGGTATGCACTCTGAGCCGTGCAACAACCAGCTGCAAACATCAAATAATAAACAGTAAAGAGAGGGGGGCCTACTTGAGAAATAGAAAGGAAGAGAGGGCCTTACCACTTACCCACATATTTTATCCACCTAGGTTACATTTTTATATTTTGATTATCATTTGGCTCTTCAGGCCCGCCAATTATCTGTTTAACCTTTAACATTTCCAGTTTTATCTAGAGGTGAAGTATTTCGCCATCTTCACGTGTCTTGGAGAGGATCTTTGGCAAAAATTACAGCAATGTAAAAGCAAAGCTGGCCATTCGGACAACAGTAGTGCAGCAAGCCACTAAGGATGAAAGTTGGGGAGAGGGAAAGCAATAGGAGGCAGTTCCACAGTGCATGCCCCCTCTTTCTAGTTTCACTTATTCCTCTGGATTAGATTTGTAAGCCCCGAGCCAACACCAAACCACCACAAATGAACTCAACAACCATGGGCCATATTTAGGCAATCTGGTTTTAGGTTTAAACCTATAATAACTGATAAAATCCCACCGAAAGGAAAATAGCCGTCACCGGTGTAAACATAGAAACACTGAAAAAACACCTTCGCAACCACACACTAAGTGCCATTCAAAGAAAGGAAAAGATAAATGAAAGAGTCATTTTTATTTCTTCCTGAAGGGGCCAATACAACACAACTTTGTTATACAAGGCAGCAGCAAGAAAGGCTGGGCTAACATTAAGCTGCTTGACTTTTGTTGTTTAGGGATGTCACTAAAATATTGTCTCTTCTTCCTGCTGCTTTTTTCAGTTTTGTTGTCTTTGGTCTAAAGATGCAGTGTTTCGAAGCATGTTTTAAGTCTTATTTAGTTATTTTAAAAACTGAAAGAATCAGGATATATCAAAATCATATTTGATATTTTGGCTACATTTGATTTCACTGATAGGTAAAATGGCTGGTTTCATAAGAATCTTTCCCAATATGTACCATCACATTTACCCACTGACAGAGAATGGGTGAAATCCTTTGATACATCAGCCCCCTTTTCTAGCGAGTCAGTATTGATTGTAGGTGAATTGCCAAACACCCCAGGCTTTAAACATTCAATGCAAGGTGTAGTAACAGGTATATGTGAAAAGAATGTTGTCACCAAGCATCTGAGATAGTAGTGAAAACATGACACCAGACGTTGGTAAACATGGAACGCAGTGTCACTTGGAATGTTGCTGGAAAAAGTTCCTACCAAGTTCAATAAAGATTGGAGTGATATTGTTTGTACTTGCAGTAATTCAGCTACGTATATGAAAAAGGTGTATGATGACCTGTCAAAATCGCTACCTGAGCTGTAGTGCTTCCCTGTAAGAGATCCTTGTCACTTGCTAGATTGTATGCTGAAAGTATCTTTACAATCTTCAGAATTAATGAAGAATTCTATTGACTTTGTAGTCTATTCTGGCACACTGTCTCGTTATGCCCGGGAACTAAAATGCAAATATTTCTCATTTTGTGCTTTGTGTGGCATCAAAGAAAGAGTCATCCTACCTTGTGTCATTTAACCGGTGGTTCTCAGTCCTAGAGGCTGTGAATGCCATATTATCCATGTGGCAACCGTTTACGGAATTTTTGCTTAGTGATGATGCCAAAGGCAAGAAATGTGATGATCTTTGGTCACATATTGATAGTGATGTGAAAAAAGTACAGTCTACTGCATGCTTAGGTTTTTACAGGAAAACATGACTGCTGTAGTGGACTTAATGAAAATACTAGAGTCTGAAAACACCATTGTCTACCAAGTGTTTAGCGTAATTGGTGTAGATGTGAAACATCTCCTTGAGAGTACGCTGGGCGACACTTTTAATGACTTGGGCACTGCAACATGCTCCATGTTAGAATTCTTGCCACTTGGTAAGCAAATAAATGTTGGGAAGCAATTCAGGAAATTTTATTTTACAGTCTATGGGAAATGGCTTGCAATGATCCATAGAAATGTCCCTTCACCAACCATGGCATTTGAAGTTAATGAAGCCTCACGGAGGTACTCTGCACAAGTTCTAGATCCCTTCAGAATTTTCTCCAGACTTTGAAAAGAACTGCTTCATTTTTGACCGCTTAAATAATTGAGGGCATATGTGCCCCATTCAACGCATATGTTGCAGAACATTTCCTAGACAATCACAATCTTCAGGTGCACCAGTATTGGCATGGAAAGCTATGTCATTGGCCAGAGTTAGCAAATTGTGTACTGGCTGTTTTGGCGTAAACATTTACATAGGAAGGAAAGAGAGAGCATGCATGACCAAAGACTGACTAAAGAAGTATTGTATGGTGTACTACAATAAGTTTGATTTGTAAAAATGTATTTGGACCTCATATACCCAGTACACATGCTATCTATACACATGCACTATCAGTGCAGAAAGCAAGCAATATTTAAAAACAAAACATTCCATAAACACCGGAAAAACACTGTTTCTGTTCTTTTTTAATGGCGCGAAAATGTGTATCCACTGATAACCACAGTTTTTTTAAGGTATTGAAAAAACTGGGAAAAAAACCCACCAGAATTTACCAAAAATAGAAACTGAAAACAGGAAAGCCTAGCCATATTACACAAAGTGTCCTGGGGTGCATTAAAGACGGCCAAGGCCCCAGGTGGGGACGGCCTACCAGCTCAGTTTTACCATACTAGAATGGAGGACATAGCTGAGCATCTGTTGGAGGTTTACACGGAGGCATATGAAAGGGAGTTGCTTCCGGTGTCAATGAGGGAGGCACTTATAGTGATGCTGCCTAAGTCCGATAGGGACGGATCCGCAGTGTCCTCCCACTGCCCTTTATCAATGCTCAATGTAGATCTAAAAATCATCAGTAAGGTATTAGCCACAAAATTGTTCGCTTACTTAACTCAGATGATAGCGGAGGACCAGTGCGGGTTCATCCCGAATAGGAATACTCTGTATAACCTACGACGGCTGTCGCTGATACTGCATTCACCCACTTTGCAGGATGACCAGTATGCGCTAACACTGCTGGACATTGAACAAGCTTTCAATTCCCTATCTTGGGAGTTTTTGTGGGAGGTGTTACGTAAGGTAGGCACCGGGGGAAACTATATAAAATGGGTGCAACTACTGTATAGCGACCCCAAGGCTAGGGTGCGAGTGGGGAGAATGGTATCGTGGAGCTTTGTGCCCCCTGTCGCCGTTGTTCTTTGCTTTGGCCATGGAGCCGCTGGCTTGCTGCCTAAGAAAGGTGCTAAGGGGGTGGGGTGTCCAGATTGGAGAGACCACCCACGTGTTGTCCCTCTATGCGGATGATGCATTGATATACCTCCGAACACCAAGGTACTCTGTCCCCATCATGCTGGCGGTTCTGGCAGAATTTGGTGACAACCAGGTTGCAGGTGAACTGCACCAAATCCAAATTGTTTCCCTTGGCTGTACTGGCAGGGAGGCCGGAACAAGATCTGCCACCTCTCGATCTCCCCTGGGAACCGAAGATGGTCAAGTATCTTGGAAACCGAATTACACATGGGGCCCAGGACTTCGAGTATGCAAACATGGGTAGGGTAATGGACGGCCTGAAACGCACTATAAAATTTTGGAACACACTTCGACTCTCATTGATAGATAAGATTTCCTTGGTAAAAATGGTGATACTCCCCAGGTGCTTATACATCTTCTAGGGAACCCTGTTTGCCATAAGTAGAAGATTCTTTATAGATCTGGATAAACTGATAGTGGAACTACTATGGGATACCGGGAGGAAAAGAGTCAGTATGGCGACATTAAAACGGACCTGGCAGAGGGGTGGACTGGAATTGCCATGCTTAGAGTATTATTATCTGGTTGTGCAGCTCCAACATGCAGTTCACTGGCTGGATAAACACGAAAATTGGGAACATAGACTGCTGCGGGGCACTAGCAGTGGGTATCCTCTGCCTGAATTTCTGATAATGGGGTCAGGGCCCCGGCGCACCTGCCCTATGCAGTTTGAATGGTCAGCGGGGCATGGGAGCGAGCAGTTAAGGCTGTACTGAAGAGGGCTCCGTATGCGCCGGATATGAGTATATGGGCATTGCGCCCATTCAAGAACATTGATTAATCCATGTCTCTACACAAATGGCGCGAAGGCGGCTGCGACACTTTGGGGGACCTATATCCTAACAATCAGTTTATTACGCTGGCAAACACCACAGACGTATTTCAGCTTGGTGCGGGACAATTCCTACAATTCGCTAAAATAGCATTTGAAGTTTGGCCGATGTTCCCTGAGGCGCTGAAGACCTCCCGGACACTGGAAGTCCTGTTAGACATGGCTGGGGGCAAGAAACTAGTCTCACACATATATAGGGCCTTGAGGGGGGATGCTACCACAGATACATTATCGGTGCAACTCAAATGGGAGGTACACATCGAGATGCCCATCACAGCAAGTGCCTGGGAGGCAATTCAGCAATTCACGAGGGGGTAAAAGCCACTTCCTCCAATGCACGGTTCAAACTGCTACAATATAATGTGATTCATCTGGTATATCTTGCTCCCAGTAGATTTCACACCATGAACTAGGTGCGGTCAGCGGATTGCCCCAGATGTGATGGGGCGGGCTGACGATTTTTTAAACATATTGTGGAGATGCCTGAACATATTACTGGAAATCAGTGCTACTCAGGCTTAATGCGACTACGGGGTAGGGGATCTTCAGAGAGATGTGCCAGTGGCTGTTGGGACATATTCCCTTTAGAAAGAAGAAAAATTAAGCAGAAAATTCCTTGTATTGGGGCTGACGTTAGCAAAGCATAGGATTGTAATAGGATGGTTGTCTCCAAAACAGCCAAAAATCGAAGACTGGCTAAGGGATATGGCTGAATGGATAAATGCTGAGGTGTGTCACATGAGAAAGACACGAAGAGATGAAAAACTAGAGGATAATATGAGGGCTTGGGCAGCATTGCTAACTGAGCTACTGACACTGCCAGATTAGTTACCCTCATAGATCAGGGGTATAATGAAGTTACAGTACAGAAATGATGGGGCCCTATCAAGGGGGGGACATCTGAATTCTATTGTTTCTCTCTATGCTATGTTATTAACGTAGATCATTGGTCCAATGTAAATGCCACTGATGTGATGCTGTATGGATTTCGTCCTTGTACAAGATGATCTGAGCCTGAGGGGGTGTGGGGGTTACTCTAGTATGATCTGCATGCTGTTGAAGTTGTATTACGGTATACTAGTCCAATGTTGTTACTGTATACTTGGATGCCAATAAAAACTATATTAAAAAAAGAAAGTGTCCTAGGGGCGCAACGGGCTGGTGTGCCTGCATTGTGCGCCCCCAGGGCACTTTGGTATTACAGAAGGTGCCACATACTCTTGCTTAAGACACACAAATGATGGACGGAATGCAGAACAAATCAAACAGTCACCCCCAGTCAAGAGATCTGGGTTAAATCCATTGTTCTTTTGCTCAGCATGCCACCCCAGTTTACACCCAGCCATATGCAAATCAGTCTTGACCATGTTCTTCATGGGAACAGTCCAGCCCGAACTGCCAAACCAGGTCCTTCCTGGACCAGAAGCAAGCACCCTGGAATCGGTTTCGGGGTATCACCCCCTCATCAGCCAGGCTAGCTTGAATCCAGTGGTATAGTGAGCCCAGGACCCACGTTTGGGAATACCCAGCGCACTTGGGGCGAGAAAGCAAAAGACACACAAATGATGGACGGAATGGAGAACAAATCAGGGTTCACCCCCAGTCAAGAGATCTGGGTTAAATCCATCATTCTTTTGCTCAACATGCCACCCCAGTTTAGACCCAGCCATATGTTATGTTATGTTATAGACATTTCTAAAGCGCAGCGGTTACCCAAGGGTGTCCTGGCGCTAGCTACTTTCCTCTGAGCAATGAGCGTTTATAGACAAATTTACATGTCAAAGAGCCAGGTTTTTAATCCTTTCCTGAATGCCAGGAGGTCGGTGGCATTCCTCAGATGGAAAGAAAGGTCATTCCAGGCCTTTGCAGCGCAGGCAACAAAGCTTCTTCCTCCCCGCGTAGCTTTTTTTGTGGGTGGTACTGTCACCAATTTGGTTCCAAGAGAGCGAAGAGTTCTTTTGGGCATATACCACTGAAACTGTCGCTTCAGATGTTCACGTCCTGTTCCTTGTAGGGCCTTGTAGACGGTGCAGAAAGATTTAAAACGCACCCGATTCCTAACCAATAGCCAGTGCAGTCTTTTGATTTCCATGGAAATTGGTGCAAATTTGGAAGTGCCAGTAAGCAGTCTGGCGCCCGCATTTAGCAACAGTTGAAGTTTGTTCAGAAAACGTTCTTGAATATTCAAGTAGAGACTGTTACAATAGTCCAGCCTTGACAGGATGAGTGCTGTAACCACTGTCCACCGACTGTCGGCTGGCAAAAAAGGCAGTATTTTCTTAATCATTCTGAGGGCATACGAAGTGGCAGATGCCACTGCATTAACTTGGTCACCTAAGCTAAGCTTATCATCCACGATGACTCCTAAGTTTTTTATTTTCCTGGTGGGTATAGGAAGAGTGCCCAGAGTATCTGGCCACCAATTTGGGGTTCAGAAGTTGGCAACGTTTCCAAATAGGATGACCTCCATTTTGCCCGAATTGAGCTTCAGCTAATTTTGTGACATCCACCTCCCAACCGCTTTCATACAGTCATGGAACTGTTTGCCTATTCCCAATTCTCGTCCTGGCAGCAGAGACACAACAATTTGTGTGTCATCGGCATACAAGGTAAGGCAAAAGCCAAAGGACTTGATCAGGGAGGCCAGAGACGATACATACACATTAAAAAGTGTGGGGCTCAAAGACGACCCCTGCGGAACTCCACAAGGCAGGGAAAAAGGTTTGGAGAAGAATTCGCCCAATGACACGATTTGTGATCTGTCAGATAAGAAGGATTTCAAAAGTTTCCATGCTTTATCCTGGACCCCGCATGCCCTCAAACGGTCCATCAACAGATCATGATGGACCGTATCAAAGGCCGCAGACAGATCCAGCATAATTAGAGCAGCCTTGCCTCCCCGATCCATGGCTTCCCTAATCTCTTCGGTGGATTTTATGAGAGCGGACTCTGTACTGTGTCCTTTTCTAAAACCATATTGAGTGGAGTCCAAAGCTTGAGTTTCACGTAGAAAAGCACTGAGTTGCACATTCATAGTTTTCTCAACCAGTTTTGCTGGGAGCGGAAGGCGTGAGATTGGTCGAAAATTGTTGGGATCCTTGGGGTTCAAACTGGGTTTCTTTAGTAGTGGCAGAATCGAGGCTACCTTCCAAAGTTTAGGGAAGTGCCTAAAGGGTGTCAAGACTGATTTGCATATGGCTGGGTCTAAACTGGAATGGTGTGGCGTGCAAAAAAAGATGGATTTAACCCAGATCTGTGACTGAGGGTGGATGTTTGATTTGTTCAGCATTCCGTCCATCACCTGTTCTTTTTCCATTTGTCGCCCTGAATGGGAAGGGTATGCCCAGGCGTGAGTCCTGTGCTTGCTACACCACCAGATTCATGTTAGCCTGCCTGATGAGGGGTGATACCTCAAAACCGATCCCAGAATGCTTGTTTCTGGTCCAGGGAGGATCTGGCCTGCCATTTTGGGCTGGACTGTTCCCATGGGGAGCAGGGTCAAGACTGATATGCATATGGCTAGGTCTAAACTGGAATGGAGTGGCGTGCAAAAAAACAATGGATTTAACCCAGATCTATGACTGGGGTGAATGTTTGATTTATTCAGCATTCTGTCCATCATCAGTTCTTTTTGCATTTGTCGCCCTAAGTGGGAAGGGTATGCCCAGACGTGGATCCCGAGCTCACTACGCCACCAGATTCAAGCTAGCCTGGCTGATGAGGGGTGATAACCTGAAACTAGTCCCAGGGTGCAGGTTTCTGGCTCAGAGAGGACCTGGCCTGGCAGTTCGGGCTGTTAGCACCTGGGATAACAGAGGAATGCTACCACTCACTAGAGGTAGGAGTTTATCCTCAGTGTGCAACATCTGCAGTTTCTTCCCGAAAGGCCAGGAGGTAGGCTCAGCTGAGGTAAACTCAAAGACAAGTGGTAGGGTGCGTTGTTTGACAGTAAAGTGTCGCTCGCTACCCAAACACAAGTGTGAGATTTTTGACATCCTTACTGAACAGCAACCAGATGCCTTGTTTGTAACTGAGACGTGGCTTACCAAGGCGTCCACCCCAGATATTTTAGACGCAATCCCTGATGGTTACGGGATGGTGATGCGCAATTGCTCCTCTCAGAAAGGAGGTGGTATTGCAATTATTTTTAAATAAACCATAAGCTGCTCATTTATAGAGATAGATCTGGTTGACAGTGAGGCAGGCTTTTTTACTCTGATGTTATCAAGCAATTGTGCTCTTACAGGTTTTTTAATTTACCGCCTCCCTCGACCGGCATCAAAATTTAACTCGGCTCTAGCAAAGCTAATTCCCCAGTTTGCATTACGTCACAATAGATTGATGGTTTTGGCCGATCTGAATCTTCATTTTGATGATAGTGTGTGTAGCGGGGCTTGGATATTAATTAGGGATTTCAAGACTTTGCATTTAGTTCAGCGGGTATCCGGGCCCACCCATGTGTTGGGGCATACTTTAGACCCCATTTTTTCTAACTTCTCCACGCTGATTGTGGAAGACCCTATAACGATCCCCTGGACTGATCATTATATTATTTCTTTGCAAGTCCTGCTTCCTAATTCAGCTACGCTAAGCAAAAGAAATGGGACTGCAATATCGAGGAAATGGACAATCCCGAGGCCTTTACTAAGGCGCTTGCAGTTACTGACCCAGTTGTGGGGGAAGACGTTGATGCAACTACAGCCAATATTGAAAACTGGATTATAGGAGCACTGGATAGTATAGCTCCACTGGTCCCCAGGCGTAAACCATGGGCCTCCTTCTCTGCGCCTTGGTACAATGAGACTTTAGCTGCTGCAAAGAAGTCCTGTCAGCGTTTGGAGCGCCTATGGCGTAAAGACTATAGCACGGACATTCTGGCCAGTTATAAAAAGGAACTTAAACACCATCATAAGCTTATTAGAAGCACCTGCAAAGAGTTTTATACTCAGAAGATTGCGAGTTCGACTAAGCCTGCTAAAGAATTTTTTCTATCCTTGACTCCTTGTGTTCCTTGGAGCACGTCTCTGTGACAGTGACGCCGTTCAGGGAAAGCTGCAATAAGATTGCTGCCTACTTCGCAACTTAAGTTGTGAAGATTTATGACTTGTTCCCGGTGGAGGCCAGGAACTGTTGCGGATCAGTAACTAGAATAGAGGGTATAGCCTCAGAGTAGGACCTTGTGAACTTTACAGCACCCTCCTTAGAGGAGTTAAAAGGTCTATTCATTAAAATTAAATCAGGGTCCCCAATAGATCCAGCTCCACCCAGAATTCTGGTCCAAGGTATGGATTCTATTTTTGCTTATTTACAGCAGCTCATAACAGTGTCTCTACAGTTGGGGCTGCTCTCTCAAAATTGGAAACCTTCAGCAGATCCTACGCATTATGAAAATCTAAGACCTATATGGCTTCTACGTGAATGTGCAGCTTACGAGCTTCATTGAGTCTAAGAACTTGCTGCATCTCTCTCAGTCAGTGTTTAGGGAAATCACTCTACTGAGTCAGCATTACTGCTGGCCACATAAACTCTCAGATGCTGCGTGGATGGAAGACCGACTACTGCTCTGGTGCTGTTGGACCTCAGCGCAACTTTCAACACCGTATCCCACAGCCTACTTCTACAGAGGCTTGAGGATTGTGGAGTTGGTGGTAGTGCGCTGCGGTGCCTAGCCTCCTTCTTACAATATCACACTTCCCAAGTAGCCCAAAGGCCCTTCCTGTCTGATACATTGCCACTAACGCAGGGGGTATCACTGGGCTCTATTTTTAGTCCAACTCTATTTAACTTATACATGCGCCCCCTGGCCGATATCATCGAGAGACACAATGTGAAACTTGTGTCAGACGCCGATGATACTCAACTAATTGTGACGCTATCTAAGGAAGGAGATGAGGCAGCGGTATAGTTGAAGTTGTGTCTGGTGGAATTGGCGGCATGGATGTCTGGCAGCTCCTTGAAACGTAATGCCAATAAAACTGAGGTCCTTGTTGTTGGTTAATCACCTTCCATCTGGACCTCCGCTTGGTGGCCAGAAGTTTTGAGTCAGATTCCTGACCCCAAATCCAAAGTTAAAAACCTGGGTGTATGGTTTGTCCCTACATTGTCCTTCGAAAGCCAGATAAGCAGTGTAGCTGGGAAATGCTTTGGTACCATTAAAAGCCTGAGAAAGTTCTTGGACCTGCTCCCTGTGACAGTAAGGAAAACCATAGTACATGCCCTGGTGACCTCACAGTCAGACTACTGTAACGTCCTTTATCTTGAAACGGCAAAAGAGGGCTTGAAAAAACTCCAAAGGGTGCAAAATGCTGCAGCACGACTGGTATTAAATCTCTCCAGAAGGGCATCTGCCAATGCAGCTCTTGCCAAACTTCCCTGGCTGCCACTGGAGAAGAGAATCACTTTTAAAGCCATGCGCTTGGGGGGCGTGGCCAAGATGGCGGCACGGTAGGACGCGGAACTCTGCTCCTCCGGCCCCGCCAAATCTATTCGCCTTGTATGTGCCCCATTCCCCGCTTTGAAATCGGCGGGTCTTCGCAGCTGTCAGCCTCCTGATACCGCCAGTGCCTGCAGAGACGGAATCCTGTGCGCCGGAGCGCGCTGCTGCGATATTGTTGTGGACGGCGCTGGGGTCCCGCGGCCGAGGCCGAGACTGCGGCCGAGGCTGCATGAACATCGCCTAGACGGCCCGTGCGCCCGGGGCTGCGGCGCGGACCCGGAGGGTGCCGGACCCTCTGATCTCACATCGGCGGCTGCTCGTCCCGCGGCCCGAGGGCCCCGGGTCCTAGAGCACACGGCCTGGAGTGACGGTGAACGGGACGGGAGTTGCGGCCTGTCGGGGGGCCGCCATTTTGCCTCCACCCACCCGTTGGCCTGCAGTGACGCTTACCGGCCCCGGCTTCTGGTCTGTGAGGAGAGCCTGCCGGGGCCGCACTCTGGTCGGGGACCTCCACGGGTGTGCCCTCCCCCGCACGCATATGGACACAGAGACGCGGCGAGGAGTGAGGCCTGGGCCGCCATTTTCCATCGCGGCAGACTGCGGGTGGTGACGCTAGAGCCTTCCCTACACGTCCTGGGGGTGAGTGAGCTCCGGGGCCTGGCTGCGTGGGACCTGGCTGCGCGGCTGACACGGATGACCCGTCCCGTGACCGGCGGCTGAGGGCCCCTGGGTGCCCAGTGCGGTGTCGCGGGCCCCTGGGCGCGCCCACACGGCTCCTGCCCACTGGCGGCGGACGACGGATTCCCCGAGAGCGACAGCCGGTGCCTTCCTTCCGTGCTGTGGGTGTACGCAGCTCGTGCTGGCTGCAGTGGGACCTGGTTGCCTGAACATGGCCGATAACACCCGGTGAGTGGCGCGCTGTTCAGGCGCTGGGGCCTCCATCTCCTGGCGCGCCCCTCGCGGCTTCCCTCTGGATGACACGGAGACCGGAGCCCTTGGCAAAATAGCGTCTTAGAGAGTCGTCGCTGCCCCCCCACACAGGCTCGGCGGAGGTCCAGCTCGGCGGCGCATTACGGGTCTGGCCCCCCACTTGGCATAGTGCGCAGGACCCAGCTCAGACGCAGAGGAGGAGCAGCATTGACGAGGCAGCTGGCCCACAGCGCTCTTGGGCGGAGCACCCCGTTGACTACCTAGACCAGCAGTGCAAGAGTGTCCCTGAGGCAGGCCCCACGGGAGGTACCGGCGTGGCCTCTTAAGAAGCCCTCGGGCCGCGGCGGGCCCTGAGTGTCCTGCACTACCCGGACTCCTGGTGTGACACCACAACGAAGGCTGCGGTACCGCCTCTAGCTGGCACGCACTCCCGTCCCGCCTTTCACAAATCGGTGTGCAACGATGGCGACTGCACGCGCAAGAAGAGGAAAACCCCTCAAAGATCTCTTGATGAAGCAGCACGGGAGTACAGAGGTATCTCAAGAACCCTCCAAAACTCAGGGGCACATAGACTCTAGTACAGAGGCAGACAGCCCAGCCACAAAGGCCTTCATGCTGGAACTATTCTCGGACATCAAGGAAATATACAGGAGCTGAAGAGCCAACTGGCATCAGATCTAAGGGAGGTATGCCGAGACGTCGACGAAGTAGGTGAGAGAGTCGCCGTCCTGGAAGAACACGAGTTGGCGAGAGAAGACGATCTGCATCAACTCCAACAGGAGGTCCTCCGCCTACGGGACCAAAACCTAGACCTTCAGGCGCACGCGGAGGATCTCGAAAACAGATCCCGTAGGAATAACATCCGCATTCGAGCAGTACCATGGAAGGCGGAGGGAGAGGATCTGCGAGGATATATCTCGTCTCTCTTTCAGCAAATCTTGGGTGAGGAGGGTACGTGAGAGATCCAGATGGACCGTGTCAACCGGGTGGGTCTGCCGAGAGGCGGCAAGGCTCCCCCACCTGATGTCCTCGTTTGCGTCCATGACTTTCAGCTCAAGGAACTGATCCTGCGCAAGGCCAGAGGGGCTGAACCAATTCAGTTTCGAGGGAACACTCCGGCCCTCTTCCAAGACCTGGCGGCATCGACTCTGGCCAAGCTGAGGGCATTCCGAATAGTTACGTCCTATCTGCGAGACAAGGGAATACCGTACTCATGGGGCCACCCCTTCCGCATCATTTTTAAACATCAAGGGAAGCTGAGGCAGATGCGCTCCCTGGCTGACACCATGGATCTCCTGGGGCTGGCAGCAGACACGACCCTGATGCCAAGTGACAGTCCCTCAACTCGTGAAAGGAAACGTCTTCCCCGCTGGCAGACCGTCGGCAAGCCCTTGCCCTCCACAAAGCCAGGCCCAGAGGAAATGGCAAAAGAGCGAGATGCGGTGCTCTCTACCCTCTCTCAGGCCCAGGACCGACCGAGCACCCCGTGAAGCATTCCGATCTACATCAAGGGAATGGTAGTATTGCGACGGAGCCGGAGGGGCTCAAAAGTGGTCCACTTTCCCCGACGTCCTAGACTTCCCCTTGGGGCGGGCACGCCACTTGGTATTCTACTCCCGGAAGGTTCATTCCCCCCTGATCTTCACAACGAGATAGACTCTAGTCTCCTGTTCTCCTTTATTGAAACTCGCTCTGGTGGAGCGTCTGTGACCTTTCCTTAGGCCACACACGAAGACTGTTTTCCTTTGAGACGCCGCCCGTTCGGGCTGGACATTGAATGTTGTGTTTTTGTTGGGGTTTTTGTTTTTTTGTCCTTTTGGGGATCCTCCGTATCACACTTAGGGACCAGGGCCTTCCTGTAGGGGCCTCCGCACGCACCAGCCCATCCCCGGTGCAATGTCCCCAGCATACTAGCAGACCAACAAGCATGTTCCCCACCAGTACCGATGCCTAGGGACCTGAAAATTATCAGCCTTAATGTCAGAGGCCTGAACCACCCCACGAAGCGCACCGCGATTCTTTCACTCCTTGAGCAGACAGAGGGCGATATTTGTATGCTACAGGAGACCCATCTACTAGCTAAAGATACTCCTCGCATGCGCTCCCGACGCTTCCCACGCCAATTTTGGTCCTCGGGGGTAACGAAAAAGAATGGGGTGGCCATACTACTGGGGGCTAAATTTGAAGGCATGGTCCTATCTACCTTCCATGAGTCCAAAGGGAGGGTCTTAGCGCTCAGGATCCAGTGGGGCTCCACTGTCTTCACTATTCTCAACATATATGCCCCCAATACACAGCAGGAAGCGTTCCTCCGCCGGCACATCACGGAAGGGCTGGCCTCTCCTGACCCAGCATTAGTAATAGGGGGTGACTTCAACCTGGTGATGGATAACGAGAAGGACCGATCTGGGCAACGTCATACACAGATAGGAGCCCTCTCCCCTGAAGGGAAGCGCTGGCTAGCAGAGAATGGCCTACATGACGTCTGGCGCCTGCGACAGATAGACACGCGCGATTACTCCTATTATTCAGCTGCCCATAAATCCTACGCAAGGCTAGACATGTTTTTAGTCTCAAGTACGCTTCTCCCTAGGGTACAGGACGCTTCAATAGCAGTGCGCTCCCTATCGGATCATGCGCATGTCTCACTCTCCCTGCGCTCTGAGGGGTTTGAGCACGCCCCTTCTAGATGGCGGTTGCGCATAGGCCTTTTACACGCCCCTGCTGTTGTGAAGGAAGTACACGATAAGATTGTGACTTACCTCCAACTCAATGACAATGGTACAACTTCCTTGGCGGCAGTGTCGGATGCGCTCAAAGCGGTCACGAGGGGAGAGTTTATGGCTATTTCCTCGGCGGAGGCTCGAAGACGTAGAGAAGCTCGCGGGGCGCTGGAGCAGGAAGTAGCGGAACTAGAGGCGATACATAAGCGCACAGGGGCTTCACAGGTTTGGCGCACGCTGGAGAAGAAACGGACACTCCTCAAGCGTTTAGATTTGGACAGGGCTGAATACACCTTGCTGCGCCTGCGACATAGGTTCTATTTGGGAGGTGACAAGTGTGGGAAAGTGCTGACGCAGAAGCTGCGTGCCAGAGCTATTACAGGGTCCATCTCTTACCTCATAAACCCGGCTGGGAAGGAACTACATCAGGACTCTCAGATTGTCGAGGAATTCCGATCTTTCTATCGCGCTCTCTACAGCACCGATCAGCAAGATACCCCTGAGGCTAGGGAATATTTGGCGTCTAGCAATTTTACCCGCCTCCCGAAGGCGGAAGCAGACCCCTTAGAAAACCCTATTCGAGTGGAGGAGGTTATCTCCGCCATTGCGAAACTGAAGTTAGATAAATCGCCCGGACCCGACGGCTATCCAGCCCTTTTTTACAAAACATTCTGTCACGAATTAGCCCCCCTTCTCACGCGTCTATTCAACTCGTTCCAAGATAGTGAAGCAATGACGGAATCGATGGGTGAGGCAGCGATTTCTGTCATCCTCAAGCCTAATAAAGACCCATGCCTCTGCGGTTCATACCGCCCAATATCGCTACTCAACATAGATGCGAAACTGTTCACGGGAATTCTAGCGGCACGACTGAATCCCCTCATGGCAGGTCTCATTGACCCTGACCAAGCGGGATTCATTCCCACCAGACAGGGAAGTGACAATACCAAACACCTTCTACACCTCATTGATAGCGTTCACCGCTCCCGGGAGGGGGCAGTGCTTTTTTCGGTCGACGCGGAGAAGGCGTTCGACAGAGTTAGCTGGCCATACTTGTTTGACACCCTCCGAAGCTTTGGGTTCGGCCCTCGTTTTCTTACTTGGGTGCGATGCATATACCAAGCCCCTTGCGCGTTCGTCAGGGCTAATGGGGTTTCCTCCACTCCCTTTCCGATTGCCCGGGGCACCAGGCAAGGATGTCCACTTTCGCCCCTTTTATTTGCCCTATACTTGGAACCCCTGGCACAGAAAATTCGGGACCATCCGGATATCCAGGGCATCAAATTTGGGAGAGATTACCATAAGGTCAGCCTCTATGCCGACAATATTATTCTCTCTCTTGCGCAGCCACTAGCCTCCCTTCCGGCGCTGTTAGAAGAGCTTGAGACTTTCTGACAGATATCGGGCTTTAAAGTGAACCTTAACAAATCCAAGGTCATGAACCTATCACTGCTGCATCCACAGGCGGAGGACCTCCAACGTTGTCTCCCCCTAAAATGGTCTTGCGACCCGCTTCCTTACCTGGGCATCCTGCTGACTCCCTCACTTCCACGCAATTTGGAGGTGAATTACTCCGCTCTGGTGGCACAAACGCGAAGAGCCTTGGATGGGTGGACTAAACACACTCTGTCCTGGTTCGGACGCATAGCGGCGGTTAAGATGATGATCTTACCACGTATCCTTATCTATTCCAGACCCTCCCGATGACGCCGCCTAGAACTGTGCGGTCATTGCAATTGGCATTGAATAATTATATTTGGGGAAACAAGAAAGCGCGCCTCTCGGTGGCGCAGCTCTCGCGCTCCAGAGACGAGGGTGGTGTGAGGCTACCCCTCCTACATAGATACATGCAGGCCGCGCACCTACGTTACGTACTAGAATGGAATCACCCGCTATCGGAGAAGCACTGGACCTTTATGGACCAGGCGGTAGCAGGTGCGAACCTTTGGCGCGAACTTTGGCTCCCTCGTCGCCTGCGAGCGTGGGGCCTCTATTCTTCTCCGGTCACGGTGGCCACCATGAAAGTCTGGGACAGAGTAGCACTGGCAAAAGGCCTCACTACTTTCCCCTCTCCGATGAGGACACCTCTCGTAGACAACCCAGACTTCCCCTCCAGGCGTCAAGTCTGTTGTTGCACAGAGATGGAGAGAAGCAGGCTGCAAGCGATTAGGCCATCTTTTTGATCTCAAGGGCATCATTCCGTTTAGCCGTATACGCCTCGATCTTGACCTTCCCCGATCAGATGAATATTATTACCTACAACTGCGACACTGGGCCACATCCCGGGCCTGCCTTGCGCAGGCCTCTCGCACTCTGACCCCCTTTGAACAATGGGTAGCGAAGAAAACAGATGATAAACACCTCATATCCGAATTGTACACGCTTCTCACACCGCGACAGACAGGGACTCGCACTCGGGGGCAACTCCGATGGGAGGCGGAATTAGGCAGGGCCCTCACGGACAAAGAATGGGAGAACATCCACTACAGAGCACATCACACAGCCTACAATACGGCGGGGAATGAATCCGCGTTCAAGGTCGCGGCATATTGGTACCTCACCCCAGCAAAGATACACCAATGGAACAAAAACCACACGGAGGAGTGCTGGCGTGGCTGTGGGATGTCAGGCTCTCTTGCGCATCTGCTATGGCACTGCCCGAGGTTGGAGCGGTTCTGGGAACTGGTTCTCAATGACATTGATGAGGCTGTTGATACGGAGATTCCCCGCTTCCCGGCGTACACCCTGTTAGGCTTATCAAACCCTCTCACCTTCCCTCTGCGGTCACTGCGCGGTAGGCAGATCGCATTAGCTCTCCTCGCAGCGCGCCAGGCGATTCTTTTGCTTTGGGGTACTGTCACAGTTCCAGATCATTCGGCCTGGCTCCATAGGCTTTGGATGACCTTGGCAATGGAACGGCTTTCACTCATCCAAAAGCAGAGAAGTGAGAAATATGCTGACCTTTGGGCGCCATTCATTTCACTATTATCGAAAGATATCAGGGAGGTCACTTGCCCCAAACTTTTGCAAGTATTGCACTTGATACCCCCTACGGAGAACTGCAATGACCCCCGATACGAAGAACAGACATGGGTGGGCAGACAGGGTAAGGGCCCCCTACAGCCCCTGCTACTAAGATACGGAATCCCCCCTCTTTTCCTTTTCTCCCTTTCCCTTTCTAGATTTGGGGAGGCGGGTGGGCGGGCGGGTGGGGGTTTTGTTCCTTTTTATTCATCGTTGTTTTTCTCACATGCAGAATCTTGGTGTGCGCCACCCAGTTTTTCAGATGGCATCGGCCGATGGGCCTCTCTAGTCCTGATTCTATTGGTAGCCCGCTGTCGGGTTGCTGGCCTTATTGCAGCACCTTTCGTACACCTTTGAATGCATTGTTTGTAGCCGCCGGCCCCTGTGGTTGTAGGCAGAAGGCTGTGTACAACTGAAGAGTCGTTTTTTTTTTTCAAATAACTAATAAAACAGATTTGTTCCATAAAGCCATGCGCTTCAGTCACAAAAGTCTTATTGGTAGGGGCCTAAATATCTGTCCTCATTGGTGCAGCCCTGTCATCTACCGCGCAACCTGAGCTCCATGGGCGCTAATTTTGTGTCAGTACCCCGTGTTTTTAGAGCCCGACTAGGGTCCCGCTCTTTCTGTTAGCAGCAAAGATATGGAATTCCCTCCCAGTCCATCTAAGGATGGAACCATCTGAGACAACGTTTCGTCCCTGCTCAAAACCTGTCTGTTTAGGTTACCTTAGGGTAGGCTCTGGGTGAGCCATTGTTCCTTTTAGTACACTGCTGCTGCTTGGGATGGTCTGGTTCTAGTGCGGGGAGAGGACACTGTATGGTGTAACCATAGCACTTTAGAAGACTTATTATTATTCGGACTGGCCTGTTCCCATGGAATGGCGCTGCGTGCAAAAAAACAATGGATTTAACCCATGGGAGTGAATGTTGGATTTATTCAGCATTCCGTCCATCATCTGTTCTTTTTGTATTTGTCGCCCTAAGTGGGAAGGGTTCCCATAGGGAGCAAGGTCAAGACTGATTTGCATATCGCGGAGTCTACACTGGAATGGCGTGGCGTGCAAAAAAAAAAAGATGGATTTAGCCCAGATCTGTGACTGGGGATGAATGTTTGATTTGTTCATCATTGCGTCCATCATCTGAACAGGGTCAAGACCGATTTGCATATGGTTGGGTCTAAATTGGAATGGCCCGGCATGCAAAAAAAACAGATGGATTTAACCCAGATCTCTTGACCGGGGGGCAAATGTTTGATTTGTTTAGCATTCAGTTCATCATCTGTTCTTTTTGCACATACTCTTGCTTGGCAACATCTTAAATACTGATAGCGCTGGCACAAATGTAGCCCCTGCGCTATCTCGAGAGGGCACTCACTCATGGCTCCATGCAAATGAGAGAATCTCTTTGCCTCTGTGTAGGAAACTGGCTCTGTATATACTATACCAAAATAAGGTACAGTGTGCACAGAGTCCAGGGAGTCCCCAGAGGTATAGTAGAGGCTAAATTAGGTATGTACCAAGAGCTATCAGTGTGGTAGTGTGGGCAAGCAGTTAGGCTTATCCTGAGGGCGTGTTAACCATTTATTGTATTCACTCAATCAAGACTGATGGCACACACTCAGAGACTGAATCCAGACCAATTAGGTAAGTATAAAAAAAGGTACACTTATGTCTTGTTTTTAGAACCAAGCAGGACTTGGTACAGGAAAGTAAAATATGCTCTCAAATGCAAGACTTCACAAGGAAATGCAGTTGTGTTGAATTTTCAATGGCTACAGGTTGGTATTGGTTCAAAAGCAGTTTACATTACACAATAATTACTTAAAGGATACTTTTAGATTACTTTGACTACTGAGGGTGGTATGCCTAGATACCCCGCCGAGGGATCTCACAATACAAGGTAAGTAAGACTTTACTTGGTTTAAATTATAATGGATTTTTCCTCCATACAAAACAACAGTTCAACACGTAGAACATTTTAGGCCCAAAAACTCATCACATGGGTTCCTATGGAAGAAAAATGGTTATCGGTTTCACAGGTAAGTAAACGTCTCACGAGTGGGAGTTTTGGGGGTTAGGACCGAAGTTCCCCAAGGTCTAGGTAGGCACTCAAGTTGCTCCACCAGCGGCACTGTGGCGGCTGGGTGCAGACTGCAGGGGCCCAATGTTAACCAATGGGACTAAGGAGGCCTTCGGTTAGGGACTGCTTACAAGCAGGCAACTCGGGTGTGGGAGCAAAGCTCCGGGGATTAAGGTCAGCACTGCAGGGGCCAATAATCAGCACAGGAGCTGCACCACCAGACCTCCTCATGGTGTTGGGCTACTCGCACTCGGGCCGTGGGCTTTGGGTGCAGAGTCGCCGGAATCCGGATTCTGTGGTTAAGTCTTGGCTTGAGCAAATCCCGTGCTCACAGGGGCCAGAGTCTGTAAGGTGAGTGCAGGGAAGGTCCTCCGCACTCTGGGGGGGCTGTTGGCAGATGGACAAGCCAGTTTCTTCACTATAGGCAGGTCGGAGTCGGGACAGGCTGGTAGGGCTGGGGCCAAAGCAGTTGGTGTCCTCTTCTTCTTGGGTCAGCACGGCTCTTCGGTCCATCTTCTTTCTTCCTTGAATCTGAAGAGGCAAGGTTCAGGGTGGCCCCTAAATACTACATTTAGGGGTGGTTAAAGGGGTGTGCAGGTCGGGACCAATGGGTCCCTTCCTTGGGGTGGGTACACACCCCCTATTATGCCACCCTCCAGTGGGAGGGGGCATGAGCCTCTCCCTAATTGGCTGAGTCCTCTCATCTTCAAGATGGAGGGGACTGAGATGTGTGCTTCACCTTGCCTCCCCCACCTGAGGGATGGGGTTGGCAAAGGTGGGCACACCTCTCTTCCTAGCTTGGTTTTCCTGCTGATTCTTCCACCCAAAGTGGTGGCAGAACCGGTGGGAGCCAGTTGCTGGGGGCAGCAAAAGGCACGGACAGCTTCCAAAGGCAGCAGGCCTTTGAAGCTTCCCCTTCGTGGACCTAGCACATCCTGGGGGAGGAGGATTGACACCTCTGCCCAGAATGGGCTTTGTTTCTGGACCCAGAGAGCGGAGGCTCTCTACCCAGGGGTCCAGAAACCTGTCTGTTGGTGGCAAATGGCAGGTAGCCATTCAGGAACCACACCAGGGCTGGTCGTTTTTCAGGGGGCATCTCTAAGATGCCCTCTGAGTGCATTTTACATTAAATCCCACACTGGCATCAGTGTAGGTTTAATGTGCTGAGAAGTTTGCTACCAAACTTCCCAGTTTTTAGTAAAGCCATTATGGAGCTGTGGAGTTCGTAATGACCAACTCGCAGACCATATCCTCTTTGTGGCTCTACTACACTTACAATGTCTATTAATGGACTTAGACACTGTAGGGGTACAGGGCTCATGCCACTGTACCTTCACCTGAGGGCTAGTGCACCCTGCTAGAGGGGTGACTTACCTAGGCCTCAGGCAGTGGGATGCAGGCATGGCACACAGGGTTGTGTGCCACGTCAACTCTTCACTTTTATCTGCTCCAAAACTCGCAGCATGCAATGGGTGTTAATGTACAGGGCCCCTAAGGGTGGCACTAGACGTGCCTCAGTCCTTAAAGGCCTTCTCTGGTCACAGTGCCCTTGGTACCGGTGGTACCTTTTACAAGGGGCTTACTTGTGGCCAGAGATGTGCCAATTCTGGGTACAAAGGTACAGTCTAGGGAAAGAACACAGGCCCTGGGAACCTGATTGGCAGGGACCCAGGGCACATCAAGTCAGGTTGCATCAGAAGTCAGGCACAAGTGGGGGGTAACCATGCAAAAAGGGGCATTTTCCTACACAATCCCTCCCAAACGAAAGAGGAGTAGACTTACCTCTCCCAAGAGAGTCTTTATTGTCTAAGTGGAAAAATCTGGAAACGCCAACTGCATCGGTATGGGTAGTCCCAGGTCTATGTTCCATTATAAAGTCCATTCCCTGTAGGGAGATGGACCACCTCAAAAGTTTTGGGTTTTCTCCTTTCATCTTCAGGGACCAGACCACATCAAAGTCCTCCCTCTCAATGGCACTCCAACACTTTTCCCTGGGGAGTAGCCTTCTGCTTATGAAAGCAACAGTTTGGTCTTGTCCATCATCATTTGTCTGGAATAGGACCGCTCGTATCCCGAGCTCAGAGGCATCAGTCTTCACAGTGAACTGCTTGGAGTAATCTGAGCCTTGAGAAAAGGTGCTGAGCTCATTGCCTCTTTCAAAGCCTTTTGGCAGCCAACTGTCCAGTTCACTTTCTTGGGCATCTTGTTGGAGGAGAGTTCTGTGAGGGGAGTCACAATGGACCCATATACCTTTACAAACCTATAGTACCCAGTCAAGCCAAGGAATGCCCTGACTTGGGTCTGGGTTGTTGGAGCTTCCCAATCCAGAATGGTCTGGATTTTGGGTTGAAGGGGTTTGGACTTGGCCTTCACCTACAAGGTGGCTCAAACACACAACAGTTCCCTGCTCTATCTGGTACTTGGATGCCTTGATAGTTAGGCCTGCATTCTGCAGGGCCTGTAAAATCTTCCCCAGGTGGACCAGGTGATCCTGCCAGGAAGAGATAAACACAGCAATATCATCAAGATAAGCTGGACTAAAGTCTTCCAACCCAGCAAGGACTTGATTCACCAACCTTTGGAAGGTGGCAGGGGCATACTTTAGACCAAAGGGCATCACAGTGAATTGGAAGTGGCTGTCAGGTGTGGAGAATGCTGTCTTTTCTTTTGCTCCAGGGGCCATGCCCATCTGCCAGTATCCTGCTGTTACGTCAAAGGTACTTCGGTATTTGGCAGCCCCCAACTTATCTATCAAATCATAAGGTCTGCGGATGGGGTGTGCATCTGTCTTGGTGACAGCATTGATGCCTCTGTAGTCCACACAAAACCTAATTTCTCTCTTTCCACCAGGTGGATGAGGTTTGGGGACTAGGACCACTGGGCTAGCCCTGGGACCCTCAGAATGCTCAATGACCCCCAACTCCGGCATCTTGCTGACTTCAGCCTTGATGCTTTCCTTGACTTGGTCAGACTGGCGATACATTTTTGTTTTGACAGGCAAGCTGTCTCCAGTGTCCACATCATGGGTACACCAGGGAGTCTGACCAGGGGTCAAGGAAAAGAGCTGTGCATACTGTTGTAGAACCTGCCTGCAATCAGCTTGCTGTTGGGCAGAGAGGGTGTCGGAGTAGACAACTCTATCTACTAACCCATCTTGGGGGCTGTAGGAGAGGAGGTTAGGGAGAGGTTCACTCTCTGTCTCCTAATCCTTATCAGTAACTATAAGCATGGTCACATCAGCCATGTCACAATAGAGTTTGAGGCGGTTCACATGTGTCACCTTTTATGGGGACCTGCTAGTGCTCAGGTCTACCTAGTAGGTGACCTCACTCTTCTCTTCTAGGATAGGGTAAGGGCCACTCCATTTGTCCTGGAGAGCCCTTGGTGCAACTGGCTCTAAAACCCACATATGTTACCCTGGTTGGAATTCTACCAGTGCAGCTTAGTGGTCATACCAGAGCTTCTGGCACTCCTGGCTGGCCTCAAGATTCATGGATCCTTTCTGCATCCTGGAACGAAAGCCTAGTACATAGTCCACTACATCTTGTTTTGGTACATGATGGGGTTTCTCCCATCCTTCCCTCACCAGTGGGAGTGGTCCTCTTACAGGGTGGCCAAACGAATGGTCAAAGGGTGAAAACCCTACTCCCTTCTGAGGCACCTCCCTGTAGGCAAAAAGCAGTCAGGGCAACAGAACATCCCATATCCTTTTCAGCTTTTCAGGGAGTCCCATTATCATGCCTTTCAATGTCTTGTTGAATCTCTCAACAAGACCATTGGTTTGTGGATGGTAAGGTGTTGTGAACTTATAGATCACTCCACACTCATCCCACATGTGCTTTAAGTATGAAGACATTAAGTTGGAACCTCTGTCTGATACCTCCTTAGGAAACCCTCGCCTGGTGAAGACACCAATGAGGGCCTTGGCTACCACAGGGGCTGTAGTAGTCCCAAGGGGAATGGCTTCAGGATACCTTGTAGCACGATCCACTACTACTATTACCTTGTTTCCTGAGGCTGTGGGAGGTTCAAGTGGACCCACTATACCAACTCCTACCCTCTTACAGGGTACCCCAACAACTGTTAGTAGGATTAAGGGTGCCTCTAGGTGTCCTCCTGTCTTGCCATTGGCTTGACAGATAAAACAGGAGCTTACAAACCCCTTCACTTTTTGGGACATCTGAGGCCAATAGAAGTGGGTGACCAATCTTTCCCAAGGTTTGGTCTGGCCCAGATGCCCAGCTAGGGGAATGTCATGAGTTAGTGAGTAGACACTCCCCATACAGCTGAGGCACTACCACTCTCCTAGTGGCACCAGGTTTGGGGTCTCAGGTCTCAGTGTACAGGAGTCCTTCCTCCCAATAGACCTTGTGGGAACCACTGACATCTTCCTGCTCCTGTGCAGCATCTTGCTGCCTCAGGCTTTCAAGAGTGGATTAGACCTGCTGCACAAGGCACAGCTGTTCCATAGAGCCCCCCCCCCCCTGGTCCCAAGAGCTCTACCTCATAAGGTTTAAGCTCCATGGGCTCAGTTCCCTCTGGGGATGACAAGTCCTCTCCCTTGGGAGAGTGGTCCTGATCTTTTGGTTGTGTGAAAGCTGTTTCACCAGCCTTGCTCTCCTTTTTCACCCTGTGCTAAGCATTGTGCTCTTGTTTTCACACACACTACCTCAGGGAGTTGCATCATGGCTGCATATGTCTTTCTTTCTACCTCAGCCCATGCTGAGGTTTCCAGATCATTTCCAAGCAGACAGGCGGCTGTGAGCTTTGGAGAGACCACTACCTGTTTTATGCCAGCAACCCCCCCAGTCTAATATCACCATAGCCGTGGCATGGTTAGTGGTGACACTGTCAGCATTGGTAACTGGATACGTTTTTCCAGTTAGGTATTGCTCTGGGGAAATCAGTGTATCTCTCCCCATAGTGACACTGGCACCTGTATCCCTCAGGGGTTCTATCTTAGTCCCATTCACTAAGGGGTACTGCAGGTATTTCTTTAAATTAGGGGGGAAACAGCCAAAGTGGCTAAGCCTCCCTCCCCTTTAGAGACTAAAACAGTCTCAGTGTGAACCCCAATTTGCTCTGGGCACACTATTGATCCCATCTGGAGAGTTGCCATACCAGTAGAAACTGGTGTGGGACATGGGGCTGGTTTGTTGGGACAGGCAGAATCTCCAGTTCGGTGTCCCTTTTTGTTACAGTGGAAACACCAGGCCTTTGTAGGATCAAAATACTTTCCCTTGTACCCACTAGTGGGCTGGGAAGAGTTCTTGGGCCCACCCCCCTGGACAGGATTTTGGGGGCCTTTAGAAGACTCTTGAAATGTATCTTTGGGTTTCTCACCCTCTTTCCCCTGGGGAGGCTTTGTGACCCCTTCCTTTTGGTCACCCCCAGTGGTTGTCTTGGTTACCCTTGTCTTGACCCAGTAGTCCGTCTTCTTTCCCAATTCTTGGGGAGAAATTGGACCTAGGTCTACCAGATACTGATGCAACGTTTCTATTGATGCAGTTACTTAAAATGTGTTCCTTCATAAACAAATGATAAAGTCCTTCATAATTCTGTACTTTACTTCCAGTCAACCAGCAATCTAGTGTCTTTACTGAGTAGTCTACAAACTCCACCCAGGACTGACTTTTGGATTTCTGAGTCCCCCTAAATTTAATTCTGCACTCCTCAGTAGTGAGTCCAAATCCCAAAATCAGGGTGCCATTCATGAGTTCATAGGACTCTGCTTCTGCCCCAGTAAGGGTCAGAAGTCTGTCTCTGCACTTACCAGAGAACAGTTCCCAAAGAAGTGCCCCAAAATGAGACTTCCTTACTTTTGCGATGACAAAGCAGCTATCGGCTACCCTGGATATTCTTCATCTTTCTTTTTACAAGGATGAATGAGGCAACCGACAACTGGCCCAGTGCTGTGTTCACAATTGTGAACAGTAGGCTAAGGAAGAGGTCACTGGTCTCAGACTATCTTGGTCAGCAATATGGTGAGATTTAAGAGGCATAAGGTAGCTGACAATGTACCCTATTACAAAGAAGGTACCAAAGTAGTTCTCATCAGCTTCAGGCCTACTTTTCTCTCAATTCTTTGAGCCTGAAGGATGCCTGGAACGTCTGAAAGGTGTCGGCTTCAGTCGCATTAATGGAGAAGGAAGCTGAAAGCTGCCCTGATAATTAACCACCAACCGTAGCTATTTCTTTTAATATATCACAGTGCTTGCAACCCGCAAGAGAGGAGTGGTGGGTGTTTGTTATCCATCCTACCTTGCCCAAGTGCAAGGTGGTTAACGTTTATGCTTCTCTATCTTGCTCAATGGTGAGGGGCAATAAGGGCCCAAATATCCTTGCCTTTCCCAACACAGGGGTGTATTTGTAAGGACCCACCAACATGAAGGAGTATATAAGGGGCCTAAGCCCAATGGAGAGGAGGTTATTTATTGTGATGGTGAAGAAGTGCAATCTTGATCCCATCTGTAGGAGTGCATCATACTAATGCATAGTCAGCACTCAAATATACTGTGTTGTAACTAGTGTACTAAAAAGAGTGGAGTATTGCATACCGAAAGTACTCTGAAAAATATATGTTTAGAACGTGATTGATAGTTATGTTACAATTTACATATTAATGTGACAGAAGAAATTAACATAAAATGCCTTATTGTGAGAGATGTAACTAGGATGTGTATAACTATTGTTTGTCAAGTTCATACGTATAACCCGAACTAATCAT
The DNA here is from genome assembly GCA_963921515.1 of Calotriton arnoldi. Taxonomy (NCBI): domain Eukaryota; kingdom Metazoa; phylum Chordata; class Amphibia; order Caudata; family Salamandridae; genus Calotriton; species Calotriton arnoldi. The sequence goes on along the minus strand of CAWUFW010007312.1, from coordinate 335,224 downwards.
GTGAAAGTATAATTATAATGACACCTTGTAGTTGTTGCATTACAATCATGAATATATTTTATAGAAGTGAGCATTTATTTGTAATTCAGTGTATTAGCCAAAGTCGTAAATTATATTGCGCCCTAATGCGTATGATAGCCTAATTTCTTTTTTTTTTTTATTGTAAAATTTCCAATACTTTAAATACACGAGGATTTCATGAGAATGATTATTATTAAACAGCAACATAGGCATTGAACTGACTACAGGGTAACAACTTCATCATTATTGTAAAGAAAAAGGGAAAGAGACGAAAAGGAAAGTAAACATAAAGACCCAATTTGTGATCAAATCAATAAAAAATCAGCTATTTTCCATACAATCACATAACATATTAATGCTTCTTTTATACATTTTAGTTTCCCTCCTTCCATCTTTTGAGAGGGGCCCATATGTTTTCCCCTTTTCTTTTGGCTTTTAAGCCCTTTTTTCATATACCCCCTTTTCTAAATTATAGGTGGCTAATAACCTACCCAACCATTGTTGGAATCCGGGTGCCAGGGGTCCAACCAGGCTGATGCAATACAGATTCTTACCACTGCCATTGCTATAAAAAGAAAGGGGCGATGGTCCTCTAAAACGTCATTATTGCTAATACCCAGCAATATATGTTGGGCTGTTAGATTCAATCTTATTTTCAATGATGTATTCATAAATTTTTCAATTTCATCTAGCCAGGTACCTAGTATAGGGCATGTTGCAAACATATGTGTCAAATCGGCTTCCGTACTACTACAGCGCGGGCATGTAATTCCATCCTGGCCGACCCATTGAGCAATTCTAGCCGGGGTATGATATAGTGAGAACAGTGTTTTGTAGTGTTGAGCCTGTAATCCTGCCGATCGAAGCACCGTCCTCCCCAATTCAAGTGACTCCAAAAATATATTCTGTGCCGTACCTAGCCTCTGTTCCCACTTGGACCCGTGTTTTTCGAGTTATCCTGAATAAACATGATCAGTTTTGAATATATCTGACTAATTGTGCACCCTTCTTCAGAGCGGACCGCGTCCACAATATCATTATTATTAAAACCCATTGAACCCCCTTTCTTTTGGGTTAGATAGCTCCGGACTTGCAAATACTTAAAAAAATCTCTAGTATGTATCCCGAAACTAATTTGTACATCCCTGAATGCTAACACGCCCGATGTATCTAAAAGATCTCCTATTGAACAAATTTCTGCTTCATCCCATCTAGACATGATGTTATCTCGGAAGATCTCTGGCATAGTTGGATTTTTAAAAAGTTGCGTATAGTAGTTCAGCCGACCAAGCCCAACTTTGCGTTTAAAAGATACCCAAATCTTAAAAGCTGCATGCAGGGTTTTGAACCTAACTTTTTATAATAGCTTGGCTCGCTATAATTCAGAAAACAACCCTGTGCGACCCCGCCTATTAGTAATTCATACACATCCACTGATCCAAGTTGAATCCCCTGCTCTTCTGTTTTCCCTCCCAGCAACACACGCATATATTGAAGAGCGGCCGCCCAATAATATAGTCTTAAATCGGGGACCCCCCATCCTCCCTTCTCCCTTGTTAAAGTCATAAATTTGAGTGCCCTTCTGATCTTACCATGTGACCAAATAAACCTATTGAGCATACTTTCCATTTCTTTAAACCAAGGCTTTCCAAACTCGAGGGGTATGGTCCTAAAGAGATATAGTATCTTGGGAAGAAACATCATCTTTATTATGTTGCATCTACCTACAATGGTAAGGTGGAGATTATGCCACCTGTCAAAGTCTTTCTTCCCTTGTCTTATTATTGATGATAGCCTAATTTCATGTGTTATTTTATTTCAGCCTAGCGTTTTCTGTTTCAGTGCAAGCTCACATTGTAATCTCATGTTTTGTCTATGTTCAGACTTCACTGTGGAATGTTTTGTGTCATTTTGTTTATACTGCAGGTGTGGAGAAGCTTCATAGTTAAAATAAAGTCGTTTTATCTTAGTAGATAGCAAAGCATGGGAAAAAGGAGTCGGCCGAGAAAATTGCGGTAACAAGCGAGGAGAGGAGTTCTCATGGGAGATGAATGGCTAAGGCCGAGAAGAGGTAATGTGCTAACTAGGGAGGCCAGAGTGTGCCGCGCTGGGATAGGTCAGTTAGTGTAATGCCATGCTGGGATTGGTTGAAATTGTCCTTTGGATGCTGTGAAGTTGGATTTGAGTGGAAATTGTTGAAAAAGTGATTGAAAGATGAGATGTTTTAAAGCAATAAGAGATACGATTCAAGGGGATGTAGGGGTGCCTAATAGAATTGGCGAGGAAGAGCCACCGGAGGATACACCAGCACATTATATGGCGACAAAAGTAGGGTTACATACTATTATTTGGCTTAAGAATTGGCACAAGATAACAGAGAAAGAAGGCGCATTGATGTTTCAAAGTTATGGGACTTTTAATTTGAGAATAATTGACCATTTGAGAGGAATATTATTTCCAATGAAACCATTATCTAGACCCACACAGTTTGAAGCAATTAACGCATGGGAACGTGTAGCACATGTAAAGCAGAGAGACAAATGTAAAGGGAGAATGACAAAAGCGAAGTGTGCATATGCAGATGCAAGATGGGATGGCCAACAAAAGAAATGGAGAGTAGACATGATTGAGGGAGCAAGATTGTACCCTGCCATACTAAGCGAGGAAAATGAGGTTGAGAGAAAGAGAAGGGAAAAGAAGAAGGAGGGAGATGCAGACAGTGATTGTGAGGCAAGTGACAGCTTTTTGGATGGATTGCTAGCTGAACGCCCACCTCCATATAATCAAATGCAAATGGAAAGTGGGAGGAATGTGAATCTCACAGATAGTTCTGGAAGTGCTTCAACACTAGTTGTTTCTAGTCCTGGTATTGTAGGGGTCATATCGATGGGAGGGGGGGGGGGCACAAACTTACTTCGGGAAAAGGTAACACTAATTCTGCTTCGCAACTTCACGGTGCTCTTACAGCACCGGTAACTGTCGGCCCAATTGTTCCTATATATGGTCCTAACTCTCCTCGAAATGGAGGTCAGGAATACCTGCTTCAACTGAAGTACAGGTAGCAGACAGTCAGAGAATGCAATTTGTCCATTAGCTCTGATGAACGCGAGTACACCTTGCGCAGCAAGTCCAGATCCCTCTGCTCTGCAGAATGGATGTGGACCTGTAATGTCTTTTACGGCATTGGCGGGTTTTAACTCACCTGTAAGGGAAACAGTTCCAAATGTGCGCAACAGCACGTCTCGAGAGAATGCTACTCCAGAGAAGGGAACTTCCGAGGGTCAACATATATTCGATGTTCAAAAGTTAAAGAAGTGGTTGAAAGAACAAATTGATAAATCAATAGGGAGCCAGAGCACCAAAACTAGTCATGGAACTATTAAATCAGCTGTCAATGTAGATTTGATTGATGTGCTCAAATTGAAAACTGAATTGGATGCTATGATAAGTGGAAGCTTAGAACTCTATCGAATAGACTCTTATCAACCACATGAATTATTGTTCATGAGAAAAGATGTCACTAGAAGAGCATGATAAGCACACAAGAAATTATCTGAATTGGCCAATAGATATAATGTTGATATGGAACGAATAAAGGCATTGCAGAAAAACCACAGACTTGCATTTATTGATCAGGATATAAAGAATCTGAGGATACCAGGGCTGAAAACACAAATCTGAGAACTCATATTATGCATTAGAGTTTGGAGTACGTTGGATAGATGGGAAGAGAGATGGGCTAAGAGGAAGGCTTCTAAGAGAATAACGGGAGAACCTCCCCCTGGAGGAGAAAAGGGAGTGGGTGTCCAAGCTTTCCCTTTACGACAAGTGCCGAGGGGAGGTTAAGTACATGTTCCTTGGAGTAGAGGTGATCTTGTGGCATTTACAAATGATTTCCAGAGATTGAGAGAGAAACCTGTAGAGTGATACAAGTTGTTTGATCGATTTTTAAAAATTTCTAAAGTGCTGTGGTTTGACTTGAACACATTGTTTGAAATTGTGTTCCTCAGTAATTTATAGTCAGCATGTTAAATAGCTGTAGATTGGCCAGAAGGTCAGCCTGAAAGAGATCCAGTGACACATGGTCTAGCACCTACAGGCGTGAAGAAGTACAATCAGGTGATTACGTGGTTGAAAGCAAAGGTGCCACAACAGGAAATTGATTAGGTAAAAATTGACAGGATGACCCAAGAACCTAAAGAGATGATTCATGCTTTTTATGGAAGATTGTTATGAGCCTTTAAGCAGCATAGTGGAATGGATACTTTAGAGCCCAAAGACATGGGGCAATTTGTATCTAGATTTGTGACTGAATTGAGACCTGACATTAGTATGATGATACAGCAGCATCTATTCTGTTGGCAGAACATGTCTTTCGATGAGATTATGCGATATGCAAAGTACTGATGTGATGAAATTGAAATGAAGCACAAAATGTTGAAAGAGAAGTTGATGGTAGAACAGATGAAATTGGCTCAAAGGAGTCAGGGACAGTCTTATGTAGAGAACATTACCTCTATGCAGGGAGTCCAGCAGCTTGGGACTCCAGTGCAACAAGGTGGAGGATTTCAGGGACAAGGAAGAGGAAGAGGTGTTCCTATAGATCCTAAGACTTGAGTTGATATTTCTACTTTGAAAAAGACCAACCCATGTCACTATTGTAATATGGTGGGGCATTGGAAGCGAGAATGTTGTTTTAATCCCGCTAATCAGGAACAGAATGGGGGGTATGGTTCAGTCCCAAGGGAATGTTGGGCAGTCTCACAATGTGCCCAGACCGAGATCTCGAAATGTTTCTGGTTCACAAGGTCCTGTGATACAAGTACTGCAACCTCCGATGCCACAGCAAGCTGGAGGTAGTCCTAGATTTCATCCAAATGTGGAAATAAATACAAATCAGAACGTGTCTCAGAATTTCCCGATATTGGAGACCTCCAATGATTACGGTCCAGGCCAGTCCTTATGACTGTGCCTGAGGGGAAGGAAGACTGTACGCTTGCCGCAGTCTTAGAGGTAGACTAGAGTGGACTATATGTTGATGCTGATGTAGATGGCCACAATGTCACTTTCTTGATTGACACTGGTGCTTCCCGCTCTACTGTGAGAACAGCAGAGGTTCCAAACCTACCCCTCTCTGGAAAAACAATCCAAGTTGTAGGAGTTGCAAATAGACTGTTGTTGAATCCCCTTACTGAAGAAGTACCTGTAAAGATAGGGACATTTGAAGATAATCATCAATTTGTGGTGTGTGATTCTAGTCCTGTATGTCTTTTGGGACGCGATTTGCTGTGCAAGTTAAATTGCACCATCTACTGTACGCCAAAAGGAATAGAACTACAAAAAAATGATGAGGACATTGCTTTTAAGCTAGCAAATCAGAACTTAAATGTCTCATTGTTCCCCATGTTGACAGTGGAAGACTTACCATTGAATTTCAGAGATACAGTGAAAGTCCTAGTTTGGGATTTTTCTGGGAAGAACATCTGACTCATCCGAGGGGTTGAGCCAGTCCGTATTCAAGTTAAGCCAAATCCAGAATATCCAAGAACGCCCCAGTATAATCTGATGCTGAAAACAGTCTCTGGATTTACACCTGTGATTAAAACAATGATTGAACAAGGTGAAGGAGATCCTGGGGAGTCCATGTAACTCACCCATTATGGGCTTACTAAGCCGAGGGACACGTACCGCAGCGCACAGGATCTCTGAAAGGTTAATAACATAGTGGTTCCTTGTTGTCCCATGGTACCGAGTACCTCTGTGCTATTGTTTCAGATTCCATGAATGGTTCACTGTCATTGATCTTTGCCAGGCCTTCTTTTCCGTTCCCCTCCAAGAGGAGAGACAATTTTTGTTCGCTCTCCAGCTGGGGAACCGTGTTTTAGCATGGTGCCGTGCCCCACAAGGGTATACAGAGAGTCCTTCCATAGTCAACCAGATCCTGAAAAGGAATCTGGGGTCTCTGGTCATGCCTTATAATTCTGTCCTAGTCCAGTATATCGATAACCTGCAGGTTGCATTGAATTCTCAAGAGGCTTGCAAAACTGATACAATAGCCCTGTTGAACCATCTGGCTGAGAATGGACATAAAGTGTCCCCAAGTAAGGTGCAATACTGCATGACAGAAGTTCTTTATTTATGACATCATATTGTGAAGGGTGCGAGAAAGGTGTAACAGGAAAGAATCTCGGTGATCATGCAAATGAATTCGCCTCGTACGCAGAAGGAAGTCAGGATGTATCTGGGAATCGTGGCTTACTGTCACTGGTGGATACCCAGCTTTTCCTTACTGGCTAAGCCTTTATTGAGGCTAACACACAAGTATGTGTCTGATCCGGTGCCTTGGGACAATGATTGCTTGAACACCTTCCTAGAGCTAAGAGAAAGCCTTTGCCGTGCTCCTGCACTAGGAATGCCAGATTACAACAAAGCGTTTTTGTTCTTTTGCAATGAACGAGAAGGTTGTGTGCTTTCAGTACTGACCCAGACTCACGGAAGTGCCCGTAGACCAGTGGCCTATTTTTCCACTACTTTAAATCCAGCAGCCTCAGCATTGCCCGGATGTCTCAAATCCATTGCTGCAACAAGTGTCAGCATGAAGAGATGCGAAAACATCGTGATGGGTCATCCTTTGACTGTCTACGTTCCTCACTCAGTTGAGATTTTGTTAACTTGAACTCGTACACAGCACTTAACCAATAGCAGGCTCACTAGGTACAAGCAGTTAATTTTGGCATCAGAGAATGTGACCCTGAAGAGATGTTGCACGTTAAATCCTGCTACCCTGATGCCATTACCTTATTATGATGCGCATGAAGTTGAAGTAGAATATGACTGTCTCGATGTCACTGAACTATGCACCAACCCCCGTCCTGACATTTCTGATGAGCAATTACCTGAATCTGATCACACCCTGTTTGTGGATGGCTCTTATCTAAGGGACAATGATAGAAACCTGAGAGGTGCCTATGCTGTCTGCACTGTTACAGAAGTGGTGGAAGCTGCCTGGCTTCAAGGAGTATTCTCCGTGCAGGTGACAGAATTGATTGCCCTTACCAGAACATGCTGTGTTTCAGACCAGCTAGAAATGACAATATTCCCCGATAGTGTCACGATTCACTCCCTGTGCTCTCGTTCCCACCACCAGGGGGGCAAATTGTGGGGCTTTCCAGTATTCTAATATGCTTCCAGACACTCCCCTGTATGCATATCCTGACTTCCAGGCATTTGGACATCATTTAGGAATTGACATCCATTCCCAATCCATGCCGGGTTTTGTGGAAGCCAGTCTGCTCATGCTGGAAACTCCATTACCTATAATCCCCTGCTCACTGCTTTGTCTCCACCCCTGCAGGCCAAGGATGGGTGGAGGAATTCAGTTCACCTGTGGCTGGCTGCTGCTAGCCTGCTCACACCTGATGCACATGAGTACTGTGAGCTCTTTTAAGCCCCAGCTCCCTTCAGCCCAGTGTTGGTCATTGTAGCTGTTTTCCGGTGAGACCGATCCTTGTTTCCAGTGTTTCCTGAACATTTGATATTCCTTGATTCCTGAGCTATAGTTAATCCTGGTTCCTTGATTCCTGAGCTATAGCTATTCCTTGTGCCTGAATTAGCACTGCCTGCAGTGCTATCTTGTTTCCTGAGTTCCTGAGCTATAGCTATTCCTTGTGCCTGAATTAGCACTGCCTGCAGTGCTACCTTGTTTCCTGAGTTCCTGAGCTATAGTTATTCTTTGTTCCTGTTCCTGGGCTTCAGCTATTTCTTGTTCCTGATTTGCACTGCTGGCAGTGCTCTCTTGACTCCTTGTTTCCTGAGCTGTAGCTATTTCCGGTTTCCTTGAACTAGCACTGCCTGCAGTGCTACCTTGACTCCTGAGCCTTAGCATTCCTTGTTCCTGAACTGCAGCAGTTTCCCTTGTTCCTGAACTAGCACTGCCTGCAGTGCTACCTTGACTCCTGAGCCTTAGCATTCCTTGTTCCTGACCTGCAGCAGTTTCCCTTCTCCTGAACTAGCACTGCCTGCAGTGCTACCTTGACTCCTGAGCCTTAGCATTCCTTGTTCCTGACCTGCAGCATTTTCCCTTCTCCTGAACTAGCACTACCTGCAGTGCTACTTTGACTCCTGAGCTTTTGCTCAATTCTTGTTCCTGCCCCAGCATTGCCTTCTATGCTACCTTGTTTTCTTGATTCCTGAACCTGCACTATTCTAGTATACCCATGTAGCCTCCCCTTCTGTATATCCTTTTCCAGTCCCTGCCTTTCTTCCCATTTCCTTGGTTCCAGTTCTAGTTTGCGGTCTTTCTATTTCTGCTGTCTTGCTTCTGTTACCTTGTATGTTTGTTACCTGCTTTCTGCCAAGTGTGCCCTGTGATTTCCTTCCTTTCCTGTTAAGCACTCCTCCTTGCTAGCTCCTTGTCTATTGTTTAGTTCTACCCCTTTGCTGTTACTGCCTTGCATGTTCCTGTTTGATCGCCAGGATCCGTGGGCACAGCTGACTACCTAGGTGGTGTTTCTTGTTCACTGTGAGTATTGTCTTTGAGTTACTGTTATAACATCACCATAGGTATAAGCTCCACAGACTCTGCCTTTGCATACATATCCTATATGTAGGTATTTTCAGTCAGTATCTGTAACAGCAATTGTGGGTGAGGAACTTACTGAGCTTCAGTCTTACCGTGTGGAGCGCCTGAGTGCTTTACCCCACATTCCCTTTATTGTTAATGTTGTATTATATATATGTCTTGCACGTCCGTCCTGGGTCTAGTTAGTCTGAATGCTAAATTGCCTTGTGAGTGCCCTTCCTTTCTGACTCTTAGCCATCTTGTTCCATTGTACAGGCTTCCCCTTTGGATCCCTTTTCTCCTCTGACTTCCTGTGTGATCCTGGGCAGTGCTGTACTCCTCTCTGTGTACGTTTTCTACCCCGTTCCCAGTCCTTGCCCAAGTCCCTGACTGTGTTCCCGACATAGTCCCGGACAGCCCCTGACAGATAGCCAGTCGGTGTGATTCATGACTTTGAACAGTTATGGTCTCAGAAAGGTTTCATTACCTCATCAGGATCCACCTCATCAGGGTCCCCCATCCGCAATGGAGAAAATGTGAGAAAACTGTTAGAGGCCCTCCAATGCCTGCACAAATTGCAGTTGTTAAGTGTCCTTCTCATTGTACAGGAAATGATTTTGTGACAGTTGGCAACCGTTATGCCACTGAACTCGCAATCTACTGTGCACTAAATATCTGTACTTTTAACAGTGAATATACAAATGAGGGAACAGAAGAAACCAATTTCAATCTTTTGATGAAATTGCTGATACTTGGGAAGAAGTGAAGAGGTTGCAAGAGGAAGTTACTGAGGACGAAAAGGAAGGTTGGATCAGGGAAGGTTGTGTGAAACGAGATGATGATATTAGGGTTACGGGAGATGGAAGACCAGTATTGCCTAATAGTTTGTTGCTCCCGATGACGAGGTATTATTATGGTTCGATGCATATAGGAAGAGATGCCAGGTTGGGATTGTTTAGGCAGACCTGGTTTAACCCAAAGTTTCGAGCGATGGCTGAGGCATTATGTTATTGGTGTGTGATGTGTCAGCAAAAGAATTTGGGAAAACGAACTGCTGTCACACTGAGTCACATAGGGAGATATGGAGGTCCTTTCAATAGGATGCAATTAGACTTTGTTGAAATGCCCGCATGCAATGGGCTGAGGTACATTTTAATGGAGGTATGCATCTTTTCACGTTGGGTGGAAGCCTAGCCGACAAGGAGAAGTGGTAGCCTCACTGTAGCTAAACTGTTGTTATGAACCCCAATGTACCCCAATATAGGCCTAGGTAGTTGCACGACCTTTTACCTACATCAGTCCTACCATTGTTCTACATAACGGATTTGGCGCTGACCTTTTACCTAGTTTGGTGCTACGTGACTGTCCTGTGGTTTTCTCAGAAAACTAGCCTCATGTATTATGCATGAGGATTCTCAGTATCACAGCAGGATTACCATCTTCTGCAAAATAACTCTGTATAAGGGTCACTTCTATCGTCATCCTTGCCCAACATGCCCACAGTACACTTCTAGGTAGAACCCCTGAGGGTTCCTTTCCGGTATATAAGCACTACATCTTCGCTGGGCAACCCAGAGGAGGAAGACTTCCATGCTGACGCGCTGACGCGAGATGCTGAGGTCCCTGCACGCAGACACTCCAGCACGCAGTCATAATGGGTTGGCTCTATCTTGAGGGGATTCTTGGCTATACACCTACATACATGCTAGGTACATTTAGGTACATCTAGTTAGGGTTTGCATCGTAGGAGTACCCATTATCACTGTTATGTATCTATATGCATGCATATATTCATTGTTTTTGCACTATGGTAGAATTCCAACTTTTCTTTACTCCATTGGTGCTCATAACAGTATATATCTGTTTATGACTATTGGTTGTTACAACACATGTATTTTATACTAGAATGACGCTGGTTCAATAAATACTTATTGAAAACGTCCCCACTGTGTATTCTGTGTATCTCTCTGAGACAAAGTAAGCAGGAGTGACTGAGCAAAAAGTACTGTTTCCACGATCCCTGAGGGGTCAGGGTTGTCATGTTCGATAGTTGCCAGAAACTATTCGCTCCTTGGTAAGAGGGGCTCATAGTGGCACTGTGAGCTAGCTGGTCTACAGATTAACATATCCTTTGGGGGTGTCTGGAATCAGTCTGGACACCCATCCCTTAGTTTCTGTTGTCTAAACGCGCAGATACTATATAGATTTGTAGGAACTACACGACATGGTGCCACCAATGTTGGTTTAGTTCTTATTTAACTGTCAAATCTGAGTAGTTCAGTCGTGCTTTCACAGAGACCTCTACTCACATCTACCCAGAGACGTCTGGAGTGGTATGGGAAAAATCCGCCATAGCTGAGTAGGCATATCCTATGTATTGGCTGCAGGTTTATTCAACCTTGAAGGATTAGAGTTCCCTACATTGTGCATAAAACGTTATCTCAATTTCCTTGACAGTCTTTTCAACAATGTCTGTTGAAGAAAACGCAGCAGCAGCATTAAATGCGAATGCAGCAGGGGAAGGAGAGCAAGAAGGTGCTATAAACATTTCAGAAAATGTCAGAAATGCACTTACTTTAAAAGTAGCAGAGTTTGGAGTCTCAGCATTAGGTGGGACCGTAACATTCGTGATTGAGGCACACAAGTAATTTAGGATGGAGGTATTCTGTTCATGGGTTAAATTCCCACCTGCAGACGCACGCCCAAACATATTTCATTCTTACACCCCGGATGAAACACCGGAAGAATATTGTCCATACGACGACATTGAAGTTCTGCTCAGTTACCAGGAACATATAAACTGGTTTAAAGGCGCCCTCCCACACACCACAGAAAAAGTGAGACTCGGTTCGCTCAGCAGAGACAGAGCGATTTGGCAGGTCCTCGCGGCTTAAACACCGCATCCAGACGTTGACACATTGCCAATAGCAGACTTACGTCCACTTCACAAAGAAATAATAAAACTTTACAGAAATCTGACACAGTTCGTCCTGAGAACACTCACACTTCAACCAACTAAAATTACCCCAGCAGGTCAACTACAAGGAACCGCAACTAAAATTACCCCACAAACACTGAACACAGTTATGGGAAGAATGCCCACTAAACGTGAGCAAATGCCACTCTGGATAGCACAGAAAATAGCCCAGTTAGAGGCAGTGTTTCCACACAAAGGCCCACAAGCAAAACACAGAATACTGACAATATGCTTGCCAATGGCAATATCTCCCCCGATAGAGGATTGTACCACTTGGGATACAGTTTTTGCTGCCATCTATACCAGAACTGATGGTATCCCTTCAATAACCAGAAGTATTGAGAAAAATACAGAATGAGTATGGAGCAGAACCTGCTCTGAACTTGGGGATGAAATTATTAGGCAATTTTTCCCAGGTATCTACAATTATGTTAGCAAACATAAAAGGCGGAGGCAGCAGCGGTGGCTTCACGCCAATGCTTGAGAGAATTAAGGGTGGGCGTAGTTCGCGAAGTAATGCTTCGCGAAGCTACGCAAAGTGCAGTTCGCGCTACGCAAGCTTCGCGTAGCACTACGCGAACTGCGTAGCGCACTGTTCGCAATGATTGCACAGTGCCGGATGCTTGTCCGCACTGTGCAATCATTGAAAACGGCAACTTGCACAGTGCGAGCTGTCTCTACTGCCGCTCGAGTAGATTTTTACTCGAGCGGCAGCTTTCAACGCGGACTGGTAGTTTCTCATCGCGAGCGGTCGCGAGCATACGCGACCACTCGCAATGAGAAACCTGACCTCCCCGCGTTGAGAATCTCGCCGGGAGGTTTATTTTCCACGCTCGCGATCGGCAACTTGATGTTGCTGATCGCGAACGAGGAAAAAGTCTCGCCGGGATGTCATTTTGCTTGCTCGCGGTCGCCAACTTGACGTTGAGGACCGCGAGCAAGCAAAAATGACCGCGGCACTACGCTACGCTACGCGTGTTCGCACTGTGCTACGTGCAATTCGCGTTGTGCGAAGTAGCGCAGACTTCGCAAACTACGCGAGCGTAGCGTAGCACTTCGCCCAGGGTTAGAGAGAATGCACTCCTGCACAACAGGAGCAAGAATGACCAAAAATTATCAAATATACATACGCCGAATTAGGTAGAGATAATTTGGGATCCAGAGCTATGAAACCACAAGTAATGGGTAGTCTGGAAAAGGATAACACCAAGCAAGCACTGGATTCTCCAAAAAAGAAACGGGATAATAAAAAACAAGAAAATAGAGAGAATAGATCACAATCAAGGGATGGATCTCCCCAGCAGGAGCCCTCCGAAAGGAGGTATAACCTTAGAAGTCGTGATAACACTAAAAAACCTGTCAGGTATCCGGATACTAATACTCGTTCCTTTCAGGGTTCATCAAAAAACTCTGAGAGGGAAGGACGGTCAGAGCACAGATCAGAAGAGTGAACAAAGTCAAAAGACACGCATTGCAGTTCAGACTTTAATATCAAAAAAGGAGATAAACAAAAATCAAAACCTCAATTTTAAAAAAAGAAGGTAGCAGGTCTTAAAATAAGAAATGCCCAGGCTACTGGGGAATCAGCTTCTGAATGGGGAATGGGCTCTGACCATGCCAGACAGCGCAGTAGAAGTAACAATAGCTCGCCAGAACCTGATGGAATTTCTGGTGACAGCGGTGTTGAATTAATATATCACGGTGGAACACCTGATACGAGGGTAAGTGTCCCACACCAGTTATACGAAATAGCACTACATATGGAGGGGGACATACCTAGGAAGGTTAAAGGTCTCTTTTGGGAGAACCTATCCTTTGGATATAACATTCTTTTTAGCAGAAAAAGATTGGCCGCCTGAGTTTGTTATGGACTGCCCAAAAAGGAAAAACGGGAATTTAACCAGCCTTCTCTGACCTTGTTCCAGAATCAATGAAACATTCATATGCGCAGGAGTGGGCGGTAGCATTAGCTCCTGTAATAATATAGCAATCGTGCTGGGTGGGATGCTGAGTCACCTCGCCATGTAATCCCAGTAAAAACTACTCCAACTCCACAGAGACAGTACCCAATAAAACATGACGCGAAAAAACAAGTCAGGGAGATCTTAGATAAACTTGAATACCAAGGTGTAATAGAGAATTGCACCTCTTCCATGAATAATCCTTTGTTTTACGTAATGAAACCCGATAATACATCTCGTCTAGTTTTAGACTACAGGCATTTAAACACATGCACGAAAACATTTGCAGTACAAAATGCACACAGTGCCGCATTAATGAATAACATTGTGTGGAAAAAATACAAAACAACACTAGATATCTCAAATGGATTCTTCTGCCAGAATTTAGAGCCTGAAAGCAGATATTTGACAGCATTTTCAGCCCTAGGCTCTCATCGTCAATTCTGTCGACTGCCCCAAGGGTATAAAATTAGCCCCGGGCTGTTCTCAGCAACAGCAACAGAGTTGCTTCAAAATTTTGATGAGGAGGCATTGTCCTATCTAGATGATATCTATCTGATGGACGATTAATTATTGGATCACTTGACAAGGGTGAATAACATAATTTTGGGGTTCGCCTCTGATGGCTACAAATTTAACTTTAAAAATCAAAAATTGCCCACCTCAATGTCCTATTTTTGGGATACGAGCTCTCAAGTGAAGGGAAAAGCCTTGCAGCTAACTTTCTAGAAAAGTGCGCGCTAGTCCAACCTCCAAAGACTCTGAAAAACGTACAATTCATTTTAGGATTCCTAACTTTTGGCAGAACATACATTTTGGATTACGCAGAAAAAGTGAAACCTTTCTACGATTTAATTAGACCTGATTTATCAATTCAACATTGGACACAGGAACATACAGAAATACTTTGTTCCCTACAAGCTGACATGATATCTTCCAAACACTTACACACACGTGTAAACACGACGAATTTGGTGATCTGTGTAATTTTGGGTCAATTTGAGTACACTTACCTCACCTTCAATGAAGGCAAAACTGTACTGATTGCATACAAATCTCATTTGTACACAAACGCTGAGATGCGTTTTGCATCAACTGAAATATTTTTAACAGCAGTACAGACTGCTGTAGTGAAAGTAAGAGCACTGGCTCATGGGAAATTAATAATTGTCCTAACTCCGGTACCAACCTTAGAGGCTGTTACCAAAGAAAGCGTTCCAAATGCAAAAGCACTGCATCCAAGATGGATAGAGTGGACTAATTCTCTCACTGCAACAGATGTAGACTACAAATTTGTCTCTACATTGAAAACACAAGCATTTCTGCAGTACGAACAAGAATATCCTCTCCCGAATGAAGTAATGCCTCTAGATCAGTATGAATGTATAATTTACACTGACGGTTCGGCTCAGCCTGCTGTAGGAAGTAAACAGCAATGCAGCGCAGCTTGTGCAATTGTAAAGGGACGTAAGTGGGGCGATAAGTTCCGTCCTAGCAATACGCAGACGCAGTCTAGGGGATTGCACGGCTCAACTGGCAGAAATAAAAGCCCTCGTAATGGCACTAAAAAATACGGATCGAGAATTCCGCATACTCATTGTGTGCGATTCGTTTTACTGTGTCCAGTCATACAATGAATATCTTCACTATTGGGGCCAGAATGGGTTTAAAGATTCGAAAGTCTGCACAATAAAGCACAAGTTGCTTTGGGAACAAGTGGCAGAGCTGAAAAAAGGCTTGCCGCGGGCTCACGTGATTCATACGCTGAGTCATCAACGTGTTGGCGTGCACGTTGAAGGGAATTTATTGGCTGATGAAGCCGCCAAGGCGACAGTGAGTACTGCTGCCATTGCTGCAATCACTCGTTCTCGCACAAGAATAGATGGAGACATAATGGTAGCTGTCATCGCTTCACGCAAAAACAGCCCAGCCGTGCAAAAGTTTTTCCACTCATGTACTCCTACAAGTTAGATGCACAAAATATACTGTATGCTCAAATTCCAGGAGTGGGGGATAGAGTAATACCAAACATGGATCGCAGGTTAGGTTTAATATTAGTTGTACGCGAGGGTCTGGACTCAGCGCTTGCAGGTATCACTGCAACAGTTTCATTACTAAAACAACGTTATTGGTGGCCAGGTCTTACTAAAAATTCCAAGGCTTCTGTCCTTAAGTGCGACATCTGCCAGCAAATGAAGGGTTCCACAGTAGCACGTCCACCGCAGACAACTTTACTGATATCAGACAGACCCCTCGCATGTGTCTATTTGGACCACTGCGGCCCCTTACAATCTGACGGGCTTACAAGTACATCTTGGTGGCAGTGGATTCATGCTCTAGATTCCTGTGTGTTTGGCCTCAGTGCTCGGCTGACGCCCGCACTGTTATAAAGGATTTGCAAAACTTTATAGGGACATACGCAATTGGCACATTACATTCTGACCGTGGCCCCGCGTTTAGCTCTCGGGCTTACAAGGAAGCCATGGGAAGTTTGGGTGTAGCATTGCGGTACTCCTCTTCATATCATCCCTAGGGAAATTTGATTGTGGAAAGGAAAAACTGGGACTTAAAGCAATCTTTAACAGCAAGGGTATTAGGCTCAGGTGGTATTTGGGTCAATCACCTATATGGGGTCCAGAGGGCACTAAATAACATGCCAAGAAGCGCCCTGGGAAGCTGTACTCCATACGAGCTCCTGTTTGGGACGAGAATGTGAGTACCCGACCTCGATTGTGGCAGCACAGTGGCGGATGAAAAAGCATTATACATCAATGATCATTTGACCGCTTTACTGGAACTCAATGAATTCCGGGCATTACGAAGCAACATCCAAGTAAAACGCACTGCCACTGGGGAAGTTAAAGCTGTTCCGGCAAGACCTGCCTGGGTCCCAAAGATCGAGGACCTGGTCAGAGAAAAGATTGTGAACAAAAAAGAATTTGGGTCATCTTATAGAATGCCTGTACCTGTCCTGGCTGTCGAAGGAACAAGAACAGTACTTCTTCAGCCTCTTGCCGGATTGAAAGAAAAGAGATTAGTCTCCATTGATCTGATCAAACCATACTATGTGGCCGATACTGAATAGCAGGCCGCGTGGGCTCCTGGGTAGCCGCCGATCTCCTCTCGCTACCATACAGGAGGTTCAGACAGAAAGACTAATAACATTCGAAGATTCTACTCTACGAAGTAATGGAGTTGCCAACAATGGAATGGAACTCGTGCCTATTGAAACAGAACAACAACAAAATTCAAATGAAACACAGATCGAAATTCGGCCTAATACCAATATCTATGTGAATATGCCTCAAAATGAGTCAATTGCCAGTTCAACTAAACGTGCTGAGCTACCAAAGATAGATCGTACAGCATCTGGCTACTTCATCAATTTTGATACCTTCTCAATGGATCCGAGTGAACCTGAGTCGCCGTTAGCTCCTGTTTCCCAAAAAGAAAAATGTTATATCTACCTTTGGCTGAAAAAAGATTTACTTTGTTTCTCCCTGGCTACAGCTCTGGATTGCAATTGGTCTACTGTTCCTAGTCCTCTGGATAGGTGTAGTGACTGTATTTTTCTTGCTCCTGAATGGACATTATCTTCCAGAACGCTCTGCAGTACCACATGTGAACATGGTCCTGAAACCACATACATCATCTCATCTCGAACGAAGAGACTTGTCCTTTGTGAACATTACAGCAGTTCCGATTCCTGAAGGGATAGGGTTTCATATGATGTATTTGGTCCCACTGAACTTTTGAAAAAACTGCATGTATTTAGAATTTCTTTGAATGATATTATTTATCACCTCCAGTACATTCTCTGATGATTGGGACCTTGATACTGTGAATAGCATGCTATCTGATTTAGAAAAAAGTGGTGCTTTTTCCAAAAATGAATTGTATGATGATACATCTGATTTTGACACCATGTATTGCTATAAACATTATGGTCATCAATTTTTGCACAAAGCAAGAATCCCACATAACGTGTTTACTTACCATCAAATGGGAACATTGCCCGACACCACCGAAAGGTAGTTCACAAACGTTTGCACACAAGTTTGCTTATTTTTCCATGTTTTAACACTTCAGACCCGACCTCATATTATTACAAGGTTGCACCTACACCTGCAAGGAAAAATATGCTTACCAACACGAAACAGATAGACTCTGCTTTCTTTGTTTCCCAGCTGTCTTTACAAGGGTTCGACTTTTGGAGAGACACTATAAACACAAAATCGGTCTGGGGGACTAAAGATTTGGCAGGTTCAGGGAACTGAGGCATTATTTAGAGCGTGTCTCAAACCACAACAGATTGTCTTCCTGAACAATACAGTGCAACAAACTTCCTGTCTTGGACTAGCCAAGATCAAGGACTTGAACACACCTCGGATTCCCTCGCTTTCACACTTTGAGGGATGGCAAAATTATACACAACATAGTGACGATACACCAGATGACATTATACATGATGGTTCATACAATTCATCAGACCCCAATTGGAAGGGATAGTTGGTTTGGCCTATAGACACAAATAGGTGTCAGTCAAGATTCAGGGGTACCACCGAAGGGTTTAGTATCCATAGGCCTGATCAATGCTATGTACAACAGGAACATCCGGGGGTGGTGACATCCTACAGTGTTAGGAAGTTATGCCTAGACTGGCTAAAAACCTCAATACCATCCCAGGTGAAACAACTTATCCTTACTTTCAGATGACATGGATCTAAGGGATGGATTTTTTGTTAGGTTCCTAAAACCACGTTGAAAACGCTTCTTATGCTATTTACAATGAAGTATGGAAGATCTCTCAACAGGAGGCTGCGGAGAGATTACCTGAAATTGATAGGCCTAGAAAAGGCTTTGGCAGTGGAGGACAATGGCATGACCACACTAACATCCAGGATTTATTCACTGGGCAACATTGTGTCTTCTTCTATAGATATTATGGAACAGGATTTGTCCATTCTTCAACATGGGCAATCACAGTTACGATCAATTCTGTTACTAAGCTGGACGTTACATTCATTGGCCTCCAGTCGCGTGCCCTGGCGATATATCAACAGTACGTCTCTGTTTTCTGCTTATAATTTAACGAAAAGACAGACAACATTGGCACGAAGAGATGCAAAATATACAATGTTGCACATTGAAAAATTAGACCAATTACCTTTCACCGTGGCTGAATCACCTTCCACAGAATGGTTAATCCATGGCCATATAACATTGCCAGTGACAACATTTAAATTTCAATATTGTCTACAACACCACCAGGTAGGCAGGTATGAAGTGTTAGTTGAGGAATACATCCTTGAATCTTGGGAGTTACCGTACAGATTTAGATGCAGAAATAGTGACACTGAAGTCTTTCTCAGCGGTTCAGACTGTGATAATTCGTTAAGTGGATCTTTAATTTGTCAGGATATTATGCTTCATGGAGCTTGCAATGCTTCGGTTGCAAACTTATCTTGTCACTTAAAATGGTCCCCAGCTGCCGTGATTCATCTGGTGTTCAACCTACTCTCAAACTGGAGTTATATGATGTTGAATGATCAAGCTTGTTGTGGGATGGTGCCGAGCATCGCATATGTGGTCACAGTAAGTTCCAGGGTTACTTGTTGTATGCAAGTATTGTTTCCACCGACCCACACAGTCAGCAAGGCGCCGCTATGGTCTTTGGTGTAGTTTCCCTGATACGGTTTGATTCTCTGAGCAGACTGAAAGCCATACTTTTACAGAAAGAAGTGGCCTTAACCTGGGCCCGCGAGACTTTTGATCTACAGGTTGCAAGGTCTTCAGCTGAGATACAGGCCCTAGTCCAAACTAACTTCCTGCTCCATTTCGGGGAAATGGTACATCGTATCTTTAACATGTCTGATATGAGTGGGATAGTAGACCTATTTAAGACTATAGGTTCTGGGCTATTAAGCACCTTTCAGACGATTTTTCGGAGTTATTCCATCTTTGATACACGCCGTATTTGGAAGCATTTTTGGAGGTCTTCCGCTGATCCTGCTACTTGTAGTGGGTATCTTGGTTTTAATGTTTCTGCTACACAATGGACGTCCCAAATACCAAGCTTACAGGTATCGAAAGCTTCCTCAGCAATGACTGTGGTAACCGGAGAAGATCACCTTTCCTCCACTGACCTGATCTAAGAGGTGTTACAGGGACCGTCGTCTGCGAAGGAAACCAACAGTAATGTTGCGTCTCCCGCACAGGACACAAAAACATTTGGCTCTCCGTGTCCTGGGAACAATTTGGCCTCTTTTTGAAAACAACTACAAATGGAATTCAAAAACATAATTTTTGTTTTATTTTTCCTCTTCTGCTCTCACTGAGCGCTATGGCTTTCGGCCTGCTCAGTTGGTCTGACAATATATTGACTTTTAGAGGACTCACAGAGCTTTTTACCTATGCATCATTTTTTAACACAAACTTTGTTTTTTGGGGGATTTTTTTAGACTTATATTTTAGCTATGTTTTATGCTTTTAAAAACAGGCATAGTTTAGCATTTAGTATTATGTCGTCCAGTCGGATGAGGAGTGGGTGTTATGAACCCCAATGTACCCCAAATAGGCCTAGGTAGTTACACGACCTTTTACCTACATCTGTTCTACCATTGTTCTACATAACGGGTTTGGCGCGGACCTTTTACCTAGTTAGGTGCTACATGACGGTCCTGTGGTTTTCTCCGAAAACTAGCCTCATGTATTAAGCATGAGGATTCTCAGTATCACAGCAGGATTACTATCTTCTGCATAATAACTCTGTATAAGTGTCACCTCTATTGTCATTCTTGCCCAACATGCCCACAGTACACTTCTAGGTAGGACCCCTGAGGGTACCTTTTGGGTATATAAGCACTGCATCTTCGCTGGGCAACTCAGAGGAGAAAGACTTCCATGCTGACACGCTGACACGAGATGCTGAGGTCCCTGCACGCAGACACTCCAGCATGCAGTGGTCTGACATCCCTTGCCGGGTATTCATCTCGAGACCAAGATGGGGTCCTTCGCTCTCCCACATCAGGTAATGGGGTTGGCTCTCTCCTAAAAGGATTCTTGGCTATACACCTACATACATGCTAGTTACATTTAGGTACATCTAGTTAGGGTTTGCATCGTAGGAGTACGCATTATTACTGTTATGTATCTATATGCCTGCATATATTCATTATTTTAGCACTATGGTAGAATTGTACCTTTTCTTTACTCTATTGGTGCTCATAACAGTATACATCTGTTTATGTCTAATGGTTGTTGCATCACACGTATTTTATACTAGAATGACGCTGGTTCAATAAATAATACTCTGTGTATCTCTCTGAGACAAAGTAAGCACGAGTGACTTATCAAAAAGTACTATACTGTTTCCACGATCCCCGAGAGGTCAGGGTTATCATGTTCGATAGTTGCCAGAAACTATTCGCTCCTTGGTAAGAGGGGCTCATAGTGGCACTGTGAGCTAGCTGATCTACAGACGAACATATCCTTTGGGGGTGTCTGGAATCAGTCTGGACACTAATCCCTTAGTTTATGTTGTCTAAACGCGCAGATCCTATATAGATTTGTAGGAACTACATGGCAATGTTATTGAGGGAACTTATCCCAAGATTCGGATTTCCAATCTCTTTAGAGTCAGACAGAGGAACTCATTTTAATAATGATGTCCAGAGAATGCTACGTGCAGCGTTGCAAGTGGAGCAGAGATTGCATTGAAGTTATAGGCCAGAAGCCTCTGGTGGAACGAGCCAATGGCACTTTGAAGTCTAGAATTGCTGAAGTGTGTGATTGAACATCTTTGAAATGGCATGATGCTTTGCCTCTTGTACTGATGAGTCTTTGCAGTGTCCCAGATTGGAGAACAGGACTCTCGCCCAATGAGATTATCATGGGAAGAGCTATGAGACTGCCTGCTGTGCCCGCTAATATATTAGTTAACATCACAGACAATTTGGTGCTTGATTACTTTGAAGGATTGGCTAACATGGTTCATTCTGTGTCTCATTAGGTTGAAGCAGCTACTGCACCTCCACATCAGGTGCAGTGCCAAGACATTAGTTCAGGGGACTGGGTTGTGGTGAAGAAGCACATGAGGAAAAGTTGCCTTGAGCCTCGTTGGCGTGGTCCATACCAAGTGATTTTGATCACTACAACAGCTGTGAAGTGTGGTGGTCTTCCAAACTGGGTGCATGCGTCCCACACTTATCCGGTTCCGTGTCCCCTTGAACGACAAACAGCACCCCTCTCAGAAGCGATGTCAGCTGTGGTCAAAAGGACATGAGAATAGGTCTGCCAAGCAGTAGGGGACCAGACAGAGCCTGAGACAGCACTAGAACGATCTGAGAGGGGTCTTGATGAATCTGAACTCAATTAAGCTGATGAAGTGTTGGTAAACGAAGCAGATCCTGACCCTAACAAATGAATTAGTGCTATGGAATCACAAGTGGTGGATGAAAGCTGGCCAAGGGACAAAGAGAGGAGAATATTGAAATTGTCATCGGGAAGAGCTGTTGCACCCATATCGGAAGATTCTGGTGAATCGGAGCGGAGTGAAAACGAAGGTGAAGGGTCGAGTCTTCGAAAATCCAAAATACTGAGGGAGTCTTGTCGGAAGTACTCTCTCCTGAGTGGGCCTAACTGGTTACAAATGATAACGAGGGAAAGGAATGGGCATTCTGGACTAATAGTGGAAGTTCTACTGAGACTTTCAGAGAATAGCTTGAACATTCTTCTTACATTTGCCCTTCCATACCCAACAAGACTTAGTGGTTTAAGAAACCTGATATTGAATGAAACTGAATGTCCTCATAGGAATTTGCAGGAGTTTCTCGAGCAAGTTGTTGAACTGAGAGAAATGTTATTGGAGATTTTTATTAATGAACTTGGCCCTCACATTGTCAGAGATGTCGAATGAACTATGTGTTGTTGCTTAAAGAAGAATGCCTAGGTCCGAGTGGAAGAAGAATAAAAATAGGGATTACATTTAGAAGAACACGGAGTAGGGTTAGGGAAGCCTCACGAAGATTATACATAGTGTAAATAAAGTGAAAGGAAAAGACTGTTTTCAATTTATACAGATGAGGCCTTGCAGAGAACTTCCTGTTGCTGCCATTTTTCTGCTCACTTGGTTTGAATCTAAATATTATGGAACCGAATAATAATAGTCGTAGAAGTAGGTACATAATAGTTGCATTACTAATCATATTAGTAATAGGCCTAATAGCACTAATTGTAGGATTAAGTTTGAGTCCAACTAAGGTCAAAGAAGAGAAACACACAGTTGTACAGCAGCAGAAACATAAACAAGGTGGAGGGTTATATTCATTAGAGGGACGGAATTTACATACTGATTCGTCAAGAGGAGATTACACATCTAGGGCCAGATGTACGACCAGTTTTTGCATGAGCAAACAGGTTAGCGACCCGTTTGCGCGTGCAAAAACCTACATGGCCATGTACAAACACTATTTTGCGACTCGCAAAAAATTGCAACTCGCAAAATAGTGTTTTGCGAGTCGCTATTAGGAAGGGGCGTTCCCTTCCTAATAGCGACTCTCTAGCCATGTATGAATGTTTTGCGACCGCAATTGCGGTCGCAAAACACTCGCAATTTACCGCCCTCTTCAAGAGGGTGGTAATGGAGTCGCAAATGGGAAGGGGTCCCCAGGGGAACCCTTCCCCTTTGTGACTGGCTCTAAAAATATTTTTTAAAGGCAGGCAGTGGTCCCAGGGACCACTACCTGCCCTTAAAAAATGAAACAAAAATGTTTAATTTATATTTTTTAAATGCATCCCGTTTTCCTTTAAGGAGAACGGGCTGCATTTAAAAAAAGAAACACTGCTTTCTTGACAAGCAGTCCTAGACATGGAGGTCTGCTGAGCCCAGCAGGCCACCATCCCTGGGAGGGCTAGCCATTCCCAATGGGGTCGCAAGTTGCGAGTGGCTCATTAATATTCATGAGCCTCGCATTTTGCGACCCCATTGGGAATCGCAATCAGTGTCTCTGACACTGTTGTACATTCCAAATTGCGACTTGCAATTTGCGACTCGCAATTGAGTGCAAATTGCGACTCGCAATTTGGAATGCTCGTACATCAGGCCCCTAATGCATACACTAATTAGCTTTATGAATATAAATCAAACCATGGAAGCCCAATATTGTTACGTTTGCAGTATTATTATTCAAACTATGATTTGGTTTATTTCAGAAGTTCCGCTGTTTAAACACTTGAACAAACATTCCTATGCTCAGAATGCAGAAACTGTTAGCAGATATTTTGCACCCATGAAAACATTAGATACGGCTTATGCATACAGATATAATTTGACTTGTGTCCTTAGTGATATAGAAAAGAAATTCCTGGAACAGGTAGAAGATAGATATAGAGCAATAAAGGCAAAGGCAGTTAAGATCGTCAGTTGGTCACAAGAAGAAGTAGAGCACCAGACAGCAGGAAACACGGGAGCTTTGACATTAGATTGGCAACACCATGGGAAGTTGTGCATACATAACGAGAACAACAAACATGACACTGTTCCTGTAGGGGAAAGTGAATGCGATCATACCTTTGAGGTTAAGGGATCTTGGAAGTTTTTTTTGGATGGCACAGATCCTGTGATTCCTGGAGTTTATTTTATTTGCGGAAATAATGCCTATTTTAAGTTGCCAAGCAAATGGTATGGCCCATGTTATGTAGGAGTACTTTTCCCAGAGATCTATCATGTTGGGACTTTTGATCATCCTGTGTGGGAGGAAAGGTCCAGATCTAAATGAGGTGCTTCTGCTGGAGAGATAGTAGGAGATATTTTTGGAGCTATAATCCCAAGTGTAGGGGTGATATTGAATGATATCAATATTAGAAAACTCTCTACTATAGTTGATAGATTGTCTACTAATACTGCTGGGTCTCTGTTGCTTGTAAATTCTGAGATGATTGCTATTAGAGCTATGGTGTCCAAAATAGACTTGCATTAGACATATTGCTCGCAAAAGAAGGCGGAGCCTGCCGGATGTTGAAGGTCCAACAGTGTTCCATTTACGTCCCAGATAAAAGTAAGGATTTGAAGAACTTAATAAAGAATATTACAGATTTGCATAATGAAGTGAGTGGATTGGGAGAAGAAGGTGTTTGGGACAAAGTTGGACATGGATTTAGTTAGTTGGGAAGATGATTTGCAGATTTGGGAAGTGGTATAGTGGGTTTAGTTTTGAGACCATGTTGATTATTGCTCTCTGTGCAATATTCTTGACTGTGGGAGTGAAGGTCTACCAGAAGTACAGGAGACAGAAAGGGATTGCAAGGAAAGGAAAGGATTTGAAACTTGAAGGGAAAAAAGATGATCATAATGAAATTAAACGTATGGAGGAGTTTAAGAGAACAGCAATTGCCACAACAAGGGTTTAACTTGGCTAATATGATAAGATCAGAAGATAGAATAAGAGATTTGTGATGACTTGATTAGCCATCAGAGGGGTGATTGAAGAAGTGAAATCTTGATCCCATCTGAAGATAATGTAGGAGTGCATCATACTCACGCATAGTGAGCACTCAAATTTACTCTGTTCTAACTAATGTACTAAAAAGAGTGGAGTATTGCATACCGAAAGTACTCTATTTGAAATATATATGTTTAGAACGTGATTGATAAAGTTATGTGACAATTTACATATTAACGTGACAGGAGAAATGAACCTAAAATGCCTTATTGTGAGAGATGTAACTAGGATGTGAGTAACTAGTGTTTGTCAAGTTCATACATATAACGTGAACTAATCATGTGAAAGTATAATTACATTGAAACCTTCCTAGTTGTTGCATTACATTCATGGTTATATTTGATAGAAATGAGCACGTATTTGTAATTCAGTATATTAGCCAAAGTCGTAAATTAAATTGCGGCCTAACGCGTATGTGAGCCTAATTTCATGTGTTATTTTATTTCAGCCTAACGTTTTCTGTTTCAGTGCAAGCTCACTTTGTAATCTCATGTTTTGTCTATGTTCAGCCTTCGCTGTGCAATGTTTTGTGTCATTTTGTTTCTACTGCAGGTATGGAGAAGCTTCATTAGTTAAAATAAAGGAGTTTTGTCTTAGTAGATAGCAAAGCATGGGAAGAAGGAGTCAGCCCTGAAATTCACAGTAAGAGCGAGGAGAGGAGTTCTCATGGGAGAGGAGCGGCCAAGGACGGGAACAGATGATGTGCTAACTAGCTGAGAAACATGCTGAAAGTATCCAGTTAAGAGCTATGGAAATTTCCCAAGGAGACGTCACATGAGAGTGTCAAGTCGACGGCAGATGATATTATGTGCTGTGTTTAGTGAGGGAGACAGTCTATCTTAGGGTCTCCTTAGAGAGCAGAATTATCCTTCTGCTTGCATGGCTTTAAGCTACTTGACCCATCGTTAGAGTGTTTTCTACTGAAGACTCTGACGCCTGACACCTTTCTTCTTACCTTACTTGATTATGCCCTTACTCAAATGTTTTCAGTCTAGGGTTGCCCTTATTAAGGTAGTGTGGGAAAAGTTACTTTACTAATGCTTGTTAAAGAGAATCATCTAATGCAATTTAACCTTCATTTCTTTTTCTTGATTACCTTTGTCATTATCTTAGAGTTGGTCATTTGCTTTGTACTATATAGGGGACATCTCTTAAAGAGATTTGGAATTACTTTGATCTTTTTGTACTTTTACGTGATTTTGTTGAGATTGATCTACATTGATTTGTTTCTAAATTTATAATTAAACCTACAAAACTCAGATCAAAGGGTGATTTGTTTCCTTTCACCGCTCACTCTACTAGAACAACCTGTCCCCTCTGGAGAAAAGTGTGTAAATAGGCCTAGACTTTAACAATGGTAACTGCCTTGCCCAAGGTAGCAGGATGTTAGGTGCTTTAAGCCGCCACCTTTTTGCTCAAGAGTAGACTAGTGTCTTAATGGTTTGTAATTGAAACCCCCACCAATCCACACTAGGCATGGAGATGTTAGCTCGTTAGTCCTTTTTGTGATTTCTCTGCAGCAATTCTGACAGGTAGGGAGAGACTTCAATAAGCAGGGAGGCAGGCAAGCAGGACCAAGACCAATGATGAATATTGCAGCATTAACTGCCCCACTGCACTGCCTTTTTTCATTGCTTCCTCCCTTGCTTCTTGAACATTGGACAGGTGGGAGTGATTAAGTATACAGTGTGTATCCACACAAATGCTGCATCCACAATATTCTAATTTTCCTTTGTTCCTGAGGGATAATCCTGTTTTTTTCAATGATCACGATAATGTTACTGAAAATATAATCTGACAAGATTCTGACAGGAATCTGACAGGATTCTGGTGCTCATTTATGAGCAAGTGACGCACTGCAGCGCAGCAAGTCACTGTGCTGCACTACGTGACAGGGAAAGGGCAAGAATGCTCTGTATTTAAGTCAATACCGCGCATCCCTTTCCTTTTCCTTGCGCTGGCACCCTTTTGGAAGCCTAGCGCCAATGCAGGGATCCTTGCCCAATGGTGCAAGGGTGCCTGTGTTGCATACAGGATCGTTTTTGTACAGGAAGGGGTACCTCCCTGCACAAAAACAATCCTGGGAGGCATACTCCTCTTTCTATGTGTGCTGCATTCTGCAGCACAAACAGAAAGAGGAAGAAATAAGGAGAAATAGAGATATTTCCCCTAGTTACTCCTCCCCTGGGAGGGTGTAGGATTTTGACGCATTCCCAGGTTTACAAGTTCTTGTACATCTGGAGATGCATCAGAATCCATGGGAGTTGTGGGGGAATACCCATGCAACGCCCATAGAACGCCTACCCAGGGCAAAGAGTAACGCAACACACCGATTTGCGCTGCGTTAATCCAGAATTTTGAGGCCACGCGAAAGTGACTTGTGTGGCTTCACAAATCTGACTTAGAGGTTTGCGTCACGCATGTACCACGTCCCATGGTGCAAACGTGGCGCAACCCACTCATAAATAAGCCCCTTAGTATCCTCCTAGATGTGCCAGGTATCCCAAGGGTATGATTAGTGAACAGTCAACTTCTGCTCTTAAGTAACGCTACATAATCCATCTAAAGATTATTCATGAATAATCATTTGTAGTCCTCAAACGAAATTTCTTCTCCCGTGTTAATTTTATTTTTCCAAAAGCACAAAGTATTCCTCATTTATGTTCACTGTGCATAAAACATCAACTTATCTGCAGCAACGAAAGACACATGTTTGTCACTTTATCTATATACCATTTTTTCAAGACCTCCACTTATCTAGGAAACAATTCCATGAGCAATAGTCAAAGATGGAATCTTCTCATAGAAGGAGACTGCATTTCTCTTTTTATGTCCAATGACAACAATCGTATCTGCCATTTGCAACAGAGCAGGTTTATTATAAGACTCTAATATGTCGCTTTGCTTGCCCTTGATGCAGCAAATATATTTGAAGGCTCGCAAAAAAAAACAGATGGCCATCCACCATTCTCTATCATGACTGCACTGCTAAGGCTCACTAGAGAGCCCCCCCCCCCCAGGGTTTTGGCGCCTGGGTTGATACTTCTGGCGGCAATTAAAAATCAAAAATTGCAGCCCAGAAACCCATAGTTTGCGGTAATTTTGAAGTACAATTACATACAACTATGATTCTGCAGAATATAAACAGGCGTTCTTCTATATTTGTTTTGTATCTATGTATGCACGGATTCATTCACCTTCCACGACCACCGTGCCGCTGCAATGATTTCGATTTTGGGAACACCTGTCTTGCACATACAATTATCAACAAGAGTGAACAACCGAAAATCAGTGTGAACATTGCTTTCAATAACTGACATGGAGAAGGTATTTTTATGCCTCCTCACTATGGTAAACATGTTTTATTAAATATATCGGACAGAATCATAGTTGTATGTAATTGTATTACAAGCCCAGATTCTATTATATCATTGTATTTTTGAAGTAGGCAAAAAAGTGCCAGTCACAAAAACACCGCTCTGGTTGTGATCTGTCACTGATGGAGACTCTGACAAGTCACTGTCTGACCTTGCAGAGTCTCTAGCAGCATCGCACCTCAGAATAGGAAAATGTCTGAAGCCGCAGATTGCAGTTTGAAAGCTCTACTCTCTGGCAGCAGACAACCTACTACCCCTGGCAGTGCATAGGGCAGCAAGGGGTTCAGGAGAGGCGGTACAGGTGTCAAGAGGAGGATGGCGACTAGAAGAGCCAAGGGGTGGAAGGAGGGACAGGTGAGCATTGGTAGGATGGGGGCAAAGGAGCTGGGGTTGGGAGCAGGAGAGTATTCACAGGGGCAGATAAGGGAGGGCAGACAGAGCATACAGGAGACAAAGCCCAGCGAGGGGAGGTGGCCAGGGGAGTCATGAGGCCGGGGCAGTGCAGCAATGATGGCCCCCGGGGGAAGTAAGGTCGCAGACCAGTCTTCCCCCGGGGTTTTCGCGCAGGAAGGACATGCTGTAGGGTCAAGGGGTGGAGTTGGGGAGGGGTATAAGGGTGCAGGGGAGGAAGGCTCTTCCTCTTCCTGCATCCAGCACCATCGGGGAGGGTCGTTAAGAATTAATTGGAGCGTAGTGGGGGTGAATAGTGTAGGCCCAGGGGTTTTTTCTAGCTACCAGTCGGACGATTGGTCGGGTTTATTCTGGGGCTTGCAGTCAGTATTCCTCGTTAGGGCAACGTGACTCACCAATACCAAATGTCGGCGCCAGATGCGAAGGCCGTCCGGGCTGCGCTGCACGTCTTGGGTCACGCAGGCCGGGAGGATCTGCTCCGGCCCATCGTGCTTGAACAGGCGTGGGTCGGAATGTCACGGACCCCGCGATCTGCGTCTACGGGCGTTGCTGCAGCGGTGGTGGCGTGCCTGGATGAGCCACCACCGGATCTTAGAGCTACTTCGGGTCGGGGGCGGGGCCTTGGTAGAAAAGAGCCCATGAAGCGCGTGGGCAGGTGTCGGAGCCTGCCCGTGTGGCTGAGTGAGGCCGCGGTTGTGCATGACGAGCTCCCGCTAGAGGCAGGAAGGCCGGGGGGCCTTCAGATGCGGCAGCGCTCTACTGCGGAAGGACCACTTGAGGCGGCAGGGAGCGGTGGGAGGGGGCGGGGCTCTACAGAGCCGGCCGCATTCCGCTGGGACCGGCAAGGGGGTACGATTGAAGGCGGAGGGCGGGGCGGAGCAGAGCATTTGGGGGACATGCAGGCCTTGAATTTATCCAGGCACACGACTAGTCAGGAACAAGAGGTGGACAATGGGAGGACGCTCCCATTGATCTCACGTGGAGGGCACCAGCTCAGCATGTGCAGCAGAGTGGGGGGACTGGGGCCCCCCAGTTGAGGGCAATGAAGGTCCAGGGAGGGGGGGGGGCCTGGGGCTGGGGCATGTGCAGAGGACAGGCCCGGGAGGATGGGAGGTGGGGGCTAAAGCCCCCCGCCACTCTTGCCCAGATGGGAGGGCATGTCCCTGGAGGACAAGATAAGGGAACAGCGCAGGATCATCCAGGAGACCGAGGCCAGGTGGGGGGTGCTTTGTGCGGCCAGGGAAGGGCTGCGACAACTGGGCGGAGGGGCCCCCCACAACCAGGAGGCACGGGTGGTGGAGCCCAGGGGTAAGTAGGTGTGGGTGGAGGAGGGCAGCCACCCCCAGACGGGGGCAGGGACAGCCATGACAGTGGTGAGACTTGATGGTGCTGTGGCCCTCCCAGGTTGGAGCAGCTTGGGGGGGGGGGTTCCAAGCCGGCGGCAGTTGGCAAGACAGAGGGGGCCAGCGGGGCGCAAAACGGTCCCGAGACGCCGGCTGGGAGCAGCGGGGGGGTCCGCGGTGGCCTTCCCTCCATCGAGGGAGCGGGCATCGGCGGCGTGTGTGGAGGAATGTAGTGGTGCGCCTGTTAAGAAAGGAAAAGGTGTGAAGAGAGCGGTGCGGGAGGTGTCGTGGACGCCTGCAGAGTTTGAGCCTGAGTTGCTATTGGATTATAGTGCAGAGAGTGATGAGCTGGAAGAGGGAGAACTGCGTGATGAGGACGATGTGACGGGAAGACCTGCGGGTGGCGGGTAGAAGGCAACCAGACACTTTGGTGTTTTTCAGGAGGCAAGTGCGGCCAAAGGGAAGTCGAGGTTGAGCAATCCGAAGAAGAGCGGCGCCAAAGGAAAGGACGGAGAGACGCAAGCGAACCTGACAGGTGAGGGTGATTGGTGGGCTGCTTGGGACGGCGGTCCGAAAGGGGGGAGGAAAAAAGCCTGCCGGTCGGTAGGTGTGGGAGAGGGTTTGGTAAGGGACACGAAGGTGCTACCATCCATCGCGGCGGCACCAGCGACAGGGGGAAAGACGCTGGGTCAAAGAAGTTAGTGGTGGCAAGTGTCCAGACCGACAAGACGGAAGGGACGGAAGGGAAAGAGGACAAATATCACAAAAAATTGCCTTACATGGGGCTGGCCATGCCGCTGGGGTCCCACTTATCGGACAAAACGAGAGGCAGGAATTGGAGACACGAATATGTGGATGTGTTCAAACTCTTGCATAGGGAGATCCAGGCAAAAGAGGGCTCTAAAGAAGAGGAATGGGAACTCACAAGGAGACCTAGGGTTCCAGTTAACATGGAGAATTGGACTTCTGCGTTTCTAATATATGCTAGCATATATTGTGAGAAGCACCTCGACAGGGCCATAGCGTTGTTAAAGTACATGGACATCATCAGGAAGGCTCAGATGCATTTCGGAGGGTTTGCGTGGTTAAGTTACGACGAGGAGTTTAGGGCTAGAATCAGTATCAACCCGGACAAGCCTTGGGGCGAAGTAGACCAGGAACTGTGGATGCAGTGGATGATATCCACGCAGTCGTCCGCCTCAACACACACAGCTAGCGGCCTGCCTGTGACGTATCGGTCTTTTCTGGCGCGTCCTGCCCAGGCTGGGGCGGGAGGAAGTACTGCTACTGCGGGTAATACAGGGCCACCACCGTAGCAAGGGGGTGGTAACACAGGAGCTTGTTGGAATTTCAACAAGGGCTTCTGTTCCCGATACCCCTGCAAATTTAAGCACAAATGCTCAAAATGTGGGGGGCGACACGCGCTCACACAGTGTTTCACCTTGGCCATGCCGTCAGAGCAGTGGCGGGCCACGAAGGGCAGAGGACAGGCTGGGCCAAAGGGCTCCTACCCCAGTTAGGATTGAGGCCATGGGCCCGTGGCTCTCGAGGTACCCAGACAGAGAAGCTGCGCTGAAGATTCAATGGGGATTTACCGAAGGTTTCCGAGTGGGGTATCAGGGCCCTAGAGAAAGGAGGTGGGCAGAAAATTTGAAATCGGCCAAAGAATTGCCGGAAGTGGTAGCAGCCAAATTGAGAAAAGAGGTCAAGGAAGGCAGAATAGCGGGCCCGTTTGTCGACTGGCCTGTTGAGAACTTGATTATTTCACCTCTGGGGGTGGTCCCTAAGAAAGAGCCGGGCGAGTATAGGATGATACACCACTTATCCTGGCCAGAGGGGAAGTCCGTTAACGACTTCATTGCGGAAGGCAACTCGAGGGTGCTGTATGCTTCAGTAGACGACGCGATCCGCCTAGTACGGTTGTGTGGGCAGGGGGCGGAAATGGCGAAATGTGATGTGAAATCCGCGTTCCGTCTACTGCCTATACACCCTGCGGATTTCTCGTTGCTGGGGATGCAGTTTGAGGGGGCTATTTTCATGGACAAGGTCTTGCCTATGGGCTGTGCAATCTCCTGCGCATTGTTTGAGATGTTCAGCACATTCTTGCAGTGGGCTTTCGTGAAAATCAGTGGTCATCGGGAAGTATCTCACTACCTGGATGATTTCTTATTGATCAGCAGAGAATTCAGGAGATTGTGGGAAGGCTTTGACACAGTTTCAGGACATGGCGCAATGTTTTGGGGTTCCCCTAGCGCCGGAGAAAACAGCTGGTCCAGTTGTAGATTGACTTTCCTGGGCATCGAATTGGACTCGGTCCAGTGGATGGCCCGGTTGCCCGCAGGGAAGGTGGTGGACATGCAGGCTTTCCTGTTATGGGTGATTGGTGAAAAGAAGATTGATTTGAGGACGGTACAACAGCTCATGGGTTTCTTGAATTTTGCTTGCCGGGTGGTGAGAGCTGGGAGGACTTTCTGCCGACGCCTTGGCATGGCCATGTCGGGTGCGGTGCTACCACACCACAGGGTCAGGATCTCAATGGGTGTCAGAGCGGATTTGAGAGTATGGCTGTCATTTTTGACTGAATTCAATGGGGTGTCCTTGGATTTTGTGGAAGACAGGACGATTTGGCAGGTTCAAATTTTCTCCGATGCGGCTGGGGCTTCTGGTTTTGGCGGTTTTTGGGATGGGCGATGGCGCACTGAAGAGTGGCCGGCCCATTGGGTGAAACAAGGGAGGAGCATAGCGTTCCTAGAGTTTTTTCCGTTGCTGGTGGCTTTGGCTGTTTGGGGCCCAGAATTTCGGAACAGGTCGGTGCTGTTCCATGTAGATAACATGACGGTAGTGGAGCTTGTGAACAAACAGAGAGCGAAGGACTTGAGGGTCTTGCGGCTGCTGCGTAGTTTCATGCTGAAATGCTTGCAAATGAATGTGGTTTTTTGGGCGAAGCATGTTCCAGGGGCAAGTAATGACATTGGGGATGCTTTGTTTCGTTCGCAGTGGCGGCTATTCTGACGACTGGCACCTGGAGCGGATGCATGCAAGACAGAGCTGCCGGACGGCATCTGGGCCTGGGGGGAGTGAGAGTGATAGGCCTGGTTAAACAGTCTATAGCGGAAACTACGAGGGGCAGCTACAGGCTGGCTTGGGCTGAATTTAGATCCTTTATGGGCTGGACCGTGGATACATGGAACATGTCTCGACAAGACACTGAACAGGGAGTGATACGTTTTGTTCTGAGTTGCATTGATGAGGGCTTG
This sequence comes from Calotriton arnoldi, assembly GCA_963921515.1. NCBI lineage: Eukaryota > Metazoa > Chordata > Amphibia > Caudata > Salamandridae > Calotriton > Calotriton arnoldi. The sequence continues at coordinate 301,816 of CAWUFW010007312.1, read as the reverse complement.
TCACAAACGACGATAGGGGGGAAACTGGCAGGGATCTCTTTTTACAGTAAGTTGTACATGGGGTTTGACCCTGCGAAGCGTGAGATCCGCAGCAGGATGCTGAGAGGTTGGGGTCGAGAGCGGGGTGAAGGGACAGGGGGGGCGCCAAGGGAGGTGATTTCTTTTGAGTTACTGCGAAGTTTGCTAGGGATGTTGCCAAGTTGTTGTTATGATGGTTATGAGGTCTCTGTGTTTCGTTTATGTATGGTGTGGATGTTTTTTGGGGCGTTTCGGGTTTCCGAGTTGTTGGGAATGAGGGGGCGGGAAGGAAGAACATACGAAGAAACAAGACTGGACGGTGATCGCTTGGGGATTTGGCTGGGTCATTCTAAGACGGATCAGGTAGGACGAGGAAAATGGGTGTGGTTGAATGAGAGTGGATGCGAGGGAGTATGCCTGGTGAGGGAGTGGCGAAGTTTCTTGAACAGGTCCAGCAGACAGTCGGGGGAAATATTTTGCCATGCGTCCAGGGAGAGGTTGACTGTGTTTCAGTTGTTGGCGGTTTTGCGTATGGCTTTGAGGCGCTTGGGCAGGGACCCGGCTAGATATGGCACGCATTCTTTCCGTATTGGGGCGGCTATGGCAGCAGCTCGCCTGGGCTGGTCATGGGATAGGATCCATCAGATTGGGAAGTGGAGGTCCAGGTGTTGTGAACGATATGTGCGTAAATAGGCATAGTTTGAATTTGGGAGAGGGAGGGGATGTGAGGATGACAGGGGGAGCATTCTGTACACTAACATATTTTTCTTGTCATAGGTTGTGTGGGAGGCCCGGGGGCCAAGACGGCCACCTGGATCGTTGGACATTCATTCATACATTGGGCAGCCAGATATGCAGATCGGCAGGTATACGGCCGTAACCTGGGTCTGAAGAGCAGTCATCATGAGGTGCATTGGTGGGGTAAAGGTGGGATGCGTTGGGGGGCACTCTTGCCCTGGCTGACGAAAATGTTATCGCAAAGAGGTTGCCCTGATATGTTGGTCCTGCATTTGGGTGAAAATGACTTGATACGTTTGTCGGGTTTGGCAATCCTACAGCAGATGCAGAGGGATCTGGAAGTCATGAAACGGAATATGGCTGGAACATGCATTGTGTGGACGGAATTTGTGCCACGGAAATTGTGGAAAGGGGCAGTGAAACATGCAGCAGTGGAAAAAGCCCGCAGGAAACTAAACAGAGCAATGAGGGTTTTCTGTGCGACAAAGGACATCAAAGTGATTGCACATGTGGGGCTCCGGTTGGAGGAGCCTTTGCTGTTCAGGGACGATGGGGTGCACCTTTCACAACTCGGAAACGCTTATTATATGATGGAGATGCGTGACGTGATAAGCAAGTTGTGGAATGAGTCAATCTGGTGCCGCAGGGAGGTTAGGGAGTAATGGCGAAAGGTGCACAGGACTGCAAAAGAGGGGGGGGGGCAGGTAACCGCCCAAAAGGGGGTTCCCTGGTTGGCAGTACTTTGGAGGGGTGGGGGAGTCACTGACAGGCACACCCACCCCTCGGGGGGCGGGGGAAGGGTGAATGATGGGGGTGCGGGATGCATGAGTGCGATGGCAGGAGATACAGGAGAGGATGTTCGAAGATAAGTGAAGAAGTGGATGGAGAATTGAAAGGGGTCACGGAGTGGAATGGGAAGAGAGATTTGGAGCAAGGTGAAATGGTTTGAGTGAATGAAAAGTTGATGTTGGGGATTGTTATGGCTAATTGATGTTTGATTAATTATTGTATTTATACAGCCTTGTCCTAATAAATGGCCTTTTACGCTTCAAGAAAAGCGTGGAGTGTGTTTATTGCGCGATGATGGCCTCCGGGGGAAGTGAGGTCACAGACCAGTCTTCCCCCAGGGTTTTCGTGCAGGAAGGACATGCTGTAGGGTCAAGGGGTGGAGTTGGGGAGGGGTATAAGGGTGCAGGGGAGGAAGGCTCTTCCTCTTCCTGCATCCAGCACCATCGGGGAGGGTCGTTAAGAATTAATTGGACCACCCGCCCACCCTGCAGTTCGGGGTTGAGGTGACGGGCTGGTTGGAGCATGCCAGTTTAGGACAGGTTGTAGGTTTGGTGGGCAGTACTCTGGAGGGGTGGGAGAGTCACTGACGGGCACACCCACCCCTCGGGGGGAGGGTGAATGATGGGGGTGCGGGATGCATGAGTGCGATGGCAGGAGATACAGGAGAGGATGTTCGAAGATAAGTGAAGAAGTGGATGAAGAATTGAAAGGGGTCACGGAGTGGAATGGGAAAGAGAGATTTGGAGCAAGGTGAAATGGTTTGAGTGAATGAAAAGTTGATGTTGGGGATTGTTATGGTTAATTGATGTTTGGTTAATTATTGTGTTTATACAGCTTTGTCCTAATAAATGGCCTTTTACGAGTCAAGAACAGCGTGGAGTGTGTTTATTGCGCGAAGAGAGTTAGGGGAACAGGATCAAGGGCGGAGCAGCAAGGTCCACAGGAGGTAGGCTGCTGCAGTGAGGACGAAGGGACAAAAGAACAAGTGCAGAGAGACCGGATCATGCTCATAGTCACAGATTTCGGAGGACAACACCTCTTCTGACTGCTAGTCTATTGTTCATCCTCTTTCTATTGGCCCAGCAGCAGTACAAAGCCAATAAAAAAAGGGTCAATATATTGCTTTTTTAAATTATGTTTTTAGAAGGGCCTTTTGTTAATATGAAGGGATTTTCACAAAAGTGCCAAATGTGGGATTTTTTTTAAAACAAAAACAAAAAAACGGGAACCTGACTTGACGTTCACTTATTTGCATACATCTCTAAAATGGATAATCAAAGAAATAACCAAACTAAGAAAAGGAAACAAAGAAAAGGCGGCAGTGGCGGCTGCTGCCGACATGAAGTGGGGGGCAGCGCGGATTCAACGAGGGGGAAAACAAGGGGAAAAAAAGTACACTTACCTTCCTGCTGCCCGCCGCCGCCTCTACTATCCTCTTCTTCCGCACCTCGCATCGGTGCTCTTCTGGTCCAGGAACTGCAAACCACAGTTCCCATGAGCACAGGCTCCCAGTCTCTCCTATGGCCAATCCCAGCGCTTCACGAGAACCGCTGTAATTGGCCTGAGCGGGCTTGTTTACCACTCCAAAGGGGACTGGAAGCCAGCGCCTGCTGTTCTCGCCACCCAGCAATGCAGCTCGGGTTGGGGAGAGGTCAGTGTGCATGTTGGTTTGGCCGTCCAGGGACGGCCGGCCAAACCCACATGCGCACTGACAGCAGTGCCCAGTGCCCACCACTCCTGCTGCTGATGGCCCTGCCCCCAGGACTCAGATGATGGCTTCGGTGTTCTAACCGGCTCCTACAGGTAAAACAAAATGATAATGAAGCATATTTAATAATTGCTTTATTATCATTTTATTTTATGTTTTCACCTGCTCCTTCCAGCAGTGGGGCGACGCTTCTCAGCCATAACGGAGGAGCCGCCCCTTAAAGGCTGCCATGCTTTTGCAATGAGGTGGTCTTTCTTTCAGCAGTTTTGGACTTCTTCACAGAGAAAGTTGACTAGGGCAACAGCCATGTTTCTTGAAAATGTCACCCACATTTTGGGAACACCTTCTTAAATGTTATCATTACCTTACTGCATTTGCCACATGTTAAATGTTTATAATTGGCACAATAAACATATCTGAGACTTGATTGATCGATAGAGATCTCTGGTATGTCTACAGAATTAGTTATTGGCGTTTGAGAGATGGAGCTGTTTACGGTACAGAGTTCAATACTTGCCCTGTTTTAAGCTCCATAGAGTGAGTGGCTAGTATCTGCACCTTAGTAGGCTGCTAATTACTGCAAGGTCAAGTTAAAATGATTTCCGGTGATTACTATAGTGCACCTTTAGCATTGGTGTTGGGTTTCATCATTGAGGTCTTGTTGGGATGAGGAAGGGTCGAGTATAACAGCATCCTTGCTCAGGTCACAGGACAAAAAGTTCCAGAATGTGATAGTTTTGTATACATGCATTTAAGCATGAAGGTGCCAGCTGTAGGTTAATTGCAAATCTAATTAATTGGTCAGATAGTCACTGTATGTTCTCCATGAAGTCTGATGAGAAGACAAAATGACTGGCTCGTACCTATCTAGATACTTATTTTGCTAGCAACACCCAGAGTCAGCTCTTGTCGGAATGATTCAGAACACAACTATCTTGCTACTGGCAGATCCTTAATAAACCAGTCTGAACACAGCTGCTGCAACAACTGGGCCCCCATATAAGAATATAACCTTCAGAGTACTCTGGGGTCGCTTTCAGTTGTGTTTAGTAAAAAAAAAACATTGGCAGACCATTGGCAAAGTCAGTAGTTCTCGGCCATGACACAAGATGGCAGTCATGCATACATATGCAGAAACAGCAGTCATCTTGGAACAATTTTTCATAAAGCTGAAAAAAATCATCCAACAATGTCTGCTCGTCATGCATGTATGGCAATCCTGGAATAGAGTCAAATCCATTTAAAGATGGCCGGCCACTAATAGTTGCGGGAAGCAGGTGGAACCACAGGTGCTGATAGAGTGAACAGGCACTGGAGTGGGCTATTAATAAAGGGAGTAGGGACACTAAAGAGTGGGATCACGGGGGAGTTAGAGAGAGGAAAACAAAATAGTCTTGACAGCAGTGGAAGGACACAACACATCGAATCAAACCATGGGGAGACTTATATGTTCTTTAGGCAGAACAAATAAGAACAGCGAGGCAAGCCATCAAATCAGGTGCAAAGAACCATTGAATCATGAATACACTCTAAGAGCCCGATTACGACTTTGGCGGTGCGGCACCAGGTCCGCCCTGCCGATGCACTGTCAAGGCCGTGGTCAGACTGCCCACCAGATTAGGAGTTTCCTCCTGTCTGGCGGGCTTTGTTTTTGACGTTCCCACGGCGGTGCCCTGAAAATGGGCACCGCAATGGGAAAGCCAAAAACAGTTCCTGCATGACATGGACTGTAAAGGAACTGGTGTGCATGCACACAGGGGGACAAATTGTGTGCCCTCCTGTGTGCATCCACAGGGCGTGAGGCACCAGGGGGCCTTGTTTCCTCACCGCCATGGTTTTCTTGCAGAGAGGAAACTTGTAACATGCTTGGCGGGACCGCGGTGGTCCCGCCAAGCATATTACTGCCTCCTAACCGCCGCAACACAGCCAGGGAACAGCGGTTCCCTGGCGGGCTGTGGCGGTTCCACCGCCCAACTCATAATAGGGTGGTTGGGAGACCGCCCCCGCCGTGCCCCCGTGAGTCTGGCAGACTGTAGACTGCCAGACTCCTAATCGGGGCCTAACTCTATATTGGACACATTAGGTCTGTTTACCAACTTTGTAGGCGAGACCTACAAACCAATGCAATATGGTGCTTGTTACCAGAATGAAAGACAAGTTTAGTTGATTGTGGGTAACAACTGTTGGTGGTGGGGGAACGGGATAATGGAGATCATCGACCAAACACTTACCTTGTGCACATTCTCTGTAGTGATCAGTTTTGTAGAATTTGATCGAATGAAAAATATGCATACGCCAGTTAGGGCAACATCCCTTCCTTCCGTCACAAACACTTTGGTCTTTTTGCTCCTTCTTGTGTGTACATTAGTATTTCCTCCTGGGGGACCCATGTGACCTGCACAACATTGGGCAGAATAATGTTTTGAAATATATTTAGTATTTTAAACACGTTTTTATCTTGATAATAAATTACAGGTACATTTTAATATAAAATATTTTTATTTACATTTATTGAAAGAAGCACACACATAATGACAAAGAGTATGTTCTTGACAGGCTTACATTTATAACCAGTTCTCCAGTGAAATCCAAATTAAAACAAAGTAACAAACTTCTCCCAAAATGCTCACTCCTATACATCTTCCTTCCACATGCCTTACGTATAAATGGACAACAGTGCATTTTACTTGAAGAAAACAGGGGTACCCTGCCCTGAAGAAGTCGGGGGGTACACCCCTAATGACGAAACACGTGTTGGCTGGGCATTGCGGATTAAAGAACAAAAGAACAAAATCACACGGATTACTCTTTTTATTGTGTTATGTTTACTGTTTGTTAAAGAAAGTCTTTTTTGATCGGAGCATGTACAGAGGTTCGTCACAGTCTTTGCTTGATGGCTGGTGGAGGCGCACTAAGGCGCCTGCACCAGCCTTCAAAGAGAGATCACCAGGGCTGGAGAAATGTCATCCCTGGCCTTGTGTCCCTGGAATGCCTTCGTGCCTCCCCAATTTGTGATGTGCTAAGCATCACAGCTAAAGGTAGACATGGGCCCCGCATGCTTAGGCCCTGCAGTGCCTGTGGCTACTCTTCAATCCCCCTTTCCCAACTCCTTACAGAGTCGGGAAAGGGTGGGGTGAAAGAGTACAGACTAAAACCTCAAATCTGAGACTGTGCAGGTTCGAGGTTTCATTTTCATGCCCCAGCACCGGAAGATGAAAGGAGCAAGAATCCAAACGGGTCCTACAGCAATATCAGTAAATAAAAAAGCTTTTAAATGCTGTGTGCTTTGCATATGGGTAACTGTGTGTGTTTGCGGGTTAGAGTGTTTTTATGAGAGACATCATATGCATGTGGTGTGTGTGAGTGAAAGTGAGAGGATCAGTAGAGGGAGTCAGTGAGTGACAATGAGTTACAGGAGGAGTGAGTACTAAGTATGAATGAATGATAGTGAGTGGGGAGGATGAAAGTTAGTGTTATTGTGAGGGAGAATAACAGCGAGTGTTACTGTGAGGGTGAAACACAGTGAATGTTACTGTGTGTAAGACTGAGTGAGTCACAGTTAGAGCAAGTCAGAATGAGTGAGACAGTGTGAGAATCAGTGAGACTGATTATGTCAGAGTGAGTCTAAATGAGTGGGACTGAGTAAGAATGAGTGAGAATGATTGAGACTAGGGGGCCAGAGCGAGCTGTAAATTCATGTGGGAGTGCTGCTGCGCTGATGTAGTGCTTTTCTGGTTGCTGCTGTCCATTTTGTCACATCTAATTTTCTTGCCTACCATGGAGGTCCCCGTGATGCAGCAGTCAACTACAACAAAGTTGCAGGGGGTTAGCTGCTGCTAGGTGCAAGGAGCAGCAGCTAGGGACTACAGCACCCAGAAACCCCTGCAGGACCATCAGCTGTTTGGTGTTTAAACTATTTAAGGCTCTCAGAGACCCACTGCATGGGCTGCGCCTGAGCAAAGCCCGGGCCAAGGGCAGGCCCGACCTTGCCCGTCATTGCCAGGAAGAGACAGGGCAGGGACACCCTCTTTGAATTTGATATGAGATTCCTCTGCTGGTAAGCCATATTTGTTTCAAGCTGTGCCCTGAACTTTGCTGGCTGCTCGTCTATTGTGCTGACGCACACGGGGATTGACTTACTCACCTGCCACTCTGGAGGAGAGGAGTTAGTGGCTGATCGACCCAGGAGAGACATAATAGTTCCCGCAGCTATTGTTAGAAACCTGTTGGTCCGTTTCCGATTTAAGCTTCTGACCAGGCATTAGTAAATTAAGGAAGCTGCCCATTCACCTGCTGCTGCTGACTAAACCTTTAAGTGATAGTGGCTCTCTAGGACATTGCCACATTCTGCAATCTGGAGCCAACAAAGTCATTGTTTTTTCAGGTTTTGAACTGTGCTGGTGCCTGTGCCTGACTAGTATCGGTGCGTGGGTGTCCTTGGATTAATTGACTGTAATTGGTTTTAGGACTTTGATAGTGTATGCTGCAACTGTTAGTTACTAGGTCGTGCAGATCTTAAAATTAAATCAAGTAATTGCAGCAAAGGAAAGGGTATAAAGAGTCTAGTAGAGTAAGGGCCTCAGCAGGGGATGTCTCCGTTAAGGCACAGGCGGAGGTTAAAACCCTATTGTCTATTACTGCTCACAATGATGATGTTACTACCAAAGATAACAAGCATTGGCATAGCCAATAGGTCTCGCCTTTGGGACCATAGAAGTATTTAGCCATGCAGCACATCAAATGCCACTGGTTAACGGCCATGCTGTGGCTAGGGGTAGTGCAGCCTGTGGGCCCTGAGCGTGACAACGATGCCATTAATATGTCCTTAAATGTCCCGTTAAAGGATAGTGCTTGTCACGTTTCACGATTGTTTCTGTTCTGGCTTCCCCTGAATAATTCCAGCCACATGCGGATGTTACTTGCAGACCATTTTGTTATTTGATTTAATCCATAACCGAAAACACAATGCGCAAAGTGAATACATAATTGCACAGCTACATATATATTTATATATATGGGCAGCTTTTTGCATTGTAAATAGAGTGCAGGCACAGAATGGTTCCTCTGGTGGCATCCAACCTACGCCTAAAGGAAGCTTACTCGCCCCACCATTTGAGATCAGAATCTATTCTCATCTAGCTGTGTCTCTCTAATATTTCCTGCTTTACAATTACAGAGCAATGAAAAGGGCCCACCCCCTCGGAGGGCCGAGCCTGTGCCAGGTAGTTCCCACCAGTGCACCAGGGTACTGAAAGGAAATGGCGAAACGAGCACAGTTAAAGTAGAAAAGGCGACTGCAAACTAATGTGCAAATAACACATCGGAGCGCAATCTACTCATGTTAGGGAGGGGAGGTAAGATTAAAGCCCAAAAAAGCAAAAATAAATTATATAACAAAAATAGAGAAAAAAAAATTCTAATCTTGACATGGCAAATAAAAGAAACGTCAACAATCTCGCTGTAAAAACAAGTGAGTGTGTGAGAGAGTTTGTGTGTGAGAGTGAGTGTGTTTCCACCCGTGGCTGATAACAGACAGCACTGTTTGTGCACACCTGAGTGGGGAATAACATACTATTCGTGTTATTCATCATTCCAAAGTGTCGAACTCTGATTCGAGTGGAAAATTGCACCCCCTAACCAGATGCCTACGTGCTAATATAAAATCTGATTATTTTTTTTCACCTTGGTGTGCAAATCGGAATTTTACACCATTTGCAATGAAGGTACTCACCATGTTTTACCGGATGAAAAATTATTGGCAAACAGTGTGGGTGTGCAATTTGAGCATGGGCAAATAACAAGCGTAAATTCAGTCTTAATTGGAATCCGTTTCAGGCACAACAGGAGTTTTCATCAGAAACGGAATTAGCCCCAAGTTGTAATCAGGGGTCAAAAGTAGTACTGGAGTCACCCACCTCTGAATGAAAAGTATTCAAACCGCCCGGCTGGATCAGCAAAACTCTTGATATGCAGATTGCACATAATTCTTGGCAGCAGGCAGATAAACCCGCAGAGCTATCTTTTGATTGGACGCAGACAGGGGAGGCTTCCAGCAGCATAATGAAATTATTATGGGCCTGAAAAGCAGGACATTCATCTGAAGTGGTGAACACGTGTGACTAATGGAAAGCTGGCAGGTGGGGACGGGATAGAGAGCACTTCAAATAAAGCTAGAACTGGGGCAAAGAAGAGATGCGAATCCAGTGTGGTGCACCGCTCCACGGCAACTGCAGGTAACCCCCGTGTGAAAAGCATACAAGAGTTGGAGCAGCAACATGAGGAGCGCCGCGGCTGGGATCCCGGGTTGTGAGCCACACCCTTAATTACGTCGGCCACGCCCCTTTGAGAGACCCCCCAGTTTTTTCATCCCACTTAAAGCCCTGGGCGTATTGCCATATTGTTTTTCAGTTCACTGCTAAGCTAACCAATATAGTAGTTTGGTGGCATGCCTCCACTGTATATGGCAATGGCTAATCGGAGTACAAGTCCGAATGTCCGAACAGTAAGAGTTTTTCTTGCTAAAGAGCACCACTTAACAACAGTTCCTGGTGACAGCGAAATGGTTGCTAATTGCTCAGCCAAGTGCGCCACAAATGGCACCTGAATCAGCTTGCAATGAAAGGCTGCAGCTTCCGGCGAAAGGCTCTAAGGCGGCTCGTGCAAAAGCTTGAAAGCTATTTATTCCTTTCGTAAAACCAAAACACCGGGAGATAAGAAAGAAACGCAGCTCTGCCCGCGAGTGGTGCGCGCGCACTGCAAAGAATTTAAAGAATGCAGCAGGCACAGTGCTGGGCCGCTGCTCGCTCCCGAGCTCCCTAGGCCAGGGGAGAGAGAAGGCGGGACATGCACCCGCCTTTAGCCAATTGCGTGCTGTCTTTCTTAGAAAGACGCACGCAAAGGCCAATAGCGTCCGAGTTGGAAGTCCTTACTAGAAGCCTCGCAGAGCAGCGCATGCGCGCTGGCTCAGGCGAGACCTAAAAAGGGAGCTAAAAATGTCAAGTTATTTTAGTAAAACAGCGACATCATTCCCCACCCAATGCCCTAGACCTGTGCAACCTGAAGTATCTGAGGTTCGAGTGCCAGTCCCAAATACACAGATATGTCAATCGGTTTCTCCTTTTGATGGAGGATGAGGGGGGGCTGGGGGGGCCTACAGTTACACCTGCTCAAGATAGGAGAGTATAGGAGGGAATAGCGTGATGCATCAAATTTCATTGTCCCCGGACGTCGCCACATGTCTCCCTCTTATTATGGAGTTAAAAGCTGAGGTGGGAGGGCTGTAACTGATGTTAGGTCTCCTTTTAGGTAAAAATGGATTGGATTCTGACTCTAAAGGGGACACTTATACAGCACGAGGGGACTCCAGTGCCCAGGTCTCGTAAAGCAAAAGTAGCTACTGTAGCAGCACCAGCGCGCAGGTCTACACATAGGGAGAGTTTGTTTAGGCCAGCTTATTTGTCCCAAGTAACATCTAGTGAACCCCAGACCCATAGACCTTTGTCTAATCCTAATATCCTAAAAATTAGCAGCAGATTTAGCAACACTGCTGTTACATCCACTTTTGAAAGAGATGGGGCCTACTCAAAGGGAAGAAATTCTTTACATAGCAACCACAAGGCCGGTTTTAGATTGGCGATGGTTAATGTCCCAAAATTGGCATACCCCATGCATTTCGAAGATGAGGAGTTTCTAAATAACAAAGAGGCCCACTGGGTACGACATACCAGGGGATGGTACTCAGTTATTAGGGACAACATCATGAGAGTTAGAAGATGTTCTAATGCTTCTACCTCTTGATACATTTGAACTGGTGTTTAGGGATAGGTGCATTGAAGAATGGCCTTGTTACCCTAGATATGCGGTCCTGTCCTCCTAAAAATTCAAGCACATAGTTTAAATATGTAGGCACGGGGAAGGGGACTGACACCATTAGGTGAATCTGCCCAGTCGCTGGATGTTAGGTCTGACCTGATACCAATTATTGACTTGGGGGTGGCCAAGGCATTTTTTCTTAACTCTGAACAACAAGGGTTAGTGAAGTTATACATTCATATGACAACTTCCAGGAGCTGCCACGGGGTCCTAAAAATATGTAGAAATATGGGGCAACTGGAGTCGGTCACTGCTTATGGGACAGAAGAATCCATAGAGGATTTAAATATTTTAAGATTTAGTGATACGCGGATATCCCCTGAGAAAAACAGTTCCGTTTATGCACAAGGGGTCCATGACGGGGGGTTCTAACACCTCCTGTCAATGTCCAGACAGGACCCATTTCTCCAAGTGGTCTAGAAAACTCTCCTGAGGGCATTAATCGTCTTTTTAGCAGTTTTCAAATAAATCACTATGCACTAATAACGTCATTAATTTTCTGGAATGTTGCAGGACTCTTGGCTAAGCTGTTACTTTCACATTGGTGTCATCTTATTGATAACTTTGACATATGCTTTTTCCAAGAAACCTGGTGTACAGGTCCTGTACACAGACTGGGTTTTTTGACTATTTTATCCCGGCCAAGAAAAGTAAAGGGGGGAAGGCCTGCTGGTGGGTTGATAACATGGGTCAAATCCTCTATGAATTGTAAAATTCGACAACTGAATATTGACAACGCGTATATATTAGGTATTGAAGAAAGCTGTGGCAGGAAGACTGCCTTGTTACTGCTTAACATCTATGCAAGAGGGGTAATGGGTGGAACTGTTTAATCAACAATTGAATCCCTTGAAGCTTTCTTAAACAGACAGCAGCATGGGGTTAATTTGATTCTCGCTGGTGAATAAATGCCACATTTGAGCCCCTCGACAGGTACTATATGGAAATTACAACAGAGGAGGATGAAAGATGGGCTATCCCACAGCTGGAGGTTGCCCCGGACAAAAGATGGAAACGGGACGCTCTTCAGCTAAAGGCATCCACGACTGAATTTGGCAAACAAGCAACTAATGGGAGGACAAATCTGATAGGCAAGGGGCATGTACCTTCTTTAACAATAGATTTAAAAGCCATATTGATTACGTAATGGTTGATTTGAAGTTGTGGCATCTAGTTGATGATATGATTATATTAGAAAGGGAAGAGAGTGATCATAACCCTCTATGCCTTACAATGGAGGATCTATTTAATAAGTTCCGGGTTGATTGTACAATGTTTACTAGAACTAGGAATAAAAAACATACAACAGATAAATGCTGCCTTAAATGGAGACAAATTAGTGGGAAACCTGCTCTCTTAACTACCACGAAGAATGAGGTCTTAGAGTTCTTGCCCAAATTATTGCATTGCAGGGAGGTAATTGAAGATAAATATAAGCTTATTGAGATGCATACACAGTTCTTTGATGAAATTGCTGCCTACTTTATAGCTCCACATACAAGTAAAAAGTTGGCCAAAAGTGGAAGTGGTAGTTAGTACAATAGAGAATGCAGAAAGTTAAGGTGACTATTAGTCGAGGCCATAAAAGCAAAAAATTCTCTCTTGATAGCATTTACTAGGAAATTGTATAATTTGTCGCTGGCCAAAAAAGAGTGGGACGACAAGAGGTGGCGAGATTTACTGGAGTCATACGCATCCATGGATGATTTTCGGTTTTGAAGGCTGGTGGCCAGAGGGGAGCACAACACAGAGTTTAAGCCTCAGAATCATGTCCCACATTTGGACTGATTTAATCATTTCTCAGCCTATACCATGATGAAGCCTTAAATTTGGATAAAATACCTCAGAATGCCACTCTAACTAATTTTATGTTGCCACCCTTTTCTAGGGAGGATGTCTTTAATTCGCTGGCAAACAAATGATGGACGGAATGCTGACAATGCAAACATTCTCCCACAGTCAAAAGATCTGGGTTAAATCCATCGTTCTTTTGCCCACTACGCCACCCCAATTTGGACCCAGCCATATGCAAATCAGTCTTGACCCTGTGCCCCATGGGAACAGTCCAGACCGAACTGCCAGGACAGGTCCTCCCTGGACCGGAAACAAGCATCCTGGGACCGGTTTCAGGGTATGTCACCCTTCTTCAGCCAGGCTAGCTTGAATCCAGTGGCACAGTGAGCAAGGGACCCACGTCTGGGCATACCCATCCCACTTAGGGCGAACAGTGTTATAGCAAACAAATGATGGACGGAATGCTGACAATGCAAACATTCTCCCCCAGTCAAAAGATCTGGGTTAAATCCATCGTTCTTTTGCCCACTACACCACCCCAGTTTGGACCCAGCCATATGCAAATCAGTCTTGACCCTGTGCCCCATGGGAACAGTCCAGACCGAACTGCCTGGCCAGGTCCTCCCTGGACCGGAAACAAGCATCCTGGGACCGGTTTCAGGGTATGTCACCCTTCTTCAGCCAGGCTAGCTTGAATCCAGTGGCAATTCGCTGGCAACATTTTCCAGAGGGAGAGCTGCTGGTTCAGACAGTATCCCAGTGGATGTCTATCTCTATGATATAGATGTGTGGGTAAATTACGTAACGGTCATTGCAAATGAGATAGCCCTGGGAGCTCCTATTCTTTTGTCTTGGCAGGGAGCGGAGGTGTTTCCTATGTATAAAAAAAGCGGATAAGAGTCTGCCAGCTATTTATAGGCGTATTAGTTTAATTGATTGCCTATAGAACGTTTTTTGTAGAATGGTATTGGTTAAGATCAAGCATTGGGCCGAAAGTAATGATATCATAAACCCACTGCAAGCAGGTTTTAGACCCAACACATCAACAATAGATCAGGTCTTCAGATGTGCTATAATATATTGGAAGACGGTCCTGATCGACAATTTTTTTTTTGCCAATCTCAAATCTGCTTTTGATTTGTGCCATTACCAAGGTTATGGTCGGTCCTTGAAGAAATGGGGATGCCTTCTGAAATACTACCCTTGCTAGTTCGACTACACCATAACAACTTTGCCTGGGTGTGCTGGGGCTCACAGGGACAATTAACTGAAAAAAATCCAGTGTCAAAGGGTGTCCAACAGGGATGTGTACTGGCTCCCTCTTTATTTTCTTTATATGTAAATGGGCTGGTACACTATCGCCTAAAAGTTGAGGCTGATGCCCCAACCCTGGCAAATGGTAAGAAACTGCTGTTGTTTGCGGACAACACTTTTATTTCTAGAACATCTAGTGGTCTGCAAAAAATTCTAGACAGCTTTAGTGGCTTCCGTGTGGAACGTGGCCTACAGATCAATGTCGAGAAAATCAAATTTATGACTTTCAACCATTGCAAAAAATGTAAGAGAAAGCTACCTTTGGGAAGCGAATTTTTGAGCAGGTTGACTCATTTACATACTTGGGTATCAAACTTACATCCAATCTATCATGGGGCTAACATATTGATGTTGCAACATTAAAGCATAGACAGAGAGCTGACGTAATTTTAAAAGGACAGCGTACCACCTATACTAGGCCTGTTGCACCTGCCTTGAAAATCTAGGATGCTAAAGCTCTAGGGGCTACCTTGCAAGGCGCTGAGCTCTGGGGGTATGGTGATACTACAGGCTTGGCAAAATCAGAAAATAAATTTGTTAGAGAACGGGTGTCGCTCCCAATGAGTACCCACTGTACCCTTTATTTATGGATTGGGGCTTGTAAAAAGTAACTTCTAAAGCCCAGTTGCATCGCCTTCTATACTGGTGCAGGATCTGGGTTACCCCGGAGTTAGCGCATAATGCAGCGGCCCTTGATGAGTTAATTAAGCTGGATAAAGCTAACAAAGTTCCGTGGCTGATCTCAGTAAAGCAGCTATTGAAGGCGATTGGCCTCTGCGACCTAGGGCTCCATCCCGAGATTAAGAAAATTCCCTCAAAGGATGTGTTGAAAAAACACTATTAGGCTTACACCCTGCTGAAGGAGGAGCGTATGGCTGGGAATGCAACTCTGGTGAATTTTTAAACTTTAGGTCTGCATACATGCTAGAGCAGTATTGGGACTTGGTAACTGTTCCATCTGATAGAAAGCTTTATCATCAGTTTACAGTGGGTACACTTCCTGTAAAGGCATTTACTGAGAAATGGAGGGGTGCATCTAGTGAGGATTGGCCATTATGTGTATGCACAGTTGCAAAATTGTTGGGCCTGATGTGGGCGAAAAAGAAGGCTATCATTGCTGCTAAGTAATTCTAAGGCTTCTTATGCCTTTAAACTTGAAGTGAATATTCTTATAATGATTTTTAAATTATATTTAACAGCTTGAATGCTCCTTTTAGTTGCTTTTAGTCTAAGGGAAAATTGACTCTTGCACAATGTGGATATGGATATGTTGTTTTATGAGATTACCCAACATCATCATTTTATTGTATGTATGAAATGTATTTATTGTCTACTTTTATGGCTTATGCCAAAATAAAGTTATTTATCTGATTCGATTGAGACTAGGTGAGCCAGTGAGACTGGATTAAATAGAGTAAGCTTGATTGATTGAGAATGAGTGAAAAGGAGTGGGACTAAGTGGGACTGACTGCGAATGAGTGAAACTGAGTGAGTTACAGTCTGAGTGAGACTGAGTCAGAGAATGAGTGAGAGAGTCGAAATGAGTGTGACTAAGTGGAAACGAGTGAGTCTAAGGGAGTCAGAGTGAAATTGAGTAATAGGTGAGTCAGAGTGAGATTTGAATGAGTGAGAATGAGCGGGCTGAGTGAGAATGAATGAGATTGAGTGAGACTGAGTTTGACTAACTGAGAATGAGAGAGTCTAAGTGAGTGAGTCAGAGTGAGAATAAGGCTGAGTGAGTGAGTCAGAGTGGGACTGAGTGAGCCTCCCCTCGGATTCACTGAGAAATCAGGTTCACTCACTGGAATTCGAACCAAAAATGACACCCCACCACTTTTAAAGGTCACTATCTGCCACTGGTATCAATATGTCTGTTTTATATTTTACATGTACTTTTATGAGAGTCTATGACATCCGAATAAAGTTAATTCTGATCCGAACTGAGCAAAGCCACTTATCTGTTTAAACGACCACTGACTTAATAGTAGGGATTATGCACTCTTGCGGCTGTGTAAATATAAAAAGAATGACCATTGACCTAGCCACTAGCTAAATAGCAAGCATTTTGTAGTATGATATGTAAATACCAAAGAAACTTCACTATTTATCTGGCTAAACAGCGTACATCATGTACTAGTTGGATAGCGACTGTGCAAATAGATTTGCCCAGCTGCTGACTGAACAGTAATGCATAACTGGACTGGTGGCTGTGCAAATACCAAAGAAATCATTATTTACCCGGTCGCTCACTAAATAACTGAAATGAAGTACTATTTGGTCATCAGTAGTGCAGATAGTAAAGAAACGTCACTATTTACCCAACTGTTGGCTAAATAGCAGATACATTTAATTATATACCCGACTGCTGGTTAAATAGCTGACATTATGTATGATTTGGAAGGTAGGTATGAAAATAGCAAAGACATTTAACTATTTACCTGGCCACTGGTTAAATAGCAGACAGTATGCACAATATGGTCAGTGACTGTGCAAATAACAAATAAAATACACTGTTTATCCAAGTGCTGTCTAGTCAGCTGAAATTATGTATTACTATGCCTAACACAGATATCACCAGACATTTTCTACTACGTAGAACTGCAACAAGTAGTGAACAAAACTGGCATCCATCTCCCTATACAAGTTACTGTTAAACTGGCCTGAATCTAATTTGCAGGTGAACAGCACTAACTCAAAATTCTAAAAGGTTTCAATAGACAAAACGACCCCAGTAGCCCTTAAGGAGAATAATCTTTTTGTTTTTTTTGTTAGAGTTTTAAAAGTACAAACATCAGCAAAACATCAGCAACATCATATATAGTCGAAGCATTTGGGTAAATACATGACATTCACAAAGAAAGAATTTGATCAGTCATAGACAGCAGGGTGGCACCAACTCGGTGAAGACATATATTTTACCTGCCCTTTCATTTTCCTCCTCCTTAGATGACCCATTATTCCCTCGGCCCCGTTTGCTCTCCACAACTCTCTAGGGTGTGTGTGGTAATACGTACGA
Source organism: Calotriton arnoldi (assembly GCA_963921515.1). NCBI lineage: Eukaryota > Metazoa > Chordata > Amphibia > Caudata > Salamandridae > Calotriton > Calotriton arnoldi. Next base: position 284,567 of record CAWUFW010007312.1, on the reverse strand, counting down.
TCGGAGGGGATCCCATATATCTCTCGGCCTGGAGACCTGAGGAAGGAGCTCGGCATATATGAGGGATTGTTCCTGCCACATTATGAGATCTTGGAGCCAGTCCTTAAATTTGGGCGCTCTGCCCGGCCCCACCTGCAAGCCACCTTTCTTTTTGCCAGCAAAAGGCCCAGTGCAGCAAATTTCCTATTAGTGCCTCAAGTTTTTCAGTGTACCCCAGCACGGCCAATATGGGGGACATCGGCAAGGACACCCCTATCATTTCCCCAAGCGCTTCGAGGATCCGCCGCCAATATGCCATGATGGGATCACATTCCCATGCCAAATGAAGGAAGTCTGCATTAATTCACCCACACCTGTCACAGGAATCATCCGTCCGGATTTGAAACCTATGCATCTGGGCGGGAGTGTAATATAGGCAATGAAGAAATTTATAATGTATTATCCTCAAGCGACTATTTGCCGATATGCTCCCTGTCTGCTTACAACAATATATCCACTGGTTATCTGACAAGGGTGATTCTAACTCCCACCGAGTCCTGGAGGCCGTGGGAGTGCACACCGTCAGCGCCTGTGTGTGGCGGTATAGCATGGAGACTACGTGAGATGGGGAAGTGCACTGTAGTATTATGTGTAGCGGGCCCAGTGTTTGCAGATCTCGGGGGAGTCAGGAGTAATAGTCTTTACACTCTGACGGAGCCTCACATGAACAACTCCATGGATGTGGGTTCATCATTAGGAAAAAAAATGGTTTTTAGTTTTAAAACTACAGTCCTTGTAAAGATCACCCCACGTGCTCATTTTGAACTTGCACAGCATTCTCTGGAATGCAACCTCTCCTGCTATCTCAAGGTCTGGGGACCGCGAGAGTTGTAGTCTTGGCGAGTACAGCAACGGTGCACCGAGTCTAGTGGCTATGTCCCTCCACGCCGCATTGGTGCAGTCTACCGTGGTGGGATCCGCATCCCTGTTCTTGGGCCTATGCGCGATAAATCCTGCCAGTGGAATGGGATCCATATATCCCAATAGCTAACTGTGGCATGTACGGAGGAGGGTGAAACCAGTATGTGGCAAAGTGTGCCTGTGCGCATATGTAATATAGTCTCATGTCTGGTGCTTCAAAGCCTCCCTGCGAGAAAGGGCGAGTCAGGATGTCCCACTTTAGCCTGGGCTGTCTTCCCCCCGCGCCAGTTTGATTAACTGCGATTGGAGCATTTTGAAAAAATGTGAGCCCGAGTTGTATGGTATGTTTAGGAACAGGTACAATAGTTTGGATAGTATTATCATTTTAATTAGGGATATACGTCCCGCCATAGAGAGGGTCAAAGCGATCCCGTGCGTTATGTCCGTAAGGGACGTCAGAGATCTGCCATACTTTACACGCATCAGTTCCGTCCTGTCCGGAGTGATGGCGACTCCTAAACATTTTACCTCTGTTTGGCACCATACTATGGGATAATCCAGAGGGTACGGACAAGTAGCCCTGGTTAGTGGGAACAGCTGCGTTTTAGCCCAATTCATTGTGATTCCCGATATCCCACCAAAGGCAGTGAACTCTCACAGAATAGGGTTTAAGCTAACCTGTGGATCGCGCACATATAAAGTAACATCATCCGCGTAGAGGGATATCAAGATTTGTCGGGTGGGGTACCGAATCGCATGCTCGCGATATTTTTGATGAATCTTCGCCGCTAATGGCTCGATGGCCAGTGCAAATAATAGGGGCGATAGAGGGCACCCCTGTCTCGTCCTGCGCGACACTGGAAATGGAGTTAAGCACCCGCCGTTGACCGTCACCCTGGCCAGTGGGTGCCGGTATAATAGCGCGATCCAAGAAAGAAAGCCAGAGGGGACACCCATCCTCCCCAGTACCCCATGAGATAGCTCCACTCCACCGAGTCAAATGCCTTAGTGGCATCGAGAAAGACCGCCACTGCCTTTATGTCTGGGTCTCTGTCCTGTAACTGCGAGAATAGGGTGCGCAGATTATGTGAAGCCGAGCGGCCCGGGATGAACCCCGCCTGATCAGGTAGGACTAGTGACCCCATAAGGAAATTGAGACTGTTCGCAAGCACCTTGGCTAAGATCTTGATGTCACAATTTATAAGGGAAAGTGGCCGATATGATTCACTTTTATACCCTGGCTTCCCGGTTTTAAGTAGCGAGACTATGGTCGCTTTCCTCATGCTCTGATGGAGGATTCCTTCCTCCCTGGCCTCGTCGTATACCCCTTTAAGAATTGGGACCAAATCATCTACATAAGTGTTATAAAAATCGGCCGATAGGCCAACCCGATCCGGGTGCCTTCCCACATCGAAGCTGCATAATTGCTGCCCTAATCCTCTTCGATCTCTGCTGCAAGGAAATCACGCTGTGCCTCTTCGAGCCAACCTACAGCCACATTCTCCAAATATGTATCCAGGGAGATCGCCGGCTGTCCTCGAGGAATACAGTGCAGAGTAAAATGCAGTAAAAGCCTGGAGGATACCGGCGGTGTCTTTATGCAAGTTATCACTCCTGTCCCTTATCTCCATCACATAATTGGCTAATCTAAGGGGTGGATTTGGTCTGCGAGAGCTCTCCCTGGCCTTTTCCTCTCCCCATATCAACGAGCCCTATAATATCACCCGCGAAACAGACATTCCCTATCTGCTGTTTCCTTGTACTCAGTGAGTGTATCCCAAAGTGCAATTTGCATTTGAGCCGTGGGAGAGTCAGCGAGCGATTGGTCTAACCTTTTGAGGTCCGCCTCTAAGCGGGCGAGGGTATTGCGTATGTCCCGCAGCACTCTGCCTCCCTTTGCCATACACATACGTCTGATCGTTACTTTGAACACCTCCCACACAGTGGTGAGGCGCACCACTGAACCTACATTTCATTGGAAAAATTCCTGTATCTCCTGCCCTAGCTATGTCCTAAACGCAGCGTGTCGCGGGTAGGAGCCTCCAAGCAAAGTGGGGCATGCATTGCGCTGGGGGGACAAGAGTAATCCGGACCGGGGAATGGTCCAACAGGGTGCGAGCTAGGTGCTGGGCTTGAGTCACCCATGACCCCAATCCCCAGGACACTATCCAGTAATCTATCCTAGACCAGGACGAGTGTATTGCGGAATAATGAGTGCCTTCCTTTAGCTGTGGGTGTATATGTCGCCATGCATTGACTAGGTAGTGGTGTGCAATAATCTACCGCAGCGGTTTCTGTGTGGCTGTGTAATGATGTGGTTGTGGGTTTGATCTATCCTCCTGAGGCCCCAAGGCTGTGTTGAAGTCCCCTCCCCTTGGCACGTAGGTGGACCCTATCGCCAGAACTTTCCCACAGAGGACATTATAAAAGGCAGGATCATCCACATTAGGCCCCTAACAACATACCAGCGTGACAGAGCTTGAAGCCAGCCTTCCCCACATGATACTGTATCGCCCCTGGGAAGCTTGCAGTGATCCCACCGCCACGTAAGGCGTATTCTTCTTTATTAAAATCGCTGTTCCTCTGGCATACGTGGAGTACATGGAAAAGCATCTGTGTGCCGCCCAGTGAGATGCAGAAGTAGGGTCCCCACTGGGTGTCATGTGCGTCTCTTGTAACATGGCAACGTGAATGTTGTGCCTGTCCAGGTAGGCAAGGACTTGCCTGCATTTCCTGGGGTTACCTAACCCTCTAATGTTCCAGGTAAGGAAATGTATTCCCTGTCTATCTCTCTGCTCCGCCATGTGGAGGGGAGTACATTTGCTGTATTGTGATCCTCACCAAGGGACAGCCATCCCCCGCCCTCCCGACCCCCACACCCGGCAGCCGGTACCTTTCATGTACATGTACTATGCGACTGAAATTATGTAATCCCCCACGCCCCCCTCCCACATCGACATCCCCAACTTGTCTAAGCCATAATCCCACCCTCCCCCAAAAACCTCAGCCTCAAGTGGTCGAATAAGCTTTTCACGGTGCCCATCTCTCAGAATTCTGTCAATTCCCCAGGTGGTAAAGCAGGTATCGCCGGAGTTTGCCCTGCCCGTACCCTAAGTGAGCACACATCAGGGAGGGGCTCTCAGTTCAAGGCACCAGGGCAGTCACGATAACCATAAGTTCTGTTCTAGGAATTGTTAATTGTCCCTTGCAAAAGAGGGAGAAAAAGGAGTAGGAGAAAAGAGTTAAGAAGAAGACGACAGAAGAGATAGCAGGAGAGAAAAGAAAAACACAAAAAACACAATACTTAGCAGAGATCTTTCGATAAGGTTCAATAGGGATCTCCATTCAGTGAGCTTCTTCCTAAGGGGGGCACAGCCTCCCACTCCCACTCCGCCATGTAGAGCGGGGGGGGCAGATGAAACCCTCGGCCATGTCTTGTTCACCTCCGTCTGCTGTTTATAATGGATATCCTCAGACCAGCTGCCCAACAGCGATATCTGGCAAATCCGGGATGGTGTTCTGTCCACTTGACTGTCCTCCTCTTTTTATCCCTGTTCCCATAAGGGCGATGGGGATCTTCTCGGAGACTTCTCTGTGGTGTCCGCATTCGGGCATTTAGTAACATGCTTCAGGTAGTCCTCCACCTGTTGTGGACTAGTGTAGAAAAATTGTTTCCCCTGGTAAGTGATTCGGAGGCATGCAGGGTACAGCATAGCGTAATCGATCTGGGCCTTTCTTTCTTAATTTCTGCCTGATGGCCACAAACTTCTTCCTGGCCTCCTGCACAACCATTGTGAAATCCGGATAAAATGCTATTTTATTTCAATCGAACTCCAACTGCTGCTTTTCTCTAGAGATGCAGAGGGCCACATCCGGGTCACGATAGTTGAGGACTCTTGCAATTATCGGCCACAGTGGCGCTCCAGGAGGCGGTTAAGGTCCCAACGAGCGATGTGCCCTCTCAACCACCGCTTGTGCCGAGAAGGTGTCCGCTCCGAACAGCGTCTTCATCATCCTCTCTACGTAGTCCTCCATGCGGCTAGTGTTGGTGCTTTTCGGTACACCCATGATTCGTAAGTTGTTACACCGGGTGTGTTCTTCCAAGTCCTCATTCTTCACAGCGATGACTTTCAGGAGGTGCTCCATTTGCAGCAGCTGCCCTTTCCTACCTTCTGAGATGTCCTCCAATTCGGAAATTCTATGCTCCACCTCCTGTAACCTGCCGTCATGTTTCTCCAATTTTTGGCAAGTTAATCAAAAAGGGGAGAGAGAGGTACTTAGTGGACCTTGCCTCCTGTATCATATAGTTAATCAAAAGAAGTCCACTCTGTAGGGTTTGTTTAATATGGTATCTTTCCAAATGTACGTGATCCATATGTGTTGGAAAACGAGGCAGCATCTGTGAGGCCTGCACAAATAGCATAACTACATTTGTCCTTCACTGGGAACCAAGCACCCAATTGTAGCGCCTGACTCTCAGAGGGTAGCGTTGCAGAGCAGTCTGAGGCTTTACTCAAGGGAGGTGGTGTGGGCTAGTAATCACCATTTGCAGGGGCGCAGAAATAACACTCAATAATTGATTGTCCAGTCTGTACTTTGCTTTATAAAAGTAAGAGTACATTTATTAAACACACACACTACTCAATACTATGCACCAATTTACAAATATACATAAGCTGTTGGAATTACTTTGTAAGTATACATAAGCGGTTGGAATTACTTTGTGACATTGCATAACATCTCCACCCCTCCCGCAGGGGGGTGGGGTCTAGTACCACAACTCCTCTGTGTGCACATCATCTTGCCCCCTAATGCAGTAGTTGACCATAACCTGGAGCGCGCGCCCTGCGCACTGGCCTCATGCCAGTGGCGTCCCACCCCGTTACCTCAACAAGCATTTAAAAATGGGCATACCTGCCTTGGGGACACATAACCCCGACCGAGCATTTCCTACTGACCATAAAGTATGCACCTCTATATCTTAAGGGCTAGCAGTCGGGGTTCTTCCTCTCCCAAGCGCAGAAGCAAGAATACATGTTTAAGCAGCACTTTAGAATTACAGTACTCATCACCTTGGTTGATCATTTGAATGCATTGCAATTACAGCCCCTAAAGGCATCACAGTTGAAATCACAGGATTACGCATAATACAGCCAGACACCCTAGCAGGACTGTCTGGCAACATAACCCCACTTGGCTTATGACATCAACTTACACTTGTGACTTACAGTCCCTTTAACAGAAGTACTCCTGGCAACTACACTTCTCCTGCAGTGCACCACTTCGCTTTAAAAGGAATCACAGGTAAAAGCATGGGATTACGTAAATACAACCAGGTCCCCTAGCAGGAAGATCCAGCAACATAACTCCATTAAGCTTAACATCACTTTAACCCAGCATTTCACTTTACACATGTACCTTTCAGTCCACCTAAAAAAGGAATAACCAGGTTAAATGCATTTCTGGTGCAATTACACCTCTCCACCTCTAGGGAATGCCCTTCTCCAGGCATCCCTAACTCAGCCTTTCACTCCTCAATGCACTTCTTCATCCACCTTCAGCTGTAGAACAAAAGTTCCAGCCTAGAAGGTGTTAAATGCTGACTGAGCCCTTGAGGGGTTATCCTTTTGAAGTCCCCATGAGACTTAGGGTGAGACTTTTCTTCGTGCTGGGGGGAGACTGCGCTTCTTCAGCAGCTCCCCCAACACCTTTGCACATGTAGGGTGGTGACCCCGCCCTCCTGGGGCCACCACAAGCGGAGAAAATGCTGTTTTTGCCCTTGCAGGCCGGTCCTGGCCTGCAAGGCATTGTGGGTGCTGCTGCATATTATAGTAGCGGCTCCCCCACTGCTTTGGAGGGAGCCGCGATCGCGCTGCAGCTTCGCCGCATCTCTGTGCCTTCGGTGGGGGCCCGGTCCCACCCGGACCCCCAGGTAAGTCCCACGGCGCGGGGAGCCCACCCCCGGCTGCTTCTGCCAATTTCCGGGGCCCGGTCCCACCCGGGCCCCTCCTCTCTCGTACGGGACCCGGTCCCACCCGGGACTCCCGCAGGACCTCCACGTTGGAGGGCAGCCCGGGGAGCCCACCCCCGGCTGCCCCCGCCGGCTCCCTCGGCCAGCACCTCGCGTGCTGCCGGGGAGCCGGCAGGCATTCTGGCCTGCCCGCTCCGGCGGGCAGACGTGTCGGACCTCGGGGGGAGTGCGGCTGCACTCCCCCAGCCTCCGCCTGCTTTTCGGGGCCCGGGGATGGGGTCCCGGGCCCCGCCTCCTCGTCACGGGGAGCGCAACGGCGCGCCCCGGCTGCTCTGCTTCGGTGGGGGCCAGGGTGGGCTCCTGGCATCCCGTGGGGGAATATCTTCACGGGGAGCGCGACGGCGCTCCCCGACTTGACTTCGGGGCCCGGGGATGTGGTCCCGGGCCCCCTTTTGCCACTCTTCGCGGGGGGCGCGACGGCGCTCCCCCGCCTCCGTCTTCACTTGCTCGGCGGGGGCCAGGGTGGGCTCCTGGCACCCCGTGTGGGGGACATCTTCACGGGGATCGCGACGGCGCTCCCCGGCTTGGCTTCGGGGCCCGGGGATGGGGTCCCAGGCCCCTCTTGGGTCACCTTCACGGGGAGCGCGACGGCGCTCCCCGGCTTCCCTGCCTCCCCAGGGGTCAAAGGTCGCTCACCTTCCGGGGGCCATTTCTCAGCCCCTGGGGGTCCGATCTGCCCCATTTTCGCGTCCTCTTGCTCCTGGCGGCGGCCCCCAGACACTGGGAGCACTCTCCTTCGCCCTCCGGGTCTCCACGAGGGGGCATTCTGCAAGGAGCGGTCTTCACTGGCTCCCTGCGCCAGACTTTCGCCTGGCTCTCCTCCTGGGCCTCTCTTCTCCTGCGCAGAGGCTCCTGCTTCTGCGCACCGGTCCTGGGCTCTTCTTCTGGCGCTGTTAGGGGCCTGGGGGACAGTCAGGGGTACCTCCTTCCAACTGCCCATTGCCAGGCTCCAGCACCTTCCGCCTCAGCCGACCACACCCCAGAGAGAGCTTCTCTTCCTTTGCAAGCACTTTTTAAAAGTTGAGTAGGGGCTGGCAGGAAGTCTCTGTTGGTCCTATCAAACAGCGACACATCACTTCCCTGCCCCTGCTCCCTCCTTCTTGTCCAGCCTCTGGGCTGGTTCAAAATGGCGTCGTCCAGGGTCTCTGGCCACATGGTCTCTGAAACACGAGCCCTTCCCTCCTTGGTGCAGCCTGGTGCCTGGCACCAGGGATAGCTGCTGATGGATGAGCCTGTAGCCCCACCCATCTTCTTCTTCCTGGAGAGGAGGCCTTAGCTTGTGGAAGAAAGGTTATCAATCCATCCAGCTGAGGTCAGCCCTCAGCCTGGCCCTGGTTATGACTGACACAGAGAAATGTGACATTTCTGGATGACCCAAAAGCAGTACAAATATGACTTTGGACTCTGCAGAATACTTCTTCTCACACCCGTTACAGTGGACTTTAGTGCATGTCTGGAATCTGTAGGCTTTAGGAAAGTGACACTAGCCCATGGGCTCCACTTCCCCATAGGGGAATAATGAAGTGAAAAACACAGTCAAACACACTGACTTTCCCTGGCATGTTTCTTCCCAGTGTATAAAGCCTATTCCATGTCACCACCCAATTCTGCATAAGTCCTGCCACACCATTCACTTTGTAGCTGCTCCTGGACTGCGCACGCCAGGAATCTCCCCTGCGCAGCCCCTACACGTGTGCACACGCATGTACACAGGTGTCTGCATGTAACCAGCCCGGTGCCCCGTACTCCAGCTGCTGCGCAGCGGCCTAGTCAAGCTAGGGGGACACCAGTAAAATCCACATGCAGTCTCTTTCATCATGAGTTCACTGTGGATGAGTCCCAATTTATGAGGCTCTCCCACAGTAAAAGCTCAACACTTAGGTGCTCAAAAAGCGAAAAATCCGGGCGGCCCATAGTGTCAGAACCACCTTCTAACACACGCCGCGCCCAGCTGATTCCTACAGGGAAGAAGTAGCCACTCTACATGGGTATTCTTCCCATAGTCAGCGATAACTAGTTATAGGGGGTTCTGACCAGTCCCCCCCTTACTCACCAGTTATCCGCTCAGACCACCTACTCCTCCCATCCATGAAATCTCCACCCATGACAGGGATACCAGACTACCCTAAGAACCCTCCGGGCTCTAGGTTAGATACCTCTAGGTCACTCATGGTCTACATGGACTTGGCCTCACTAGGCCCACCTTTGCCCTTGGGCATGCAACACTATACCTACCCCTTCTCTGGACAAGGGTCCAGTGCCTCAGCACCGATGCAGTCTTCTGTGATAGGTCTACATCCCATCCCCTGGGTCACTAGCTGGTCTCCCTTCTGGAGTTTGTTCCAACCAGTACCCTCTCTCCGTTTGGTCCTTGCACCCCAAAGATGCAACCGCTCTGGACCCTCACCCTCAGCCTGCCGCTGAGGTCATTCTGCTGCCACCACCCTTTCGGGATGACTGGCTTCCCTAAAGAAAGCACAGCCACTCATGCTTTCCCCACACAGAAAAGCACCCTTTGGCCACTGGCCTGGCTCCCTGATAGGACCACAGACCGGCCTCACTACCACACTGGCAGTGCCAGGGAGGAACACTGAGGGTGCCTCGTCAGACATCCTACAGCTCATTCCCCCCGTCAGTAGCTCCACACAGAAACTACCCCGGGAACCTAGACCCCTTCTTTGTTCTCCGCTGTGAGAACAGGGCCTATGCACCCTTCCCTCCGAGAGGCGCGCTCTCCTCCCGGAGTACCCTTAGAGAGCCTGTGGGCCCTGAGTTAGCTAGACCCAGGCCCACTTCTCATGGCTCTCCCCGGTCTCCCGGCAGCGCCTTGGGAGACCGCCCAGGGCCCTGGATGGCCTGCACCACCCCTTATGAAGAGCAGGGTCCCCTCCCTAAGATAGGCCCCACCTGCCTCCAGGGTAGTACTACCACACCAAGCCAGGGACCCTAAAGATCCCGGCTAGGCCTGCACCACCCCTTTGCGAAAAACAGGGTCCCGTCACTTAGGATAGGCCCCACCTGTGTTCAGGGTGGTACTGCCTTGCAGAAGTCCACCTCCTGCCTCGAGCTGGGGAACACCCTCATGCTTCCTGGTCCTGGGTTACAAGTCCCACTAGGACCTACCTGACTGGTCACCTGGCCAGGCATCGCCCCAGCCACCACCTCAGGCTCACCACACTAGCTCCAGGGTGACATCCTATGCTCGAGCACTATCCCTCCTTTGGGGCCAGCCACTCACCATGGGCCACCCCTGGGGTAACCACTGACCGGACCCTGACACCTCAGGGTCCACCACCAACCCTTCACCTGGAAACCAGGGAGTACATCACCCCCACTCAGATCTCCACTGGGTCACTTACCTCGCCCACCTAGTGTACCTAGGGGTTCCACTACACACCATCACTCAAGAACTACCCTCCTTTGGGGCCACCCACTACCATGGGCCACCCCATGGGTCGCTCACCTCCCCACCAGTTAACCTGAGGGCCTGCCGGACACCCAACTCTACCACACCCTCCTCCCACCGTGGGAAACGCTTCCTGGGGGTCCCCCACCATGGGAACCCCTGGGGCGTTACTACCCGGGGTAAAGAAACCTCCTGCCCCACCCTTCCAGTGGTTTTGGCCTGCGCCAATGGCAAGTAAACTTTCAGCAGGGGAAGGATACCTGGGGCCCCTTCTGTGGAAACCCTCCCTGCCCTTAAAAAGCGCAGGAATCTCCCAGGACCCCCTCTCTCTCCTGTCCCCACAAAGGTCAATCCACCCCTACACCCCCACCTGTGATGTAGGTATCAGTTGCTGTCCCTATCTCTTGAGGAGACACCCTCCTCATGCAGGTGTAGTGCGTGTAGTGTTAGGGTTCAAAGGTATACACTCTGGCTTAGAACATTTGTATGCAATCATTTCCTGGAAAGCACCATCCCGCTAGCACATGATAATCAACATAGCGCAGTCATATCAATACAGTTCACATTTAAACCATAATCTCCTCACATGACACATATGTGCGCGGGGCTTTCCTTTCCCATACTTTTAGTTCACCTAACCAAAACTTTGAACCCTTCTCAGAGCCTTGCGCTCTTCCATTTGCTCATTACTGCATAGGTAATGTGTCAAAACTGGACTTATCAAATGCTATAAATGCGCACCAGAATGGGATACTATGTTTCCCGCCGCTAGACACCAATGTTGGAAAACGAGGCAGCATCTGTGAGGCCTGCACAAATAGCATGACTACATTTGTCCTTCACTGGGAACCAAACACCCAATTGTAGCGCCTGACTCTCAGAGGGTAGCGTTGCAGAGCAGTCTGAGGCTTTACTCAAGGGAGGTGGTGTGGGCTAGTAATCGCCATTTGCAGGGGCGCAGAAATAACACTCAATAATTGATTGTCCAGTCTGTACTTTGCTTTATAAAAGTAAGAGTACATTTATTAAACACACACACTACTCAATACTATGCACCAATTTACAAATATACATAAGCTGTTGGAATTACTTTGTAAGTATACATAAGCGGTTGGAATTACTTTGTGACATTGCATAACATCTCCACCCCTCCCGCAGGGGGGTGGGGTCTAGTACCACAACTCCTCTGTGTGCACATCATCTTGCCCCCTAATGCAGTAGTTGACCATAACCTGGAGCGCAGGCCCTGCGCACTGGCCTCATGCCAGTGGCGTCCCACCCCGTTACCTCAACAAGCATTTAAAAATGGCCATACATGCCTTGGGGACACATAACCCCGACCGAGCATTTCCTACTGACCATAAAGTATGCACCTCTATATCTTAAGGGCTAGCAGTCGGGGTTCTTCCTCTCCCAAGCGCAGAAGCAAGAATACATGTTTAAGCAGCACTTTAGAATTACAGTACTCATCACCTTGGTTGATCATTTGAATGCATTGCAATTACAGCCCCTAAAGGCATCACAGTTGAAATCACAGGATTACGCATATACAGCCAGACACCCTAGCAGGACTGTCTGGCAACATAACCCCACTTGGCTTATGACATCAACTTACACTTGTGATTTACAGTCCCTTTAACAGAAGTACTCCTGGCAACTACACTTCTCCTGCAGTGCACCACTTCGCTTTAAAAGGAATCACAGGTAAAAGCATGGGATTACGTAAATACAACCAGGTCCCCTAGCAGGAAGATCCAGCAACATAACTCCATTAAGCTTAACATCACTTTAACACAGCATTTCACTTTACACATGTACCTTTCAATCCACCTAAAAAAGGAATAACTAGGTTAAATGCATTTCTGGTGCAATTACACCTCTCCACCTCTAGGGGATGCCCTTCTCCAGGCATCCCTAACTCAGCCTTTCACTCCTCAATGCCCTTCTTCATCCACCTTCAGCTGTAGAACAAAAGTTCCAGCCTAGAAGGTGTTAGATGCTGACTGAGCCCTTGAGGGGTTATCCTTTTGAAGTCCCCATGAGACTTAGGGTGAGACTTTTCTTCGTGCTGGGGGGAGACTGCGCTTCTTCAGCAGCTCCCCCAACACCTTTGCACATGTAGGGTGGTGACCCCGTCCTCCTGGGGCCACCACAAGCGGAGAAAATGCTGTTTTTGCCGTTGCAGGCCGGTCCTGGCCTGCAAGGCATTGTGGGTGCTGCTGCATCTTATAGTAGCAGCTCCCCCGCTGCTTTGGAGGGAGCCGCGATCGCGCTGCAGCTTCGCCGCATCTCTGTGCCTTCGGTGGGGGCCCGGTCCCACCTGGACCCCCAGGTAAGTCCCACGGCGCGGGGAGCCCACCCCCGGCCGCTTCTGCCAATTTCCGGGGCCTGGTCCCACCCGGGCGCCTCCTCTCTCGTATGGGGCCCCGGTCCCACCCGGGACCCCGCAGGACCTCCACGTTGGAGGGCAGCCCGGGAGCCCACCCCCGGCTGCCCCTGCCGGCTCACCACCCTGCTTATCTCGCGGCGCCGCGGGAGCTGGCAGGTACTCCTGACCGCCCGGACATCGTGTCGGACGGCGAGGCGGCTGCGCTCCCCATCCATCTTGCCTGGTCTTCGGGGCTCGGGGATGGGGTCCCGGGCCCTGCCTCCTCGTCACGGGGAGCGCGACGGCGCTCCCCGGCTGCTCTGCTTCGGTGGGGGCCAGGGTGGGCAACTGGCCCCCCGTGGGGGAATATCTTCACGGGGGGCGCGATGGCGCTCCCTGACTTGACTTCGGGGCCCGGGGATGTGGTCCCGGGCCCCCTTTTGCCACTCTTCGCGGGGGGCACGACGGCGCTCCCCCGCCTCCTGTCTTCGTGGGGGGGCGCGACGGCGCTCCCCCGCCTCCGTCTTCACTTGCTCGGCGGGGGCCAGGGTGGGCTCCTGGCACCCCGTGTGGGGACATCTTCACGGGGAGCGCGACGGCGCTCCCCGGCTTGGCTTCGGGGCCTGGGGCTGGGGTCCCGGGCCCCTCTTGGGTCACCTTCACGGGGAGCGACGGCGCTCCCGGCTTCCTTCCTCCCCAGGGGTAAGGTCGCTCACCTTCCGGGGCCATATCTCAGCCCATGGGGTCCGATCTGCCCCATTTTCGCGTCCTCTTGCTCCTGGCGGCGGCCCCCAGCCACTGGGAGCACTCTCCTTCGCCCTCCGGGTCTCCACGAGGTGGCATTCTGCAGGGAGCGGTCTTCACTGGCTCCCTGCGCCAGACTTTCGCCTGGCTCTCCTCCTGGGCCTCTCTTCTCCCTGCGCAGAGGCCCCTGCTTCTGCGCACCGGTCCTGGGCTCTTCTTCTTGCGCTGTTAGGGGCCTGGGGGGCAGTCAGGGCGTACCTCCTTCCAACTGCCCATTGCCAGGCTCCAGCACCTTCCGCCTCAGCCGACCACACCCCAGAGAGAGCTTCTCTTCCTGTGCAAGCACTTTTTAAAAGTTGAGTAGGGGGCTGGCAGGAAGTCTCTGTTGGTCCTATCAAACAGCGACACATCACTTCCCTGCCCCTGCTCCCTCCTTCTTGTCCAGCCTCTGGGCTGGTTCAAAATGGCGTCGTCCAGGGTCTCTGGCCACATGGTCTCTGAAACACGAGCCCTTCCCTCCTTGGTGCAGCCTGGTGCATGGCACCAGTGATAGCTGCTGATGGATGAGCCTGTAGCCCCACCCATCTTCTTCTTCCTGGAGAGGAGGCCTTAGCTTGTGGAAGAAAGGTTATCAATCCATCCAGCTGAGGTCAGCCCTCAGCCTGGCCCTGGTTATGACTGACTCAGAGAAATGTGACATTTCTGGATGACCCAAAAGCAGTACAAATATGACTTTGGACTCTGCAGAATACTTCTTCTCACACCCGTTACAGTGGACTTTAGTGCGTGTCTGGAATCTGTAGGCTTTAGGAAAGTGACACTAGCCCATGGGCTCCACTTCCCCATAGGGGAATAATGAAGTGAAAAACACAGTCAAACACACTGACTTTCCCTGGCATGTTTCTTCCCAGTGTATAAAGCCTATTCCATGTGTCCACCCAATTCTGCATAAGTCCTGCCACACCATTCACTTTGTAGCTGCTCCTGGACTGCGCACGCCAGGAATCTCCCCTGCGCAGCCCCTACACGTGTGCACACACATGTACACAGGTGTCTGCATGTAACCAGCCCGGTGCCCCGTACTCCAGCTGCTGCGCAGCGGCCTAGTCAAGCTAGGGGGACACCAGTAAAATCCACATGCAGTCTCTTTCATCATGAGTTCACTGTGGATGAGTCCCAATTTATGAGGCTCTCCCACAGTAAAAGCTCAACACTTAGGTGCTCAAAAAGCGAAAAATCCGGGCGGCCCATAGTGTCAGAACCACCTTCTAACAATATGGGAAAGATTTATTTTTCTTAAAATAAACATCACCCACCAAAAGGCCCATTTGTGGCATGCTTCATCATCGGGTTCTTCCCGCCCCACTGTGGGACAGGGCGTGCTACGACCGACAGAGAAGTGGGGGCACTTTTTGGGGAGGTGTGGGCTATAATGTTGGTGTAGGAGTGGAAGGGTCAAAGTGATAGTGCAAAAATATTTAAAAATACCTAGCCGCTAGGAACTTAGACTTTAAAAAAAAACCGTGACTGGTATTATTAAAAAGGGGGGTTGGTGAGTTACACAATGTAATGGGTGTGTTACTCTGTGGTCTACATGTTTCGAGCCTGCGCCTACGGCTTTTCGTCAGGACCAAATGAGTTGATCCCTAATACCACTTGTAGGAGAGTAGGATCTGCCTCTTATGTTGCCCCCACTTTTTTTCTGATGTTTACACTGGTTTCTGGCTATAGTCAGGCTGGGACCCTGCTAATCAGGGCCCCAGCCTCTCTGTTCTCTCAAAACGATTTGGAGTGCACTCTAGGTGCACTAGTGATTGGATACTGTGGTACCTTATGAGTCCCTAGTATATGGTACCTTGGGTACCAAGGGCATAGATACTTCACAGGCCTACCAGGGGCTGCAGCATGTATTATGCCACCCTGGGAAGCAGACTAAATCTGACACCACAGGCCTGCTACTGCAGCCTGAGTGAGAAGTGCTAGCACCCTCACTGAGATATAGGTTCCCTATATCTCTCCTACACACACATATCACCCTATCAGTCACCCCTAAGGCAGGCCCTATCAATCCTGAGGGCAGGGTGCTTGGCTTCTATGTGAGGGGGTGCCTCTGCCTGAGCAGGGCCCCTCTGCAGCTCTCAGAGTCCATTCTCTGGTGCTGTTTGTGGATGCGGTTAAACCATATACTTTTAAGTGCATTATATCCTCGCTGTAAAATGCTAACTTTGGAATGGCTGCATCGAAACATGTTGTGTTTGGTGTCAAACACCTTGGAATACTACCCCCCCACCAGTCCTGGCGGCGGGGGTAGCATTCCACCCTTCTAGAGGGATAGACATCTACCTACTGTGGAAACGCAGTAGAATCCTGCAGAGCTCTGGCATCACAAAATGGATGCCACCAGTCACAGACACTGGGCTGCCCTCCTGCTGATGACCAACACTCGCAGTGGAGGGAGCCCAACAATAGATATCCTGTCCCAAGGGGTGTGACCACCTCCCAGACAGGGTTTAGTGTATTGGGGCTGGGTGGGTGCACTCTTAGAGTGCTTTGAAGTCCTGCACTGGGGAGCAGAAGGCTCCTCTGTGCATATGCCAGTTCAAACCGGCTCAGGGGCTACCTGTCCCTGCTCTGGCGCGGAAACTGGACAAGGGAAGTGGGTGTAGCCACCCACTCCCCTGACCCTCCCATAGGTAGGGTCAGAGAGCTAGTCCCTCCCTCCTTTTAGTATAAGAGGGGGAACCTGTGCATTGCACCCTAGATTTCCCTGGACGACGCTCTACAAGAAGAATCCCGGACTTCGACGTTCCACTACCTTTGGAAGACAGAAGAATCTCCCTTGGAGTCAAGGAGTGACTCCCCTGCTTGGCAGGCACCCAAAACTACAAACGACGGTCGCAAACTACGTCGCTCCCGCCAGAGTCCGAAGTCCCTGCAGCCCAAGAAGTGGATTTCCTGACTTCTCAAAGGCCATCGTGAGTCCCCAGCGACGCTGAAGCCAGTGGACCCCAAGAGTAACGAGGAACCGCGACCCCTGGGTACCGTGCACTATTGTCGAGTGCAACCCCTCACAACGTTCCACGAACTTGTGCTTTGGACCACGTGTGGTCCCAGCCTCCAGCAGGAATCCCTCCTAAGATCAGCGGCCTACCACGTCCCGAGTGACCGTGTTCCCCAGTGAGAGAATCCTCCCGAGGCGTCTTCGCGATCCCTTGCCAGCCGGCTTGAGGGTCCCCAGAAGACTTTCCAAAGAAACCAAAGGGCTCCCCTGGTTGCTCCAGGCCTGCCCTGACTTACCCTCGCTGGGTGAGTTCCACAGACCTTGCTGGTCTGCGCCATTGCCTCTTCACACTTTCCTCGAGACTTGCTGTTACCAAGGCTTGTTGGCTCCGATCGAGTTGCCGACACCGCAGTAAGCCGCAGACATCGTGGGACACGCCGACTCCAGCTCCTGGTCGTCGTCGACGCCCCCTGGACCTCGTGGCTGAAGAGTCAAGGCAACCGTGAACGACCTGAACCCTGCGACGACGGTGGGCATTCATCTTCCTTGCCCCGAGTCACTTTAAGTGACTTTGAACACTGTCCCCTCTGCTTTCAGGTCATCCTTCCACCGAATCCAGGCTTGGATTCCACCAGACACTTCTTCACACCATCACAAGCAGCAAGTCTTCTTTGTTCGCCATTGAAAACGACGCCGCGACCCGACACCAAAGGACACCTGTGCACCCGGCTTCCCTGGGTGAGGTAACTCCAGCACTACGGTGCTCCTGTAGGTGTGGGCCCTCGAACTACTTACCTTGTAAGTGACTTGCTTGTAGGTTCACCAGAAGTATCCTAAAACTCTTACTTTCCCCGTGCGATTCTCGCACTGACTCGTACCTGGTTCGCGTCTGTGTTAGACACACCGCGTCCGACTCCCTTGCAAATCCTATCTGTAGACCGTATCCTTCGACTCGTACTGAGTCCGATCGGTGTGTTCGCCTCGAACACGCAAGGGACCTTGAACATTGATATCTCAATCGCGTCTGAGTGCATAGACTCGTACAGGATTCGCATCGGTGCCAGGTCACCGCGTCCGTCCCCTGTGGGTCTCCTACAACTACCTGGGGTGGTTCTTGGGGGTCCCTCGATTCTAGATGCCCTAGACCTAGGTCTAGCAAACTAAGATTGTAATATTCAATTGTGCTAAACTTATCCTGATAAATATTTGACTTGTACATATGTTTCTATCCTCTAATCTCATAAAGAGATTAGTAGAGAGTGTTTATTAATAAATACATATATATTTGATATATATACCTGTGTGGTGTCTTTTCATTTGGTGATTCAAGAGATTGTGTGGTAAAACAAGCTGCTTTACATTCCTTCAAGACTTAGCCTGAAGGCTGCTCTCCACAGCTACCACTAGGATAGCTTTCTATAAAGGTTGTCTTAAACCTATCTACCATAAGAGTCGAATTGTTCTGGTGCAAGGTGTCCACTTTAATTAGTGAACAGCATATACCAGGCCAACTTCTCACACCACTCCTGAGTAGTGCCTGATGTATTTTTCAGTGCCTAGTCACGGTATGATATGTAAATGTTATACAATACCCAATTGGTATGATGCTTCAATGATACCTATTTGGTATGATGCCTCACAAAAACAATCTGGAAAGATAAGAATACATAATCAATGGGATTGACTTTCCCACAAGGTCAAGTAGAGAAGCTCATGGGGCAAGTATGTTTTTTGGCTATTCATTCCTATTGAGCGGACGAAGTTTTTATAAACTGTGTATACCACAGGGCATATTGTGCAGGAGCAACTCACAATGATGGCTCCGTAGAGTGTGTGTTTTCTGTTATATGTTGTGTATTGTCTTGTTCGTAAAACTTTCTTTTAAACAGGTGAAAGGGCACAATGACAATGTCACGATTACAGAAAAATATATCACGATTTTTCCACATAATGGTCATGTTGTTTTACACTACTTGACCTTGTGGGTAAGTCAATCCCATTGATATATATGGCTGGGTCCAAACTGGGGTGGTGTGGTGAGCAAAAGAATGATGGATTTAACCCAGATCCTTGTGACTGGGGGTGAATGTTTGCATTGTCCAGCATTCCGTCCATCAATTGTTTCTTTTGCATTTGTCACCCTAAGTGGGAAGGGTATGCCCAGACGTGGGTCCCGTGCTCACTACACCCCTGGATTCAAGCTAGCCTGGGTGATGCCCTGAAACCGGTCCCAGGATGCTTGTTTCCGGTCCAGGGAGGACCTGGCTTGGCAGTTCGGGCTGGACTGTTCCCACAAGGAACAGGGTCAAGACTGATTTGCATATGGCTGGGTCCAAACTGGGGTGGTGTGGTGAGCAAAAGAATGATGGTTTTAACCCAGATCCTTGTGACTGGGGGTGAATGTTTGCATTGTCCAGCATTCCGTCCATCAATTGTTTCTTTTGCAATTGCAAGTAAATGATAACATACTCAGAAAGTGTTCTGCTTGCAAGCCATTTCTTCGTAGACATTTTATCATGACAGTTGTACACTCTGTCTAAGGCTAAAGACCACGGAGCATGTTGCCCTTGCTTGTTGTTGTCCGGTTGGAGACAACTCTGAATTGGAAAGACAAACAATCAAATCAGCATTGCACCTCCGACAGTGCGAATGGAACCAGGCGTTTGTTACTACCTCTGAGCTTAGTTCCTCAAAGAAGCACTTCTATGGGTTATCCTGGACGTTGTAACTGCGGTTCAGCCCTGCTGATTCCAAACCCTATCCTGCAAAGGACGGTGGCCTGTTCTACACCAGACTGGCTTCCTGATACATCTCACACAGGTATGGAGAGTTAAGTTGCTCCAAGTGATCTGGCAAATATATTTTCACTATGCTCTCTATAGCATAGGTAGTGTTAGGTAGTATTATCAGCATGACATATATTCATATAATCACTGTAGCTGTTATAATGGTTGAACTGTTTATCTTTTTCACCATTCTTGTAATGTTAGTAACAGAGCTTTGTTCCTCCTGGTAATAATTGCAGCTCATGTGTTTTTACACAAGAATACAATTGCTTAAATAAATGTTTGAAATGCCAATTTGTGCATTTCTTGTGTCTCCTTTGGGCATGCCTAAGTAATGACAAAAGGGTAGATCTGTTTCCACAATTTCCTTGGGGGAATTAGGGTAGTCATGTTCTGAGGGTGCAGATACTATCCAGTACCCTGTAAAGTTAGGCGTCCAGATGGGACAATGTGAGCTAGCCAGGAATTGGGCCAACATACTCTGATTATATGAGTGGACTCAGTACTCATATTTTGGCGTCAAATGTTGCCAGATGCACAGTCCTACGTAATTAGTAGGAACCGTACAACATGGCACCACCAACGTTATAGGTCAGATACTTATTTAATGGGTCTCTGAGTAGTTTTTATGTGTGGCTGCCCAAAGCCCCTAGTCACCTTATACGGAGATGTCCATGGTGTTAGAGAATAATCCTCCTCAGCTAAACAGGGAACCCCTATTTTTGTCCATAGGTTGTCCAAGCTTGAACTTTTGAAAGGATCACCCCACCTTAGTTTTTCCCTTCTCTGATTTCCGATCATTAAATATGGCAAATGCAGTACCAGTGATTACTCCACTAAACTGCAGACATGCAGTAATGCAGATGTTACAACAACAAGGGCTTCCTCTTATTGGGGAGATGTTACCTTCGTGGTAGAGGCCCACAAAGCGTACAAAACAGAGGTATTCTATTCATGAGTCACTTTTCCTACAGCAGATGCCACCACACAAATATTTCATACATATACAGCAGCTGTAATACCAGGCCAATAGGGAGCATATGAAGATTTAGAAATTCCACTAACATTTTAGGATCATATGAATTGGTTCCAAAGCACGCTACCACATACATTAAACAATGTGCGACTGGGTACCCTCAGCAATGACGGGGCAACATGGCCAGTCCTAGCCGGCTATACACCATATCCAAAATTAACACCACTCGATGTATTAGAGCTTTGTACTCTTTACGCAGGTCTAGTTAGACTGTGCAGACGTTTAGCACAGTTCATCATTAAATAATAACAGCAACCCCAGCGAGAGCTGTTCAAGCTGAGCAGCCACATAAGGCTGTACCTGCAATTAGTCCAGTGACCCAATCACTTTTGGGCTTTCTCAACTTTGGTAGAACATACAGACCAGATTATGCACAACCAGTGAAGCTGTTTTATGATTTCATACGTCCAGACTTCTCAAGCACACATTAGACACCAGAACATACACAGATTCTGAGAAAACTGCAAACTGACATGCTTGCATCTAAACATTTACACACAAGAGTTAACACGACAAATTTGGTGATCCACATAATTGTGGGAACCACTGGCTACACATATGTCACTTTCAATGAAGGTGATACTGTATTGATTGCATATAAATAGCATTTATATTCAAGTGTAGAAATGCGTTTTGCACTTACAGAAAAAATACTGACTGCAATTCAAATGGCTGTAATAAAGGAAAGATCATTGGCTCAGTGAAAACACAATTGTGGCAACTCCCATTCCAGCCTTTGAGGCTGTCACAAAGGCCAGGGCTCCTAACACAACAGCCTTACATCCTAAATAGATACAGTGGGCCACCTTCTTAACAGCTACTGAAGTAGGCTATGTCTTTGACCCTACACTATAAACACAAGAATTCCTACAATATGAACAAGAATACTCTGTGCCCAATGACGTTGTGCCTGTTGACCAGTAAGACTTCATTGTCTATACTGATGGTTCATCCCAGTCCACAGTTGGAACTAAACAATAATACTCGGCCACTATCGCAGCGGTACTTGGAGTGATGAAGGATGGAGTCTTGCAGCCTCAAAACACCTCTATACAAGCTCTAGGTGATTGTTCTGCACAGGTGTCTGAACTCAAAGCTCTAATTCTGGCACTGGAGAATACTGATTCCCCACACTTAATAGTGTGTGATTCGTATTATTGTATCCAGTCTTTCAATAAGCACTTACACTATTGGCGCCTGAATGGATGCCGAGACTCAAAAGGGAATGCTATCAAGCATAAATTGCTTTTGGGAAAGGTGGCACATTCAAAAGAATGTTTGCCACGGGCTCATGTTATTCATACATTGAGCCACCAACGAGTTGGAATACACTTCGCTGGGAATCCAATGGCTGATGAAGCCGCAAAGGCATCAGTTCAGACTGCTGTCATGGCTGCAATTACTCGTTCACTTACGAGAGTGGATGGAGAGATCATGGTAGTTGTCACCGCTTCATGCTGTGGCACGCTGTTACCTAAAAAATATCCAGAAAAAATACTCATACCTATTAAGTGCGCAAAACATACCTTTTTGCTTGTATTCCCGGAGTGGGGATTGAGTGATGCCAAATTCAGACCACAGGCTAGAATTAATCATAGCTGCTCATGAGGGGTTAGCGTCTGCCCATGGAGGCATGGCAGCTACAGTTTCACTGTTACAGCAACACTATTGGTGGCATGGTCTCTACAGCAATATTGGGGAGAGGATGTAGCCTAACGGCTAGGGCGGTCGACCTCAAATCTGGGGAACAGGGTTCAAGTCTCTGCAATGACGCTCAACATCCTGTGATTCTGGGCAAATCACTTAATCTCCCCGTGCCTAACAAAAAACATGAATGTATCCTCATGTAACGCAACAGGTGCTCATGTAAAGCGCTCTGATACCCGATTTCGGTTCAAGTTTGCGCTATATAACACTTCGGGGGAAAAAAAATATGTCCTTAGTTGTGACATTTGTCAACAGGTAAACTCAGATGGTTCCTTTAAATACATTCTATTAGCAGTGGATTTGTGTTCTACATTGCTATGGGTGTGACCACAGCAATCGGCTGATGCTCAAACTGTTACAAAAGATCTGCAAGTCTTAGTAGGGACAAATGTAGTAGCTACATTCCATTTGGACCAGGGACCAGCGTTTGCCTCTAGGGCTTACCGGGATACTATGGGCACCCTGAGTGTGGTTGCACATTTTTCTTTCCCTATCATTCTGAGGGTAATTCGATAGTGGAGAGGAAAACCCGTGACTTAAAGCAGTCTTTAACAGCTAGAGTATTAGGTTCAGGTTCTAGTTAAATCCATCATCTGTATGGAGTTCAGAGAGCTTTAAATAATCTGCCTAGAAGATCCTTGGGCGACCAGTCTCCCTATGTAGTCCTGTTCGGCGTCCAGATGTTCATTCCAGATCTTGATAATCCAGGCACAGTGGCAGCAGATACGCCTTTTGACATTAATGAACGTTTCACTACATTACAGGAGATCCAAGACTTCAGAGATGACCGCTCGAATGCACAAGGCAAACGTTTTGCCACTAAAGAAATGAAGGTGCAACTAGCAACTCCTGGCTGGATTCCAAAGATTCTAGTCTGAGAGCAGATTGATGATAAGAAGTAATTTGGCCCATCATACAGAGCACCAGTGCCAGTCCTGGCAGTTGAAGGTACCAGAACAGTACTTTGCCACCTCTTTCTGGTTGTAAAAACAAAAAAAAATTCTAAATTGACCTCATCAAACCACACCATGGTGCCAGTCCTATACAGTAGGCCACAAGGGCTCCTTGGTAGTTAACCGTCTCCTCTTACTACCATACACGAAATACCTCTACCAGCATTAAATAATACAGAAATGAATACTCTCCAGTGGGGGTTATCAGATACTGAAGTTTTACTACTTCTTGAAACTACTGTTAACACCTTACACTCACCTTATATGAACTCACAGTCTTTCTCACAGTCTTTGACTGCGATTTCTAACAACAAAATTGTTTATTATGGTGTCTACCAGTTCTACTTTGCCCTGTGATGTTCCGGTTTTTGCACTGACTGCCTCTGGCTATTTTGCCGATGTTGATGACTTTTCCTCGGATTTGTCAGGCACACCATTGCATGGGATTCGTGCATTTATATTTTGTCTAAAACAGACTTGCCTTATTCCACATTCAATATATATTTGGATTGCCATTTCACTGCTTTTCCTTTTCGTTTCGATTGTATTTGTCACGGTTTTGTTTTTGCTCCTAAATGGACATCATCTCCCAGAATGCTCTGCTGTCGAACTGGTAGCTGAGGTACTGAAGCCGCATTCTTCATCACAATGCGAAGAGACCTGTCCCTTGTGAACATTTCTGCATTTCCCGGCCCGGATCACAGTCCATATAGGGGTCAGCCCTATTATTCCCACATCACCTGGGCTAAATACATATATATCAACAAAAAACACAGTGATGAAGGAGCACATTTTGAAAATGATTTACCTCTTAGATTACCTAAATTAATCATAGGTGCTTTTACATACTTCTAGCATATTTATTTATAATACCCGAATCAGGGTTACAATTAACTCCTTCCACATAATTTGTAAATTTTACTTAGTGTTGAACATAACATTTACATACATAGAATAAAACATGGAAAAATCAACAAAATAAATATACATCTACTAGAGTTTAAACATACATAAACATATATTATTGTTTGTACTCCTCACGTTCTTTCTGGTAGTTAATCAAAAAGTGGCTGTGTTATATCATTTCCACACAGTCTGCTATCGGAGGTAGCCTATAGGTAGCGCAACTTTGAGGTAAACAGTTTTCTCCCCATCATATATCAATTTATTAATCTATTTATATTGAGTATAGAAGACTCCTCCAATGTAACTGTTGGTGCGTTTCGGCTTTATTATTCCAGCCTACTCAGGACAAATGAAAGACGAGATGTTGTGTATGCGATCAGGAATTTTAAGTTGTATCAATTCTTGTACAGGAGTATATTCAAGGATACCACTAACCACACTTGGGCCGCTCGTAATAACTCCACGTTCTTGTCAGGTATCCGCGGGCTGCTTTCAATAGCTCCACGATCTTTTAAATTGGCAGCCGGTAAACTGTTACAACACCTCTACAGAAATAACACACTCCTGTGCCTAAGCGTCAGTCAAGCGCACGCTATGCCGCATGGTAGCTCTGTCGTCAGATTTCTTCCGAGTCGGATCAGGTAGTCCCGGATGGCATTGTCTGGGATAAGGTCCCATTTGATATTTTTGGTCCTACAGAAACTTTGCAGATTCTTTATGTATTTAAGGTTACAATGGAAACTCTATTTTTTCTAAACTAAAATATTACACTGTATTTCATACTGAAGATATGTACAGTACCTCCGCAAAAGATGGTGAAATGTTCTGTTATCATTATTATGCACACCATTATTAACACAGAGCCAGTACTCCACGTGCAGTTTTTAATTTTACTCGATAGGACCATTACCCAGAACCACCAGTGGGTAGCTCAAAAACATACCTGCAGAATTTTGGATATTGCTCCGGCAACAACCCCTTAAACCCAATGTCTTATTTTAAACTTTACCCTTCCCCACGAAGAAAAATATGCTGACTGAAACAAATTGGTCTATTCGGCTTTATTTATTTCCCAACTGTCTGTACAAGCTTATGAATTTAGGAACGACAACATTGATTTAAAATCAATTTGGGGAACAAGAAATTGGCAAGTCCAGGGCAATAAGGCGTTGTTTAGAGCAAATGATTTTCTTGAACAAAACAGTACAGCAAACAACATGCCTGGGTTTGGCTAAAATTAGAGAACATGAATACCCCAAACATTCCCTCTATTGCACATTTTAATAATTGGCAACATTTTACAAATTACACAGAGGAACAGCTCAATGACAAGAAACAGAATGGTATATGTGCCTCTTCAATTTCGGGTTTAGGTTGATGATTAGCGTGGCCATTAGACTCAAATGGTTGTCATGCACACTTTTGAAACACAAAGGTTTTCAAAATAACCAGACCGGACCCACGTTATGTGCACATACGACACTCAACAGCGGTTACTACCTAGAGTGTAAGGAAGAGATGCCAGCAGTGGTTGTAACATTCAATTTTAGATGCAGTTAAGGAACATTTATCTCTCCTTTCTGATGACATGGATTTACAGGATTTTTAGTTAGGTAGTAGGTCACCACGTCCTAATCGTTTTCTATATGCCATGTACAATGAACTTTGGAAAGATTCCCAGCTGGAAGCTGCTGAACTCATACGAGAAACAGACAGGGCTAATTTGGAAAAGGCTTTGGCTGTTGTTGATAACGGCATGCACACATTATCAACTAGAATTTATTCTCGGAATAACATTGTGTCCTCAGCAATTGATATCATACATAGTGACATGTCCATTCTCCAGCACGGGCAAAGTCATCTTAGGTCGATTATGCAATTAAGCTGGACGTTGAAGACTTTGAAATCTAGTCGAGTGCCTAGGAAATATCTGAACGTGACTGATTTATTATTGCCTGATAATTTAACACCCCTACAAAAAATAATGGCAAAAAAGACACGACTTTCACATTGTTAATCACTGAGCATTAGGAGAAATTGCCCTTCACAGCAGCTGAGACACCATCTACCATTGTCGCTTGGTCAGGATAAGCCCAGGAAGAAACACCACTATTTTACATGTCCATGTTTCTTAAGTTGCCTTCCTTCTTACACGGTGACTTTTGACATACATTTGCTTGCATGTTTGTGCAGGATAATATTCTTTGAAACTGCATTGCTTACATTTCCACTTCGTAGGCACACTAGCATGACACCTAGAACATTCAGTACATGGGACAAAGTACATTTGCACAAAAGTTGTTGTCGGTTAGGCAACGTCGGTATCACACTAGAATAAACAATTGCGGCCAGACTGAGACTCTGACATGGCTACATGTGAGCTGTTTATTATATATACAGTACAACTTCTTTTTTGTTTAGGTTAGAGGAGCACTCCGCTGACACTGCGAGGTCCATGCCGGAATTCCAGCTCAGCGGATTCCTGTCACCTCATGAAAGGGATGCTGTCCAACCCAACACCAAGACGGGCAGCCTGCTTGCATTTACCCAGAGGCAATGGGGAGTTAAATCACCGCCAGGGATTTGACAGACCACCCACCCTAGGCAAACCTCGGTTAGGAAGCGCTAGGTAGGATTATACTACACCACTGTACTTATATGCCCGCATGTATACACTGTTTCAGCAAGATGGTGGAATTGTGTATCTTTTTCAGTATTCCCATAATGCTAATTATGCTATTATGTTTCGTTCTATTGATTATCGCAGCTCACATATTTTTTACAAGAATCACAATGCTTCAACATATATTGAAACGCCTTGCTGAGTATTTCTTGTGTACTTCTTTGGGTATGCATAAGTGACTGAGCGAAAGGGTTCTAGATCTGTTACCCCGCTTTCCTTGGGCAATCAGGGTTGTCATGTTCTGAGGTTGCACACACATTTGTTACCATGTAAGGTTAGGGGTGCAGATGGTGCACTGTGAGCTATCCGGATTATAGGCCAAGATATCCTGAGGGTGTGCACGGAATCAATCTGGCACAATCCTGACGTTTATTTTGTCTAACAAGTGCACAGTTTTACTGGGAAGGTACAAGCCGGCCACCAAAATTTTAGCTTGGGTTCTTATTTAATGGATTGCCTGAGTAGTTTTCTTTTGTTTACCCAAAGACCCCTACTCACCTACTAACAGGAGACGTCCTTGGTGTTAGGGAAAAATCCTCCTCAGCTGAGTAGGTAGACCCTATGTATTGGCTGTAGGTAGCTCAAGCTTTAACCTTTCAAAGGATTGCCCCATAGTGGTACCCTCTATGAGTCCACATATTTTTATGGCTGAACTGGCAGTACTAAATATACCTGAAAACGGCAGACATGCAGTTACTTAGAAGCTGTTACAACATGATCTCATATTTATGAGTGGGGACGTTACTTTCGTGGTTGAGGCTCACAAAGCATTCAGGACAGAGGTATTCTATTCATGGGTTACATTCCCAGCTGCAAACGAACGATCACAGCTGTTTCACACTTACACTGCAACTGACGTTCCAAATCAGTATACAGCTTACGAAGCTTTAGAAATACCATTAACTTACCAAGAACATCAAAATTGGTTCGAACGCTCCCTACAACACACTGTAGAAGAAGTTAGACTAGGTCACCTTAGTAATGAAGAAGCAACAAGGCCAGTCTTAGCTGGTTACACACCACATCCAAACATAGCAAATATGACAGCACCACAATTACATAGATTGTATGCAAGTCTAGAAAGGATATATAGAAGTCTGACACAGTTTGTTATGCAAACAATGACAGTAAATCCTGGGAGGGCTGCTCAAGCTGCTGCACAACCACAATTGGCTACACCGGGCATTAGCCTGCAAATGATTAATGCAGTCATGGGTAAGGTGGCTGTCACACAAGAGGAAATTCTGTTCTGGACAGCACAAAAAACAAGTCAGCTTCAAGCAGTATTTCCCCATATGGGACCCCAGGAAAAACACATGATTTCTGCTTGCCAATGGGGATGGCTCCTCTGGGGGAGGACTGCACCACATGGTGTACAGTCTTTGCTACAGTATATACCAGAACTCATGGTATGCACTCATTTAGCTGTTTTGCCAAAGGTGCCTAAACAGAACCAAAATGAGTACGGGCAGCCTTTGCCCTGGATTTGGGAATGAAGCTGATGGGCTTTTTTGGCGACTGCTGGCCAACGCGGACACAACGCTGAACCGTCAAGAAAGGTTTATCATTGATTTTATAAATTAAGGCTACCCCTTTCTATACCGAACGTGTGAAGAATCAGCTGTTTTATCTTGGAGGCAAGCCCTTGTAGCCGTCCATACATGGGCCACATACCCATACCTGGCATGTAACAGTGCTACCTCTGGAGTATCTGGAAGTTTAATTCCCAAGTTAACCACGCACGACAACACAGTTGATCCAGAACAATCTCCTTCATTTGACTGTGCTACTGAGGCATCTTTAAGCTTGGGCTCAAGCACTCTGCACCATCTACCCACAAACGTTTAAACCTTTCACAACATTTGGGTACTTCCTATCTCCCTAATCGTTGTGTCTTTCTTATGTCACTATTTGGAATCATTGTGGCTTTCCTGATGAAGGCGTCGTGTACCCCGAAACGCGCGTAGAAGATCCATCACGTAGCCACCTGATTTACATGTTTATTCTTTGGATGTAAAGTGTTTTTTTTTAAATATACCAACATTATCCTTTCCTTGGTTTTTGTTAATACGTCAATGTTTGTCTTTTGTAAGTTATGTTGAGATGTTGTTAATTGTCTGTACTAGGAAATTGATGATACACGTACCAGAATAATTTTAAAGAATTTTGTATTAAATAAATGAACTTTTAACGACTTACTGTGTACACTGAGTCCCTAATATCATGTCTGCAGTTTGCTAGGTCTGAAAGTTGTTATAGACCTATAGTTGCCTAGAGGTTCTTTTTGTTCAATTGTGTTATTTCCCTGCCCTAGGAATCTACATTAGTAGCAGGGGGTTCTTGTTTTTGATTCTAGCTGTTGGGCAATTTTGCCAGAGTATCTGCCATTATGTTAAGTAACATTAAAGGGGAAGCAGAAGGCTGGCAATACACCAACAACTCACTAACTTGGCTCTGAGAGAGCAGGAGCGAGATTTACCTAAAATTATTGAGGAAACCTATGCATTCATAGGCAGAGATAATTTGGGAGCCAGACCTACTAAACCACAAACTAAGAGTAATTCTGAAAAGGATAACTCTAGGCAAGCACCCGAATCTTCAAAGATGAAATGGGATAAGAAGAAAAATAAAGAAAAGACTAAGGGCCTCATTACGATGTCAGTCAGAAATCATTCCGACTGACTTCTTGTCGGAATTGTTTCCAACCGACTCGGGTTCGGGGAGTCCGACCGACCGATTACGATGTTTCCGAACACCGTTCGGTCGGACTCTCATTGACTTCAATTGGAGCCTGTGTTCCGACCGAAAACACAGGCTCCCATTGAAAAAAGGGGTAGTTGTGGAAGACCTTGCACCCTGTGGCGGGCACCCCATAGTGCCTGCCACACTGTGCATGGTTGTACAGAGGGGTCCCATGGGTACCCCCACGGGCCCCAACCAGAGGCCTCCGGGTGAAGGGGGGCCTGCTATGGGCTCCCAAAGTCAGTTTCCGACAGTCGTTTCGTGTCGGACGGACCGATTCGGAAAGGCTGTCCGAATCAAACATCGTAATACGTCGGTCGGAAACGTGGTCCATAGACCTGTACGATTCAGCTCTGAACGACTTAGAGTCTCCAAATGCTGGTCAGAACCAAGTCGGAATGACTGAACTGTTACCTTTCCATCATAATCGGTCGGTCGGAAATGTTTTTGAGTCGGTCATAAACATAGGTTCCGACTCGGGTTAAGAAAATCCGAATCCCATTCAGAGCCTTTACGACTGACATCGTAATCAGCCCCTAAGTCACTGGGTGGATCTCCTCAACAGGAGGCCACTAAGAAACGCTATATTCTGCGTAACCGTGGTAATATTAAAACGTCTGACAGGTCTCAGGATACTGATACACTTTTGTCTCGTTCCTTTCAGGATTCATCCGAACAAACGATCAAAAAGAGGAGGATGGTCAGAGCACAAATCAGAGGAGTACATGAAACTGAAGAAGGACTCACAGCGCTTGTCTGACTACATAATAAAAAAGGTAGAGAAACCTAAACAGTCAAAACCTCAATTAAAAAAGAAGAAGGGTGCTGGAATGAAAGTCAAGCATGTCAAGGATATTGAGGACACTGCTTCTGAGCAGGGAGTGGGCTATAACCATGCTGGATAGCCTGGCAAAAGTACGATAGTTTGCCAGAACCTAATGGATTGTCTGTTGGCAGTTGCGTTGAGTGACGATATCCAGGTGGAAACACAGGATACGAGGGTGTCTCGCATCGTTTATACGAGATGCAACTCCAAACGGGGGGGACGTTTTAAGATATATTAATGTTCTCTTTTGGGAGAACTTGTCATTTGGCTACATTATTCTCTTGGCTGAAAAGGATTGGCCTAAAAGTAAAAAGAGAGGGTGACTGGGAGCCAATGAAGGTCCAGTACCTGGGCTCTGAAAAAATTGTCAGATCAACAGGGAAGGCACTGTTCCTATTAGAAAGTAGGAAAGAAAGGCAAAATGGTAAACGAAACACAGGGAGGGAACCGTCAGGGCTATTTCATGTTGCCCTCATGCTTCATCATTGGACTTTTGCTCCTCGTAGGGCTGGCACTGCAATGCCCCAAGGCGCCCTCGAAGGGTCGCTTTGGCACACATCTTTTGCTGTTCATGCCGTATGTTGAAAGGTGCAAGTATGAGGACGTCCTAAATGTGCAGGGTGATTTTATATGTGAAAGTGGCTAAATTAAGACTATCTAGGGGATATCAAATGATTCTTTAATGTGAGGATTCTCCTGACAGGATTAAAAAAACATAAAAGGCTGGGGGTTCTGTGGGGGCGTGATGTATCCAAGTAGCTTCAAGTTTGTGAGCGTACTGTAATCAGGTTAACATGTTTCGTGTCCTTCGGTCTGGGAATGATCCACAGCGCTTCTTCAGGTCCAAATATGAGAAGTAGTGAACCTACCCTACACCTATAACGCGATATATAGTGGAGATATCCCTCGTAAAAGGAAAATGATAAAACCAGCGGACAAAGGCGGAGCGATTGTGGTAATGAACTCCACCGACTACGAGCAAGAGTGCGTTCGTCGGCTAGCGGATAAAAGATACTACCGCCGACTGGTTTCAGACCCAACTGACATCCTGATGCAATGCATCCAATCCATGGTCATGACATCAGAAGCACAGGACTGGTTCTCGAAATATGAACCCAATTTTTAGTGAATACATCCCCAAGGACCCAGTATTTTTACATACTACCAAAAATACATAAGGGCATTAATCCACCTCCTGGAAGAGCCATCGTCTTGGGCACTGGATCCCTACTGGAACCACTAAGCCAATTCTGCGACTGCTATCTCCAACCTTTGGTCCAGAGTACCCCATCGTTCCTCCGGGACACCAGGGACATGCTGAACCTGGTTGCTGGCATCGACAACCAGCATGAGATTGACCTCCTTGTAACTCTGGACGTGTAATTGTTGCATACAAACTCCCCTCAGGATGCCACCATCAAGGTAATTGAGACTTGCCTAAGAGCAGGAACCTAGACAACT
Organism: Calotriton arnoldi; assembly: GCA_963921515.1. Lineage (NCBI taxonomy): Eukaryota > Metazoa > Chordata > Amphibia > Caudata > Salamandridae > Calotriton > Calotriton arnoldi. The sequence goes on along the minus strand of CAWUFW010007312.1, from coordinate 253,017 downwards.
AATACGCCTATTGATTTCATCATTGAGTATGCCACGATGGCGTTAAAAAACAACTTCTTTAAGTTTAAGACTCAGATAGTCCACCAAATACAAGGGACATCGATGGGCAGTACAATCACCTTGAACCTGGCCTGCCTTTACATGGCCCACTTTGAGGCACAACACATTTTATCTGCCATTAATTCCTTTAAGGAGAACATCCTCACATGGAGACGATGCATCAACGACAATCTGGTTCTTTGGAAGGGTGACAAAACCAAATGTTGGGAATTTGGGGACTGAATCAATACGTTGAACCCTTACCTAAGGCTCACCAAGTCCTCCTCCGCAAAAGAGATACCATTTCTGGATCTACTCATCTCTATTGAGGACGGACACCTGTGTAGTGAAGCCTACAAGAAGAGCACAACTGTAACAGCTTACTGTTATTTGACAGTCACCATCCAAAAGCTTTACAGGAGTACCTGCCATAAGAACAGTTCCTGCGCCTATGAAGAAATTGCAGCTCACTAAAGAAATACGATACGCAAGCCCAGACAATCAGCAGAAACCTACCCGCCAGGCACTACCCAACCAGAGTCATAAAACAAGCAGAAAAAAGAGCCCATAACAATCACTGGGAAGCCCTCTTAAAGACCAACACAAGACCTACGGAAGATGTCATGATCTGTGTGACCACTTACACACCTAATTCAAACAGACTCAAGCGTATTATCATGAAACATTGGGGTATTCTAAATATGGGCTCCATGCAAATTCCACAACCACGGTTTGCGTTCAGACAAACACAGAATCTGTAGGATCTCCTGGTGCATACAAGACAACGCACAAAACAGACCCACACATAGAGTAGTCTGTGGGCCCTTCCTCCAGTTACAGGACATTACCCATATGGATTCTGTGGCACATGCTCATCCTTCCAACACTCAAAGGAGATAAAACAGGGTACACATTTCACCTGGATACAAAAACAACACACCAACTGAAAAAACAAAAAATTGCATCTACTTGAACACATGCCCTAGCAACCTCCAATACATGGGTATGACCACAAGGGCCATGAAGGTCAGGATCATGGATCACGATCCGTTGTGGATGCAGTGCCACGAGAATGTGCAATCATTTTAACGATCTCAGACAATCTCCAGACGACCTGAGGTGGACCATCCTGGAGGCAAATCCCATGTGGAACACAACAAGTCTCTTCAGGAAAGAGCAATGCTTGATTTTTCGCCTCTGCACCAACAGTGACGGCCTAAATGATGAGATCTCATGGTGTGAGGTATAACCCCATGACTCTGTGGATTATCACCAATAACTTTGGATTTTCATGAGTAGCGCAATTGGTGCACCTATAAAATACTACAACACCACGCATTAGACAATAATGACACTCATGGACACTCAAGGACATTCATAACTCTCTGTGAGATGGCCATCAGTGAGCCTCCAATCGCTTGCACCTTTTTTTCCCCATGACTGCATGAGGCACTCATAATACCTCACAAAATGGCCGTCATTAAAAAACTGACATCACGTGGTCCCTGCAAACTCCTGTGTGACAACTTATGCAGTTCGTTGTGAGCACATGCTTATTATTTTGAGATCTCTATGACGAACATTGGTGCATATTTTTAACCCCATGTTATGCACTGGGATAGATCATTCCACCACAGGCTCTGGATACCATAGCGTGAATTATTTAAAATTAACACACTGGATAATGGCCGATAAATATGGTACAGTCGCTAAACGGGTCCTCGAGTCTCTGGTCGGCTCGGGCGCACCTTTGCTTGCATCACGGCATGGGTTACTCATTTTGGAGGCAACCCCATGACGGCACATCCAACACATGAAGGCGATCTCACACTGTTCGTTGTGAGCACACGCCTATTACTTTGGAATCACTACGATGAACATTGGTGCACATTTCAACCCCCCTCTTATGCACCGGGACAGATCACGCTACCACACGAACTAGATACCATAGCGTGAATTATTTAGCATAAACACACTGAAATATGTCCGTCAATACAAAACAGTCACCAAACGGTTCCTTGGGCCCCTGGTTAGCTCGGATACACATTCGCTTGCATCAGCACTTGGATTACCCAATCAGGATGCAACCCCAATGAAGGCACACCCAACACCTGAGCGCGATCACAAAATTAGTTGCAATTCAAAAGCAAACTGCCTCCTCTGTTCTGTCTCGATCCAGGTGAGCTGAGGAGGGTAGGTCTCGGTCAACTCATGCATATGAGCCATGTAATTACGATGGTCCTGTGTGCCTCTCTGTGGTCTCGCTTATGCGCTTGGCCCATGCACCCGGACTGTCATTACCTTTTGTGTTACAGTTAGCAGCTGTGCGCGAACCTCTGTTCCAACATATGGGGCAGTATTGATCGATCCGAAAGGTAAGATCCCCCAGGTATACTTAAAATTACCTGTCACACAGCTATTCACTGTGTGATACTTGCACAGATTTTACAGTTACATGCTGTATGCACTGTGTCTGCCAACCCACGTGCTATGATGTGTGTATAAGTCAATTTGTCACGTGTTTCACTAACTGGCAAATATTTAGTGCCAATCACAGCAAGCATATGCCCACCACTGGAGACACTCTGGTATTGGGACAGTGATCGTAAGGACACCCGACACCAGATATGCAAAATTTCAACTTATTGTTCGCTCCTATTGTTTCTCTCTACTTTCTAGATTGGATGATAATTTTGACTTTGAAGAAGGTATTTCCTTTTATGAGGGATACCTCCACTATATATCACGGTATAGGTGTGATGTAGGTTTACTACCTCTATTATTTGGCCCTGAAGAAGCGCCATGGATCGTTCCCAGACTGTAGGGCATGAAACATGTTGACCTGATTACACTATTCTCACGAACATGAAGCTACTTGGGTACATCACGCCCCACAGTAGCCCCAACCATTTATGTTTTTTTTAATCCTGTCAGAAAAATCCTCATGTTAAAGAATCACTTGATAGCTCCTAGATAGTCTTAATTTAGCCACTTTCACATGCACAATCACCCCACACATTTAGGACACCCTCATGCTTGCACCTTTCATCATACGACATGAGCAACAAAAGATCTGTGCCAAAGTGACCCTTCGAGGGCGTGTAGGGCATTGCAGCGCCGGCCCTATGATGAGCAAAAGCCCAATGATGAAGCACAACATCCTCAGGGGTGTGTGAGGGCAACATGGAATAATCTTGAAGGTTTCCTCCCTATGTTTCATCCACCATTTTTCCTACTTTCTGATAGGAACAGTACCTTCCCTGTTGATCTGAAAAGGATTGGCCACCTGAATTTAATGATGGATTGCCAAGAGAAAGAAACGGTAATTTAATCTATATTCCCTGACCTCGTACCAGAGTCAGTAAAACATTCATTCGCAAAGGAGTGGGCGTTAGCGCTAGCTCCTGCATTATACTGCAACCATGTGGGGTTGAAATACTAGTGAGGTCGACCCCACAACCTCAAAGACAATACCTCATTAAAAATTAGGCTAAAAAACAAGTTAGAGAGATCCTCACACCACTTGAATACCAGACAGTGATAGAAAGTTGCACCACTCCTATGAATAATCGTTTGTTTCCAGTGATGAAAACAGACCATTCATACCATCTAGTATTAAAGACATCTAAACACAGCTACACTACATTAACAGTACAGAACACACACAGCATGGCAGTAATAACAATATAGTGTGGAAAAATTGCAAAGCCACATTAGATGTCTCAAATGGATTTTTCTGCCAAAATATAGCACCTGAAAGCAGATACTTGACCGCATTCACCGTTCTGTTGTTTGCCTCAAAGTTATAAGAATAGCCCTGGGCTGTTCTCAGCAGGGTGACAGAACTTCTACACAATTTTGATGACCAGGCATTGTCCTATTCGATGATATATACTTGAAGGATGATGATTTTTTTACACACTTGACAAGAGTAGATCACATAGTTCTGGGATTCGCTCACATAAGCCACAAATTTAATTTCAAGAAATCAAAAATTGCCCATCTCAATGCCCTATTTCTGGGATATGAGCTGTCAAGTGAAGGCAAAAGCCTTGTGACACATTTCTTAGGAAAGTGTGCGCTTCTAAAACCACCAAGCACATTGAAGAGACTTCAGTCAATGTTGGGATTCTTAAATTTTGGCAGAACTTACATTCCAGATGACTTGATAAGTCCAGATTTTTTAAGCGAACACTGGACAACTGAACACACAGAGATCTTATGTTCAGTACAAGCTGAGATGCTAGCTTCAAAACACTTGCACACACATGTCAAAACAACAAACCTGGTGATCTGTATAACTGCAGGGGCATTGGGGTACAGCTAGGTTACATTCAATGAAGGTGACACTGTACCAACGGCATACAAATTGCATTCATACACTAATGTTGAAATGCGTTTTGCACTAACAGAAAAGATACTGATGGCGGTACAGACTGCTGTGGTAAGAGAGCGAGCATAGGCTCAGTGGAAACGAATAACTGTCGTGACTCCGGTTCCAGCCCTTGAGACTGTCAAGAAGGCCGGCATTCCTAATGCTAAGGCTTTACATCCAAGATGGCTACAGTGGGCCAACTCTCTCACTGCAACAGATATAGACAACAGATTTGACTCTACACTACAAAAACAAGCCTTTCTGCTATATGAACACAAATATCCCCTGCTTAATTAAGTCATGCCTCTTGATCAGTATGATTACATTATCTATACGAACGGTTCTGCACAGTCTGCCGTAGTAACAAGAACACCAATACTCGATAGTGTTCGCTGCCGTAAAAGGGGAAAAGGCAACATGGCTAATTTCACCCTGAAAAGACCTACATGCAGTCACTAGGTGATTGCACAGCCCAGATGGCAGAACTCAGAGCTTTAATTCTGGCACTAGAGAATACGGATGATGACTCAAAGTGTGTGATTTGTATTATTGTGCCCAGTCTTACGAGTATCTATCTACACTACTGGAGACAGATTGGATTCAGAGATTCCAAAGGGTACATGATAAAGCACAAGATGCTTTGGGGACAAGTGACTAAGCTGAAAGAATGCTTGCCACGGACTCATGTGATACACACCTTGAGTCATCAACGTGTAGGAATGCACGTTGCAGGAAATTCCATGGCTGATAAAGCCTCAAAAACAACAGTGCAAACTGCTGCTGTCACTGCGATTACTCGTTCCAGTACGAGGATATATGGAGACATCATGGTGGCTGTCAACGCTGCATGCGACAGCACCAAGCTGCCAAAAGGCTTTCCAGCAAAGTACTCCTACCATTAAAGTGCTCAAAATATACCGTTTGCTCATATTCTCAGAGTAGGGGATAGAGCAATACCATATTCAGATCGAGGTTAGGTTTAATCCTAGCAGCACACAAGGGCCTAGCATCTGCACATGCAGGCATGGCAGCTACAATTTCACTACTGCAGCAACGCTATTGGTGGCCAGGTCTATATAAAGAGACTAGGGTCTTTGTCCTTAAATGGGACACCTGCCAGCAGAGGAAGGCTTCCACCCTGGCGTGTCCACCACAGACACCTCTATTGATCTCAAACAAGCCTCTGGCTTGTGTTCATCTGGACCACTGCAGCCCCTTACAATTTGATGGGGCTTACAAATACATCTTGGTTGCAGTGGATTCCTGCTCTCAACTCCTATGGGTATGGCCCCAGCGATCAGCTGATGCTCAAACTGTTTTAAAAGATTTGCAAGTCTTTATTGGGACATACACAGTTGGCACATTCCTTTCGGACCAGGGTTGGGCGTTCGCCTCTGAGGCTTACACAGGCACCATGGAAAAATTGGGTGTGACAGTGCGGTACTCCTCTCCCTACCATACCGAGGGAAATGCTGTGGTGGAGAGAAAGAACCGGGACTTAAAGCAGTCTTCATCAGATAGGGTACTAGGTTCAGGTCTCAGTTGGGCCTATCATCTATATGGGGTGAAGAGGGCACTCAACAATCTGCCTAGAAAATCCCTGGGTGGTCCGACTAACTACGAGGTCCTGTTCGGGGTTAAGATGTGGGTTCCAGACCTCGACACTCCCAGCACAGTGGCGGTTGAAATACCATTTGACATCAGTGAATGTTTGGATGTTTTACAGGAACTGAACAGCTTCTGAAAAGCACAGAGCAACATCCAAGTAAAGCGTACCGCCACTGGTGAAGTGAAGGAAGCACCAGCAACTCCAAGCTAGGTCCCCAAGATTGGTGAACTGGTCAGGGAGAAGATTGTGGACAAGAAAGAATTCGGGCCATCTTACAGAGCACCTGTAGCTGTCCTGGCCATTGAAGGTATGCGAACTGTCCTTCTACCGCCCCTTTCAGGCTGCAAAATCAAGAGGTTGGTGTCCATAGATCTCATCAAACTACATTATGTGGCCGGTTCTATACAGTAGGCGCGCGTGCTTCAGGGTAGTTACCGGTCTCCTCTCACTACCATACATGAGGTCCCTATTGAAGCCTTGCTCAACAATGAAGCTTCTATTCCCCAGCTAGGGACAGCTAACAGTGAAGTATCCCTTTTACCTCTGGCTTAAACAACTACTATACAATCGACTTGTACAGAAACACAGATTTCACTTCTGCAAACTGACAAACAGGGTATTTACCGCAAAATTTCTCCCTTGGAATCAGCTCCCAGTACTACACAGCCTCCAGAACTGCCAAAAATAGATCGAACAACCTCAGGCTATTTTATCAACTATGATGACTTCTCTTAGGATTCATCTTACACACCTCCACCTCTTCGAGGCAGACAGCATGTTTTCTACTTTTCGCTTAAGACGTACTTTGTTCCTCCATGGCTATACCTGTGGATTACAATTTTGTTACTTTTCCTTGTCCTTTGGATTGGTGATCATCTTTTTCCTGCTTCTGAACAGACACTATCTCGCAGAACGCTCTGCTGTGGAACTGGTGAACTTGGTTTTAACACCACTTTCTTCATCACACAAAGGACGAATAGACTTTCCCTGGTGAACATTTCAGCTGTTCCGGTTCCTGATGGAATTGTTTGGGCTAGGGTATCGTATCATATATTCAGTCCAACTGAAGTTTTGCAAGTACCATATGTATTTTGCATTTCATTGAATGACACTATCACCCCTACTATTGCTTCTGATGATTGAGACATTGATACAGTGCATGAAATGCTAATTCTGAAGACATGTATGAAGGTGCAACTAATTATAATGAAATGTTCTGTTTTTAACATTATGGTCACCACTTCTTCGATAAAGCAATTACACCATGTGCAGTATTTAATTACACACAATGGGAACACTGCCCTACACCACCACGGGGTAGTTCAAAAGCATTTACACAGACGTTTGTGTATTTTTCTGGTCACAATCCTGTAGTCCCGGGGTCTTATTATTATAGGCTCACACCATCACCAGCAAAGAACATTATGCTCACTGATACAGAGCTGATATATTCTGCATCTTTTCTTTCCCAGTTGTCCGCACAAGGGTTTGACTTTTGGAGAGTCACTGTTGATTTAAAATCTATTTGGGGAACTAAAGATTGGCTGGTTCAGGGAAATGAGGCATTGTCTAGAGCATGTCAAATGCCACATCAACTGATTAGATTAAAATTTTAAATACACCAAACATTCCCACTTTTGCACGTTTTGCGAACTGGCAACGGTTCACAAATTACAAGGAGGAAACATTAAACACCATGTTTCGCAATGGTTCATATAATTATTCAGGAACCAACCAAGGGGGATGGTTAGTGTGACCGTGAGACACTAACGGATGTCATGCATGTTTTCTAGGTGACACAAAAGGGTTTATTATCAGCAGACCCGACCGACGTTATGCACAGACACAACACTCGGGGGTGGTAACAGCTTACAGTGTTTGGAAGTTATGCCTAGATTGGCTGAAAACCTAAACATTGTCTTAGGTGAGGCAGCATTTGTCCCTTATTTCTGATGACATGGGACCACAGGACTTTTTACTAGGTCCTTGAAAACCACGTCAAAAGCGTATCTTGTATGCAATATACAATAAAGTGGGGAAGGTTTCACAGCAGGAAGCTGCTGAGAGACTGCGCAAAATTGACAGAGCAAATTTAGAAAGGGCTCTAGCAGTAGTTGATAATGGTATGACCACACTGTCTACTAGGATATACTCTCTGGGTAACATTATGTCATCTGCAATAGACATCATACAGACTAACATGCCCTTTTACAACAGGGGTAGTCACAGATTAGATCAATTATGTTATTAAGCTGGACTCTTCAGACACTTAGTACCGGTCACGTACCATGGCGACATCTTAATGGAACTAGCTTATCTTTAACTTACAATCTGACAAAACAGCAAACCATCATGGCAAGAAAGGATGAGACATACGCTATGCTACACATAGAGAAATTGGAGAAATTACCATTCGCTGTTGCAGAAATACATTCTGCAGATTGGTTAATCCACAGGTTTATTTCTCTACCAATATCGACATTCCACTTCCAATACTGTTTACAATACCATCAAGTAGGCAGAAATGAAGGGCTAGGAGAGGGATATGTGCACAAGTTGTGTGTTTTACCTTTTAGAATCCACTGTAGGAATGGCGAGACTGAGATTTTCTTAGCAGGACTGACTGCAAGAATACTTTGGGGCATTGCTTATTGTGTAGGGACGTTTCTCTTCATGGTGCATGCAATGCGTTCATGGCAAATTTGTCCTGCTAGCTGAAGGGTTTGTCATCTGCTGTGATCCATCTGGACTTCGGATTGCCCTTGATTGGGGGTTATTTGATACTGAATGACAGTACTTAATTCGTAAAACACTAAGTGCAGGCGCTCACATTTTTTTAGGAGCCAATGCCCACTGCTGCAGCTCTGCCCACTTCCTTCAGTGGCTTCAGCCACTTCCTTTATTGGCTCTACCCACATCCACAAGTCTCAACACATCAGAACTACCTCCTAACTTCTTGATTTTCGCAAGAAGTTGAAGACCTGGTTGTTCACATAAGCACCTCAAGGGCCTCACATCTCCACATCTACAAGCACATGGATACCCTCTCGGTGATTAGTGCGCTATACAAATCTATATAACATAACATACTATAACATATGGGAAGCCTATGACAACTTTAAAGTGAGCTCAAATTAGAGAATGTGTGTAAATCTCAAAATGCAGCTTTAGGAAAGGTCATTTAAAGACCTGAGGCAGCTTTGCAAACTAAAGAGAATATGCTTGGACTGTGCTGGTTTAAAGAAAGGAAGAGATGAAGGAAGGAATGCATTAAAGAAGGCAGCAACAAATACAGGCAGGAAGGGAAGTACTGGAGTGAGGAAGTAAATGAGTAATGGATGGAAGAAGGAGGAAATAAAAGAATGTGAAAGGAAGAAATGAAGGGATAGAAGGAGAAAGAAAGTGAACGACATGTGATGGATGAATAGAAAGAAGAAAGGAAAGGAGAAAGAAAAGCTGAAGGAAGGGTTGAGGTTAAAAAAGGAAGAAATTAAAGAAAGGATGAAGGAAGGAGCAGGAAAAAAAGAGAGTAAGGAACGAATGAAGGAAGAAGGAAGAAATGTACCAAGGGAGGAAGGATGGGGAATGAATGGGGGTGTAAGGAAGCAAGAATGCAAAGAAGAAAGGGGGCATGGTTGGACGTGCTGAGGAAGAGAAAAAGGAAAGGAAAACGATGGGATGAAGGAAAGAAAGGAGGTCAGGAGAATGGAAATGCGTATGAAAGATACTGGCTCAAGGAGGGACAGAGGGAATAATGACAGTGTAATATTGCCAAGAAATTAAAAAACAAAAGATTAAAATACATTTCTGTGTCCTTAACGCACCATGTATGTTTCTAAAGCACATATTAACCAGAGGGGGCCTTTACACTGAAATAAAAATGTTGTTATCCAGCTCAATGGCACTAATTTTATCGACCTCAGAAAGAAAAAAGACTCATTGGCCACACCAAGATTTAAATTTATGACTCTGACATCAAACACAGATTCCTGGAGTAGATATGAAGATTTGCACATGAAGGAAAAACATAAAAGGGAGAGCGAGGAAGAAGGAGAGGTCTGAAGGCAAAGATAGATACAGTAGACAAAGAATGTGAAGAGAAGTGGGGAAAGCAGAGATTGGGAGTGCACGATTGAAGCTGAACATGATGAGAATGAAAAGTGGAAGGAGGAGAAAGGCAAGGGAAGAAGAGCAGACAGTGGGGAGTGTGTGAAAGGAGAGTGGAAGGGAAAGATGGGAAGGTGAAAAATGAAAAGCAGTTAATGAGGGGAGGTAGTGATAAAGAGGAACCACGGACGTAGGGCAGATAGTGGAGGAAGAATGGAGAGAAGGGAAGGAGTGAGGTGTGAAGGAGAGGAAAAAGAGCAGATACTGAGGGAGAGCAAGAAAAGAGTACACCTCTGCTTTATTAAATATACAGTAATTAATTATGTAAAGGTGAGGGGTGACAGGGCTGTATCATTCTTGCCCTGTCTCATCAATGCATAGCTGTGCTGTCCAAGACACACAGTAGAAATGTTTTAACTCTGCTGAAGTTTTATGCCATCAAAAGATGTTTTGTGGCATCAAAATAGGTATTCCTGATAAAAGATAAACGTGACAGTTATACCATTGAGATTAAGCTTTGATGGAGAATCAGTCTTCCAAGTTCTCGGTAATGAATCAACCCAAACCCACAGAAGAACCAGTTCTTCTTCCAAAGCAGGATTCCTCAGTGGATTCCAGAGGCCTGGCACAGAGCTGCAGTCTTCCACACTGAGCTCTATTTGCAATTTTCCTCAGTGTGCCCCTCTGGCACGAGCAATGCTTAATTTGAGCTGGTGGTTTCCGGTGCTTAGCGCCGGCACTTAATTATAAACACGGCCCTTATAACAGCCGGCCACATGGTGGCACTGTTTGTCTAATTTAAAGATGGGCACAACAACTGTTGTTTATTAGTTCAATATACATTTTTAAATGACTTCTACTTTCCACACAAGCAATTCTTACAGCTTTGGGGGTCTGGAATAGTCTGAATTGTCACACTTGTAGGAGTGTGAGAGTTAGTAGTTCTGTTGGTACTGTGATTAGCAGCTCTGGCAATGGGTGGAGCATGCAGCAGTAGCCTCCTGACAAGGGCCCTAGCACCTATGTTTTTACAAATTGAGCACTGGGCACGAGTTTGTAGGAGCCAGCCATGCACAGGGGGAGCTGAAGCCCAGAAGGAGCTACATTGTGAAACTGTGCAACAAGGGTCCAAAGAGAGTATCCTAGGGAGCTTAGTAAGTCAGGAAAGAGGTACATACATTGATGGAGGTGGAGGCAAGGTCTCAGTACAGAAATGCCAGTTGAGCTTGCACGTTGGGAGCTGGGTGCATGTAGGGTAAAAATATGATACCAGCAGTAAGAGCAAGGTGCACTAGCTGAGCCATGCATGCGGAGTGCTAAGAATTACCATACCAGTGAGGCCTCCTAGTACGTACACCCATTGCCTACATATTAAGACTGAGGCGCAATGGCAGAGCTGTGTCTGTGTAGTTAGTGCTCAATGGACAATACATCAGCGAGTGCTTCTCATGATAAGTGGTGTGCTTCGAGAGAGCTATTTGCAGATCAGGATGGGAGTGGTAGGGAATGGTAGCAATGTCCTGCAGGACAGAGGCACATCAGTGGAAATATGTGGAGTGATGTGAAGAATTCAGTAGAGGTATGCTATGCAGGATAAGTGTGTATCTGGGAAATTGTGCAGGTGTCACTAGATGAATAGGTCAAAGGGCCATGCAGGTTAAGATAGAGCAACATCAGCAAAGCTGTGTGGATGGTTTGATGTGACTAGATCAAAATTTGGGAGGGCTTACAGAGCCCCGGACAAACTGTTTGCAAAAAAAAGAGCTTGCTGAAAATCTCCACCGCAACTTCCCCCACAAAACGTGTCACTTCGGATTGCCATCAGCCACCACAACAAGAATCATTTCATGTCTATTGCTAATTGCAAGCACAGCTGAGTCCCAGCGGGAGTTCTTGCACAGTCCCAGGCCTTTATACCAGGCCCAATCTGTTGTGCAGCACTTGTTCACACACGGAAGAAAAAAACTACCAGCAAAGGCAGAAAGAGGCAGAGTCACAGGTCCCTTGTAATCCGCCTGCCTCCCCGCCGACATCTGGGGCTACACGCATTCCTGGTTTTGTCCTACGGTTTACAAAAGCAAAGCTACCAGTATTCCAGCTTTTTTAATGAAGGCCGCAGCCCTTTCAGGTGCATTTAGGTGCTGTGCTGCATCAGTTTTACACTTTTTTTTCTTTTTACTGTGATATATGATTTCCTGTAACTTTTAAAACACAAGTGTGAACTCGAGGTCGCTGACAAGGAGCAGGTGAAGTCAGACTTTCATTAAAAGCGAAGGGGAAAAAGGGAATTTGCAGATGTTCTCGTGAGGAGAGGCCAGAAAAAGCCTGTAACTTGCACATTTAGGAAGATCCCTGTATGAGATACATAGACTTTTCACCTTCTCTTTTTCCACCTTTTAATCTGCCTCTCTCCCTGCAGCTTCCTTCTGGTGCCTCTCCTGGCTCTCATTAGCAGTCACTGTGCCTCTCTGTAATTGTAAAGTAACTACTGCTCACTTCGTCTGCCGTGTGTGGCCTCTCTGTTTTTCCTGCTGCTCCCGCCCTGTGTGCATTGATAGCGCCTCGACGACTGTCTTTCTCTATTCTTGCTTTGTGTCGGCAGCTTGTCTGTTATTGTGAGGCCTTTTTTGAGGTCCTGCGGCAGTGCTTATTATTGGGCAGCATTCGGTGCGTGCAGCTACTGTCGTTCATGTCCCAGGTCCTTAGTACCGCTGCACTTCAATTGGCCAGCCAAGACTCCATCTGGGCACTTAAGAGGGAGCTCCCCTCATTAGGAGTGTCCGTGTCCCCTTAATGGGCCCCTTTCCTACAAGGAACGGGGGCTGATCCGGCCTCATGTATACAGCACAAGGATTACCTTTGTGTGGTTACAAATATATGGACAGTATATGTAAGCAGAAGTCAGAAATGTACTTAGGCAATATCCATATTACTTTACGGGCAGCATGGGTGTTATGAATGTGGAGATGCCTCTCTGTAGACCAGACATGAATAAGATATGTTCGAAACAGGAAATGAAGTGATGTTTCCATGATACCTTGTATTCCATTTCCTGCATGTTCTATGGCTAGGGTCACGCGCCTGCTACCTCTAATGCATATGTCAAAGGAGGAGGATGTTTAGCTTTGGTCGTCTACAAACCACTCATATGAACCCCCAAAGCCCAAGTGCATAACATCAGTGAGTCCAAGTGTTGGCTCAGAATCATTAAAGCTAAAGCATTTCCCATACTTCTGCGCATGCCTGAGTTTCTTTATCTTCGGCTTGAGTCTTGATACTGGAATTAAACTTTTAATGCAAAGTACTATTGGGCACTCAGAAGATTTTAGTGCTTGTGATTTAAAAAGATGCAAACAGAAGCAATTTCCAAATGTAAGCGTTCCTTTTTGAATGAGAAGTTAAAGTCAGAAATTTCTCAGTCATTCTTCGCTCGCTCGTCATAGTGCAGAACGGGAATAATTTTTCGCCTCACCACTTTCAAATGTCACCAGCCGCCACTGGCTTACACGACTGTCAATTAGAGGAACAGTGTGTATACCGCATTGTGCCCAGATCAATAAAGGTCCCAGGTCAGGGCTGAGGTGGCTCAGCAGAGCTGTGAGTGAATGGCCAGCCAGTGAGAACTATGGATCAGGGGAGAGCAGCACTGGCAGAGAAGAGGGGATGCGCTGATGCTCTGGAATTAGCAGCATACCTGTGTGGGTTTATTGTGCTGCGGCTGTTGGGGAGAGCTGGAGGCAGGCATGAGGTGCATCAGCAGAGCTCAGCAAGGCCTTCCAACATGTATTCACCAGTGATGTGTAGGTTTTTAAACTGAGCTACAGCCTTAGGGGCCTCAGATGAGGTCAGGACTGCACATCCTGGGCACAGGAACCCTCTGAAATATTATCACTTGGTGCAGGCCAGACTGGGTGCTCCACCAATGGTCTCTATGCCCCTGCTATTATCCACGAGGACCATCTTTTCTTCTTTCTGTTACTCGCTGTTTTGCATGCTTGCTTCCAGTTCATAGTGTGCATTTTGTAAAACGCACTTTCACACTTGTGTTTCCAACTCAAGAATACTCACATTGTCGACCTCGAGGATGAAAGCCTGTTTGGCCTTGCCAGGTTTTGAACTTATGAGTATGTGGCCAAACACAGATCGATGCAATGAATACATTACTCCACTGATTCACCAGACCCTGCATCCAGGCACTCTCTCGTCATCATATAACTTGGAAATTGCTGACATCCTGGTATTTTCTCAACACTGCCTAGAATTATTTTAGGCTAATGGGAATACCACCTCTCATCTCTAGATTTCCCTCCCCAAGCCTCCTACCTGAATTGTTTAATCTTTTCTACTACTTCCCTCGGTTTTTCTAACTCACCTTTCCAAAAGTATAAAGAATTGCAGCCTACACTATGTCTCACACATTTTGAAAGTTTTGTAGGTACAGTGCATTCTCCTGCTTGGGCATCTTCCCCGCCGGGCCAAAGACAGCCCGGCAGCCACGGAAAGACTGTGTGGGGGCCCTCTGCGTCACTGGCATGAAAACAAGAAAAACACCATCCCTCCGCGCAGCACACTGACATGGCAGCTATTCGATGCTCCCATTGCCCATTAACCCCCAAGAAATATCATTGCATAAGCAACACTCTTGACGTAGTACGCCATTTAAAACGTATATCGCTATGAGAATGACATATGTGCCAATACAGCTTCAAACTTGCGCACCAAAATGGACATCACAACTGGAAATGGTACCCCCGACCGAACAGCTCTTAAGAAGCACACCTTAGTGTCTCAGAACAAACCTGGGCATGTTTTGGAGGACAGGGGAGAGGGTGGTGGAAATAAGGGATTCACACTCGAAAGCTGATATTTTTTGCAGTTTTATATAGCGCTATCTTGACTAGAGGAATTGGAGCACTTTACATGAGTGACCCTGGGCAGGAATGGCCGCCGTGCGGAGGAGCATGCCAGCAGAATGCAGTATTTAGTGCCAGGTGAAAGTAAGCACTTGTTCCTGAACAGTTTCAGTTTCTATTCTCTGCCGTTTGCTTCTCACTGCATGCACTGTCTAGGGGCTCGTAAATAAAATAATCTCAGACCTGCCGGTGATTGCGATCTGTGCTGAATCAGGTCAGTGACTGTTGACTTCGGGTGAGTGGAAAACAGAGCTTGGGAGGCACCGCAGGAGCTCACAGCCTAGCCTGTGGGTAGAGCTCCTGGCTCTGCCACTGCACAGGTACACACTGCCGCGTGTGCATGGGTCTCAGGGTGTCTGTCCTGTTATCTCGCTCTTGAGCCACTTTTATGGGTGTTAGCCGCTCCCCGGTGCATAGCCTCCGCCGCTCGGCTGGTTTAGGTGTTGGTGCTCTGCATGCAGGTCATGGGTGCTGCCATTCCTCTTGCCTCGGTGATCCGGTGTTTCTTTAACCCTTCCCTAACCCGATAAAAAGTAAAAACTAGCATGATTCTTTTGGAAAACAAGTGCAAGACCTACTAGAAGAGCCTGAAACGAAACAGGCCCCACACAACAATGAGGCCGAGTTAGTTTAGAAACATTCAGCGTGCATAAAAATGGATTTCCCACGCTGAATGTTTATAAATGATGATTAATTCCGCCCACCCATACAACAGACCCGGCCCTGAGAAATAAGTGCTGGTGCTAAGCACCGGAAACCACTGGCACAAATTAAGCACTGCTGAATGATCAGAGCTGCTGCGGCATGAAACTAGGCATTGTCTATCTGGTAACGGTTTCTGCAGTCGTGACCTGTTGCACACAAGTACTGTTTCCACCTACCCGGACAGTTAGGGAAGCTTTCAAATGTGCACTTTGATGCTTTGAGCAGACTGAAAGCCTTATTGTTCCAGAAGGATGTGGCCTTAACATCAGCAAAAGAGACGTTTGATCTCAAAGTCGTGAGGTTCTCTTCTGAAATACTGTTGCTACTCCACACTAATTTCCCACTACATTTTGGAGAACTTGTGCACCACATTTTTAACATGTCTTATACCGCAGGAGTAGCGCATGTTTTAAATCCATAGGCTCTGGTTTGGTTAGCACCATCTAGACAGTCTTCTGTGCTATTTCATCTTTCATACACTCCATGCTTCAAAGTGTTTTTGGAGGACTTCTGCTGGTCCTGCTCCTGATTGTCGGGACTGGGCTTTTATTTTTTCTGCTCCGCAACAGATGTCCCATCACAAGGCCAAATGGAATTGGCACTTCCCCATGTGCTCCTGTGTTGTGAACACATGATACAGTGTTTTAAAGCACTCTTGCTTCAGGAACTCAATGAATATTGGTTCTTGTCCTTTGGGCCTGTGTGGCTACACGGCATGCAGCCAGTGTTCTGCTGTCTGCTGTGCACTTTCGAGTGTGCCCTGGACATATGCCTACGAACGCAGCTGGTTCAATCCAGGGACATTTCCCTACTGGTGGGCCCGGTAACGGCTCACTTGTACTGTTGTCCATGGTGCTTGCCATTGCTTCTGAACGCATTGTACGAGCCCTCCTGGGATGCTTCTGCTCCTGGTCATTTGGATCTTGGCATCACTCCTGCAGATCTCGCACTGGCTGTTCCTCCTTCGGCGGCTACTGAGGAGGATGGATGGGAACACATTTGCTCTATGGATCTGATCCTATGTGTGCCTCTGGGAACATCGTCTGCGGCTGCTGGGAACAGCAATGTTTTGTCTACCTCTCGGAACATAAACATTCTGCCAATTTCGAGCAGTGGGAATTTTGAATTTGTTTTTGTTTTTATGCTAAATTGCATTTAAATGATCCTCAACTGCTTTTAAAGTAATTCTCTTTTTAAGATTTTAACATATTTTCCTAAGTTTTATTCTTTTTTACTACTTTGGCTTTCACTGTGCTCCTTGCTTATTATAGCACATGGCTCTTTAAGTTCTTAGGGATGTTTTACCTATCATGTTGGCATAGCTTTAATGGCTTTCGTCTAGTTATGTCTAAGGAGTGGGTGTCACATGGTTAGGATAGGCCCGGGAAGAAACACCACTATTTTATATGTCCATGTTTCTTAAGTTGCCTTCTTTCCTACACTGTGACTTTTGACATACATTTGCATGCGTGTTTGTGCAGGGTAATATTCTTTGAAACTGCATTGCTTACATTTCCACTTCTTAGGCACACTATCACAACACCTTGAACATTCAGCACATGGGACAAAGTTAATTCATGCAAATGTTACTGTTAGTTGTTGTCCGTTAGGAGACGGCCCTATCACACTAGAATAAACAACTGTGGCCTGACTGAGACTCTGACATGACTAAGTGGTTGCTGTTTATTATATATACAGTACCACTTCCTTGTTTAGGTTAGAGGAGCACTCCGCTGACACTGTGAGGTCCATGCCTGAATTCCAGCTCAGCTGATTTGTGTCACCTCATGGGATGGATGCTGACCAGCCCCACACCGAGACGGGCAGCGTGCTGACACTTACCCACAGATAATGGGGAGTGAGATCTTCCGACAGTGATTTGGCAGATCACTCACCCTAGGCAAAACTAGGTTAGCAAGCATGATATTAAAGGTTCTGGAAGTTCAGTAGCTAAGTATATGGTAATTCAATTGAGGGAATGATTAAGGAGCAAATATTCTGAGTGGGTAATGTGCTCTTGCTGTGGGACATCATAAAGAGCATGTGGTGCAGAGAGTGACAGCCATCGAATTCACCCCATGATTTTTTCAACAAATCTGTTGACCAGACTCTATAAAAACCCAGGTATCAGATTATAGATAGGAGAGGAGTAGCGTAGACAAGGCCACGCCAGACTGCAGCACCCAATTTAGCTGAAACTGAAAATTAGCAGAATGACTTTCACAGGCAGCTGTTTGCATTATAGAGCTGCATAAAGATGGGAGGAAATAGCTACTTCGCTGTTTCAAATTGACCCACGTTTCTTGCTGTTTTGAAAACAGGTATGCTTCGTGCACCAATTCTGAAACTCAGAAGTATGCTTATTATTTACTGGATCAGCAAAAGCTAGCATAGTGCCTAGAAGTAGCAGCATGAGGATGTTAGAACTATAGAGTTCAATAAACATGTTTTTTTCATTATCAATAATGTGCTTCACTGCCTTACTCTGTATTCTGTGTGTTTATGATTCACATTTTATGCACTGGGCTATAATTTTTCATGCCCTAAGGTAATTACAACTCGCGCACCCGCCATGCAGTTTTCTTCTCAATAATTTAATTGCAAATGTTGCAGTGATGTTATCAATTATGTCATAGATGATGTCATGAGAGATATACATATGGGGTAATTAGCAGTGATTGGCGAGAGCGCAGGTTATAGTTGCCTTGGGGCATGAGGCATAGTTGTACTCTATGCAACTCCACACTATAGCACTCTACTAAACTTTATGCCACTCTCTGTTATTTTACTCCAGTCTACACCCATACACTCCACTCTACAGCATTGTACTATACTGTATGCAACTGCATAACACTGTACTCCACTCTATGCCACTCTATGATACTCTACTCCACTATACAACACTGTACACAACTCTGTATGCCACTGCACCCCACTTCAATTCCACTCTACGACACAGTACTCCACTGTACTCCACTACTCCTCTCTACACCACTCCATTCTACAAAACTCCAAGCCATTGTACTCTATAGCACTGTATGCCAATCCACTCTACCACACTACAACACTGTACATCACCCCACTCTACAAAACCTTACTAGACTGTATGCCACTCTAGTTTACAACACTTTCCAATGCTGTGCGACACACCACTACACCCTACAACATGGTACTCCAATTTATGGCACTGTACTTGACTGTATGCTATGCCACTCCTCTCTACTGCATTCCACACCACTATAGTCTACAACATGCCACTCCACTCTATGACACTTTACTCCACTCTACACTACCTCACTGCATTGTACTCCACTCCATTCCACACTACTACACTTTACACCACTGTACCATACTCTGCTCTATGCCGCTCCACTGCCTGAACACTCTATTTCACTGTACACAAAGTCACTCTACAACACTGTACTACAATCTATGCAACTCTATGACACTTTACTCAGCTCTGTGCCCATCCACTCTATGCCACTGAACTACACTATATGACACACCAGCAACACGCCACTCCACTCCTCTCTAAGGTGCACCACTTCACTATATGACACTGCACTCCACTTCACTCTACAACACTCCACTCAACGATAATCCACTGTATGACACTTCATGACAGTCTGTGGCACCCTACTCTACTGTATGATATGCCAGTCCACTGTACAACTCGCCGCTCTACTCTATGATACTTGACTCCACTATATGAGACACCATGCCACTACACTATATAACACTTTTCTACATTGGACAATGCACCACTCCACTCTACAATACTCCACTCTATGACAATAGACTTTACAACACTCACCTCGCCTGTACTCCACGTAACAACACTCAACTCAACAACACTGGACTCTACAAATTGAAAACACATTTTTATTTGAAAAAAAATCAAATTCAATTAAAAAAAATAAAGGTTAAAGGTTAGCTATAGTTAGGAAAACGTTTTTTCCCTATACAAACCAAACTTAAACTACACAAACTTTAGAAATTCTAAAGTTGTAGTTACAACTTTCATTTACAGTTTATCCACCACCTCAAAATTATTATAAGTAGCACACCCCATACACACTTTTTTTCAGCTAGCATACCAGTAACAATATAATTCGCCACCATGCACTGTGTTCTCATAAATAATGACAATCCACTGTACGACACTACACTGTAGGACACTATCCGCCACTCTACTGTATGACACTGCACTCAACACTGAACTTTAGAGCACTCTACTACACTTAACTCCACACGATGCCACTACTCTCTACAACACTCTACTACACTCTGTGCCACTCTACGACACTCTACTTAATGACAATCCACTCCACCACACTTTATTTCTTGACACTCCAGTCGACAACACACGACTGTACAACACTGAACTCTACTGTTTGACATGCCACCTCACCGTACAACATGCCACTGCACTCTACAATACTCCACTATACTCCACTATACGACAAATCACACCACTCCACTGTATAACACTTTACTCCACTGGATGCTACGTCACTCTATTCTACTCAACACTACTCTATTCCACTCCACAATACTCTATTCTATGACACTAGACTCTGACACTCTCCTTCACTGTACTGTACGACACTCCATTTTACGACACTCCAGTAAATGACACTTCACACTACGATTTTAAACACATTTTTATTAAAAAAGAAAAAACATTAACATACAATGAAAACAACAAAAGTTAAGGATATTTTATAATCAGAAGTACTTTATTTATTCTTTCTATATAAACCCAACTTAAAATACACTAGCAAAAATTGTAAAGTTATAATTATAGCTTCATTTTTTTAAATGTATGCACCATCTTCAGATTACTATATGTCGTGCACTTCCTAACACAGTCTTGTCACATCAATTCCCACTCTACATTAACTATAGCTCATGCCTTTTCCATGTATTGGTTATACCCTTGCATACTACATCACTTTTAGCATGTGAAATCATAGCATTCATAACACTTATAACATCTCATATGACATCATTCGTCACACACAGTCCATGGTAGAGTGGCGCGTTATAGTTAGTGTTGTCTGGTTAGTGAGGTGAAAAGAGTGTGTATAGAACTGCGCTACTTCTAATAATTTGGAGGTGGTGGATAAATTGTAAATGAAAGTCATAACTATAATTTAGAATTTCTATGGTTTGTGTAGTTTAAGTTTGGTTTGTATAGGGCAAAAAAGTTTCCCCTAACTATAACTAAGCTTTAACCTTTGCTTTTTCTCATGGAGGTGTATATGTGTGTATATATAATCCAGTGGCAGCCACCGCTGGGTATAGTTAAGTCAGCGTTTCTACAGGAAGTGCATTTTTTCGAGTTGCTAATAATTTTGGTACCGCTTGATGAACCTTCACGAAACATTCCAAAACACTGCTCTTTTTTGTCTAGTTTGTGCATGGAAAGTTTCGGGTTGATCCGTCAAGCGGATACAAAAAAAAGGGGGGGGGGGGGAGGTCCCAAAATGCAAAATCCCCATGCTATTTTTATAGACTTCTTTAAGAAGCACTACAGGAAAAACTGCTGTAAGGAATACGCCAAATTTGGCTGGAAGATTGATTTTGATCTACTGATTGAGCTTTTTGTGATTTAGTGTAAATCTGTTAAGTAGTTTTTGAGAAATTAGGGTTTAAAAATATTTGCATATCTCGACAGTTGGGTCCGCGAGAGTCTTGCAGAAGCGTAAGTTTAAAAATAGAGCCTTATTATTGCCCCAGGGAGTTTTTTTCCCTTGGGCTGTCTCTCTCCTGAGGGAGTCGGACTCCACCAAGGGCGAGCGCTTTGATTAGCTGGCAGCAACATGAGATAAATGTCGCTGGCAGCCATTACAGGACTCGGGGACTTAGTCCCCTGTACAAAAGTTAAACAAAAATTATATAAGGGGGAAGGGTAGAGATACTCTGTCACCCTAGGTCCCATGGGGGGACACAGAAACCCCCCCCCCCCCAATTATTTTTTTTAAATAACTGGCAAGTTTTGCCACACTCCTGCGAAGTCCCATGGGATTGCGTCACAAAAAGATAAAATGGCGGCCTCCATTAGGTGTATATATCATAAATATTTTTTTCGGTTTATGCAATCATAAAGGAACATCAAACATAAAATCCAACAATACATAGTTACAATATATTCACAGTTAAAAAAAGTTAAAACAGAATAAGTATATAATATCCAGGTTTAAAATTCCTGAATTCATACTTAATTCGGTATGTGCAACAGTGTATCATTACGCAATCATATTTCTCAGTCTAACTGCAGCTGCAATAAACCTATGAAGCATCATACCGATAGAATCAGATTGTAACAATTGCAGGTACAACAGAGCTGGTCTACACTTTCTTATATTCAAAGACCTAAGCACTGAAATAAGACAGTGTCTGCTAGATATGGCATACAGTTGACAAAAGAAAATAAAGTGGAGCATGCATTGATTTGATATTGAGTCACACTGGCATGGCTCCACAGCTGAGTCATTATATATATGCCTAAGATATGCGACTAAAAGATGCACTATATTAAATGTAAATCTAAGCAGATAAAAGCGCTGATAATGGTGCGGTAAAAGGTTCAAATAGGGTTCCATGCAATCAGTTGTTACTATTAGGTGATGGACAGTCACACTCTTTTTCCTAAATTCTTGGCTTTCCCATTTCCTACTTTTTAAGCCTATCAAAGGGGATAATACTTTGGGTATTGTAGAAGCTGTCTACTCTTTTACACCCTGATGTCTGCCAGGTGTTAAAGCTTTCCCTCTGGACGCCTGGGGTGAAGTCCCAATTGGTGAGAATTGGCGTAATTGGTGAGGGAAATTAATTGAGCCTACATCGTTCCGCCACTTTATCCCACACTGCCAGGGTAGCTCTTGTTATAGGGGAGGAATACAGTCCCCAGGCTCTATGTTTCCTAAGTAGCCATGGGGCTTTTCTGGATGTAGATACCTGCTACCGCCTGGTCCATGATGCGCCAGTACTCTCAGATTCCTCTCTGTTGCACTCTACCATGTAGCATTACTGAGATCAGTTTGAGGTGCAAATGTAGCCTCTGTCCCCCATACGAAACGTTTTCTCTCAATTTGCATTGTCTTTAGTGTGTTAAGGGGAGACTCTAAAGGGATTGTCTGGAAGACAACAGGATTTTTGGCCAGGTGTTCATTTTCACCGCAGCAATCCTTGTGTGTGAGGAGATTATAAACTGCTGCCACTTTGAGAGGTCCGGCTTGACTTGACAAAGGAGCATGGAATAGCTAATACCTGCTGTTTCTGATGCCATCTTGGTGAGCTGAATACTTAAAAATGTGATAGACTGCTCAGCCCCTGGTGCTCCAGTTCTCTTATTGATCACTTTTACTTCTGTTACCACCCTACTCAGATCCTCCCTCATTCTCTTTTTTTTTTCTTGGACAGAAATCACTATCATTTCGCCCATAATCACAGGATAGCCTGGGATACATCCCCTGTATCGTTGGCTATTATGTATTGGGTTAAGGTTTTGTTCACAGCCTCTATGTTTGCTTTGTAATGAATAAAGCTGTTCCTTTTACTATCCGGACCCCAGCCAACCCTTTGATAGTGTTGAATAAAATAGTCACTAAGTCCAGGATTTGGTCTAAATTGGATGTCTCTGCATTAAATTTGTAGCTTCTACGCACTAAACCTGTTCTAATGGAGAAGGCTGATCATGATCAGGAACTTATTGACAGCTGGATTGTTAAATCTCTGGATGTCATCCTGCCACCTTCCTCACTTCATTCAGCTAGATCTCTGCTGCTGCACTCCTGGTTCAATGAATCAATTTGATTAGAAAAAAAGCATTGCGGGGGACCAGAAAGAATTTGGAGAAAGTCCGATGTTGAAGATGTCAAACAGAAGTATAAACTAGCAATTAAAAATGATCATAGACTGTGTAGAACAGCTTGCGCCTCTTTCTACTCTGATAAAATCACGCATGCCCACAACTGCCCAAGACTCTCTTCAAGGTGGTTAGAGAAATCTCTGATCCTCATAATGTGTCTACTGCTCACTCGCTCTCTCAGACTCAGTGCGAGAAGCTTGCCCAGTTCTTCATCAAAAAGGTGGCAGACATCCACATTCATCTGTCCAAAGATGCCAAGAGCAATCCCTGTTTTAGGGTCACAGCCATGTCTAACCAACCATCGAATCATTCTCAACAAGAACTTAATGACAGTGTGAGTGATTCCCCTTGACTTTTCTACCTTCTCCACTATCCTTCAATCCATCAAGTCAGGCACCACATTGGACACTCTACCACCTTCCAAGCTTTGCCTGTTAGATCTGACACTAGTACAGATGATGGCGGATCTCAAAAACACCTCTTTATGCAAGAGCCATGTCCCTCAGAGCTGGAAGCATGCTATGGTTCTTCCGAACCTGGACGCGTCAATTTGGTTGAATTTTCAACCAAGCTCTTGGCTACCTGTGCTCTCCAAAATTTTGGAGAAGTATGTGAATACTCTGCTTACATCTTATGTAAAGGCTCAAGAATTTTTTCATCCCAGTTGTAGTGCTATATGCACTCATATGTATTGGAACCAAGTGATGATCTTTGATTACTATTGCTTTAATTGACTCTGTGTGTTTTAATTTACTCTGTCTTGAATGTACGGCATCATTTTCTCTGCACTTGCATTTTGACCTCTGATTTCATTTTGTGTCTCCTTATAGCTTTAGAGTATGATTGTTTATCTTCTCCTCTGCATAGAGTAGAAAAGCCTTGCTTGAAGCAGAACGTTTGGGATGTGATTTTGAAAGAAGGAGAGAGAGGAATGTGTGGAATGTACTTCTCTGGCTCAAAGTGTAGTGCTGTAGGCAGTGGTGCGCAAATGTGCATTATGTTGTACATTGTGAAATGGAGTTTTACCTATGGGCTTTAACGTGCCCTAACTCCATCTTGAATTCTAACTCTGGTTTGGGTTCCACACACACACACACACACACACACACACACACACACACACACACACACACACACACACACACACACACACACACACACACACACACACACACACACACACACACACACACACACACACACACACACACACACACACACACACACACACACACACACACACACACACACACACACACACACACACACACACACACACACACACACACACACACACACACACACACACACACACACACACACACACACACACACACACACACACACACACACACACACACACACACACACACACACACACACACACACACACACACACGCACGCCCCCAGGTTACTCATGGTTATTTAGGTTATTCGCATTCAAGATTGTTTTCCACTTTGAGAGTGTTTTCTGTACTTTTGGAGATGTTTTCTACTTTCGCAAGCTTCACTAAGATAAGGGTCTAGAACATGTCGAGGAGAATGCGTGAGAAATCCTTTGCCTTGAAATGCTTGCAGGAGCTTGGCCAGCACCAGTAAGTTTCCTTGCTGTAGAGAGTGTCTCCTCGTGCATTGCTAATATTATAAAACTGGGGTTTCTTGGCTCGGAAACCGGGTTCTCTCCTCAAAGACGGATGCGTCTGCTCAGTGCTGCATTTCCCGGCTTGAGGAGTCTCTTGACCCCAGGACTGTCATTTGTGATCCCCCAGCCTTGTGTGGGCTAAGATGAAGATATTGCAGCCGGTGTGGTATTTTCTTGAGATATATGTAGAGATATAGAGTTAGTTCTACATGTGTTTTTGTCTGTGTGCTGAGTGACCAGCCTGTGAAGTATTTTTATTCATTGGTTCTTGTTCATTGGCCTTATCTGATATATTATGTGTATATATTGTATATGCTTCCATTCTGTGTATACATGCTCTTTATATTTGAGTCTTTCATTTGATAGTGTTTATTTTTTGCATTTGATTACTTGCATTTGACAGCACTTGTTTCTTGCATTGGACATCCATTATTTGTATTATCTGCTTAGATTTCGCTCCCTTGCATTTCACTTGTGAATATTTCATTATTATCTGAGTTGTAAGTGTTTATAATCTGCATGTGTTTTACCATCTTCTCACATTGGGGGCAGCGGGTGGGATTCCAGCTTGCTATTGTTTTACCAGAAAATCTCTATTTGAATTACTAACTGAAAACCACTATAGGTACTTAAGGTACATATAAAGTCAAGCTTAGTATCAATAAGTTCTACTGAACTTAGAGCTGTGTGCCAAGGGATAGCACACCCTTTCTACAGCTCAAGCTAGTATCAGTAGGCCACAAACTAGTGTAGGTAGTACAACACTGCACAACACTAGAATGTCCTTAAAGGGTGGAACCAGTGGATCCACTCAGCCTCAGTATAAGGACATGGCTTTCTCTGACTTGAGAGCCATGTGTGTTGAAAGACACCTGAAGCTAGGACAGAGTCCCTCCACACTACACCTGATAGATCTGCTGACAGCAAATGATCTTAGATTAGCTCTAGGAGCTAATGGGTCTGAATCAGTGGGTGGGTCAATTACAGTGTCTGGGTCAGATGATGAAAATGAGAATGACCAAGACTCTGTGATTGAAGGGCCAGGCTCCAAGGGGCCTGAAAAGGACAGAGGAATTCTCCCTAAGAGAACTGACAGAGTGGATGAGAGGCATAGATCCCCTTCCAGGGAATCTGACCACTCTTATCACTCTGGCAGAGAATTTGATCCAGCAGAGGAACTCATACTTTCCCATAGAGAGAGCTCCTCTGACAGAATGTGCAAACTGCTGCAGTATGAGGAAGCCAGAGTTGCCCTCAGAACCAAGCAGTTGGCACTAGATAGAGAAGCCCTGGAGATCCAGAGAGCTTCTAGAAGAGAGGGGTTAGAACCCCTTGGTGGCAGCAACAGTGTCCCTAGAGGCAGAGAATCTATTCCAGACCATAGGAACCTGAGCAAGGTTGTTCCTCCCTACCAGAGTGGGGATGATATCCACAAGTGGATAACTGCTATGGAGAGGGCCTGTAGAGTACAGCAGGTCCCCCAAAAGCAGTGGGCAGCAATCTTGTGGCTCTCCTTTTCAGACAAAGGCAGAGACAAGCTCCTCACTGTTAGAGAAGAGGATGCTGATAATTATGAAGTCCTGAAGAGTGCACTGATAGATGGGTTTGGCTTAACCACTGAGCAGTACAGGTTGAAGTTCAGAGACACCCAGAAGGCACAGACTCAGGACTGGACTGACTTTGTAGATTGTGCAACCAAGGCTCTGGAGGGTTGGCTGGTTGGCAGTAGGGTTACTGATTTCAAGGGATTGTATAATCTGATGATGAGAGAACAGATCCTTAATAATTGCCATAACCAGTTGTTGCATCAATACCTGGTGGACTCAGATCTGACCTCTCCCCAAGAATTGGGAAAGAAGGCAGACAAATGGGTCAGAACCAGGGTAAGGCAGAAACCCCAGAACCAAGGGGGTGACACCAAGAAGCAAGATCCTAAGGGCTCTGAGAAAGGTGGGGATAAGTCAAAAGACCAGAAGTCTTCACAAGGGCCCCAAAAATCTGCATCTGGTGGGGAGTCACAATCCAACAAGGGAAAAGGCCAAAAGAAGCCCTGGTGCAAATTCTGTAAACAGAAAGGGCACTGGACTTCTGATTGTAACAAGTCCAAAGACCAAACCACCACCACTCCTGCCCCTAAGGCAACTGTTCCCCCTAGCTCAGCTACTGGTGGAGGTGGTACACAGAATAAGGGTGTAGTAGGGTTGACCCTGGGTTCTGAAGTGGACTCTGACCTAGTCAGACTGCCCACTCAGGCAATGCTGATTTGTGAGGGAGACCTTAATATGTCCTTCCTAGTAAGTCCCAGTAATCTGGGCAAATACAAACAGCAGCCTGTAATAAATGGCAAACAGGCTTTGGCCTTTAGGGACACAGGTGCTAGTGTCACCATGGTGGCCGAGGATCTTGTGGACCCTGGACAGATCATCCTGGGCGAAATGTACCAGGTGACCAATGCAAGCAATGTCAGGACCAACCATAGTCTGGCAGTTGTGAATTTCTCCTGGGGAGGGGTAACTGGCCTCAAGAAGGTTGTAGTCAGTGCAGACCTCCCTGTCGAATGTCTATTGGGCAATGATCTAGAGACTTCAGCCTGGTCTGAAGTAGAGTTATGGACTCATGCTGAGATGTTGGGCATCCCTGCAGAGGTATTTGCTGTGACCAGGTCACAAGCAAGAATGCATAACACTGAACCAGCTCTGGATCCTGGAACAATGGTCCAGATGCTTCCCAAGAGGAGGAGCAGTAGGGTAAAGCCAGTGCCTTCCCCTCTGTCTCAGATCACAGATTCACCCCCAGAGAGAGGTGAAGCAGATCCTGAAGAAGGAACTGCCCCAGAGGGACTTGAGCCTGATCAGGTTGAGTTCTTGGGGGCAGGGGGCCCTTCTAGGGAAGATCTGAGTAAGGAGCAACAGTGCTGCCCCTCTCTTGAACCCCTCAGACAGCAGGCTGCTGCTGAGGCTGCTGGGAGTGCTAGTGGGTCCCATAACATTTATTGGGATGAGGGACTCCTATATTCTGAGGGTAGAGAGCCAGCCCCTGGAGCCACCAGGAGGATGGTAATACCTCAGAAGTTTAGGGGGTTCCTCTTGACCCTAGCACACGATATCCCTTTGGCAGGTCACTTGGGCCAAAACAAGACCTGGGACAGGCTTGTTCCACATTTTCATTGGCCACATATGTCAGAGGACACAAAGGAGTTTTGTCGCTCCTTTGTCACATGCCAAGCCAGTGGTAAGGCAGGTGGCACAACAAAGGCCCCCCTGATACCTCTACCTGTGGTGGGGGTACCCTTTGAAAGGGTAGGGATTGACATTGTTGGTCCCCTTGACCCTCAAACTGCATCTGGGCACAGGTTTATCCTGGTGGTAGTGGATCATGCCACCAGGTACCCAGAAGCAATTCCCCTGAGGACCACCACAGCCCCTGTGGTGGCAAGAGCCCTCATTGGAGTTTTCTCCAGAGTGGGTTTCCCAAAGGAGGTCATTTCTGACAGAGGTACCAACTTCATGTCAGGATATCTGAAAGCAATGTGGAAGGAGTGTGGTGTGACTTATAAGTTCACCACTCCCTATCACCCACAATGCAATGGTTTAGTTGAACGCTTCAACAAAACCTTGAAGGGAATGATGACTCCCAGAGAAGCTTAGGCGGAAATGGGACCTTCTTCTTCCTTGCCTGTTGTTTGCATACAGAGAGGTTCCACAGAAGGGGGTTGGTTACAGCCCATTTGAGCTTCTGTTTGGGCATCCTGTGAGAGGTCCATTGTGTTTGGTAAAAGAGGGCTGGGAGTTACCTCTCAAGCCCCCCAAACAAGATGTGATGGACTATGTACTTGGTCTCCGCTCCCGGATGGCTGAGTACATGAAAAAGGCAACCAAAAACCTGGAGGCCAGCCAAGAATTACAAAAAGCTTGGCATGACCAAAAGGCTGTACTGACTGTATATCAGCCAGGACAGAAAGTGTGGGTGTTGGAGCCTGTGGCCCCAGCAGCCCTCCAAGACAAGTGGAGTGGCCCCCATACAATAGTTGAACAGAAGGGAGAGGTCACCTATCTGGTGAATCTTGGAACTCCCAGGAGCCCCCTGAGGGTGCTCCATGTCAACAGATTAAAGCCATATGTTGACAGGGCTGACATGGGCTTGCTCATGGCAACTGATGAGGAACAGGAGGAGGAGAGTGACCTTCTCCCTGACCTGCTCTCGCAGAACCCTGATGATGGGTCAGTAGATGGTGTTGCTTTGGCAAGCAGCCTCACTGACCATCAGCAAACTGAGTGCAGGCAAGTTCTGCAACAGTACAGACATATGTTTAGCCTGACCCCTAGTCAGACTTCCTGGTGCACCCATGAGGTGGACACTGGAGACAGTCTGCCTGTCAAGAATAAAATCTACAGGCAACCTGACCATGTCAGGGACTGTATCAGGACTGAAGTCCAGAAAATGTTGGAGCTAGGTGTAATTGAGCCTTCAGATAGCCCTTGGGCTAGCCCAGTAGTCCTGGTACCCAAGCCTCATACCCAGGGTGGTAAGAAAGAAATGAGGTTTTGTGTAGACTACAGAGGCCTCAATGCAGTCACTAGGACTGATGCCTATCCCATACCAAGGGCAGATGAGCCGATTGATACTTTGGCCTCAGCCAAGTATCTAAGCACGTTTGACCAAACAGCTGGCTACTGGCAGATCAGATTAGCTGATGATGCAAAAGCCAAAACAGCATTTTCGACCCCTGGTGGGCACTACCACTTTATGGTGATGCCCTTTGGATTGAAAAATGCACCTGCCACTTTTCAGAGGTTGGTGAATAAAGTTCTGACAGGGATGGAAACTTATTGCTCAGCTTATCTAGATGATATTGCTGTCTTTAGTTCCTCCTGGCAGGATCACCTGGTCCACCTCAGGAATGTTTTGGAGGCTCTGCAGAAAGCAGGCCTCACTATCAAGGCCACTAAGTGCCAGATAGGGCAGAGTCAGGTTATGTACCTGGGCCACCTTGTAGGTGGAGGCCAGGTTCAGCCTTTACAGAGCAAAATCCAAACCATAATGGAATGGGTTGCTCCAACCACCCAGACACAGTTGAGAGCCTTCTTAGGCCTGACTGGGTACTATAGGAGGTTTGTCAAGGGATATGGATCTATAGTGACCCCCTTGAATGATCTGACCTCAAAGAAAATGCCAAAAAGGTTCAGTGGACAGCTAGCTGTCAGAAGGCATTTGAAGACCTAAAGCAGGCCATGTGCACTGCCCCCATCTTACAGAGTCCAGACTACACCAAAAGGTTCATTGTCCAAACAGATGCTTCTGAGCTGGGTGTGGGAGCTGTACTGTCTCAACTGAATGATGAAGGTCAAGACCAGCCAGTAGCTTTTATTAGCAGAAGGCTGACCCCTAGAGAGAAACGTTGGTCAGCTATAGAGAGGGAGGCCTTTGCTGTGGTGTGGGCCCTGAAGAAGCTGAGGCCATACTTATTTGGCACTCACTTCATAGTTCAGACTGACCACAAGCCCCTCCTATGGCTTAAACAGATGAAAGGTGAAAACCCAAAACTTTTGAGGTGGTCCATTTCCCTACAGGGGATGGACTATACAGTGGAACATAGACCTGGGACCCAACATGCCAATGCAGATGGACTCTCAAGGTATTTCCACTTAGAACACGAAGACTCAACTGGTCAAGGTTAGTTTAGTGTCCCTGCGTTTGGGGGGTTGTGTAGGAGAGTAGGATCTGCCTCTTATGTTGCCCCCACTTTTTTCTGATGTTTACACTGGTTTCTGGCTATAGTCTGGCTGGGACCCTGCCAATCAGGGCCCCAGCCTCTCTGTTCTCTCTAAACGATTTGGAGTGCACTCTAGGTGCACTAGTGATTGGATACTGTGGTACCTTATGAGTCCCTAGTATATGGTACCTTAGGTACCAAGGGCATAGGTACTTCACAGGCCTACCAGGGGCTGAAGCATGTATTATGCCACCCCTGGGAAGCAGACTAAATCTGACACCACAGGCCTGCTACTGCAGCCTGGGTGAGGAAGTGCTAGCAGCCCTCACTGAGATATAGATCCCCTATATCTCTCCTGCACACACATTGAGACTTATCAGTCACCCCTAAAGCAGGCCCTATCAATCCTGAGGGCAGGGTGCTTAGTTTCCATGTGAGGGGGTGCCTCTGCCTGAGCAGGCCCCTCTGCAGCTCTCAGAGTCCCTTCTCTGGGGCTGTTTGTGGATGCGGTTAAACCATATACTTTAAGTGCATTATATCCTCGCGGTAGAATGCTAACTTTGGAATGGCTGCATCGAGACATGTCGTGTTTGGTGTCAAACATCTTGGAATACTACCCCCCCCCGCCAGTCCTGGCAGCGGGGGTAGCATTCCACCCTTCTAGAGGGATAGACATGTACCTACTGTGGAAACGCGGTAGAATCCTGCAGAGCCCTGGCATCACAAAATGGATGCCACCAGTCACAGACACTGGGCTGCCCTCCTGCTGATGACCAACACTCGCAGTGGAGGAAGCCCAACAATAGATATCCTGTCCCAAGGTGGTGTGACCACCTCCCAGACAGGGTTTAGTGTATTGGGGCTGGGTGGGTGCACTCTTAGAGTGCTTTGAAGTCCTGCACTGGGGGAGCAGAAGGCTCCTCTGTGCATACCCCAGTTCAAACCCGCTCAGGGGCTACCTGCCCCTGCTCTGGCGCGAAACTGGACAAAGGGAAGTAGGTGTAACCACCCACTCCCCTGACCCTCCCATAGGTGGGGTCATAGAGCTAGTCCCTCCCCTTCTTTTAGTATAAGAGGGGAACCTGTGCATTGCACCCCAGATTTCCCTGGACGACGCTCAGAAGAAGAATCCCGGACCTTCGACGTTCCACTACCTTTGGAAGACTGAAGAATCTCCCTTGGAGTCAAGGAGTGACTCCCCTGCTTGGCAGGCACCAAAAACTACAAACGACGGTCGCAAACTACGCCGCTCCCGCCGGAGTCCGAAGTCCCTGCAGCCCAAGAAGTGGATTTCCTGACTTCTCAAAGGCCATCGTGAGTCCCCAGCGAAGCTGAGGCCAGTGGACCCCAAAAGTGACGAGGAACCGCGACCCCTGGGTACCGTGCACTATTGTCGAGTGCAACCCCTTCACAACATTCTACGAACTTGTGCTTTGGACCACGTGTGGTCCTAGCCTCCAGCAGGAATCCTCCGAAGATCAGAGGCCTACCACGTCCCGAGTGACCGTGGGCCCCTGTTGAGCGAATCCTCCAGAGGCGTCTTCGCGATCCCTTGCCAGCCAGCTTGTGGGTCTCCAGAAGACTTTCTAAAGAAACCAAAGGGCTCCCCTGGTTGCTCCAGGCCTGCCCTGACTTACCCTCGCTGGGTGAGTCCCTCAGACCTTGCTGGTCTGCGCCATTGACTTTTTACACTTTCCCCGAGACTTGCTGTTACCAAGGCTTGTTGGCTCCAATCGAGTCGCCGACACCGCAGTAAGCTGCAGACATCGTGGGACATGCCGAATCCAGCTCCTGGTCGTCGTCGACGCCTCCTGGACCTCGTGGCTGAAGAGTCAAGGCACCCGCGAACGACCTGAATCTTGCGACGACGGTGGGCATCCATCTTCCTTGCCCCGAGTCACTGCCAAGTGACTTTGAACACTGTCCCCTCTGCTTTCAGGTCTTCCATCTTCCGAATCCAGGCTTGGATTCCACCGGACACTTCTTCTGTCGCCGCAAGCAGCAAGTCTTCACTGGCTCCCATTGAAAACGACGCCGCGACCCGACACCAAAGGACACCTATGCACCCGGCTCCCCTGGGTGAGGTAACTCTAGCAGTACGGTGCTCCTGTGGGTGTGGGCCCTAGAACTACTTACCCTGTAAGTGACTTGCTTGTAGCTACCCTAGAAGTGCCCTAAAACTCTTATTTTCTAAGTGCAACAATTGCGCTGACTCGTACAGGGTTCGCGTCTGTGTTAGACACATCGCGTCCATCTCCCTTGTAACACTATCTATAACCGTGTCCTTCGACTCGTACTGAGTCCGATCGGTGTTCGCCTCGAACACACAAGGGGCCTGTAACATTGAAATCTCCATTTCGCTGACTCGCACAAGGTTCGCGTCTGTGTTAGACACAGCGCGTCCATCTCCCTTGCAACCCTATCTGTAACCGCGTCCTTCGACTCGTACAAGGACCGATCGATGTGTTCGCCTCGAACACGCAAGGGACCTCTAACATTGAAATCTCAATCGCGTCTGTGCGCATAGACTCGTACAGGACTCGCACCGGTGCCAGGACACCGCGTCCGTCCGCTGTGGGTCTCCTACAACTACCTGGGGTGGTTCTTGGGGTCCCTCGATTCTAGATGCCATAGACCTAGGTCTAGCCAAACTAAGATTGTGATATTCGATTGTGCTAAACTTATTTTGATAACATTTGACTTGTACATATGTTCCTGACTTCTAATCTCATAAAGAGATTAGTAGAGAGTGTTTATTAATAAATACATATATATTTGATATATATACCTGTGTGGTGTCTTTTCATTTGGTGATTCAAGAGATTGTGTGGTAAAACAAGCTGCTTTACATTCCTTCAAGACTTAGCCTGAAGGCTGCTCTCCACAGCTACCACTAGGATAGCTTTCTATAAAGGTGGTCTTAAACCTATCTACCATAAGAGTCGAATTGTTCTGGTGCAAGGTGTCCACTTTAATTAGTGAACAGCATATACCAGGCCAACTTCTCACAGACATCCATTATTTGTATTATCTGCTTAGATTTCGCTCCCTTGCATTTCACTTGTGAATATTTCATTATTATCTGAGTTGTAAGTGTTTATAATCTGCATGTGTTTTACCATAATTATCTGCTTGTGTTTTATCCCATGCATTATTTGATTATTTTGTGAGTGTTTCATTATTGATTGCTTGCATATATATACCAGTATATTTACATTTGCATGTTGTTTTCATTTGACATCTGGGAAAGCCTTTCTGTTAGAGAGTTTTGCACTAATAAAACCTCACGCTTTATTCTGAAAACTGTCTCTTGATGTGGCTCATTTGGTCAGTGCTGCGACCCCTTTCCAGGGGTGTTCTTGCTTTATTTGGGAGTGCTGAATTTCTTTTATTTGGGAGTGTAAAACAAGACATTTTGGTACCAGGAGTGGGGTACGATTCTAAAAGGTACAGGGGAAAAATGTTTTCTAAAAAGACAATGTTTTCAGTTGCACATTCCCAGATGCTAACTGAGCTAATGGGATGGGAAGATGCCTCTCATGCATGTTTAACAGACTGGGGGGCAAGCACAGATATTTAAATGTTTTCAAAATGTTTCCTTTGAAGAGGGAAAAGAGCTTAGCACTTCAAGGAGAAAAAGTTGCATTCTTTTCAGTGCTTTTCGTAGCATGTATGAAAAATGTGCGCAGTTAGAAAAGGAACGTAATGAAGCAGTTGGTTGAAGTTAAAAAGAATTCTGATATATTAATGTGGGAAAATGAATCATTAAAAAGAGAGTTGCAGATGTACCAGGCAGCGCAAGATCGAGATACCGAGTCTGTGACGCAGTATAAATTACTAGACTTTGTAGATAGCCAGAGTGAGTCAAAGGAGAAGAATCCGCTTCAAGGAAAACTGAAGGTTAATTCACAATGCTCACAGGAGGTTTCAATTAATTCTCTGGAAGACTTTACTTCACATGAGATTAACGGCATTTTGGACAGATTCCAGCAGAAACCGGGAGAGGCTTTACTAACATGGATTGTGCGTTTGCTTGATTTAGGAGCCTCTGAAGTGATGGAGAACCGAGAAAATGTAGCACAGTTTGCGTACTTAGCATTGATTGTAATGTGCAGGGTCAATTTAGAAATTACAGAGAAGATAAACAAATCAGCTTGTTACAATTAGTGGTTGCCAGGTGTTGTCACAAGTCATACTGGTCAGTGAATGAGAAACCTTGGTTTACATTGAGAGATGCTATGCAGAGATTTAAGGCAGAGATGATGAAAAATGCTATTTGTAAACATGATTCTGAGTGGGGAGAGCAGTGGTAATGTGCTTTTGAGTTGCCAAAAGAGGCTGTACAACATGATTTAGACATGTGGTCAATAAAGAAAGGAGACATTGAGTTACATGTGACAGTTCAAGGGCAGTATACTAATTGGAGTATGTGGGAAAAACAAGGGAAAAAGAGGGTGCTCCGCGGCTTTTGGACTAACATGTTGCCAGATGCTGGAGAGTGGTTTATTCCCTTTTAAAAACAGTTGCCGGTGTTTTACTACACTTTGACAGAAACTGGGCAGATACAGTTGTTTGTGTGTTTTGTGCTTTGATAGACACGGGACAGATACAGCTGCTTTTGTGTTTTTGCACACTTACAGACACTGGGCAGATGAAAATAAGACACAATGTGATTTTGAGACTTGAAATTTCTCTAATGCAATGGATGATGAATTCCCCTGAATCATACAGAACAGGTAGTGCACAAGAAGCAAATCTGATCAAGTGTTACATACAGGCAGAAACTGTAGTGTTGCATGAGCAGGTGGTGCAACTCACAGTGGAAAACACAGAGGTGTTAAAAATGGTTCTGAAATACAGTAGTCCCCTGTGAAGTGGGGTGAGGAACTGTGGCAGGAGATTTGGGAAATGTTACCGCAAAGCGCAGTCACTGTATATCATGTAGAAGCTCACTGTCCTACCACTTCACTAGACTACTGGTTTAATTTCCTTGCAGAGAAAAAAGCCAAAATCTAGAAGACAGAGGTGGTGACGCAAGATTCTGATTTGGTGGGAATGGCTAACTGGGCACACCAAAAATGTGGACACCCGGGAGAGAAAGCCACTAAGAGGTGGGCAGAGATTAAAGGGAAGCATATTACCCTAGACCTGATTAAAACTGTGATTCCTATTAGTCAGCATGCACAGAACAGACCAGTCCTACAGATGGTGAGGGGCCAGTTGGAGAGAGGAAAATTACCAGACATTGGGCTTATGCCAAATGATCGAGGGTGTACTGATTCAGCAGTGTATGGAGAGGTAGGCAGGAAGGGGATTCCTCCAGCCCTTCTTACTGTGCGAGAGGAAAGAGAGTTTGATTCCACTACCAAGAAGCCAGAGGCCAAAGTGTGGCAAGAATCTTTAAATCATTCTCCAAAACCAGCAGAGATCATTGCAGACAAAACTTTGACATTAGATCTAAAGCAGAAAAGGGAGAACGTATGCTTTCTGAAAAATGTAGCTTTCAAGAAGAGTGATACTGGTTTCTTTCCTACATCATTTTGCGAAGTGTTGGTGCCTTGGATAGCCTTCCCCAGCGTGTGGGTGCCTGTGTCTGAGTGGGGCTGTGAGGGTGCGGGAGCCCCAATCCCGAAGTGACCACCTGGTAGCGCTGACTGACGCCTTGGCTGATGCCTCCTTCGCTGAAACCAATGACAGGATATAGCACAGCACCTTTAAATGTGCTCAAATGAGACTGATCATGAAAATGAAAGTGTATTTTTCGAATGACAAATGTGAAAGGATATCAATTTAAGTATAACTAGAGGGCCGTGTACAATTTCATGGCTAAGACTGAAGCATTGCATGCCCAGAGTGTTACAAGAGAAACTGTTCAGCTTGATGAAGATGATTTTAAGATTCATTTATTGTCAGACAGAATATAAGTCTAGGCGCTTCAAAAGTAGAAGTTCATGGATTAGCCATTTATAACACTAGGAGCATTAATAAGCTAACATGTCTAATTCTGTTTGTGTATTTATCACACATTTATTTCTGTAGCTGAGTTATCAGATATACATGAATTATTTTAGATGGAACCCTTACAGTAATATGTGTCATGGTTTTATAATGTCACTGTGGTAATGTGTATTTAATTTTATATTCATACTTTCACTCAAAAAGTTGATTTTTAGATATGTATATTATGATAGTCAAAGGTCATGGGGTGGAATGTTGTGGTATATGCACTCATATGTATTGGGACCACGTGATGGCCTTTGACTACCATTGTTTTATTTGACTCTGTGTGTTTTAATTTACTCTATCTTGAATGTACGACATCATTTTTTCTGCACTTGCATTTTGACCTGTGATTTCATTTCGTGTCTCCTTAATAGCTTTAGCGAATGGATTGTTTATCTTCTCCTCAGCACAGAGTAGAACAGCCTTGCTTGAAACAGAATGTGTGGGATATGAGTTTGAAAGAATGAGAGAGAGGAATGTGTGGAATGTACTTCTCTGTCTCAGAGTGTAGTGCTGTAGGTAGTGGTAAGCCAATGAGCATTATGTTGTACATTGTGAAATGGAGTTTTACCTATGGGCTTTAACATGCTCTAACTCCAACTTGAAATCTGACTCTGGCTTGAGTTCTGCACACACACACACAAGCAGGCCCCCAGGTTACCCACTGTTATTTAGGTTATTCGCGTTCAAGATTGTGTTCCTCTTTGACGGTGTTTTTGGAGATGTTTTCTACTTTCGCAAGCTTCACTAAGATAAGGGACTGGAACATGACGAGGAGAATGTGTGAGAAATCCTTTGCCTTCGAATGCTTGCAGGAGCTTGGCCAGCACCAGTAAGTTACCTTGCTGTAGAGGGTGTATTTTCGTGCATTGAGAATATTATAAAACTGGGGTTTCTTGGCTCGGAAACCGGGTTCTCTCCTGAGAGATGGATGTATCTGCTCAGTGCTGCATTTCCCCAGGACTGTCATTTGGGATCCCCCAGCCTTGTGTGGGCTAAGATGAAGATATTGCAGCCGGTGAGGTATTTTCTCTAATCATTAGTATTGAGATATAGAGTTATTTCTACATGTGTTTTTGTCTGTGTGCCGAGTGACCAGCCTGTGAGGTATTTTTATTCATTGGTTCTTGTTCATTGGCATTATCTGATGTATTCTGTGCATATATTTTATATGCTTCCATTCTGCGTATACATGCTCTTTATATTTGAGTCTTTCATTTGATAGTGTTTATTTCTTGCATTTGATTACTTGCATTTGACAGCGCTTGTCTTTTGCTTTGGACGTTCATTATTACTATTATCTGCTTAGATTTCGCTCCCTTACATTTCACTTGTGAATATTTCATTATTATCTGACTTGTAAGTGTTTATTATCTGCATGTGTTTTATCATAATTATCTGCTTGTGTTTTATCCCATGCATTATTTGATTATTTTGTGAGTGTTTCTTTATTGATTGCTTGCACATATATATAAGTATATTTACATTTGCATGATGTTTTCATTTGACATCTGGGAAAGCCTTTCTGTTAGAGAGTGTTGCACTAATAAAACCCCATGCTTTATTCTGAAAACTGTCTCTTCATGTGCCTCATTTGGTGAGTGCTGCGACCCCTTTCAAGGTGTTTTCTTGTTTTATTTGGGAGTGCCTCTGCTAGAGAGTGCTGAATTTCTTTTATTTGGGAGTGTAAAGCAAGACACCACTCAGTCGAGCTTCAGGGCTAGACACAGTACTAAATCCACCCTCCTTGGATTCACCAAACACCACAGACGACCCCTGGATGAGAGTTGTACAGCTGCGCTTATTTTTATTAGATCTTAGCGCAGCTTTTGATACTGTGACTCACTCCATCTTGTTCAAACGCTTGTCTTCTCTGAGTTTGGAAGGAAAAGCTCTTGACTGGCTAACGTTTCTTAAGAATCACATGTTTCAAGTCTCTTTAGCAAATGCTAGACCAAAAACCTGAATGTTAACCTCTGGTGTCCTCCAAGGTTCTGTGCTAAGTCCTCTGCTATTTAATATCTACATCCGCCCTTTGGCAGACGTAGTGGAGAGTTACGGCCTGATCCTTTTTTCTTACGCAGATGACACCCAAATTATCTTCTCCTTGTCATCTACTCAGGATCACTGACCTTCTGATATTAAACTGGGCTTGAGCCGGGTTTCCACTTGGATGAGTGCTAACTCTCTCAAGATTAATGGCGATAAGACGGAGGTCCTGGGTGAGCATGTCCAGCTTTTGGATCCCCAACACTGGCACGATTCCTTAGGACCTCTCCCCATTCTGCCCTCCACAGTTAATTACCTTGGTTATAATTTTGATGAAAAACTATCAATGAAACCTCAGGTGTCTAAAGTTACCTCCACCTCTTTGGCTGTGCTGATATGGGTGAGGAAGATCATCTGCATGATCCCCCAATCTGCCCAAAGGTCTGTGATTCAAACCTTAATACTATCTAGATTGGATTACTGTAATTTCCTATATTTGGGAATAGACCAGGCATCTATCAGGCGTCTGCAGACAAGTCTAGAATTTAGCAGCCACACAGCTGTTCCGGCTTCCTAAACATGCCTCAGTCTCTCATCTTGTTCTTGAGCTCTCATCTTTTGCTTGAGGTGCACTGGCTCACAGTCTCTAAACAAATCCAATTCAAGGCTCTCTGCTACTTGCTTAAGGGCAAAGCTATAACAGGTCCACGCTACATCTAGGACCTAGTGACATCTTACATCCCTTCTCGTTCCATGTGATCTTCCAGCTTGACCTTCTGCACTGTACCTAGGTTCCACCTGGCCCGGATAGGAGGGCGTTCTTTTGCAGTGTTGGGTCCGAGACTGTGGAACTCTCTTCCCAAATCCCTCAGGGACAGTGCCTCTCTTTTTGCGTTCCGCAAAAGCCTGAAGACATGGCCATTTTAAGTTGACAGTTTTCCTTTTGTCATACTTAGCGTGGGGAAACCCTTTTAGGTAGCTGTGTGCGCTACAAGACTAAAAAATAAATACGTCTCCATGGACTAGGTGCACCCTTCCCCCAAACATCTGGAGAACAAAAGGCACTGGTGCATGTTCAAAAAGAGACATTGCCTCTATGTATACTGCCTGGACCATAGCCTGGAAGGCTGAGGTGCCTAAACAATGGTCTATCCTGTCATACTTTTTGTGAGATGCAGAAAAGAATGTGTAGTCCCCCTGGGTGAGGTGGGCATAGTTCCATAAATTCTCTAGGTGGCTTTCCCATAACCAATTTTTCCCCTTCTTAAAAAGGGCCCCAGTTTGGCGCTGGCCTGACTTGTCAATGTCATTTTCCATCAATAAATTAAGGTCACCCCCAAACAATAAAGCCCCGTCTGCTGCTCATGGGGTGTCAGTAAGTGTCAGTCGCAGGAACTGTTCTTGGTAATCAGTTGGAGCATATACGCAAGCTACTGTAAAATGTTGGCCCCTAGTCTAATGAGGTGTGCCAACACTCGGGCCGTGATTTCAGCTACTTTCTCAACAACTTCTCTAAGAAACCACTACAGAGAAGTATGGCTACCCTTCCTTCTTCAAAGGTCTAGAAGACAGATATTGGTATGGGAAGCATTTTGATTTCAGTATAAACCAATCCGTTGGGATAAGGTGTCTCCTGAAGCAAGCAGATGTCATAGTACCCTTGCTCTAGCATGGAGAGGATCGCTAGTCGTTTGGCTGGATTATTTCAGCTGCAAACATATAAATATGCTAGGGCCTGGAGAACCCACAGTTGTCCTTGGGTCTACCCGGCGAGAATCGATAGTTCACCTCGAACAAGTGCATGGCCTGTCACCGGTGCATCGTGATTCTGTGAGAACACCAACTCGCAGTGCTTGCCTTGTTTAGTGGCATCCTATTTTAGACTCATGATGAGAGGGTAGAGCATTCTGGCTGTGTGTGCAACTGGTTGACTTAAAAACACAGTGGTGCAAGGTCACTGGTAAGTCTATACCAGCCTAGAGCCGTACGATGCTGGGTTGGACTGCAATTGATGGCTGGAGTCAATACTTCCCTGTTTCACATCTAGATGTGTCGGCTGTTGAAGGTCACAGGGGCAGCACGTGGCAGTGCAGAGAACACATGTCTCTGTTCGCAGCCCGCAATAGCGTCATTAAGGATGGCCACACACACTTCCTCCAATCACCCCCAGTGAACTGACCTGTAAATCCAACCACTTGTGACCCTCGTGGAGGGGGGAGGGCAGCAATGTGCTGAGTCCTGGCTTTGTTTGGAGTATGGGGTTCATACCATCTAGCCTCCACTATTCCGTCCTCAAAACAGTGGTGTAACACAGGCCCCTCAGCCCTTGCGGTGCGGGGGGCCCCCAAGCAGAAGGGGACCCCCTCAGCACAGTACTCTGGCCTGAGAGTTCCGGATTAAATCCAGAGTGTTGGCCCCTCCATGTACCTTGCAGGGGGGCCCCCTCAATTTTTGTTATGCCACTGCCTCAAAACTTCACTTCTCCTCCCGAGGAGCCGCTGTGGGAGCGTTGAAGAGATTGCGTGTATTCAGGTTCTGCCCATCCCAGGTCTGGGATTCTCTCAGTGGTTAGCACTAGGCTACGTCTGTAGCTTTGAAGGTGGGGGCTCCGCCCAATGGAAGCAAATTTGGGCCCCTCGGGGACACCCCTCACT
Organism: Calotriton arnoldi; assembly: GCA_963921515.1. Lineage (NCBI taxonomy): Eukaryota > Metazoa > Chordata > Amphibia > Caudata > Salamandridae > Calotriton > Calotriton arnoldi. Next base: position 211,391 of record CAWUFW010007312.1, on the reverse strand, counting down.
ACAATGTCAGGTGAGCGTTGCCACCCGGAGCCCCTAGTCAGACTCAACGGGCACTGTAGGCACAATCGCAACACTCGGTCTCAGGCATTAGGTCCTTCCGAGCCTAAAGCAGGCCTCAGTAAGTTGTTTGGGGAGTAGCCTCTTTCTCTGGTAGCACAGGAGCCTGAGGACTGGGGTCACAAGACAGGTCAGGTCCAGGCTCTGTCACCCTCCCCTGCTGCTGTGATCGCCGTGACCACTATCTTGCTAAAGCATGGCTCTGCTTGTGGGGGAGTCGTGCCAGTCCTCCATGCCACCGAGAGACATCAGCTCCAGTCCTCTCTAGTTACAACTGTCTTACTGGACGCCGAGCCAGTCCTTCAAGCACCCTCAAATCTCTTGTTTGCCTCGCTTGTATGCTGTTTGTGTAACAGGCGGGCGGAGGAGCGTGGGACATGTCCTAAGAGGTTGCTGCCCTGGCCCCGCCCATCAAGCAGGAATTTAAACCAGATTGCACACTGTTTTGTGCAGGAGGTGCCTTAATCTTCTGATCTATTATGTTTGTTTATCATAGGAACTCAACAACAGCAGGATTGATTATCAGTCTCTCTATTATCACCCCCTATCATCAATTTGTGTTCGTTTCAAAAAGTACAATTAAGAGCTCAGTCTATACCTAGGAAATGAAGCCCTTCTGCAGTACAGTGGACATGAGAACAGTCCAGTGTATACATGCATGTAGTGAGACTTACTGCTAACACAGAATCAACTGTATCTAGAACATAGCAACAAATGGGGGCCCAACAGCCCCCCTCAAATAACCCTGCCTACTCGAAGCCTCACTCCTCTCTTCATTTCCCACTTCTGGCATCTCTATTTTCTAGCTATACATTCTCTCCCAGACGTATATCATTTCCCGCACATAATTTTTCTTCCTCTTTGTTTCCTCTCCTCATCTCAGTCTCTTTACAAACTCGCCCATTCCCCATCTAACCCTTAAACAACTCTCTGGTCACTTCTTTTTTGCCTATCTCCTCCTATCATTTCCTTCTCATCTTTATGCTCTACCCCAATCCCCCTCTCCACCTTCAACTCTGGAAAACTTGAAACCACGCCTGGCTGTGCCCAAGCTGGCGCACTTGCCTCAGTTTGCAGACTTTGCTCCCGCGCCTGTCACTCTGGACGTTGCTGAGCCATCTCTTCCTCTGCTCTTCCCGCCGCCTCCCAAAGTACTTTTGAGGCTGAGGGGCAGAGGCAGGGAAGACTAGCACAGCGAAGAGTGTCATCTTGCTTTGCAAGCAGGCCCCTGCATAAACATATGCAAACAGTGTGAATGGAAGCAAGGGGTGTGGGGGGGGGGAGGGCAAGCCCTGCTATATATTAGCCAATCTGTTTTATCTTCCAGCAGTATGCTGCATGGTGATAGGCCAAAGTAATGCACTGTCCCTTGCAGAGTCCTGCACGTTGTAATGCTGTAAGGAGGTAGAATATACAGAGCCACTCCAGGATGAGATTCTGGGAAAATTCGGAACTGTGACCTCCATGGTTTGGAAAGTGAGTGAGTGTTCTCCCGATTACGGTGACTTCCCACTCACCCATCCAGAGCCAGTTACCGAGTGCAAATGGAGCAAGCAGTATCAAGGCTTAAGTGACCAAGTTAGTGAGAAGACTTACCAGGGAAGGCTGGACCACTTTGCTCACCTGTGAAAACGAAATGTGTGGAGCAGGAATAGAACATTTGGCCCCAGAGACAGCCATGGGTGTGATAGACTGATCTTGCTGGGAAGGAGGAGGGACGTGGAGTTTTGTAGAGGGTGTGGTCACGGGTGAGAAAGAGCAATAAAGGAGGAGAGAGAAGGAGCCAAATGGGCCCTTGGGAAAACTCCACCAAGGAAAACTCCATCAGTAGGGACACACCGGGTGTAAATCGGGAGGAGAAGAGGCAGAGCTAATGTCTGTAATCACCAGAACATTTTCAGTAGAGATGGAGACTGGCTGGGAGGCAACACCTTACCTGAAATACCTTTTTCTTCCAGGTGGGAGGAATTAAGTCATGGCAAGAGTGGCAAGACTTTCAAGACAGAGAGAAGGAAAGAAATAACTGGATCTTACCTAACCTTGGGGAAATAGAACCACAATACAGAAAGTGAACAGTGTTAGAATAAGTGGGAAGCAGAACAAGATTCAAGTTTTAAAGCTGTGACAAAAGCAGCACTGAATGAAGAAATAGACTATTGGGACAAACTCTAATCAAAGTACTTGTATAGGAATCTTTGAATGGTAATAAAGTTCCCTTGCAAGAATAACCTACGGATGCTTGAGATCCAACCCTCCTACAACTGCGATTCTACATATTTGCATAGACTAAATATGCAGATTCAGATACATGTCTTTTTACAGTGCGAACCTGGCTGATGAGGGCTGTTAGCCCGAAACCGGTCCCAGGATGCTTGGTTCCGGTCCAGGGAAGACATGGTTTGGCAGTTCGGTCTGGACTGTTCCCATGAGGCACAGGGTCAAGACTAATTTACATATAGCTGTGTCTGAACTGGTGTGGCAAAGTGAGCTAAAGAATGATGATGGATTCAACCCAAATCTGTGACTGAGGGGGAGTGTCTGAAAAGTTTCAGCGCTCCGTCCATCATCTCCATGTGTTTGCTGTGTTCGCCCTATGTTGGCAGGGTATGCCCAGACGTGGGTCCCTTGCTCACTTTGCCACTGGATTCAAGCTAGCCTGGCTGATGAGGGCTGTTAGCCCGAAACCGGTCCCAGGATGCTTGTTTCCGGTCCAGGGAAGATATGGCTTGGCAGTTCGGTCTGGACTGTTCCCATGAGGCACAGGGTCAAGACTGATTTGCATATAGCTGTGTCTGAACTGGGGTGGCGAAGTGAGCTAAAGAACGATGATGGATTCAACCCAGATCTGTGACTGGGGGTCCGTGTCTGAAACGTTTCAGCGCTCCGTCCATCATCTCCTTGTGTTTGCTTTGTTCGCCCTAAGTTGGCAGGGTATGCCCAGACGTGGGTCCCTTGCTCACTTTGCCACTGGATTCAAGCTAGCCTGGCTGATGAGGGCTGTTAGCCCGAAACCAGTCCCAGGATGCTTGTTTCCGGTCCAGGGAAGACATGGCTTGGCAGTTGGGTCTGGACAGTTCCCATAAGGCACAGGGTCAAGACTGATTTGCATATAGCTGTGTCTGAACTGGGGTGGTGAAGTGAGCTAAAGAACGATGATGGATTCAACCCAGATCTGTGACTGGGGATGAGTGTCTCAAAGGTTTCAGCGCTCCGTCCATCATCTCCTTGTGTTTGCCTTTTACAGTGCAAACTTGACCCGAGATCATTAAAATGCTTTGCAACAGAACCAGACTGTCATTTTTTTTAGGCACTGAGAGATTAAGTATTTGTCCAAGAATCACATGATTTACTGTAGGATATTAAAAAAAAATCTATTTATTCAATGTGGAATCAAACATGATTTATGAAGGTGTTTTTCCCAATATGCTTCTCCGTGGCCCCCAACGTTGTGCTTGGTGGGTGCCCCGGGTAGGCTCCGGGGCAACTATCTATTTAAAATGCAGGCCACTGGGGATGGGGGTCCCCGAGGCCAAGATAGGCACGGGGAGGGGGGCTGCACAGCTCCCCATCCATTTTAAAAAAGACTGGCCCCAGGGGATGAGATCCCAAGGGCCTGAGAAGTCTCGGGGAGGGGGCCATGCAGCCCCACCCCCCTTTTATTTACATTTCGTCCCCGGGGGATGGGCTCCCTGGGGCCTAATAAGGTTTGGTGAGGGGAGCTGCATGCCTCCCCTCCCCTTAGATTTTGGCCCCTGGGCATGAGGACCCAAGGGACCAAGAAGGATTGGGGAGGGGAGCATAAAAATAGCTCAGAATAATATGAAGCATTATTAATGCTATCACAGATACAACTCTCTAAGGTGTAACAAGCATGTGTTATGTGCAACATTGACCCTATACCATACACTACACGGGTAGCCTAGTTCACATTAAAAATCAACCATAGATATATGGGAAACCCTCATTGCACACAGTGTTCAATATGAATACAACTGTTCAGAGAAAGCCAAGTTTGTCAACATACTCAACGTCTGTTCCAAAATTAAAGCCCTACTACGGACAGGTTTTATCTGTAATGAACCCTTCACAGTCACCGAACCTACACTGACAAATGAAGTTGTTATGAGTAGAAAAGTGGAATATGCCTCCCAGGACTATTTTTGTGCAGGAAGGTGCCCCTTCTTGCACAAACCAATCCAGCATGTAACATAGGCACCCTTGCACCATGGTGCAAGGGTGCCTGCGTTGGTGCTAGGGAAAGGGAAAATGAATGCGCCGTACTGACTCAAATACAGCGCATTCCTGCCCTTTCCATGTCAGCAGCGCAGTAAGGTGACTTGCTGTGCTGCACTGCGTCACTTGCTCAAAAATGAGCACCCTAGTATCTACTACATAGAATCTTTGCCCTGTTGGAAACTTCTTGTTAAGAACCACAAAACATGTGTGGAACATATTGGACACATGTTGTCAACTGTTATCTGCACGCAGAGTTACTCTTCTATACGAAGATTTTAAACGTGTTCAATACCTCGACACACCTATGATGCATTAGAAGCACATGTGTTTTGTAAATACTTACACCCATTAGCTGGACACAGGCTGTACAAAATTAGGTGGAAAAGTAATATGGTAGTTACCCACCACTATGTAAACTATAACACAAATTAACACACTCATTGGATGATGTCATCAGTGATGTCATCAATTATGTCATTTGGAATGTCTTCAATAATAACACAGAACATGTCATTAGTGATGCAATATGTGAGGTCAGAAGCAGTGCATGGCGGGGCTCAAGTTATAGTTAGCTACACTAACTATAACTGGTGAATTTCTGTTTTGTTTCTTTCAGTTCAAAACATTAATGTTGCACTGACATATTCACCTAAGTATAACATTACTTTAATCTTTGTTTTTTTCAGTGATTATATATATATCAAGTCAGGGGATCCTGCCAAAACCTGCAGTGTCGTTTTCTGGCAAGGAGAGTTGTTGTGCCGGAGCTGGTTGTGGAAATATATATATATATCACTTTCTTCCGTCGTCAAGCGGATTGCTCCAAGTACGGACCCGGACCCAAAGTAAGTGCAAAATAGTTATTTATTCCTTAGTCGCCATAACGCGTTTCGGCTCCCGCGAGATAGATATATATATATATATATAGATATATATATATATATATATATATATCTAATAAATGTAATTGGACTCTGTAAGTGAGTAAGGTCCCACCAGCATGCACCTTTAGGATGAGTGACTACAACAAAATCTCAGAGCAGGTAGATATAGGCATTTTACAGCAAAGGTCTCTGGTTTTCCTGGGTTTATGATATTGGCATCATGTATTAATTAGATGCGTTGCCCATGTACTGTGTACTCTTAACTCAAATTATCTCTGTTTCTGGAAATTACTTGTAGACCTTGCTCAAACTTTTTGTCACATCTTGGAATTGCTGTCACAGTCTTGCCACTGGATAGTTCTTTAAACTAAGGATGTAATAGCTCTACTCATTTGGCATATACCATACATTTCAAACACCCCAACAGGAGATAGATTAAATAAATCAAACAGGGATTTATGAATCAATTCTATTTATTGAACTTTATAAAAGTATACAAAGTGCCGCCTACAACCCAGAGGCCAGCGGGTTGCAAACATGTAAGAGATAACAATATAAAGAAAAGAAGAGGGGAGCTAGGAAAGAAAATGAAAAGTACAAAACAGTCCTAACCACCCACACCCATCTCACTGCTTTCACTCATGGGACATAAGGACAGTATGCATGTATTTCTCTATGCCAACTAAACCCTACGATGTGCACGAGCAGGCTCCTTCTGAGGCATGCGCTACCAGCTCTGTCGATAGTCAATCCTGTTATCTAGGTCTCCGAGGTGGAGTCAGACGCTATGTGTAGCAGTTTGAGATATTTGGGATGGGTCAGCTCCGTGAATTCAATTAATATGAGATTTGGAAGTGGAGACCAAATCTCTTGGAACGTATCTACATTCCACTCCAAAGAGAGTGTTATTGTCTCCATACCCATCATGTGCCAAATCCTATATAACCATTTGGTGTGGTCTGGGGTACGTTTTATACCCCGAAGTGAAAGAACTGCTGGGTGGGCAGCGCATAGTGCCAAGGCACACTGCCATCCCCTCATTGACATAAGTGGAAACATAAGTCTGTTGGGTAGCCCCAGGATTGTGTAAGCTGAAAAACAGGGAAGTTGTATGTCAAACATTTTGTCAATGTTTTCTAGGATTGCCCCCCAGTACCGTGTCAGCTTGGGGCAGTTCTATAAAAGGTAAGATAGGGTCCCTTTTATCACCACAACTTCTCCAGCATTCCTTCCTGCGTTCTGGGCACCATCCTGTGGCTCAAGCTGGGGTGCAATGCCAATAGGTAGATACCTTGGTCATTGTTTCTCTACTGGATACATGTCTTAATGTATGCAATGAGCGATAAAATATGTTCCCCCATTCTTTGTGTGTGAATGTATGCCCTATCTCAGCTTCAACATTTTAGTCCTAGAGACTTCTCTTTTGGGGGTAGCACGAGAAATGAGTATATCTCGGAAATTAGGTGCTTCTCAAAAGCCGTTAGTGGTAAATGGTCAGACTGAAGAGGGGGGCCGAATACTGAATCTGTATATATTGCATATGATCGTTCTCAAGTGAGCCCATATTCTGCCTTACGCCTATCAAAGGTGATAATACCTTGGATATTGTAGAAGCTATCTACTCTTTTACACCCTGATGTCTGCCAGGTGCTAAGCTTTTCCTATGGATGCCTGAGGTGAAGTCCTGATTGGTGAGAATTGGCGTTATTGGTGACGGAAATTAATTGAGCCTACATCGTTCCGCCACTTTATCCCAAATTGCCAGGGTGGCTCTTGTTATAGGGGAGGAATACAGTCCCCAGGCTTTATGTTTCCTAAGTAGCCATGGGGCTTTCCGGATGTAGATACCTGCTGCCGCCTGGTCCATAAAGCACCAGTGATCTCAGATTCCTCTCTGTTCCACTCTACCATGTAGCATAACTGAGATGATCAGTTTGAGGTGCAAATGTAGCCTCTGTCCCCCATGCGAAACATTTGATCTCAATTTGCATTGTCTTTAGTGTGTTAAGGGGAGACTGCAAAGGGAATGTTCTGGTGCCAATACTTCCCTGTCTCACATCTAGATGCGCCGATTGTAGAAGGTCACAGGGGCAGCATGTGGCAATGCAGAGGCCAAATGTCTTTGTTGGCAGCCCGCCATACCGTCACTAACGATAGTCACTCATACCTCCTCCGATCACCCCCAGTTCACCTACCTGTAAATCCAGCCACTTGTGATGCTCGTGGGTGGGCGGCAATGTGCCGAGTCCTGGCTTTGGTTGGGGTAAGGGGTCAACACCCCCTAGCCTCCACTATGTCCTCCTCAAAACTTCTTCCCTTCTCCTCCCAAACAGCCACTCTGTGAGCGTTGAAGAGAGGGCTGTGTATTCAGGGTCTCCACATCCCAGGTCTGGGATTCTCTCAGTGGTTATCACTACTACATCTGTAGCTTTGAAGGTGGGGGCCCGCCCCATGGAAGCAGATTTGGGCCCTTTGGGGACATTCCTCACTACAATGTCAGGTGAGCACTGCCACCCGGAGCTCCTAGTCAGACTCACCAGGCACTGTAGGCGCTACCGCAAATTAAGCCCTAACACTCACAAATCATAAACACATGACACAGCAAGTAAGGAACACAAGCATGAGGCCACACTTAGTCAGGATATCAGGTATCAGGCCTATAGACAGGATATCACTTACATTTGGGCTTTCTTCCCACAAAATATAAGAGGAGAGTGTTCATTGGAAGAAAGAGAGACTCCTCACGTGCTGCATCACAGCCGAGCAGCCAAGCAGATGAACGCAGCATCCTAGGACCGAGACAGCAACATTATAGTTTTTTTTAATCACTATTATGGCTACGGTTACCTGTGGCAGAGCCACAGCGATGCCAGAGGATCAAGCGGCGGGTGGTTGCGCCAACTGCAGCCGAGCTGAGCGGCAGCAGCAGCTAAACACGAGCCCCTTGGACTGGTGTGAGCTGCACACCGCAAGCTTATGGCTGGGCCGCGGGGACAGCAGAAGGACATAGGGAGGTACTAGCAGCAACAACAGCAGCGACAGCCAGCGTCGGATTGGGACCAAAAATAGGCCCGGGCAGCCCGAAAAAAGTGGCCCACATTTAAGGAGCTCGACCCTTCACAAAACATTGCTTGGTTAGCATCAGGAGGCTCATTTATGGAGAAATTTGTGGTACATTAAGCATTTTTAAGCTTGAAGGGTCAGTAGCATTGGTGAAGCCTGGAAACACTGCAGTTGTGAAAACTGAATACTTATTTCAGTCTCAACGCCTTGTACAAGATTGTAAGAATCCTGCTCTCAATTAACTAGGTCCTCGACTCAGATTATAACGTCAATCAGAAATCTAGTACAAATCGAAGGGGCATAAGAGGTTAGTTAGGTCAGGATCCCTGGGAAAAGAACCTACAATGACAAGTGGAAGAGAAAAAGCGGCTCTGAAATTCCTCCTGTTGATTAACTACATACGGGTTTCATAGAATAAAATCTGTTATTTTCAGTAGCGCTCGCCCTTGTTTCGCCCCCTTTTTGATAATACCAGTAATTAATAATAACTAGGGCTCCCGGTTTTATGTTATTTATTTTTTTGACATTTCCGTCTGTATTTATCCATATTTATTTCTTGTCAACTTTATCTGTATTTATCCCTATTTATTATGAGTTTTGTGAAAAAAATAAAGCTGAAACTGGTATATTTTCACATATATTTAACCAATAAATATGCAGTCATGCTTGAATGCCTGCCAGGTTTCAGTGATATGAACACCCGCAGCAGATAAATCAATGCACTTATATGAAAATATGCACATTTCAGTATCAGCCTTGCACATATCTACTGCTGTTTAAGCCTCTTTACTGAAAATTCCTTTTTTTAACCCCTTACCTATCAATCCACACAGTTATTCGTCTGGCAGTCATGGCAAAGTGCATTTAGAATCACTTAAAAAGCAACCAATTTCCGTTTTTATCCACATTTAAAAATAAATACAGTCAAGAAAATAAATGGTTTTCTGTCTGTATTTATCTTACAAAATCAGTAAAAATGGAAAACAGGGAGCCTTAATAATAACCTATTATTCACTAGTATAATAAAAAAAATATGCCCACCCTTGCTGCGGCCTTAGGCAGTAAATCATTACTGGCAGAGGCGCATAGAGGCACCTGCAACAGTCATCAGTGAGATTGACCAGGACTAGCAAAGGCCTAGCCTTGGCCTCTGGATCCTGCCAGGCCTCAAGACCTCCCCATAAGTGGCATGCTGTAGTGTCACTGGTACAGGTAGCCCTGGGCGCTGTTGTGGTAATCCCTACTGTGCCCAGGGCTACCCATCAGTCATTCTGTCAGCTCATCCTCTCCCATCTCATCACGGGGAGAGGGGTTGGCAAGAGCCTCATTCACTGAACCTTACCTTATGACAAGATGAGATGAAAAAGCAAGAATATGACAGCCGGAGCCTATGCATCACTATGCATCACTGTGCAGACTCCAACTTTGTGCTTCAGTTCCAGAGGCTGGAAGAAGCTGTGTACCTGCCCTGACAGACTATCCAATACCATTATCTGAAGCCCAACAGGTCAGGTAGCTGAAGGTAAGTAAGTAAAATAAAACCCTGTGAAATGTTGTGTGAGTGTATGTGTGCTGTGTATATGAGTGATAGTGTAACTAAGTGAGATTGAGTGAGTCAGAGGGAGTGGGAATAATTGAGACTAAGTTAGAATTAGAGAGTGAGTTAAAGTGAGTGCAAGTGAGTGTGAGCTAGAGTGACTGAGTGAGTGAGAATGAAGAAGAGTGAAGGTTGTAATTCTTGCTATATGATGTACCTAGGTAAAATGCAAGCAAACAAGCTGTAATTCCTGGCATATGGAACAGCCGTGGCAAAATGCTGGTGCTGACATACTGGGCATAATTCTTGGTACAAGGGAAACTATTGAAAAATGCAGGCACTGGCATATTGGAGGTAATTCTTGGCATATGGGATGCGGCACCCATGGCTAAATGCTGGTGCTGGCACACTAGAGGTAGTTTGTTGTCGATGGGACGCCAGTGGTAAAAAGCTGGCACTGGCATATTGGAGATCATTCTTGGCATATGGGACACCTATAGCAAAATGCTGGTGCTACCATACTCAAGATAATTCTGGACATTAGTCAGGACAACCATGGCATATTGGGGGGGGGGGGGGGGCACGCAGGCAACAACAAAGTTCTGGCCTTGACATTCTAGTGGTAATTTTGAATGCTGGTGCTGGCACACTAGAGGTAGTTTGTTGTCGACGGGACGCCAGTGGTAAAAAGCTGGCACTGGCATATTGGAGATCATTCTTGGCATATGGGACACCTATAGCAAAATGCTGGGGCTACCATACTCAAGATAATTCTGGACATTAGTCAGGACAACCATGGCATATTGGGGTGGGGGGGGAGGGAGGGGGGGGACGCAGGCAACCACAAAGTTCTGGCCTTGACATTCTACTGGTAATGTTGACCTTTGGGTCACCCATCACATATAGATGGATGCAGTAAATGGCAACATTCTGCCACTTGAATTGTGTTGCGCACACCTTTTGTTACATGTACATTGAAAACAATTTGGAACAACAAAATCTATGCTTTTTGCCAAAGTTATCACTTGTTCGCGTGCTGGTCAGGGAAGATGCTGCCTCCCTCTACTGACAATCCAAACACTAAACAAGTGTCACTACACTTGATATCTGACCGCACAGCACTCAAATTCATTAAACAATTTCAAACAAATTATTTATTGTACAATATTTTCAAATAATCAAGATAAAGGTCATGATTCTACTGTTTATTGAAGTAGAAATTATTTCATGAGTATTACTCTCTCTTAATCAGACAGCAAATACAAATACATTCTGGTTTAAAGCAACATAAAGTTCTTTCTCAGAACAATATAAACAGAATATCTTGTTTGTGCACTGTAACGAAATTCCTCGAACATTCCATTGAAGATGCCCAATGCATTTCGGGATTGAAATTCCCTTCTTCAGGGGCCACTCTAAATACAAAATCATAAACATCATATTGTAAGTTATCTCATAAATTTGCAGGGAGGAGTAAGACCAGCCAAATTCCTAATCATGAATGTCAAAATCCATGGGATCGTTATAAAATATTGTGAAAGAGGTGGACTATGAGATAAAAGTTCACTGCAGTGTGCTTGTGACTATGTGCCCAGACGTGTACTGTGACCTGTACTAAAAACAAGAGTTAGCAAAAGGAAAACAAGAGTGCCCAACTTGTGCACAAGTAAATCAATGTTCAAAATTAAGCGCCTTAGTGCTGTTACGCCGAACACCATAAAACCCAAATGAGTGTGTAACACAAATCTCCATTCTGTGATGTGGATGACCACCACACTTACTGAATGTAAAAAGAACTCCTGATGCCAATTGTAAGAAACTTCACTAGGTGAATAAACACGATCATAATCTAAAAGGCGAAAAGTGAGAGCTCCAAATTAATGGACCATGTATAATAAACTAGTCACATCTCATGTTCCACGCATCCACAAGTGTATAGTACCTCGTGTTATTTTCAATGGGGAAACCGCAGAGAGTCCCAAGACGAATACACAAAAACCACTGTTGAGGCCAATAATGCTTCTGAAACGTAAAATATGAATGGTTGTGGACCAGAAAACACTAGATTTAAAAATCTAACACCAAATCTCTAAAATGACGCCGTCACCTACCTTGAGTGCAAGCTGCAAGTAGAACTCTCGAAATCGATCTGCGTGATGAAACTCTGCGTTAGTTAACCGCAGTTTTAAAGAGGAAAGAAGAACTAAGGGGCCTATTAGCATGGCGGGCGGATTGCCACCGCCCGACCGGCGGTGGCGATCCGCCCACCAAAACACCCGCCGGACGGCCTTTTACCCCCGCCACATTAGCATGGCGGGGGTACCGCGGCGGACGGAAAGACCGTCCGCCGCTTTTCCGTCGGTAGGCAATCGTCCCGATTGCCTACCGGGCGGAAAAGGCCCATAATATGGTGGCGGTGCCTTGCAGGCACCGCCATCCATATTAGCATGTGGCATTTCAATGCCTTTCCATGGCGGAGAGTCCGCCATGGAAAGGCATGCGGAGTTCACTTTGGGGGCCCGTTGCGGGCCCCCGGGGGTGGGGGGATGGGGGCTGCACTTGGGAGTACCCATGGTACCCCCTACATTGGCATGGACAAGGTGGCAGGCACCGCGCGGTGCCTGTCACGTTGTGCATGCCAATGCACGACATGCATTTTCAACATTGTGGCGGGTGCTGCTTACAGCACCGCCCGCCACAATGTTGAATATGCGGAATGCGACCGCCAGGGTGGCAGTCGCATCCTAATGGGCCCAGCGGGACCGCCGCACCTCTGGCGGTCGGTCCCGTTTACCGGTACGGTGGCGGGCGGACTTTGTCTGCCCGCCATCGTAATGATGCCCTAATTTCCTTCGCGTCTGCCTGTAGGGAGAACCACCTGTAAACGGTCACCATCTTGAAGTGTATCCCGGACAACGATACGAATTGCAGACAAATAAAACTTAAATAGCTGAAATTGCTTGTTATTAAGCCCAACTACCACCTATATTTAAATGCGTCATCCCCCAGGTGCCAAATGGCAAATCGTGGACAGCGGCCATACTGACAAACTCAATCAATGCAAACAAACTGAAAAACACTAGATGTGTAAAAACGCGGAGACGCTCTCAAGATATTATTAGAGGGTGAAAGTGGTGCTCAATAAATATTTTTGAAAAAACAAAGTGCACAAATACGAAAAAGTACTGATCGATAACAGGTGGAGGTTATAAGTGATATTATATCTTATAGTCACCATGCTCAGAAATAATATAAACAGGGCATAGGACCCAAAGTGACAGTCTCAAGACAAATCTTGTGCAACGTACTCAAAAATGACAGATGACAGGAAAGTTTTTATACAAGTGCCTTCTGACAATGCATGATACAAAGATGTCTAAATGGTTACTGCATTCAAATATGCTACAATTGACATGTCGCATAATGTACTACATGAATTTCAAAAATTCCAAACATTTCCACTCAGGTTCTTGGACAACAGTTACAAAAAACAAATCATGTCCATTTTATCATTCAGCCCATTTGGAGTCATTGTATTGAACTTTTTGATCCACCAGATCTCCCTCTGTGATAATAATTTAGAATTGTCTTTGTCTGGGCTGGTTTGTAAAATCTCCAAAATGAGAAATCCTAATTGAGCTATATTATGTTTCTGTTCTAACCAATGTGCAACTAAATTGGATTTAGTGTTCTTATTTCGTGTCATGCCTTTATGTTCTGTAATTCTAATCTTGATTTTACGTCTGATTTTCCTATATACATCTGCCCGCAAGGACATTTTATACAGTATATTAGAAATGTTGAATTACAATCCCGGAAAGCCATAATTTAATCAATTTCCCTGTCTGAGGATGGGTGATGGTATTCCCAAGAATTATGTTATAGCAATGCATGCAATTATGACATTTCCGTGTACCAGTTTCAGTAATGCTGCGTTATGGTTTAGATTGAGTTAGCATTTCTTTGATGTTTCGGCTTCTTGTGCATGTAAATAGTGGCTGTTCTGAGAACAGATTGTTGAAATCTGACTCATGCTGTAGTAGTTCCCACCATTTCTTGATAATCCTTTTTATAGCTGCCAATTTGGTGGAATATTTAGATACAATTACCATGCGGTTCTGAGGTGTTTTCTCCCTAGTTGTTAGCAGATCATGTCTTTGAATGGAAGATGTTCTTGCTTCAGCTTTAGTTAATATGAGATGAGGATATCCCCTATGCTTAAAATTGCTTTTTTGGTCGTCTAATGCTGCCTCAAAGGCTTCCTGTGTGGACGCTATTCTTTTTATTCTCAGCATTTGCGAATAAGGTAAATTTTGAATGAGGTTAGGAGGATGAAAACTGTTGAACAATAATAACTTGTTCCTGTCCGTTTTTTTAGTAAAGACTGTGGTTTCCAGATTAGTGTTTGATTTGGTGATTAGAACATCCAAAAAGGATAAGCTTGTGGTGCTGATAGCATTTGTGTAAACTGAATTCAAGCATTTATCTGATTGAGTTCTTTAATTTGAATCTCCAATTCCACCTGAGTATTATTCCAAATAAAAAAAAATCATCAATAAAACAACAATAAAAAATCAAATTGGAGTTCCATTCCGGATCCATGAAAATGTGATCCTGCTCAAATTTCAACATGAAGATGTTCGCATACGCAGGTGCCCCAGAAAAACCCATAGAGGTACGGCTTACTTGCAAATAAAATGTGTCTTTTCACATGAAATAGCTATGCTGTAGACAAAATTGAAGAATTTCCAAGATGAAAAATGTATTCGCTTCAAACGCTGGCAGTTGTAACAATGCCCACTCGCATGCCTCGATGCCTTCCTGTAAGGGTATGGATGTATATAGGGATGTCACGTCGATGGAGCACAGTAGCCATTGTTCATGTGATCTGATATCCAAATTATTCATAAGTTGTAAAAAATGCATGGTGTCATTTATGTAAGATTTCCAGTTCTGTACAAGTGATTTCAGAAAAAAATCAATGTATTGTCCCAATGGTTCAAATAACGAATCACAACCTGAAACAATCGGTCTGAATGGAGGATTATGAAGATTTGTATGTACTTTGGGTAACATATACAGTCAGGGGCATCTACGATGTCGCACTGTAAGAAAATTACGTGTGTTTGATGAGATCCAATTCATTTCTATGGCTTTGTCCAATATCTTCATCAAGGTTTTCTTTATTTCAAACGTTGGATCATTTTCAAGCCGCACATATGTAGAGGAGTCCATGAGTTGTTCATGAATCTTTTTCTCATAAAAACTCGTGCCCATCACTACTAGAGCACCGCCTTTGTCCGCTGGTTGAAAAGTTATCTGTTGGTTCAGTGAGAGATCTCTGAGGATTCTATTTTCATTCTTATATAAGTTCAACCTCACTTTGGATTGCAGATTCAATGCTGATAAATCCTTTTTGATCATAGTCTCAAAAGTGTCCAAATTTTTAATGGGAAACCTGGAGCTATATACATACTCCGAGGTTTAAATTCCTTGTATGGAATGTCATCTTGTATTAATGACGAAGAAAAGTTATCTGTATCTTGAGACATTTATTTATTTATTTAAGAGTTTTATATAGCGCTGGCCAGACCCGAGGGTATCGGAGCGCTTTACAACATACGTGTCAAGGAAATCACACATTGGTAGGATGATTGTAAAAAAGTGCCGTAATCTCACGTTTCTCAAGAATTTAAAGACTGATATCTCCAGTTCAAATGTGTTGGTTTCATACGTTGGCACAAAAGATGTTCCTTTGTTTAATACCATTCTTTGTTGACCTGTCAATGTCGTGGAGGATATATTAATAATCAAGTCTTGGTTTTGCTCCGCAAGTTCCTGCTGTTCTGTTCTTTTTCTTTGCCCTCTGCGTGTTTTTTGGGGCACTTTGATCTGGTGGGCGTCCTGTTGGTTGACCACACATTAAAAAGAAGTGGATTGAATGCTCGAAGCAAGAATATTTTCTAATTGTTTAGGTGTGGTCTCTCGATGATGACTCGAACTCAGTGGTTGTTCTGTTTGCATCAATTTCTTGGACTGAAACTGTGCTCTCTTGTGATGATGTAGCTGGCTTCTGGGTCATTCTTCTGCAAGCTATACCTTAGCCCATGTATACACCTCATTGAGCTTGTAATCTATTGTGTCACGCCGGAATTTTCTCAATTTGCATTCTAGAATTTCTTTACCGTAAATATCCAGTTTTTTATTCAGATCCTCAAGAGTTTTCTTCCAAACTTCTGGTTCACTTCTTGATGTCAAATCTGATTTGATCATTTCTATTTACTCCTCTAGTTCTCTAATTGTACGTGAAAGTTCTTCTATTAGAAGAAGTACTATTAAATCCAACGAACATTTGTTCAAAATGGCTTGCTATTTTTCCATGAACTCCTTGTTAAACTGGAACCTGAATATCAAAGGTTTAATTGGTAATCTCAAACCTTGTGGAATTCTCTGTACCCTGTGGTATTGTATAAGTGTGGAGGCATGAAGCCGTTGATTAAGTGCCCTTCTGGAAATTAATTCAAGTTGTTTGAGTTGTTGTGTAATTGAGTCTCCCTATATATTAAAAACTGTGGTGTCTTGTATTAATGCATAGATGTCGCTTGCTTGAGGTGTTGTGTAAGTTTTAGTGTCCGTTCTATTATCCAAAATGCTAGATATAGCTTCAAAAGACATAATGAATGGGGGTTGGTGCTGCATCTGTGGAAGTGGCAAAGAAATGAGTACCTGAATTGTGTTGCGTACACCCTTTGTTACATGTACATTGAAAACTATTTGGAACAACAAAATCTATGCTTTTGCCAAAGTTAACACTTGTTCAGTATGCCACTGGCATACTGTATGTAATTCTTGGCCTTAACAGAGTGCCCATGCCATATAGGAACCATCTTTACCAAAATAATTCTAGCCCTGATACTTGGAGATAATTATTAACATATATGGGCACCCGCTGCACATTTTGAATTAAATGGGAGTCAAATGTTTTCATTGACTTGGTACACACCTTTAAGTACTTCAGTATTTAGTCAGTGCACTTTGAGAGACAATGTTTTTGAGCAAGTTTATGTGAAAATTCTGCTTTAAAGTACACTATTTAACCTCCTTTTTAACAAGTTTTTTAGGGGGAGACACTCCATGAACCTTCCTTGACGTTGGGCATACTCGCTTTGCTAGCTCACTGGAATGCAGAGCAAGTATTACACCATTCGCAGCTTTTTGACTTTGTTCAACCCCTGTATGTAAGGGGCAGGCATCATTAATTTTCCTATTTGATTTCTTTTATAGCGCTATGTGTCCTAGTGTAGGGTGACATAGCGATTTACATCATACTCACATATTGTACACAGAAGATGAATCATACAAGTGTGTAAATCAATTCATAGGAAATGTTACATAAGACAATGAGGGTTACATGATGTAAAAGTAGCATATCTTCCATATTGGTTGGTATAATACGTTAAGAGAGATTGGTCTGGTGAAACAGACAAGAATTAAAACATAACGCAGTGGTTGGGGTTGTCTGCACTAATGAGAATTTATTACTACCCAAAGAACCCTTTTTTAGCAATATCAAAATAAAGAAAGATTGATTAAAAATAAAATAAGTTTCTATGCTTTGCAGTTTGCATGCAGCTCCTTGATGCTGGTTCATAGCGCACTGTGCTGCAGTGGAAGGATTATAACAAGGGGCACTGGAATTATGTGATTCAGCAGCCACAAAATTTTCTGTGTAATTATGGATTTGCCACTTAATTCTTCATCTACTGCATAATATGCAGATTTTAAGGAAAAAAATAGTTTCTAGCTCAGGCAGTTTAAAAGTAAAAAAAAACTGGCAACACGTGTTCCTGCGAATTGGAAGACCCTTCTCAAATGTTGACTGGTCATCTTTCAGATGTTATTGCTGTATTTGATTGTTAAACTGATACTAATGGGGTGAAACGTTTTCCCAGGCTGGGATGACAGTGTTATAAAGTTACAAAATAGTGAAACAATACCATCAAAAAGTTGCATAATATGTCTTTTCGTGCCCCAAAATATAGTCAACTGACGCATAATTTGGTCCTCCCTACCGCATAATTCCAATGGCAGTGATTATAATTTATAAGCTGCAAGTAACAAAAGAGCAGTAACCCATTGACCTTTCTACATAAAATACAAATCTGTGATCTGCTAGCTACAACACGTTGTGTTTGCAGCAGGCATATAAACCCTCTCTGCTAACTTTTGATGAGTTCAACCTGACTAGACAAAACACAGATCGCCCCAGCAAGTAAATGCTACAAGTAAACAAAATATACTGGCCATGTGCTGGGTAGATTACTTAATTAAATTTGAACCGGCCAGGTCGAGGTGAAAATCGCCATAACACCTGACCTGGCCTTCCAACGAGGACTTTCAGCCTTCGTGCACTCCCCCGCCCCCTCCCATTATGGCCTAAATCTGAAGTCCTAGTGAAGAAGGGGCAAGTGAAATGTGAATGGCATTGCTTCACTTCTGGGACGGGCTGGCCCATGGGGGCCGAGGGGAGAACTGACAACTAGGTGAGAATGGACCAAAGGCCACAACAACACCTGGCCTCTTCGCACACTGTGGGCAGTTGACAGAGGCCCCCCCAAAAAAGCAGCCTCCTGCTGGCACTTAAATACTGGCCCATCGGCCCATGCCCGATTGCCCGCATTGGCAATCCGACCCTGGCGACAGCCCGCTGTAGTTGGCGGCACCCAGTGGGGCACGTGGCACACAAGTTATGGTGCTGTGAGCCCTAACATCGCCATGAAATCCACCGCTGAGTCCTGAGTCAAGTGATCCTTCAGGGGCAACAGGTGCTGGGACGTCCCCCTAAAGGTTGGTGATCGCTGGCAAGTGCGGATAGTAAGTGCAATAGGCACTAGGCTCTCCCTCCTACGGTGAGTGGAGGCGGCCAGAGTTAGGCCGGTGCGGATTGTTTACACGGAGGTGCCCCATTTGCACTCTCTCACAGGGCTGCTTATTTTAGTTTGTCTGAAATTGCTGCAATCCCTAGGGTCTCCCTGGGGGTAACCTGAGAGGACTTTATTGATTCCTGAATTGTACTAAATCAAGCCCCCCTTATATGCGGTCTGGGGCCTCTACAGTTCATCATTTGCTCTGGTTTCTTTGTGGATGTTTGAAAGTGGCAGACAGAGGCTAGATTTCCATTGTTCACTGCCACCGCATCTGGAAATGTTACTGGAACACTTAGGGTATCTCTACTGGAAATATTAGCCCATAATTCAAATTTTGACAACTGTCTTCCGCAAAGGATTGTTCTTTTTTAGCGTTCTCCGAGTATAAGTTTACCTCGTACATTTGAATAAATAATGTAATAATATGACAGCAGGGAAGCTCCGATCGGGCAGATTGATTCTTCTAAATGCTTGCAAAACATCTAAATCTAATCTTCTTAGAAACAAGTAGGCACACTTAAATCTAATGAACAACTCAAACTTGATCTTTTCTTTTTTCCAGAAAGAGTATGTGGCGCATGATGACCTTATACATAAATTGGAAGCACTCCATCCTCCTACAGAGTCTGGTCCAAATCTTAATCCTGCTCTGTTGCCCTCTCCATGTTTGACTGCCACGGATATTGTGAACTTAGTGCCTGGGAGAACTACAAATATCATAATGAGGATTTCACATTACCAGATGTGGATGTTAATTTGAGAAATCACCCGCCAAAGGAGAGGTTCCCCTAGGACCCACCGGTTCTGTCACAGGCAACTGGAATAAAGTTATTCAGTAGTGCGCCGAAGGCGCAATCATCAGCAGCTCTACAGATGTCAGCCACGTCTGATCTGGAGTTGCTTGGGAACCTGTCCTGTAATTTACCAGGACAATATGTGCAAGTCTCCGAATCCCTAAAGTGTTTGGAGAATTTTGTCTTCCATCTTAGCCCTCTTAGAAAAAACTGTAAATAATGGAGATCACATTCAAGATACACTGTTTGCCACTCTGAAAGTGCTGTTAGGCACAAAGGGAGAAGAGGTACTCCTGAATCAGTCCTTGCAGTTGGCAATAAATGAGTCATGTGCGAAATTGGGGCTTATTGATTGTGGATTCAAACCAGTTCTCCTATATGCTTGCGGGCAGATGGCTCCATCCAACCTTTGCAACAAAAAGAAAAAGACCACGGCACACAAGCAGGTAAACCTCTATTTAAGAAAATCCTTGGATCTATCAAGAAGCAGCAGAATGTGGAAAGCCCTATCTATTTGTTAAAAAACCTTTTTTTTACATATACTCCGTGACTCCAGTAGTACCCTGTTCCTCAGTGAAGGCCTCTTGTTCTGGACCAAAGGCTTTTCCTATTTTTAGACCTAAAGACCGGGATAAAGCATGCTTGGTCGACACACCTGTGTTCGTTCAGTCTAAAGAAAAAAGCAGAGCCTGCAGAAAAAGTAATAAGCCATGAATTCCAAAAAAAGGTCCTAAAAACTCCACTTTCAAGATGTTGATGGTTCTGCTTCAAAGGTTACAGTGAACAAATTTGCCAATCCTAACACTAATGTTTTACAGGATAATGTCAGTCATTCTATAAAGAAGGATCTATCCTCTATTAACTTCCTGGATAGCAGAGAGATTGATGCTTCTGTGGCAGCTCCACCGTTTATTAACACTGCTAAATCCAGCGGATGAACCCTTTTGTGTTGCGTCAAAAGACAATACAAACTCCATATGGACTGAGGGAAATGATCCCTCTCCCTCTTCTCTCCCTGCAGCTACCTCTATGTTGGAGTTTGTACCATTGTTTGATTATGACATAATTGTGAACTGCACATTTTTATTATCTTATTTTGCAGACATTGCGCAGTTGATTCAAAGCACTGACATGTCTCTTTAGTGTGCAAGAGGATGCGAAGATGAGGCCTCAGCACTCAGATCTCCACCTTCCCTTACCAACTAGTTAAGATGCAAAGACTATTCACTGTAATTCCAGAGAGAACAAAAAATCATCTGATAGAAGGACTCTGCATTGGTACTCACTTCTACTGAATGGGAGGAGGAGCTCAGACTCTTTAAGATCCACCCTTCAACCACTTTATCGCTTAACACTATGGAAAAGCAATCAAGCATTATGAGAGCTATACAGAAACATTATGCAGGACCCTGACTCTCTGTACAGTGTACCAAAATGAAGTATACTATGTAGAGAGTACGAGGGATCCCCAGAGGAAGATAAAGGCAGTAAGTAAATGCACTGCAGTTCAAAGTACGCAGTACTTTCAGTATCTAAGCAAATGGCGGTCTATATCATTACCATTGCGGTTAGCGGACAGCACTTGAAGTGTATAGCCGTAATGGAGTTCAGTCGACCGCCAACACGGTTACCGCCACGGCCGCAGGCAACTGGTCACTGGAAGCTAATGGATTCGGAACACTGCCAACCCAGCGGTCGCGGTTGCTGGTGTGGATTCTTAGTAGCAGAGGACTGCCAATTCAGTTACTGTCGCGGTCGCTGGAAAGAGGACTCCGCCAAGGAATTTCAAATAACCTAGTTCCTTGGAAGGTCAGAGGCGGTGTTCACCAAAGGGATGAAGGTCTTTGGGGGCCCAGGACTCGGGTACAGCAGACAATTGGGTTGTACCTAGAGCAGAAGTATCAGAGGTCATGGTCGGTTGTTACAGAGGGCACCGGCAGCGGTCAGGCCACAGGTGTGATGCAGGGCAGGCCGCTATGGAGGAGGCGGTCGTGCCAACACTGCTGCTTTCCGCCGTCGATGCCATTGGCAAGAGGGTACATGTTCTCAGGAACGAGGCTGTTTCCAGCGTCGGTCGTTATGCTGAGAGGATCCCTCGAGTTGATGGAGGCGTGCAGGAGTCGGTTCCACCTGGCTGGTGAACCAACAAGCCTTGGTTGCTGCAATGTTTGTTCTTCAGTGGTGAGTTGCATCGACACGGTGTGTGCTGGTCCTCATCCACAGTGGTTTCTGTGCCGGAGGACGCCGGGGACTAGAGCCTCTAGCCCAAAGGGAGGTTCATGGCAATTTGCAGAAGGCTGGAGGGCTCTGGGGTCTCTTGTAGCCCTCACAGGTGTCAGGAAGGACAGAAGGTTACAACGGTCAGGTCTTTAGCAGCGGCAGGGGTTTGTGCCAGTTTCTTCTGAGTCGGACTTCAGTTCTTGAATAGCAGCGGTCTTCTGTCGTTTTCTGTGCCTATCAAATCAGCAGTCAGGTTCTCGGAGGGTGTCTTGCTCCGCCTTTCAGATAATACAGAATTCTACAAATTCCACTTCCACACGGTGGCTCAAACACGGCAGAGCAGGAGACATAAAACACAACAATGCTTAGAAAAGGGTTTTACTTTACAAAATGCAAAGACTCTCTTTTTAGAATAAGGCTTGGGGTTTTATTTATGCAATGCTCTCTAACAGAACGGCTTTCCCAGATGCCAAATGAACTACATTCAAATACACATAGAGATATATATATATTTATATGCAAGCAATAATAACACACTTGGTAAATGCAACAATTAAATGCATGAATACTAGGATCCTATCCTGTATCTACAAATGCATGAATAATAATATGAATAAACAAGCAGCAAATAATATGAGATAAAACTCAAGCAAATATACTGGACGTCCTGCAAGAGATAAGAAAGATATATACACTAAATACATCAAATGATTACTTTAGATGTGCAGCTTGAGTCATTCACACATCACAAAGAAAACACCTCAAATGACCACAGCCACTGGAACCACGCATCACAATGGCACTAGTCAGAAACAAATCACCTCACCCGGTCGTTCACTCGACATTCTTGCCAACTCAAGCTGAGGGGCCCATTCACAGCTGGCTTGGACTCTCGACCGGGACTCAGGTTCCGTTCGTCTTACAGCAGTACGTCTACTCTGTAAGTGAGCTCCCACCTTGGCTGTCAACAACACTCAGCTTTATAGTTTCAAAACACACACTAGAAGGTTCGAGAGTCTTCCCCTCTGCGCCAAGGAAACTTACTGGAACTGGCCAGATTCCAGGCAAGCATTCCACAGCAGGAAGGAGTTCCCACGTTCCCTCTACATTCTCGCATGTTCCAGCCTTTATCTTAACGAAGCTTACGAAAGCCTTCCAGGGTACATTAAACAATCTCTCACAAAACAATCCTTGAACGTGATTAACCCAAACAACTTGCAAGCCTGTCTGTGCGCGCAGAAATGCTCAAGCAAGGCAGAGTCAGAATTCAGGATGACATGAGGCCATGTCAAAGCCAATAGTAAGAACTTCATAATACTTCCCAATGTACAACACAATGCACATGTGTGCACCACTGCTTATAGCATCACATACTTCATCTCTCAATGTAAAACATAGTGCACATTTGTGCACCACTGCTTATAACACTGCACTTCGAAACCAAAAAGTACATTCCACACCTCTCTCCCTCTCATGCTTTCAAATGCACATCCCACACGTTCTGTTCTTGGCAAGGCTGTTCTACTGTGACAGCTCCCACTGTAAGACTGCAAGATTACGAGAAAGGAACCTTTAAGAGAAACAAGGCATATGCAGGACATCGTACATTCAGGCTAGGGTAAAAAAAACACACCAAAGTCAATTAAAATGATGGTAGTCAAAGGTCATCACGTAGTGTCACACCACAAGAGTGCCTCTAGCACTACAGAGGGCTGCCTAAATACTCAATTTAGGGGCATTTTTAGGGGAGAACAGGTAGTAGCCAATGGGCTGCTTACCCGTAGGGTGCTTACACCCTCTTTATGCACACCCCACGTGGGGGGTGGGCATATCCTGACCAGTGGCAGCCGGCACGGGTCTGGGGTGGCAGGGCGAGGGGGTAAGGGAGTGTAAAAATAAAAATGCACTTACCTCCTCGCCGCTCTCTCTTACGTCGTCTCTCCTCCGTCGGCTGAACAGGAAGCAGCCAGGCTCCCCTGAGCCAATCACAACACTGCAATGCAGCGTTGTATTTGGCTCCACTAAGCCAATCACAACGCTGCAATGCAGCGTTGTGATTGGTCTGAGCGCCGTAATTCGACGCTCAGACGGGGACTGGGGGCCTAGGCATGTTCTCCACCCAGGCTGTAATGCAGCCTGGGTGGAGAACATGCTAAGTGCGCATGACTGTTTGGCCGGCCCCAGAAGGCCAGCCAAAGCGTCATGAGCACTTCAGTGTGCCCATCACTCCTCCCCTGCTCTGCTGTGTGAGTAGAGCAGCCCCACCCGCCCCCATGCTGCCGCAGCAGGAACAAATAAAATGATAATAACGTCACATTATTATCATTTTATATTTCCTTACCTTCACTGCTGCAACGCAGTAGGGTGACGCTCCTCCACCTTAGTGGAGGTGCCGCCACTGATCCTGTCTCCAAACAGGCTACTATCCCCATCCTCAAGATGGCAGATAGTAAAAAGTGGGGTTTACCTCGCCTGCCCCACCTGAGGGATGGTACAGGGTTAAGGTGGACCCACCTCCTACTTTATCTAATTTTCCTGCCAGTCCTTCCGCCGAAAGTAGGGTAGGACTGGGGGGTCACCAACTGCTTCTAAACGCAGCTGCTGGGGGGCAGGGTTCAAAGGCCGCAGGGCCTTTGAAGTTCCCCCTTCTGCCAAGGCAGAGCCTGCAGGGGGAAAGGTGTGACCACCTCCACCCAGAGCAGGCTTTGTCTTTGGATCCGGAGAGCCCTAGCTCTCTACCCAGGGGTAGAAACATGTCTGGTGATGGCAGGCTGGCTAAATCTAGACAGGGACCACACCAGTGCTCAATAAGATTTCGGGGGACCCTCTAAAAGGGTCTCCTGTGCGAATTTATTAATACATCTGGTACAGGCATCAGCAAGCATTTATAAACAGGCCTTGAAAAACCATAAAAATGTTACTAGACCTGCAGGTGTAGTGACTTAAATAATCTACTCGACCTATTTGTAATAGTCTTGAGCCATAAACTGGTTTCAAATGATGTGATCTTGAGCAAATATTTTAATTCATTGAGCCGTCATTTTCTTCATTATCACATATGAGTGCACCTTCAAATGTGCGAGTTCAGCATGTCTGCTGTACAAAAAACTGTTTTGTTTGATTTAATAGACTAAACGTTTTTCTATATATAATACAAATATAGCCACATATAGGATACACATGACCCCTGACTTGCCTCTTAGTTCATTAACAGCATTGTCATCAGGCCGGGGGTAGGAATGTTTCTCAAATGTTTTTTAATAAATACATAACTAAAGCATGAAGTGGTAGCCACTGTCATTTATAATCAGCAGATTTTACACTGAAATGGCCACAAACCTTCCCACTGACATGGGGCTTTAGTGATAAAACTATATAGTGTAAAACAATAATGTTTGGAAATAGAGTTTCTGCAAATATGTGTCATTTGCATATCACCAAGTAAAGTGTTCTGTTTTGTTTTGCTCCTATTTAACTCTTTGTTTGCAACACACTTCTTAATTACAAAAAATGTGCTTTTGCAATTCCTGATATATTTTGAAATATTTGTAATATTAATTTGCAGGCTATTTATTTAAATGTTATGTGTTAGAGAAAAATAACTGACATCTTCAGACATCTCACTTGACAAAAACTGACTCTGGTAAGAGAGAGAAAAAGAAACCTGATTTTCCAAGCAGCAATTAGTTAAAAGACAAACTGACATTTGACCTCTTTCTTGAACAGACAGCAAATGTGTCAAGATAAAAACAAGATTTAATGGCATCTTTATTGCTCATTCACTTTCTGAATGAACAGAACACCTCTTCCTTTCCAGCCTAAGTGTACTCGCCAGATGGGACTAGTGGGTGCTAAAAATAGCTCGACCTGATAAAATTTCACTCAAGGCCTGATTAAACCAAGATATTTGGTACCAAACATCTTAAAAATCAGTGAAGCCATCATGGAGCTAGGAATCACGTGTTAAGAAGTATCCAGCCCATGTACTCTTAATGGCTTCCCTGTTCACTTTCAATATCTCAGAACAGACTGGACATTGTAGGGGCATATCTGCTCATGCTGATATGCCCACACACAGGATATAGTGCACCCTGCTTTAGAGCTCAAGGCCTGCCTTAGGGGTGGCTTACCTATATCTTATGCAGTGTAAAGATGGCATGGCGCACAGGACTGTGAGCCATGTCGACTCTTCGGTTTGTCCTGCACCTAGAGAGACAGCCTGTGATAGAAGCACTACCAGGTCCGGGTGAGAGGTCCCTAGAGGACCTTCTTTCATCCCCATGCCCCAGGTAATGGGGGTACCATTTACTGGGGGCTTACAGAGAAAACAGAAGTTGTGGCAATCGTGGTACAGTTTTAGGGAAAGGAAATCTGGCGCTGGGAACCTGGTTAGCAGGGACTCAGTGCATTTACAGTTTGAAATTACATCAGACATCTGGCAAAAAGTGGGGGGCTAACCATGTCAAAAGAGGCACTTTCCTACATGACCACCCCCCCTCCAAACGTAAAAGGATGAGACTACCCTTCCCCTAGTGAGTCTTCATCCATTAACTGGAAGAACCTGGAAAGCCCATCTGCATTGGCATGGCAGTCCCGGGTCGGTCTTTCATTTCAAAGTCTATTCCCTGTAGGGAAATGGACCACCTGAGTAGTTTGGGGTTCTCACCTTTCATCTGCATTAACCATCTGAGAGGCCTCTGGTTGGTTTGAAAAATGAAGTGAGAGCCAAACAGGTATGGCCTCAGCTTCTTCAGGGCCCAGACCAGAGGAAAGGCTTCCCTCTCTATGGCACTCCAACACTGTTCCATGGGGAGTAGCCTTCTACTAATTAAAGCCACTGGCTCGTCTTGTCCTTTGTCATTTATTTGGGATAGGACCGCTCCTATCCCATGTTCAGAGGCATCAGTCTGCACTATGAATTGCTTGGCATAATCGGGAGCTTTCAGAACAGGTGCAGAGCAAATTGCTTCCTTCAGATCGTCAAAAGCCTTTTGACAGCTCACCGGCCAGTTCACCTTTTTGGGCATTCTTTTGGAGGTCAGTTCTGTGCGAGGGGCCACTATGGTGCCAAAATCCTTCACAAACCTCTGGTAGTACCCAGGAAAGCCCAGGAAGGCCTGGACTTGAGTCTGGGTTGTTGGAGCCACCCAGTCCAGAACAGTCTGGATCTTGGGCTGCAACGGTTGAACCTGGCCTCCTCCCACAAGGTGACCCAGGTATACAACCTTCCCCTGCCCTATATGGCACTTGCTTGCCTTGATAGTGAGACCTGCCCTGTGCAGAACCTCCAATACTTTCCCTAGGTAGATCAGGTTATCTGGCCAGGTGGAGCTAAAGACAGCAATGTCATCAAGACAAGCTGCACTATAGGACTCCAAGCCAGCCAAGATTTTATTCAACTTCTGAAAAGTAGCAGGTGTATTTTTCAGATCAAAAGGCATTGCAGTAAACTGATAATGCCCCTCTGAGGTTAAAAACAAAGAATTTACTTTGGCTCCTAGAGTCAGGCCTGCCAGTACCCTGATGCGAGATCAAGGGTACTCAGATATTTGGCTGCTGCTAACCTGTCAATCAATTTGTCTGCCCTAGGAATTGGGTGTGCATTTGTTTTGGTCACAGCAATGAGACCCTTATAGTCCACACAAAACCTCATCTCTTTTTTACCACCATGGCAATGAGGTTTGGGGACCAAGACAACAGGGCTGGCCCAGGGGCACTCAGATGGCTCTGAGACTCCCAACTCCAGCATCTTGCTTACTTCAGCTTTGATGCTCTCTTTCACGTGATCAGACTGCCTGTAAATTCTGTTTTTGACAGGTAGGCTTTCACCAGTGTCCACATCATGGGTACACCAGCTAGTCTGACCAGGGGTCAAAGAGAAGAGTTCAGCAAACTAATTTAGGGCTTGCCTTCAATCAGTCTGCTGTTGGGCAGTAAGGGCGTCTGACAAGACCACTCCTTCTACCGACCCATC
This sequence comes from Calotriton arnoldi, assembly GCA_963921515.1. Classification (NCBI taxonomy): domain Eukaryota; kingdom Metazoa; phylum Chordata; class Amphibia; order Caudata; family Salamandridae; genus Calotriton; species Calotriton arnoldi. The sequence continues at coordinate 183,699 of CAWUFW010007312.1, read as the reverse complement.
GTTTGAATTGTTGGACAGGAGCTCAGGAAGAGGTTCACTCTCTGCTTCCTGATCCTCATCAGTAACCATATGCATGGACACATCTGCTGTGACGTAATAGGGTTTAAAGCGGTTTACATGGATGACCCTTTCGGGGGGCTTCCTGCAAGAGCCACAGTCCACCAAGTAGATTACCTCCCCTTTACTTTCTAGGATGGGATAGGGCCCACTCCACTTATCTTGGAGGGCCCTAGGGGCCACAGACGTCAACACCCATACCCTTAGCCCTGGTTGGAATTCCACCATAGCAGACTTTTGGTCATACAATTGCTTCTGGAGCTCCTGGCTGGCCTCGAGGTATTGGTTTGCTCTTTCCATGTATTCAGCCATTCGAGAGTGGAGGCCAAGTACATAGTCCACTATGTCCTGTTTGGGTTCGACAAGACGCTTCTCCCATCCCTCCTTCATAAGGCACAATGGTCCCCTGACAGGATGACCAAACAGAAGTTCGAATGGAGAGAACCCCACTCCCTTTTGTGGTACTTCCTTGTAGGCGAAAAGCAGGCATGGCAGTAAAACATCCTATCTCCTTTGGAGCTTTTCAGGGAGTCCATCAATCATGCCTTTCATGGTCTTGTTGAATCTTTCAACAAGGCCAATACAATGTGGGTGGAAGGGGGTAGTGAACTTATAAGTCACTCCACTCCTTCCACATGTGTTTTAGGTAGCCAGACATGAAGTTAGTACCTCTGTCTGACACCACCTCCTTAGGGAAGCCCACCCTGGTGAAGACACCAATGAGGGACCTAGCCACTGCCTGGGCGGTGGTAGTCCTAAGGGGAATAGCCTCAGGATACCTGGTGGCATGATCCACTACCACCAAAATATATCTGTTCCCTGATGCTGTGGGAGGGACAAGGGGACCAACGATGTCGATGCCTACCCTTTCAAAGGGAACCCCAACCACTGGGGGTGAGATTAAGGGGGCCTTTAGGTGCCCACCTGTCTTACCACTGGCTTGAGAGGTGGGGCAGGAGTTCCAGAATGCCTTCACCTTCTGGTGAATCCCTGGCCAGTAGAAGTGGCTGACAAGCCTACTCCACGTTTTGTTCTGACCATGGTGTCCAGCTAGTGGGATATCGTGGGCTAACGTGAGGAAGAATTCCCTAAACATCTGAGGCACTACCACTCGCCGAGTGGCACCACATTTTGGGTCTCTAGCCTCAGTGTAAAGGATCCCATCCCCCCAGTAGGTTTTGTGGGAACCACTAATATCATCACTTTCCTGTGCAGCCACTTGCTGTTGCAGGCTTTCAAGAGTAGGACAGGTTCTCTGTCCCTGGCACAGATATTCCCTAGAGGGTCCCCCTGGGCTCAAGAGCTCAGCCTGGTAAGGTTTCAACTCCTGTGCCTCAGTTCCCTCTCGGGATGACTCTTCGTTTCCCAGAGGAGAGAGGTCGGGTGTCTATTTGGAAGCTGGTCCCCAGTCTTCCTGACTTTTCTCTTGGAGGGCTGGGCCATTCTTCCAGGATCCACCACCATTTTTACACTCTGAGCTCTTCTCTGTGCACAGGTTTTTGCACACGCCCAGTGTGCCATCCCAAGAATTCCGGCATCAAATCCTTAGTTCTGCCTCAGCCCAGGGTGAGGTCTCCAAATCGTTACCAAACAAACATTCAACTGGGAGTGTCGAAGATACTGCTACCTCTTTCTTACCAGCAACCCCTCCCCAGTCAAAAGACACCAACACCATGGGATGGTTTGTCGTCATATTGCCAGCGTTGGTGACTGGATAGGACCTTCCAGGCATGTACTGATCAGGGGACACTAGATTCTGGGTCACCATGGTGACGCTAGCACCAGTGTCTCTCAATCCTTCCACCCTAACCCCATTAACAACAGGATGCTGTCGGAATTTTTGCAAGTTAGTGGGCCAGATGGCTAAGGAGGCTAAGTCCACATCCCCTACGAGAGTCGCCTCAGTGAGCTCTCCGACATGGTCCGGGCCCTCCTGAGATCCCATTTGGAGATTGCCCACTGCATTTACTGCAAGAGGACTAGAGGCATTTATCTAGTTTTTACAGCCAGGGTCTCCAATTCGGTGCCAAAAAGGACCTATAGTCCTGACCCCAAGCCTTCTTGGGATCCCAGTTCCTACCCTGGTACCCACCCTTTGGCTGTGAAGAGTCTCGGGCCTACCCTCCTAAACAGATTTTTGGGGGCCTGAGGAAGCCTCTTTGTTTTTAAGATTACCCTCTTTCCCTTGGGGTGACTTTTTGGCCTCTTTCTTTTGTTCTCCTCCACCAGTGGTAGTTCTGGTCACCCTAGTTTTGACCTAGTGATCTGCCTTCTTCCCCAACTCTAGAGGAGAAAGTGGACCTAGGTCTACCAGATGCTGATGTAACTTTTCATTGTAACAATTACTTAAAAGATGCTCCTTCATAATTAAATTGTAAAGTCCTTCATAGTCTTTCACATTGTTACCTGTTAACCAACCATCTAGTGTTTTCACTGAAAAGTCGACAAATTCGACCCAGGACTGACTCTGGGTTTTTCGAGTCTTCCGGAACCTTACCCTATACTCTTCAGTTGTAAGACCAAAGCCCTCAACCCATGGTACCCTTCATGAGTTCATAGGTCTTAACATCTGCCTCATTCAATGTCAGGAGTCTATCCCGACATTTTCCTGAGAACAGTCTCCTTAAGAGGGAGCCCCAATGTTTCTTCTCTACTTCCCTAGCTACACAAGATCTCTTGAAAGCAGTGAACCACTTGGTGATATCATCGCCCTCTTTGCATATGGGGGGACAACTCCTTTGGGGAGTTTTAGGTTAAAAGAATTCTCTCTCCCCCTATTTACTTGTATGCTGCTACCAGAGATAGGTCCTAAGCCCATCTCTTTCCTTTGTCTTTCTATTTCCAGGAGCTGGGTTTTTAAACTCAGTCTCTTGGCCAATCTTTCAAGCTGGAGGTCCTCACCTGAGGGAACCTCAACTGTTTTTGAGGGGGCTGTCTCGCGTCCATCCTCAGCATCATTAACATTTATAATGTGGTCATCCTCAGACTGGGCTACCACGTCTGGGGGATCTTTCTCAAACTGAGCTATCAGTTGTCTGAGATATTTGGTTTGGGACTTTTGCCGGTTCTTATACTGCAGGCCTTACAAATGGTTCTGCAACGCACATGGTTCAGGTCCATGTAAGGGATCAGGTCGAGCTCCTGATCCTAGGTACTGGTTTCAGGAATTATTTCACTAAAGTTGGGACCTTTTTAGAGAGTTACAAAAAATAACAAAAAAACACTTTGTCCTAGCTTAAGTACAGATTTTTACATTTCTAACTGTTTATTTTAGTGACTTAACTGAGGTCCTAACAGTTTATTTTAGAAATTTAGTTAAAAATAGGGCAATCAAAAATTAGACTAACTAATCGCAATTTTTGGACTTATACATGTGGTCACTTATTGACCAAGTGGTCCCGGAAATGCAAAGTCGTGTGTCCCACCGCTGATCTACCAATGTAGGAGCCTGCCTCTCTGTACTGTGTACTAAAATGAAGTACACTATATAGAGAGCACGAGGGATCCCCAGAGGTAGATAGAGGCAGTAAGTAGATAATACTAACTCTCTTTTTGTGGTAGTGTGGGCAAGCAGTTGGCTTATCAGGGTACTGATCATGTTGTACTTAGGTAGGTATACCATTATATAGATCTTTCTAAAATCATAATTTTTTGTTTTCCTTTTCTCTGAAATATGCCAGTCCCTCTAATTATCCCACTATCATTATGTGTTCGAATTTTAAACATCATACTATATCATAACCCTGCGAGTATTATTATACGCTCGCTGCGTTATCTTGGAATTTTTCATGTTGATATATACACATGGGGACATCACATTGGCATTCTGTCCCTGATAAGTCCTATCCCTTTAGCTCATCTCCTCATAAGAATTTTATTAGGAGTTTATGTTGCATAATTTTTTAGGTATAGTTATATATAATATTAGGGATAATTTGTTACATCTGTTAGTGCTTGTCTTATTGTTGGTGTATGTTTTGTTTTGTAATGCGTGTTGGTTTAAGCATTGTTGTTTTATCAAAGGATATAGATACATATTTTGAACAAATCACTATCCAATGTTCCTCTCTCTATATCTTTGAATGTTAATGGCCCATATGTGTCATTCTTACTGTTATGTAATTTTAGCATGTTTCTTCACAAATGAGGAGGGTTTTCATGTTCCTCATCTCAGGTATTGTGTTGTCATGTCTCTTGTGTCATTTTTATGGGTGTGATTTTATATATGTTTATATGTTCTTATATGTTACGCTTACAGCCCTGAAGAAGGCCATTGTGCTGGACGAAACGCGTTGGCTGTCTTACAAACTTGAACTTTTGAGACAAGAAATTAAATAAAAAGAAGATTGACATACGATTTGGAAATTCGTCGTCTTTGGAATCTGGATTCTATATGAGAAATGTTGTATGGTGCACCTTATTTTGTATTCATGTTTATCTCGTCCCATTCTGGACTACACATAGACAGCAGGTGTTAATATTGTGTGCACAATCCTAATATGTTTTATGCTAAATATCAGGGGATATACAGATAAGGTGCGTCTTGTTTGGGGTCCGCTGTCACATATTTATTTATATTATCAGGGGACAGTGTTCAGCATTTGTTACACTCACAGAGGCAATAAATGAGACACACACCCAAGAATAAATCGGAGACCAATTTTGTATATAAAAACTAAGATTTTTATATATGTTTCGAGAAGCAAGACTTCCAATCGGAACTATACTTTATACAGTTTCAATATTCGAAGAAATACTTTGTATACGTGTGATTATCAAAATAAATACTGTGCAGTTTAAAGAATGCAGTACTTTCAGTATCTAGACACTCGATACGTCAAATATTTACCATTGCGGTCAGCAGAGAACATTGGAAGTGTATAGACGTAATGGTGTTTAGCCGACCGCCAACACGGTATCCGCTGCGGTCGCCGGCAGGAGGTCACTGGAAGCCAATGGATTCGGAACACCGCCAACCCAGCGGTCGCGGTTGCTAGTGTGGATTCTCAGTAGCAGAGGACCACCAACTCAGTTACATTCGTGTTCGCTGGCAGGAGGACTCTGCTAAGGAATTTCAGATAACCACGGTCCCTTGGAAGGTCAGAGGCCTTCTTCGCCGAAGGGATGAAGGTCTTTGGGGGCCCAGGATTCGGGCACAGCAGGCAGTTGGGTTGTACCTCGAGCAGAAGTCCTGGAGGTCGAGGGTGCTGGTTACAGAGGTTATCGGCAGCTCTCAGGCCATAGGTGTGATGCAGGGCAGGACACCTCGGAGGAGGCGGTCGTGCCAACTCTGCTGCTTTCCGCCGTTGGCGCCACTGGCAAGAAGGTACAGGCTCTCAGGGACGGGGCTATTTTCAGCATTGGTCGTTGTGCTGAGAGGATCCCTCGAGTCGATGGAGGCGCGCAGGAGTCAGTTCCACCAGGCTGGTGAACCAACAAGCCTTGGTTGCTGCAACGTTCGTTCTTCAGTGGTGAGTCATGTCAACACAGTGTGTGCCGGTCCTCAACCACTGTGGTTTCTTTGCTGCCGGGCACTGGGAACTAGAGCCTCATGCCCAAAGGGAGGGTCTTGGCAATTTTCAGAAGGCTGGAGAGCTCCGGGGTTTCTTGGAGACCTCACAGGTGTCAGGAAGGACAGCAGGTTGCAAAGGTCAAACCCTTAGCAGCGGCGGGGGTTTGTGCCAGTTTCGTCAGCATCAGATCTCAGTTCTTGAACTGCAGCGGTCTCCTTCTATTGTCTTCTTGTGTCCATCGAATCTGCTGTCAGGTTCTCAGGGACCCCCTTAATACTGAATTTAGGGGCGTTTTTAGGGGAGAACAGGTAGTAGCCAATGGACTGTTTACCTGTAGGGTGCCTACATCCTCTTTATGAGCACCCAACGTGGGTGGTTGGCATTTCCTTACTCTTAACAGGCTACTATCCCCATCCTAAAGGTGACAGATAGTGAAAAGTGGGGTTTACCTCGCCTGCCCCACCTGAGGGGTGGTACAGGGTTAAGGTAGACCCACCTCCTACTTTACCTGATTGTCCCGGCAGTCCTCCTGCAGAAAGTGGGCAGGACTGGGGGGGGGGTCGCCAACTGCTTGTAACAGCAGCGGCTGGGGGGGGGAGCAGGGTTCAAAGACTGCAGGGCCTTTAAAGTTTAATATTCTGCCAAGGCAGATCCGCAGGGGGGAAGGTGTGATCACCTCCGCCAAGAGCAGGCTTTGTCTCTGGATCCGGAGAGTGCTGGCTCTCTACCCAGGGTCCAGAAAAATGTTTGGTGATGGCAGGCTGGCTAAAACTAGACAGGGACCACACCATTGATTGATAAGGTTTCAGGGGACCCTCTGAAAGGGTCTCCTGTGTGAATTTATTAATAAATCATATACTGGCATCAGCAAGGATTTATTAAGACAAGATGTTTGGTACTAGACATCTTAGAAATCAGTGAAGCCATCATGGAGCTAGGAAACTTGTGTTAACAAGTATCCAGCCCATGTACTCTTTATGGCTTCCCTGTTCACTTACAATATCTCAGAATAGACTGGACATTGTAGGGGCATATCTGCTCATGTTGCTATGCCCACACACAGGATATAGTGCAACCTGCCTTAGGGCTCAAGGCCTGCTTAAGGAGTGGCTTACCTATATCTTATGCAGTGTAAGGATGGCATGGCACACAGGGCTGTGTGCCATGTCCACTCTTCAGTTTGTCCTGCACATGGACACACAGCCTGTGACAGCAGCACCACCAGGTCTGGTTGAGGGGTCCCTAGGGGACCTTCTTCCATCCCCATGCCCCGGGTACTGGGGCTACCATTTAGCGGGGGCTTACAGAGGAAACAGAAATTATGCCAATCACGGTACAGTTTTAGGGAAAGGAGATCTGGCACTGGGAACCTGGTTAGTAGGGACTCAGTGCACTTACAGTTTGAAATTACATCAGGCACCTTGCAAAAAGTGGGGGGCTAACCATGTCAAAAGAGGCACTTTCCTACACATTAACAGAAGAAAACAAAATCTCCATTTTATATGAATAACATGCCTATATGTATATATAACACAAAGATTGTGGTAACACTCAAACAAAGCAGCACAGAACTTTCCTAAAATTCCTTTTATTATTATTGTTATTATCATTTCTCGAGAAGGAGACAAGAATGAATTGCTACCTAACCAAGCGCTCAACTTGCTGACAGCTACAATGTTAAAGAAACTCTGAAAGACTTTATAAAACTGTTTTTTAAAAGGAGACAGAAAATAAATCACCATTTAACTGGTCACCTGACGTGCAGCAGGCAAATAAAGTTAATATAAAAGGTAACTAAACTAAAAAGGCGCATTTTGAACCACCTTCATCACTGAAGAGAAAAGAACTATTTTTAGGCAGATGTGAAAAAATGTACGCTTGACCTGAATATAAAGGCAGCTGTTAAGTGTGCCAACTACCATCTCAGTACCGTAAAAACAGCTGACATTTCCTGCCCAGTTATGCCTTATTCACTGGGCTGAGCACTGGGAAAAGGAAATTCGATCACATCACGTCTATTCTGAAAACGTTGAACTGGCTGCCCCGAGAAGCTCGAAGTACCTTCGACATTACCCTCAATGTATTTCATTCCAGTGATTGAAATCTCATTTACCATAACACACAAGGCCTCTCTTCTTGACATGGTCCACTCTTTGTTAAACATCCTTAGGCTGTTTTCTATCCATCATCGTAAAGAGACAGATTCCGTCTCCTTGTTTTAATTAAGCTTCTTAACTTGCCTGATAAGCCGTTCTCAGTGCCTACCACAAACCCACAAAATGAAAGTATGAACTTGTACACACTTTCTTTTACTTTACTCAATCAATCAATCAATCAAATAAACTTTATTCGGTTTCTGAGTAAAACCATCTAAGTATTCTAAAACCGTGCATAGCATTGAATATAATCTGATACAAATTATTAATGCTAAAATCACATAAATAACAATATTAGCTTTAAAAACTCATGAAATACATTAAAAAATTATGTTTTAAAGTGCATATACAGAAAACATTAAAACAAAAGTACGGGTACAATAATAATCAGAAAATCCCTAGCTAAGATGAATGTGTAGCCAATATGCCTAGTAAGACACTATATCGTCATCAGAGAGCCACCATCAGTTAATCACAACAGGCTCTGAGCCTCACAGCTGATTACAAAAAATTAAGAACAAAAAAGAGAGTTTCACCAGACAACAATTGTAAGTAAATAAAAGCTGGTCGCACCCTCCTAAACTCCAGTCTTTTTAAAATAGGGATGATAAAAGTTTTCCAGGGAGTCACACAATACTTACAAAACATTGAAAAGTGAAGCATGTCCTGTGGAGACTTGCCGTCGCAGCCACAGGACTCTAAAATCTGACCTCTACTGCACCCACGTGGCTGTGCCAACAAGAGGTGGAATAGATCAAAGCGGAACCTGGTCAATAAAAAACGCTCATAGGTACTGAGAGACCCTAAAAGATATAACTCGGTTGATTGTACGGTTTTCAGGATAATGAATTTACTGACACTAGGTTTCCTCAGTTCGCCCTCTTCCCTATCTAGTATTTTACTTTACTCGCTTTGTTTCCTTAAGCCAAAAAGGTAACTCAGAGGGCTAAGACGAAGACGGTACAGCAAAGATGTGCCTGAAAACTGTAGGCGACAAGTTCGATATCAGAGGAGAACAACTCCCCTGGTCCAGGTATATAATCAGCTCTTCCTGTCCAGGTTTTTTCTTTGCACCCTTGTGCCTGTAGACCTCTTGACCCCATTTTGAAATCAGAACTTTGCTAGGGAGAAGCGCCTTTAATCTCCCATTAAATGTACAGCACCATTGATCAGAAGTGGTGGTACTCCTCTCTTCAAATCAAAGAACTGCAGGTACTCAGCGCCTAATAGTATCTGCCTTTTTACAGCACTAGATCTGCTGAGTTGTGCATGAATACACATCTGCTGTGCAATGGAAATGGCCACTTCCAGGCAGGGCATTAGCTGCTGCATTGCAGTCCACAAAGGCCTTTCGCATAGCTGCCCAAACAAGCTTGACCTCAGTCACATGTCATGACTATTCAGCCGAGGTATCTGCCAGAGAACAGAGCACTAACAGGGCTGGCAGGACTCCCTTTGCGTTTACAGTTGGCACCTTCTGTGCACTCAGGATAGGTATTTGTTAAATTATGATTACATGCAAACAGCACTGCTAGAAAGATGATGTGTTAGCACAGAAAGAAAAGGCTCATAAGCAGAACGCTCACATGTCCATATTGCCCACGGCCACATATGAGTTGCTCTTCGAGACCAGGGCTTGCCTTTGCATTCTTGGAATGCAACAAGGCGGGATAAGAAGCAACATGGGCAGGGTTGGGAGGGATACAAAGCACCATTGTCGACAATGAAAAACAAGTAATGGTAAACGCATTAGGTTTCACCTTTGTGATTGATAATAAGCTGGTTTTTGTTGTAAGTTGTAGTTTGGTGAGTAGTTGTGCAATATAAGTTACTGAAACCCTGTTAAAGTATTATGACTTGAGCTGTTGCAATGTTCATCACAGGCAGACGTGAAGTTTTCTTTTATGCACCACGAGTAGCTGTGATGTATTTTAGTGTGCAGATGTGCTACCCAGCCTACATGATGAGTAGATGGCAGGTGTTGTAGTATTTACAAGACCAAGCTTATGTCGTGCCACGGTGTAACCACAAACGGAGTCTAACCGTTACCATGTGCACCAAAGGCAGAGGCGGGCTGTAGCAGTGTGCGCCCTAGGAAATTAAGAGCTGATTTACCATGCACCACCTTCATGTGTGAGATGTTCCGGTGTGCACCAATGGCAGATGTGAGCTATTTCAGTGTGCACCATGTAAGACGTGTGGTGTACTAGTGTGCACACTACCAGATGTGGGGCATTCTAGTTTTTGCTAAAGGTAGATTTAAGCGGCGTCCATAGCTGCCAAGATTTCAGATTGCTAGGTGAGACATTTTCATAATTTCAGTGTAATTATGAGTGATATTTCAACGACTATGAGTGACTCTTTCTCGCAAGCAAAATAAAGCAATGAAGAGTAGGGAAATATATATATATATATATATATATATACACACACACACAACCATTCACCTTTTCCAAAGGATGACGACGCCGTGTGTAGATGCTCAAAAGTTTTTATTTGCCGGCCACCATTGAACGCGTTTCGGCTGCGCAGCAGCCTTGCTCACCAATGCCGAGGCAAGGTTTTCAGCCAACCTATAAACATTTTTTTGCATGTGTCACGTGAGAACTACTGTGTATCACTACTGAAGACAGACTGGTAGTTTTCATTGCATTGACCCTTGAGACTATGGTCACATACTCAAATGCTCCTACAGATGATAGAGAGGTGTCTGACTAGTAATTTCTTTCTGTTTAATGGGGAGCTCTTTCACCAAGTGTGCGGCACAGCGATGGGCACCTGCTTCGCCCCCAGCTATGCGAATTTGCATATGGGCTGGTGGGAGGAGCAGGCGATCCGCACAAAATACCAAGACGAATGGCAGCATCATATCATGCATTGGAGTCGGTTTATCGACGACTTGTTCGTGGTGTGGAAAGGGTCTGAAAGCGAGGCCAAGGAGTTTCTAAAGAAAATACAGGTGAATGATCTAAATTTAAGGTTCACGAGTAACATCAGTGATACTAGTGTACATTTCTTGGACCTTACCATATACATACAGAACAGTAAGCTTGAAACTAAATTGTACAGGAAGCCAACAGCAGGAAACACGTTGCTTCATGCAACCAGTTTCCATCCCAAAAACTTGATCAGAAGTATCCCGTACGGGAATGTTTAAGAGCCAGGAGAAACTGCAGTGACAAGTCAGAAACCAGTAATGAGATACCTTGTTTGAAACGTAGATTTAAAGCTAGAGGGTACTCAGAGGAATGCATTGAATCAGCGGTTTTTAGAGCCAACAAAAAACCGAGGGAGGAAATTCTGTTCAACAGAAGTAAAACACAAGAAAAATGTGAGAATACCAACAAAGAACAGTGTAGAATAATAACTACTTACAGTAAACAACAAGCTAATGTAAGAAGTATTTTAAATAAACACTGGCATATTGTAAGAAATGACCCAATTCTGGGAAAAGAAGTATCCCGTAAACCTCAGATAACTTTCAGGCGAGCAAGATCATTACAGCAAGCACTTGTTAGTAACATCATAAAAGATACTACATCAAAAACAAAGCCAAAAACAACATGGCTAAGTAGGAAACAGGGATTTTTAAAGATTCCGAAATGTAAAGCCTGTCTTCATGGAAAAAATACTGAATCGTACAAACCAGGTTTATCTAATGTGATGAGAAAGATCAAAGGTGAATTTAACTGTAAGACAGAGTTTGCGGTCTACGTGCTCCAGTGCCCTTGTGGCCTGCGGTACGTGGGAAGCACAATTCTGGCAGTGCATAAATGCATACTTCAACAATTTTAGAGCAATAAAAAATGGCGACAGAACATACCCTGTAGCGCGCCATTTTGAGATTTTTCACAATAAAGACGTGAAAGGTCTAACGTACTTTGTGATAGATGCAGTAGCATCTAACATAAGGGGTGGCAATCGAGAGAAGAAGCTAAGGAAGTTAGAGTCCCGCTACATCATTGAACAGGATACTAAAATTCCAGGGGGATTAAATATGGAAGAGGATTTCCATACTCACTTGTGAAAAGAAGTAATTGCTGTGAGATCAACTTCCTCGAACCGCATTAGTTATGTATATATTATATCATATATAAATTATTTTCTTATTATTTGTTTTCCTTTTGTTATTGGTTTTAATCTTAATCCACATTTGCACTTTGCACTTTCAAAACGGACATTGCTTTAATGTAATACATTTAATGTAATATGTGTACTGAACATTAAATTGCCCACTTGGGCTGAAATAGAAGAGAATACAATGCAGAAAATCCGATGCCAGTAAGATAAAACCAAATTGTTTCATCTTCAATATCATCGACAGGTTTCTTTATATATAAAAAACAGTGTCAAAAGAATCAATGGATTGAAAATGTTACCTGTTGTTGTAATTATACACAATTTGAAAATCAAAGCCAAAAATATTAGCTTATGAATTTTCGTTAAATGTATTTATTTGGTGTAAGCATTGTATCACTATTTAACTATCAGCACAAGAATGAATTTGAAAATCACCATGATTTGTAAAATGAACTAAGGGTAATGCAATGAAAACTACCAGTCTGTCTTCAGTAGTGATTACACAGTAGTTCTCACGTGACACATGCTAAAAAATGTTTATAGGTTGGCTGAAAACCTTGCCTCGGCATTGGTGAGCAAGGCTGCTGCGCAGCCAAAACGCGTTCAATGGTGGAGGGCAAATAAAAACTTTTGAGCATCTACACACGGCGGTTGTCCTTTGGAAAAGGTGAATGGTTATGTAAAACGGACCTTTTTCTCGTGTGGTCCGATACGACGACGCGCCCTTTGATCAGGAGCAGTGGCGGTGTTACATAAGAAAAGCACGGAAGAATATATATCAGAAATTACACCCATTTGAGCAACAAGAAACTCTAAGAAAATCTTAAAACTGATGCAAAGCACCAGAAATGGAACGGCACTAACTAGAGACAGACTGTGTGTCTGCAGTTCTCAGTAACAGATGGTAGGCACTACAGCTGCTCAGATGATGATCTTATTGATCTGATCATTCATGACCGCACACAAGCCCAAAAAGCACATTTTATAGCATAGCATAGCAAGTGCAACTAGAAGATTATATCGTCACTCAGTCTCAGGCACTTACTTTTTTGCGAGTCTGGCGAGCGGAGCCGCAGCAACAGGCAGGCCCCGTCACACTTAGCAGCCCGGCCGCCGGCACCAGTTTTGAGTGCATACACTGGGAAATGAATCCGTTATTCCTCATGTGCTGAATATAGTTCATGCAATGGGAACTGAATATTCTATTACCCAGACGGTGGTTCCTGGATTGTGTAAGAATCCTGTATTCCCTGGACTCAGGCTTATGCACTGGCAAATAAATTATTTATTCCACTGGCTCTGACTAGTGTATTAGGATATTAGGACCTTGTTCCCGGGCTCTAGTTCGTGTTTTGGGAGATGACTACTTTATTCCCCGGGTTTTGGCTTGTGCATCGGGAGATGAATCCTTTAATCCCCAGACTCCAGCTCGTGGATTTGGATATGGATGTTTTATTCCCCAGACTCCAATTCAGTTATGGGCAGAAGGATATTTTCAGGCTGTGTTACTTTAAGCCCTTTGTCTGGTGTCACGGGGTGGCCCTTCGACGGTGTCTCGGAGTGGGGTGGGGTGGATTTGCGTTTTCTGACTCAGAAGGAGGAAGTGATGAAATCTGCCAGAGGGGTTTAAAACATATCAACTTTACTGTAACAGCCGCAGTCACGAGCGAGCGGCGCTCAGACAAGGTGAAGAGAGAGCTGCTTTTTTCTTACAACAGTATACTACTTACATCTAGCATTCAGAGGCTTCAGAGGAGGAAGATGTTTTAAAGTTGCAGATAACATTTTCCTACCGAAGCACGTACATCTGTAGTGAGGGCTAAAGCTCAGTACTGCATCCTCAACACACAACATAAAATGCTAGTCTTGTTGTCATGATAGGCTGTTTATGTGTGTTGCTTTCTCCTTAAAGTTCCTTGCATCGCATCTACTCATACTCACTGCAACCTTTCTCGACAGTGTAAGTGCAAGCATTTTGTTCACATTAAAGTACCAAGCATTGATGCTTTCTCATTCATATAAACGTTTCCCCAAAATGTGCATGCATTTATAATCGTCATCTGCAAACATACCTGAGAAGCAACACATGCAAATGTGCTTCTGCAATGATGAAACTCGTGACTAAGTATAACAAGAAGGAGAGTGACAAGTTGGGAAACAAGAAGAGTGAAAAGCAATGGTGTGAAAGAGAAATGCTGGCAATACAAATACCCGTAAAGGTCCCTGTGTCCACTTGTGACGTGCCTAGCGAGGGAAGCGGCGTCTGTGAAGGAAATCGCCATTTTTCAGCCTGGGCACAGATGAAGGACGTACAAAGCTGGCACCAGCCTTGAGGGGAATTGTTGTTCAATTCATTCAAATGAATTACCGTACACTGCAAGTGCGGGGAAGAATAATCCCAGTCAGGGGGGAGTGGCCAGGCTGCCGACTAAGATGGCCGTGCAGCGCTGAAGCTCTGCCGGATGATCCCAGCAAACGCATCTTATCCGCCGTAATCGTTCGCTGAATTGGCAGAGGAACGGATGTCCAAGCACTGAGGGGGCTGTGCTCATGGGGCGCCGTTTACACCTACTCTAGCCGAAGAAATCAGCCCATTCCGGGCCCTGCGCGCTGCCAAGGGTGGAGCCGGCTGCTACGGTGCCGTGAGGCCTAGGAGAGGGCCACGCCGATTGCTCGCTCTCGATTGGGGGCTCCGATGCTGGCACACCGTTGATACGATCGAGCGCTGCTCCTGTGGTGGGTGAGGTGAATGCGCCTGGTGTGTGACCCCCCCTCCTCCCGTTTGCACCCCTAAATACACACCGGCCCGAATTCCCCCCGGAGGTCCCGCGGCGATAGGGGCTGTGGGAGAGCCTGGGGGGCAGCCGCCCGGCTGATCGGACTGGCCTGGAGGGGGCGGGGCCCGCTTGAGAGCGCGGAGTCACCTGGCATGCTGGCCTCGTGGGCTTCAGTGCGGAAATGAGGCATCTCGGACGCGCTGTTTGCTCTGGATAGACACCCCCTGGGCTTTACATTACGCTTAACACTGCAAGTAACAATAGAAGGGGTCCGCTGATGAGACGCTGAAGGCCGATAATTGCGCATTTAGCTGGGTCCGGATAACGACTGTTGAGACAGCGCATAACGCATTAAAAGGAACGGAATTGGGCTGCATGATTAATTAGTGCGTAACAGATCCTTGGTTACTCCCACACATGTCGAGTTCACGCCCTAAGCAGTGACCCTCGGCCCCTCTGCTCGGAGTCTGGCTGGAGGTAGATGTCGCAATCCATCGGGCTTATGCAGGAAGATATGGGGCGGAAAGATACCAAACAACGTCTGTGGCAGTTTGGGAAAGCCACAGAAAAAGTGCCGGAGACGGGCGGCGGTATGGCTGAGGGTGGCAAGATGCGGTATCCACGGGTGATCCTTCCTCCGGCCCGAGTTTCCTGCTACAGGAATTAAGGGCCAGCTTTAGAGCGCTGGATGGCCGATTTGACGCCCTGGAAAAGCGCCTGGAAAATCTGGGCGCCAAAATAGAGGTGCATGATAAGCGGTTGGACACAGTGGAAGGCAGGGTGTCAGATCTAGAAGACGGGACGGACCAGTCATCGAGGCGCCTGGAACGCATGGAAAAGATCCTCAAGGAGGTAGCTATCAAAAATGAGGATTTGGAGGCACGCAGTAGGCGCAACAACCTTCGCATCCTTGGGGTCCCTGAATCGGCCAATACTGGCCGTATGGATCTTTTTGTGGAAACTCTGCTGGCTGACATATTTGTCAAGGATGCCTTCACTCCCGGGTTTGTTGTGGAACGAGTGCATCGATCCTTGGGCCCCCGCCCCGACCCTGGCTGCCCGCCCAGACCTATAATTGCGCGCCTCTTGAAATTTTGAGACAGGGACGCTGCGCTTGTCAAGAGAGAGTGGCGTCATAAGTTGGCAGGAATCGACGTTGGCCCTGTTCCCTGACTTTACAGCAATGGTGCAAGAGGCGAGGCGTAAATATAATGGGGTCAAGGCTACTCTCCGAAATCTGGGGCTCAAATATGGTATGCTATACCCAGCGCGCCTTCAGGTGGATATAAGAGGGTAAACCCCGGATTTTCGACACCCCCACGGCGGTCCAGGAGTTCTGCAGAAACTATAAAGCCAATAACAGTCAAAAGAGCACAGACACATCCAGGGCTTCCCCCCCTCACAGTGGATCCGTTGCCAGCGTAGAACTTTTTCCCTCTGATTAACCCGGGGAATGTGTCTCTGGACTTTATTGCTCGTTCCGAAGGTTTTCATCAGGCATTGGGATAGGATATTCACTAGGTTAAGTTTAGTTTACTACAAAGTTGGGACTCTAGCGTGGTGTTGCCACTCCCCTATGTGTTTAGCACGATAAAGGTGTGATTAGATTGGAATGTATCTTACTTTTGTCCTGTTTAAATTTCTAGGATGTTTACATGATGCATATGACTATCGGATATACGGGGTGGTTCCCTGCGTAGGGTTGCACAGGGATGGGTGGGGGGAGGAGGGAGGGGAATTTCGAAGTTATTGGTTATTAAAATCTGCATTTCAGTGTACTCACTGTATAAGGAAGAGCTTTTGTTACGATGCAACGCAGCAACTACTGTCTTTCTGTCTAAATGACAACATTGTATAACCTGTCTGCCTATTTTGACCTGTCGCTTATCACCTGGAATGTCAGGGGACTTAATAATGCTAGAAAAGGGAAACACATACTACATTACTTACAGCGTCATGGGATAGACATCGCATTTTTACAAGAAACCCATCTACCCAAAACAGACGTCACCCATTTCGCGACTGCATGGGGCCCACATCGATACTTTGCAAATTACAGCACTTATGCGAGAGGCCCTGCGATATTGATACATAATCATCTCCCTTTCCAGCTGCACAAAGCTCACAACGACAGAGAAGGCCGCTATACTATGGTAGAGGGGCAGTTAATGGCAGTTATATGCATATACGCCCCGAACACCGACAGCCCAGCGTTTTTTCATGAGCTGCATGCTCGAATTTTGAAGCTTGATGCAGAGTACATATATATGGGGGGCGATTATAATCTTCTACTAGATCCTTCCCTAGACGGTTCCTCTGCCTCCCCCGACACAAAGCCACACGCGCGCCCAGCTCTGCTAGATCTGTGTGAGTCAGTGGGGTTGGTGGATATTTGGAGGAAGCGCAATCCAGTAGATCCCGCATATTCTCACTACTCTGCCCAATATGATACGTGTACCAGGTTGGACTACTGGCTGATCTCCCCTCGTTTATCCACATGGTATAGAACTACCCAACTTCTCCCCAGAACGTACTCGGACCACTCCCCGGTGGTGTTGAAGGCTCGTGTTCCCAGGCCGGAGGGAAGTGAGAAGCAGTGGAGATTTCCTGAGCGGGCCCTTGTGGACGAGGTGTTTCAATCAGAGCTTTGTGAAGCAATAGAGGAATATTTCGAGTTAAACACTGGGTCGGTCGACTCCTGGGCTACACTTTGGGAGGCCTTCAAGGCCTATATGCGCTGTGTTTGTATTTCTAAACATGCAGGGGTGTTGAAGGACCTCAGGGCCACAATAGCTAGCATTGAACGGAAATTGGAAATGCTAGATAGAGAACAGATTGAGCGCCCAGATCCTGCCTGGTGTGGCCGCCACTTGTCCCTCTTGTCTGAATTCAGGGAGGCTGCTTAACGGGAAACCCATTTTTTAAGTAAATACGCTACTGCTCGCCATTACCCCGAGGGCGACAGACCGGGCCGCACACTGTCACGCCTTTTAAGACCATCATCTGGCCGAACATGCATCAACGAAATCAGATCTACAGCAGGCCAGCTTCTCACAGGTACCCCAGAAATACAGGATGAATTTTTGTCATACTACACTACGTTATACACGTCCCGGGTAACACATAACACTTCGGAACAGGAGGAGTATCTGGCTGAGATTGCCTTGGTCTGGCTTGAGAAATTCATGCAAGAGTTCCTAGCGGAACCATTCTCCTCAGAAGAGATCATAAGTGCTATAGACGCGATGAACGGCGCCACTGCCCCCGGGCTGGATGGCTTTACTGGCGACTTCTACAAGTCCTATAAAGACTTGCTGGCACCAAGCCTGCTAGAGGTTTATAATGAGGTGCTGGAGCGCAGGGAGCTGCCCCCTACGCTGCGAGAAGCAGTAATTATCCTACTTCCCAAACCGGGCAAAGACCCGCTAGCTTGCGGGTCATACAGGCCACTTTCACTTTTAAACTTAGATTATAAAATCTTGGCCAAAATGATTGCGTTAAGGCTGGCCTTATTGTTAGATCGGATAATCTCCCCGGCCCAATCAGGGTTCGTCCCCCATAGATCGACCTCCCTCAATCTGAGGACTCTGTTTGCTGTGCTGCATAGAATTGCACCAGAAGTCCCGGCAGCTGCAGTCCTTCTTGACACCGAAAAAGCCTTTGACTCCTTGGAGTGGCCTTTTTTTCTGGCGCTGATGAGGAGGATGGGTATGCCAAGAGGTTTTATTGACCTTACAGTGCTGTTATATACTGCCCCGACTGATAGACGACGCCTAAACGGTACATTATCGAGTTCGTTTAACCTCTGCCGGGGCACCAGGCAGGGATGCCCACTATCCCCACTGCTTTTTATTCTAGCTATGGACCCTCTGGTCAGGCATTTTCAGGAAAGACATATGCATAGAGGACTACAGTTCAAAACGGGCCCTCTCATTATTTCCTTATATGCGGACAATATCATCCTTTATGTTCGGGCCCCCCAGGAGAACCTAGAACCTCTTATCGGAGAGATTATACGGTTTGGCCAGTTTTCTGGTCTGGGCATAAATTGGAGCAAATCAGTGATATTTCCGCTTACCAGTGGCACCACGAAATGGAGCTGCGAATTCCCACTTGAGTGGTGTGAGGACTCGACCAAATATCTGTGTATATATTCACAAGGAAACAGAACAAATAATCCGGTTGAACTACGGTCGGGTTATGCACAAATTAGAAATACAGGTGGAAAGATGGCTGCGACTTCCCCTATCTCTAGCGGCCCATGTCGCACTGATAAAAATGATTGTCCTCCCCAAATTTTTTTATCTATTTAACAACATTCCCATACCGCTCCCTAATAGATTTTTTCTCACTCTGCGCTCCCATCTCATTAGGCTGGTCTGGGGGGGCAAGAGACCCAGGGTTAGCTGGGACGTCATGACCCTACCGTATGACAGAGGGGGATTCAGTGTTCCAAATCTGCAAGTATACTATTTGGTCGCGCAATGCAGTTACGCACATTCCTGGTACCACCCTGATGCCCGAATTCCCTACATCAGACCTGAGGCAGATTTAGTTTTGCCAGCCTCTTTGAACACTTGCTGCCACAGGGATTCCCTAGAGACCCTAGGGATATTCAAACTGTGTCGACTACTAGTTGGGCCTGGCAGAAGTTATTGAGAATCACTGGCGCTCACACATTGTACTCTCCTGAAATTCCGATCTCAAATAACCCATGGATACCCATTATGGAGGAGAAACTGGTGCAGCGCACACTTTTAAAATATGATATAAGTAAAATTGGAGACTTATTCACTGGGGGCCATGTCTTCTCTAGTACGGAGGAGGGGAGATTTAGCGAGGCATCTTTTATGGCTCACTTTATCCTAAACCGGGTCCACTGTGCACTGAGAGATGTGATCTCTGGGTTCCCTTTGGAGCCCAAGCCCTTTGCCCCACTGACCACGGTGATTGGGTGCCCCGGAGTAGAGCCCCTTATTTCCAAATTGTATGGCGCGTGTGTTGCGCTGGTTCCCAGTAGCGATGCTAAGGTCCGAGAAGCTTGGGAGCGTGATCTAGGGCACCCCATCCTGGATTCGCAGTGGACCGCTTGCTGCGAACAAACTAAAGAGGTCTCCCTGAATAGCCGACATAAATTGATACATTTTAAATATTTGAGGATATACATGACACCTGAGAAAATGCACACTATTGATCCTAGTAGGCCACATAACTGCTTGAAATGTGGTGCACCACATGCCGACTTTGTACATCTTGCTTGGAACTGTGTTAAAATTAGGGCCTATTGGAATGAAGTGTACAGAGTAATTGGGGAAATGACAAGTTTGGAGATAGCTCCTACCCCTGTGACCACACTTTTGGGGTTTGTGCTTGGTTTCCCAAAAGGGGTTCGTAAATTTACAGCAATCGTTTTACTACTGGCGAAGAGAGAGATAGCTCTTAAGTGGGGCTGCAAATCTCCCCCAACTCTAAAGGGCTGGCTCAAGAGTTTAACGTATTGCAATACGAATAGTGAACTATATGCTAGCACTCAGCCTTCGGCGTGTCGGCAGAGAGATATCTGGGGCCCCTTAGGAGCTATTTGCTTATACTTAGCACAACTCCCGCTGTTCAACAAACGGATGGGATTGTTCCCACTGGAGTGGGGTAAAAAGGTATACGAGTTGCATCCAGATGTTGGTTTGTCGAGTGGGGAGGGGCAGGAGTGCACTGCGGGCGAGATGTACCAATTTGAGTTAGAGCAGATGTTAAGTACTTCTATATATATATATATATATATATTATCTACTGGCGGTCGCCAGTAGATAGTTATAGTTAGGACCTATTTTCCATAGGAAATCCGCAACATTCTATTTGAAATAACTCTTGCGTCGGTTGACGAATCTTCGCGAAATTTTCAAACTTTATGGCCCGCTCCGGTCCGCTCCTATCCTGAAAGTCTCGGGGTGATTCGTCAAGTGGGGGCCGAGAAAAAAGGGGGGTCCCAAAACGTGTTTTCCCCATTCATTTTCCCATAGGAAACTTTAGCCACGGCTACAGCTACAGCCCGAACTGCTGAACGGAATTACACCAAATTTGGCAAAGAGGTAGTTCTTGGTTCAGAAAGAACCCTTTTTGTTAAATGGTGTAAATCCGTTCAGTAGTTGCTGAGAAAATCAAAACTAAAATCACATATATATCTATGGCAGCGTAGGGTCCGCGCACCCTCCCGATCACGAGCTGTATGCTAATTGGCTGTCAACACTCCAAATCAGGAAGTGTTGGCAGCCATCTTGTTCCTCGGTAGAACCGAGGAACAAGAAAGCAGTAAAAAAAGTGCGCAAAACGGCAAAAAACGCGCTGGGTGCGTGGATCCAGCCGATAAAAAAAAAAAACGAAGCGCGGGCTCCAGCGCTTCGTTCTTAATTGGCCCCCGGATGGGCCAAGTCCCGGGGGCATGCGGGGGTTTATCATATTTATGATGGGGGGCCTCTAAGGCCCCCCCGCAGCCCCGGGGACCGCCACCCCCCGGGGCTGCTTTTTTTAATTTTGAAATTACCTGTGTGGGGGGGCTCGAGCCCCCCCACACGCCCCGGGGACCGCCACCTCCCCGGGGCACTAAATAATAAAATGTGGGGGTCCCTTTAGGACCCCCGAGCCCCGGGGACCACCACCTCCCCGGGGCTTGTCACAGGATGGGAGGGGGGCCGCGCGGCCCACCTCCTGGAGCCTGTGGTGGCCCTGGGGACCGCCACCCCCCAGGGCCGGCTCCTGCAGTGTCCCGGGGTGCCTACCCCCGGGACACTGCTGTTTGCCATTGCAAACTTGCTTTGCTTCATTGAAGCGAGAGCAGGAAACCTGCTCTCGCTTCAATGAAGCAAAGCAGATTGCTTTTCCATAAGGGGAGCTGCATGTCAGCAGCTACCCTTATGGAAAGCAATGCCGGCTCCCGCAGGACACGGGGAGCCGGCGGGACCGTGCGGGGATTGGGGACCCCCCCACGGTCCCCAACCAGTGGCCAGGCCCCGGGGGATGGGGTCCCCGGGGCCATTAGTGTCCCGGGAGGGGGGCCACGCAGCCCCCTCCCCAAAAAAGGAATTTTTATTTAAAAAAAATAAAATAACGTAAAGGCCGGCCCCGGGGGATGGGGTCCCCGGGGCCTTAAATGGCCTGAGGAGGGGGGCCAAGCAGCCCCCCTCCGAATATTTATTTTAAAAAACAGTGGGCATGCCCCGGGGGATGGGGTCCCCGGGGCCAATAGAGGCCCAGGGAAGGGGGCCACGCGGCCCCCTCCCATAAAAAGAAAAAAAAGACCGGCATCGTGCCGGAGGCCCCGCCCCTCCCTGCAGCAGTCTGCAAACGCGCCCCTGGCGCGTTTGCAGAGAGGGGAACGATTCCCCTTGAATACTGGGGGTCCCTGGGGGCCAACTAGCCCACCAGGAACCTCCAGTATGCGCCAGAGGCTGCGTTGCAGAGAGGTGTACAGAGGCCACGCCCCTTTTACACCTCTCTGCAACGCAGCTCTGTGGCGCTTACTGGAGGTACCTGGTGGGATAGTTGGACCCCAGGGACCCTCAGGATTCAAGGGGACTTAATCCCCCAACTTAAAACGCGCCACGGGGCGCGTTTGCACAGTGGTGAAGGGAGGGGGCGGGGCTAAAGGTGACATGTGTGCAAACAGGCCCCGTGTTGCGTTTTAAGATGGGGAATTAAATCCCCTTCAATCCTGAGGGGCCCTGGGGTCCAACTAGCCCACCAGGTACGTCCAGAAAGCGCCACAGAGCTGCGTTGCAGAGAGGTGTAAAAAGGGGCGTGGCCTCTGAACACCTCTCTGCAACGCAGCTCTGTGGCGCTTACTGGAGGTACCTGGTGGGCTAGTTGGACCCCAGGGACCCTCAGGATTCAAGGGGACTTAATACCCCAACTTAAAACGCGCCACGGGCGCGTTTGCACAGGGGTGAAGGGAGGGGGAGGGGCTTCAGGTGACATGTGTGCAAACAGGCCCCGTGGCGCGTTTTAAGATGGGGAATGAAATCCTCTTCAATCCTCAGGGTCCCTGGGGGCCAACTAGCCCACCAGGTACGTCCAGAAAGCGCCATAGAGCTGGGTTGCAGAGAGGTGCAAAAAGGGGCGTGACCTTTGAACACCTCTCTGCAACGCAGCTCTCTGGCGCATACTGGAGGTATCTAGTGGGCTAGTTGGCCCCTAGGGACCCTCGGGATTGAGGAGGAATTAATTCTCCAACTTAAAACGCGCCACAGGGCGTGTTTGCAGACATGTCACCTCAGGCCCCACCCCCTTCCTTCACCATTGTGCAAATATTCCTCTAAAATCAGCCGAACTACAAATTCCGATTTACTCACCTGTTATCAGGAGAGACCTCAGTGCTGCATCTTTGAGCCCAGTACTGATCCTGAAAAGTAATTTTAACCGTACTTACCAGTAACTTGAATTTCCTTCCGTAGGATATCATTGCCTGCTTTTTGCTGAAAAAGTTTCTAAGTGTCGATTTTTGAAACATACAAATATTCCTCTAAAATCAGCAGAACTGTGAATTCCGATTTACTCACCTGTTATCAGGAGAGACCTCAGTGCTGCATCTTTGAGCCCAGTACTGATCCTGAAAAGTAATTTTAACCGTACTTACCAGTAACTTGAATTTCCTTCCATAGGCTAACATTGACTGGTTTCACTTGGAAATTCTTCTAAGTGTGGAGTTTTGGAACTTTATAATATTCCTCTAAAATCAGCCGAACTACGAATTCCAATTTACTCACCTGTTATCAGGAGAGACCTCAGTGCTGCATCTTTGAGCCCAGTACAGATCCTGAAAAGTAATTCTAACCGTACTTACCAGTAACTTGAATTTCCTTCCATAGGAATCCATTGTCTGGTTTTCAGCAGAAAAGTTTCAAAGTGTCGATTTTCACAAACTACAAATATTCCTTAAAAATCGCCTGTATGACTTAAACGCATTCTTTCAACTGTTTACAGGAGATGCACCAGTGCTGGATCCAGGATCCACCACTGAGTAAGAAAAAGTAACGATAACACTACTTACCTGCTAAGTGAATTTCCTCCCATAGGATAACATTGGTGATTCTATGTGAAAAAGTTTCTAAGTGTCAACTTTTAAAATACAATAATATTCCTTAAAAATCACTACTGTAACCAAAACGCTTTTACTCAACTGTTTACAGGAGATGTCCCAGGACTGAATCTAGGATCCAGTCCTGTGGTTAGAAAAGTAATCCATAAAGTAACTAATTGCATATAACTAGAAATTCACATTGAGCTCAATGTTGCATTGAGTTTGAAATTGTGTTGCCCATTGCAACAACTGTAACTACTGTACTTAAAAGTCTATTGCCTATTTGCAAAGTATTTAAACTAAAGTAATTCATTCTGAGAAAGTATATTTTGTAATGTAATGTATAATGTAATTACAATGTAATTTAAAAAATAAAATATCTAAAAATAAATACTTTAAAAAATGTAGTAAATCAGTATCAAAAAATAAATATAACAATTAATACATTTAAAAATTGTCATTTACAAAACCTTTGAAATTCACTGAAAAAAACCATAGGTTTGAGGCACGTTACAGTTAGGAATTAGCATTTAAAAAACCTTTGAAATTCACTGAAAAAACCATAGGTTTCAGGCACGTTATAGTTAGAAATTAGCATTTAAAACACCTTACAAATTCACTGAAAAAACCATAGGTTTTAGGGACAGTTCTAGTTAGTTGGACATTGCACTCGTAGAAAACCCGTGAAATTCCCCCGTTATAGTTAGTTCAGCTAACTATAACTCGCGCCCCCGCAATGCACTGCTGATGACGTCACATATTACATCACTCATGACATGGTCAGTGACATCACTGATGACATCACTGATGACATCTCAAATGACATCACTGATGACATCATGCAGTGACTGTGTGTTTCTATGAAGTTTAAATATGTTTAATATATATGCCAAGGTGTATTGAATAATGAGTGGGTGTATAAGTGTCTGGATGGATGATTTAGTAGGTGCGTGACTGACTCTATAAGTGAGTGATTAAACGTATCTTACAAAATGCATGGGTTAGTAACTAAACTGTGTGAATGTCTTTATCCGTCTGTCTGTTGGTGTGTAAGTGGCTGCATGGGTTTGTAAATAGCTACATGAGTGTCTATATGAGTTATTGATTGGTTGTCTGAGTATCTGTATGGGTGCCTGAGTGTTTGTGTGGGTGGGGTGTGTGTGACTGCACATAGATGTATCAGTGGGTGATTCACTGGGTGCATGGTTTCAAGAGTGCATCTGTGATGGACTGTATGGGTGGGTGAGTGTGTGTATGGGTGTGTTAGTGAGTGAATGTATATCTCAGTGGTACATGCGTGAGTAACTACATGTGTGAAAGGCAGTATATATGTGTGTTGGAGTATATAAATAGCTATAAGCGAGAGTGTGTGATTGTGAGAGTGACTGTATGGATGAGTGTGTGCTTGTATCAGTGATCGTATAAGAGCGTAAGAATGTGCTAGTATTTGTATGAGTAAGTGAGCTGGTGTGTGTATAACTGTATAGGTGAGTAAATGGCAGTGTGATTAACTATTTGCATGACTGACTAGGTGTGTGAGTACCTCTATGGATGAGTGGCGGTGTTTGAGTGTCTATATAGGAGTATGAGTGCATATGATAGTCCTGTACTGAGTGACCGTAAGTATGAGTGACTGTACGGGTGAGTGAGTGGATGTGTGTGTATACCTAAGAATCAGTGAGTGGGTATGTAGTTATTGGTGTTGGAGTGTCTATGGTTTTGCAAATGGCAGTCTGTAATTTAGAGTGGGTGTATCAAAGGTTATATTAGGGTGTGAGGAGGTGCATCAGATTATCAGTGATGTCATCAGTGATGTCATTTGAGATGTCATCAGTGATGTCATGAGTGATGTCACTGACCATGTCATGAGTGATGTAATATGTGACGTCATCAGCAGTGCATTGCGGGGGCGCGAGTTATAGTTAGCTGAACTAACTATAACGGGGGAATTTCACGGGTTTTCTACGAGTGCAATGTCCAACTAACTATAACTGTCCCTAAAACCTATGGTTTTTTCAGTGAATATATATATATATATATAAGCTGTATGTGCTGGGTGAGATGCTGGTGGGTCGGGTAGGGGGCAGGTGTTGCTAGAAAATATATTGTTTTTCCATTCTGCATCGTGCACTGTTAAATTGTAAAAGGTCAGTGAGTAACCATGTACTGAATGTAACCATTATGAAACTGGTAAACAAAGTTAAAAAAAAAAAGAATAATCCCAGTCACGGTTTTGGGTATATATAACAATCTAAATTCTAAATCTGCTATGACCCATAAAGATATGTGGACGCAATAGAATTGCGTAGGCAGGAAAAAGGGAGTGCATCAACAGTGGAAAGACAGGAACAAAAATACAAGCGAAGGGTCAAAACCGGATGTGGCATAACGGCCAGAACTGTTGACCTTGAAGCTGGGTTTCAGTCTCGGCGTCAGTTCAACATCCTGTTTGAAATGCGTACTAACACAAAAATATTGAATCAAAGACATTGACTGCAGACAGCAAGCAAGCTTCAAATGCGTGAAGGCAGGGAGAGATTAGTTAAAATAAACAAAATAAAAGAGGTTCCACCCACAAAGGCGGAAAGAGGGACGGAGATGAACTGTAGAGAGAAATGCACTTGGCAGAAAGTAACAAACAAGCACAGGGCAAGCGCTGTGCAGGCAAAAGCTTTAAAAAAAAAAAGTCCCACAAAGCAGATGGAAACTAATAAGAGAAAGACACAAGAAACAGCAGGAAATGGTATGCTACAGCCAAAAGACACGGAGTAAAAGTAAGCGGCAAGGACAGCAACCAATTAAAAGCAAGGGGGCGGGATGCAAGCCCCTTTTAAGATTTATATTAACAATAGATATCACAAGTACAACGTAAGCGCTGTGCAAGCGAAACCTAAAAAGTGCTTTGATGTGTTCACATAATAGTGCTTTTTTGTTATTTAAGTGGACAATTGAGGCAGGGCGGGTATGGCTGGAGAGAAACTCGAACTATGAAAGGACTTAAGGCGGGTCGGGAGAAAGTTAAAAAAAAGCGATATGGACAGCGGTGTCCACGTCATAACGCATTGTTGTTGTTATGGTGGTTGGGGGGGCCAACATGACAACGGGAGGTAGGCACAAAGTAAAAAACGAGTGGGAGGGAACAAGCAAACACACAACAAGAGAGTGGGAAGGAGCAGACAAAGGAAACATTGTTTTCATGTGTCTAAAAAGTACAAAATGCATAAAATATGGTCTGAGAATGGACTTTGTAAATAAAATAATCATTGTTGTTACCATTACAGGTGGCACTCAAAATCACAGGCAAACGCAGTGGATAAGTTAACCAGCACATGGGAGAGAAAGGCATGGGCAGTCAAAATAAAAGGGCAGATAGATGGAAAGGCAGGACAGGATGAAGCGGAGGAGAGTGACCGACAGAATGTTAATAAGAAAGCAATAAACAGGAAGGGATGATCTTGGAAGTGCTTATAGGTTCGGAGGGGGCGGAAAGATGCACTCTGTGGTGTTTCATCAAAAAGAACAAGATAGCTCCCAAAAGTATGGGCAGTGGAAGGGCAAAAGTACTTGGGCCATGCTCCAAGGGAGGGACACTCGCATAGAGAGGAAGGGGCAACCGCAGCGCTGACCAGCGAGAAGCAAGCAGTTGAGAGTGATCATGAAGCTAACCAATGGTAAGTAATGGGCGGCCTCCAAGCCCACTAATAGTACACAACATGTCTCAAAGAGACAGCGCATGCGCTGTCTACGCAAGACCTGAAAATGGTAATACTGAAATGCATCTGTGGGCTGAGCCAATACTTAATTGGCATTTTCTTAAGTCATTAGCTGAAGGATGTTGACCCAAAGCTCCTTATAGTATATAAAAATAACAATGTTTGCCATACTTGGAGCAAGCGGTAAACATGTCAAAACAAATTGTCTCAGACAGTGGGTCATTAAAGGAAGGAAAAAGCCAATAGTACTATAACTGCAGCAAATTCCTAACATTTTTATATATCCAAACATGGTGAACGTCCACACTTCAAATAACCAATTGCCCTTGTGTTTGTGACATGATCAAGCTTTGTAAGAAAAGGATTTTTTTCTTCCTCTTAATGTGTGGTCTCTTCAACAGTACCTCAAGAAGAAGAACCACACATATTTTGCACAACATTCTCTGTCTGGTGCAGTGATTCCCAAACTTTTTAGAATCACGACCCCCTTTTTAGTACGACAAACTTTTGCGACTCACCTAGCTTTAATGAACATTAGGTGGCTGATTTTTTAATGTAACTAAAACATGGTGTGGTAGCACACTGTCATTTACAGACAGCACATTTTCCATTGAAATGCCCTCTAAATTTGCACAGACATACTGTAGGCAGCTGGCTTAGTATATGGTGCTCACTTATGTAAGTGTAGCACCCTGCACTAATCCAGACAACCCTTATGGTGATTTTAGTTGTCTTAGACAACCTTAGAAAGCTCTCTAAGTGGTAGCTGTGGGGAGCAGTCTTCAGGCTTAGTCCAGAAGGAGTGTAAAGCAGCTTGTTTTATCAGTACCTAATCTTATGGTGCAGGTTAAGTAAAAAAGAACCACACAGTGTAGTTATAAAAATATGTATCTATTATAATCACTCATTAACACATTGCAATATCTCATACCCGGAGATATAAACACAATACACACCAATACTTTGGAAATAGAACACCTAAGTAGCACAAATACACAGTGGTCTCCAGGGAGACCAAACCATATACTAAAATAGTGGAATGCGAACCACGACTTAAGTCGAGACTGGACCCAGAAGACGTAGAAGAGTCGGGGACCCAAGGAACCACCCAAGGTGAGTATCTAGGAACCCCACGGAGGCCATGTGCAGTGTGGGAACACGACCGCCTACTCAAAGCAAGTCAATGGGTAAGTCGTGGTTGCAGTTTTAAAGAAGAAGGACCCTTCCCAGTGGACCCTGAAGAAACCCCGTGGAAGATGGAAGGTTGGAGAGTCACCCCACCCATGGATACCCCAGGAACCAGGATACCTACACCAGGGAAGCTGGGGGCATAGCTGCGAAGTGATGTCGGAAACCGCCGTAGATCACAATGGAGGACTTAAAAAAAGATGCCACTGGGGAAGAAGATGAAAGATTCTGGTGGAACCCAAAGGTGGATTCAAGATGAGTGGTACCTGCAAGCAAAGGGGACAGAGTCTATTCCACTCAGGAGCGACCAGAGACACGGAAGACGAATGCCCACCGATGTCGGGGATTCAGGAGAGTTGCTGGTGCCCTTGAAGTTGCAGCTGTGGGGACCAGGCGAGGCTGTGGAAGACCAGGAGCCATTCACTAGCTGTCCCATGTCGGATGTCAAGAGCCAAGGGGTCAGTGTTGGGCAGGGTCACCAACAAGCCTTGGCAGCGGCAACCAACTTAGTCGTACAAAAAGGTGCAGTGTCGGGACCAGCGAGGTCCAAGTGACTCACCATGAGCAGGTAAGTCAGAGCAGGCCCCAATCAAGCAGGGGAGCCCACTGGAGCCAAATAAGATCTTCAAGAGGACCCACAGGCCGGAGTCACTAGAGGACCTCAAGCAGCTCACCAAAGGATGAAGGCCCATGGTGCAGAAGATGCGATGCAGGCCAAGATCTTGGCTGCAGGAGATGCTTGAGGCTGGAGCTTCTTGAAGCCCAAAAATCTCTTGAGGAGAGAGTCAACAAGCCTTGGCAACGGCAAGTCGACACAGTGAACAGGGGTACTGCTCCAGTGGTTCCGACTAGGGATACTGGCTTCAAACTTGCTGTGAAGGCCTTGAGGGAGTTGCAGAACCACCACCTGTGTTACTGAACCTTTCGGAGTCCGTGGGAGCTCAGGAACAGCAGAACGGTCAGCTTTGTTGTGGTGCCTTCAGATGCAGGGGAGTGACTCCTTCACTCCAAGGGAGATTCCTTTGGGTGTCTTGGATGTCCACAGGCCTTGTGAAGAACCATTATGGAGCACAGGTACAGACGTTGCAGAGGTTAGCAGGACGACGAGACCAGGAGCAGCAGGAGTCTTTCCAGTTGCAGTCTTGGTTCCCAAAGTAAAGTCCAAAGTGCCCAGACGGTTGAAGTTGAAGTGGATTTGAATCTGAATCTTGTCCCACGATGAATCTAGGGACCCAACCACAGGTAAGCCCTTAAGAAAGGGTTGGGACGATTCAGAGGTCCCTCCCAGAGGAGGGCTGAACAGTGGGGAAGATACTCCCATGTCCTTTGTCCAGTTTTGCACCAGAGCAGGAGACAATGGCTCCCTGAACTGGTTTCAACTGTAGTATGCAAGGAGGGCACCAAATGTGCCCTTCAAAGCAGTCTAGTGGTGCTGGCAAGCGCCCCCACCCTGTCCCAATACACTAAGTCTTGTCTGGGAGGTGGTAACACCTCCCTGTGACAGGAAACCTATTGTCCTGCCTTCCCCTGCTTGAGCTTGGCTCAGCAGCAGGAGGACAGAATCATGTCTCTGGTCGGCGGCAGCCCTAGTTTGCTGTCTGGGTCTAGAAGACTGGTACCGGGAGCACTGAGGGCCTCCCGGAGGAGCTTTAAAGTGCATGGAATCATACCTCTAACACTGTTTATGGTGTTTGGGTATGATTCCAACATGTTTGATACCAAACACGACAGGGTTCGTTACAGCCAGTTTAGAGATAGCCATTGCGTAATGACGTATGGCCACTCTATGTATCGTGATGGCTGATGCACTTACAACCCGGGAGAATGGACTCTGAGGTTTGTAGGGGTGTCCTGCTCATGCAGGGGCACCCTCACACTTATTGTTGAGCACCCTGCCTTCATGATTGAAAGGCCTGCCTTGGGGTGACTTATAGGTTTTAAGTGCAGTGACCTCAGATATAAGGAAACATATATCTGTCGTAAGTGGTGCTAGCACCAGCTTACACAGGCTGCAATGGCAGGCCTATAGTCACAATTTGAGTGGTCTCTCATGGGTGGCATAATACATTCTTCATCCCCTGGGAGACCCCTGGTGTACCTATGCCCTGGGTACCTTAGTACCATATACTAGGGACTTACAAGGGTACATCAGTAGCCAATCTGGAGTGTACCTAGGTATTCCCCATGTCCAATTTAGGGAAGAAGCACAGAGACTGGGGTCCTGATTAGCAGGATCCCAGTCAGATTAGTCAGTAAAACATAATGACACCAGTAAAAAGTGGGGGTGTCCATGAAAGCAGATCCTACTGTTATATTCCATATAGGTACCCCAATATAGGCCCGGGTAACATCCCAACCTTTCACCTATATTCGTCCCTACATTACATACATAACGGGCCGTTAGGGCACCTACACACATGCTAGGTACACTTAGGTACATCTAGTTAGGATTGCATCGTAGGAGTACGCATTTTATTGTCATGTATTTTATAAACTTGCCTGTATTCATGGTTTCGGCAAGATGGGAGAAATCTACCATCCTTTTACCTTTTTAGTGCTTCTAATCATTTATATCTGTTTCTGTCTAATGGTTGTTTCAGCACACCTATTTTACACTAGAATAACGACTGTTCAATAAATGCTTATTGAAAAACACCTATACAGTTTATTCTGTGTATCTCTCTGAGACAAAGTGAGCACAAGTGACTAAGCGAAAAGTATTGCACTGTTTCCATGGTCCTGAGGGATCAGGGCTGTCATGTTCGATAGTTGCCAAGAACTATTCTCTCCTTGATAAGAGGAGTTTCTAGTGGCGCTGTGAGCTAGCTGGTATACAGGCTAACATACCCGGTGGGGGTGTCTGGAATCAGTCTGGATACCAAGCCCGCAGTGTATGTTGTCTAAACGCACAGATCCTATATAGGTTTTATTGGAACTAAACGACATGGCGCCCAACGTTGGTTGGGTACTTATTTAACGGTCAAATCTGAGTAGTTCAGTCGTGCTATTCTCAGAGACCCCTACTCACATTTCCCCAGAGACGTCTAGAGTGGGATGGAACAAAAATCCACCGCAGCTGAGTAGGCAAAAATCCTATGTATTGGCTGACGGTTAATCAAGCTTGAAGGACAAATCGTTCCTATTGTGCATAAAACCTTAATTCAGTTCCCTTGAAAGACTCTTCTTACTAAAAAACAATGACTGAGCAGCAGGATGACACTATACGCGCAATAAATCTCTCAGCCGACGAAGAAGATGCAGATGCAATACAAATTTCAGAAAATGTTAGAAATGCCATCACCCTAAAACTAGCAGCATATGGTTTAACAACTAGGGGTGGGCCAGTAACCTTCGTGATTGAGGCACACAAATCATATAGAACAGAGGAATTCTATTCATGGGTTAACCTCTTCGATGCGCATCAAATTCCCCCGCAGTGCGGGCGAATTTGACGCGTGCACAGATCGGACGGCCCCTGGCCGTCCGACGCACACGCCCACCGTGACGTCGGACGGCCAGGGGCCGTCCGACGCATGGAAGGGGTTAAATTCCCACAAGCAGATGCACGAACAAAAACATTTCATTACTACATAGAAGATGACATACCGAACGAATATTGTCCGTATAAGGACATTGAAATTCCGCTCACCTACCAGGAGCACATAAACTGGTTTAAAGGCGCCCTTCCCCATACAAGAAATAAAGTAAGACTTGGTCCGCTCGGAAGAGATGGAGCAACTTGGCCAGTATTAGCGGCCTACACACCACATCCTGACATTGACGCAATGCCAGTAGGAGACTTATGTACAATTCATAAAGAACTAATAAGACTTTACAGAAACATGACACAGTTCGTGATGAGAACACTCACACTCCAGCCAGCCACGGCTATACCAACAGGTCCGATTCAAACATCGACAACTAAAATTACACCCCAAACGTTACACGCAGTGATGGGTAAAATGCCCTCTAAACGTGAACAAATGCCATTCTGGATAGCTCAAAAAATAACACAGCTAGAGGCGGTATTTCCACACACTGGCCCACAAGAAAAGCATAGAAGCTAACAATTTGCTTGCCCATGGGAATAGCTCCCAGATAGAGGATTGTACCACTTGGGGTAGAGTTTTCGCTGCCATATATACCAGGACTCATGGTATCCCTTCATTAGCAGTAATACCAGATGTATTAAGACAAATACAGAATGAGTATGGAGCAGAACGTGCTATGAACTTAGGGATGAAGTTACTAGGTAACTTTGCCCAGGTATCAGCTATAATATTAGCAAACATTAAAGGGTACGCAGCAGCAGTGGCAATCCGCCAACGCCTGAGGGATTACACTCCTTTACAACAGGAGACAGAATTACCTAAAATTATCGAAGACACCTAAGCTGAATTAGGTAGAGATAGTTTGGGAGCTAGACCAGTAAAACCTCAACTCATGAGAGGTCCTGAAAAAGAACACACCAAGCAAACACCTGCTTCTTCAAAGAAGAAATGGGATAACTAACAACAAAAGAATAGAGAGAATAGATCTCAATCCAGAGGTATGTCTCCTCAACAGGAGCCCTCCGAAAGGAGGTATAACCTTAGGAATAGAGATAACATTAAAAAACCTGACAGGTATCAGGACACTGATACACGTTCCTCTCATTCCTTTCAGGGTTCATCAAAAAACTCTGTGAGGGAAGGACGGTCAGAACACAGACAAGAAGAGCGTACAAAGTCCAGAGACACGCAACGCATTTCAGACTACGCTTCCAAAAAAGCAGAAAAGCCAAAATCAAAGCCTCAATTCAAAAAGAAGAAAGTAGCAGATCTTAAGATCAGACATTCCCAAAATTCTGAGGACTCAACTACTGAACGAGGAATGGGCTCTGACGATGCTAGACAGTGCAGCAGAGGTAACAATAGCTCGCCAGAATCTGATGGAATTTCTGGTGACAGCGGAGCTGAGTGAACATATCACGGTGGAAACACCTGATACTAGGGTAAGCGTCCCACATAGGTTACATGAAATAACACTCCAAATGGAAGGGGACAAGCCCAGAAAAATTAAAGGTCTCTTTTGGGAGAACCTGACTTTTGGCTATGACATTCTTTTAGCTGAAAGAGATTGGCCACCTGTTATTGTTATGGATTGCCCAAGGGGAGAAACGGTAATTTTTCCAGCCTTTTCCAACCTCGTTCCCATACACTTAAAACACACATACGCGCAGGAGTGGGCGGTAGCCCTTGCCCCTGCACTATATCGCAATCATGTTGGGTGGGATGAAGAGTCAGCTCACCACGTGATACCACAAAAGTCTACTCTAACTCCACAGAGACAGTATCCAATAAAACAGGAAGCGAAAAAAACAGGTCAGGGAGATCTTAGATCAACTTGAATACCAGGGTGTGATTGAAACTTGCACCTTGTCAATGAATAATCTTTTGTTTCCCGTAATGAAACCCGATAACTCATATCGTCTAGTTTTAGACTACAGACATCTGAACTCATGCACAAAAACATTTGCAGTACAGAACGCACACAGTGCTGCATTGATGAATAATATTGTGCGGAAAAAATACAAAACAACACTATATATCTCGAATGGATTCTTCTGCCAAAATACAGCACCTGAGAGCAGATATTTGACAGCATTCTCCGCGCTGGGGTCCCAGAGTCAATTTTGTCGACTCCCCCAGGGGTATAAGAACAACCCGGGGTTGTTTTCCGCCAGGGTAACTGAGTTGCTTCAGAATCTGGATGAGGAGGCATTGTCCTATGTAGGAGAGTAGGATCTGCCTCTTATGTTGCCCCCACTTTTTTTCTGATGTTAGCACTGGTTTCTGGCTATAGTCTGGCTGGGTCCCTGCCAATCAGGGCCCCAGCCTCTCTGTTCTCTCTAAACGACATGGAGTGCACTCTAGGTGCACTAGTGATTGGATACTGTGGTGCCTTATGAGTCCCTAGTATATGGTACCTTAGGTGCCAAGGGCATAGGTACTTCACAGGCCTACCAGGGGCTGCAGCATGTGTTATGCCACCCCTGGGAAGCAGTCCAAATCTGACACCACAGGCCTGCTACTGCAGCCTGGGTGAGGTGGTGCTAGCACCCCTCACTGAGATATAGGTTTCCTATATCTCTCCTGCACACACATATAAACCTATCAGTCACCCCTAAGGCAGGCCCTATCAATCCTGAGGGCAGGGTGCTTGGCTTCTATGTGAGGGGGTGCCTCTGCCTGAGCAGGGCCCCTCTGCAGCTCTCAGAGTCTATTCTCTGGTGCTGTTTGTGGATGCGGTTAAACCATATACTCTTAAGTGCATTATATCCTCGCGGTAAATGCTAACTTTGGAATGGCTGCATCAAAACATGTCGTGTTTGGTGTCAAACATCTTGGAATACTACCCCCCGCCAATCTTGGCGGCGGGGGTAGCATTCCACCCTTCTAGAGGGATAAGACATGTACCTGCTGTGGAAACGCGGTAGAATCCTAAAGAGCCCTGGCATCACAAAATGGATGCCACCAGTCACAGACACTGGGCTGCCCTCCTGCTGATGACCGAAACTCGCAGTGGAGGAAGCCCAACAATAGGCATCCTGTCACAGGGAGGTGTAACCACCTCCCAGACAGGGTTTAGTGTATTGGGGCTGGGTGGGTGCACTCTTAGAGTGCTTTGAAGTCCTGCACTGGGGGAGCAGAAGGCTCCTCTGTGCATATGCCAGTTCAAACCAGCTCAGGGGCTACCTGCCCCTGCTCTGGCGCGAAACTGGACAAAGGGAAGTGGGTGTAGCCACCCCTCCCTTGACCCTCCCATAGGTGGGGTCATAGAGCTAGTCCATCCCCTCTTTTTAGTATAAGAGGGGGAACCTTGCCATTGCAAAGCAGATAACCCCTGGACGACGCTCTACAGAAGAATCCTGGCCCTTCGACGTTCCACTACCTTTGGAAGACAGAAGAATCTCCCTTGGAGTCAAGGAGTGACTCCCCTGCTTGGCAGGCACCAAAAACGACAACGACGGTCGCAAACTACGCCGCTCCCGCCGGAGTCCGAAGTCCCTGCAGCCCAAGAAGTGGATTTCCTGACCTCTCCCAGGCCATCGTGAGTCCCCAGCGAAGCTGAGGCAAGTGGACCCCACGAGTAACGAGGAACCGCGACCCCTGGGTACCGTGCACTATTGTCTAGTGCAACCCCTTCACAACGTTCTACGAACTTGTGCTTTGGACCACGTGTGGTCCCGACCTCCAGCAGGAATCCCTCCGAAGATCAGAGGCCTACACCGTCCCGAGTGACCGTGGGCCCCTGTTGAGTGATTCCGCCCGAGGTGTCTTCGCGATCCCTTGCCCGCCGGCTTGTGGGTCCCCAGAAGACTTCTTAAAGAAACCAAAGGGCTCCCCTGGTTGCTCCAGGCCTGCCCTGACTTACCCTCGCTGGGTGAGTCCCTCAGACCTTGCTGGTCTGTGCCATCGACTTTTCTTCATCTCCCCGAGACTTGCTGCTGCCAAGGCTTGTTGGCTCCAATCGAGTTGCCGACACCGCAGTCAGCTGCAGACGTCGAGTGACCCACCGAATCCAGCTCCTGGTCGTCGTCGACACCTCCTGGACCACGTGGCTGAAGAGTCAAGGCACCTGCAACCGACCCGAATCAACCGACGACGGTGGGCATCCATCTTCCTTGCCCCGGGTCACTGCCAAGTGACTTTGAACACTGTCCCCTCTGCTTTCAGGTCATCCTTCTTCAGAATCCAGGTTTGGATTCCACCGGACACTTCTTCAGCTCCCGCAAGCAGCAAGTCTTCTTTGTTCGCCATTGAAAACGACGCCGCGACCCGACACCAAAGGACACCTATGCACCCGGCTTCCCTGGGTGAGGTAACTCCAGCACTACGGTGCTCCTGTGGGAGTGGGCCCTAGAACTACTTACCCTGTAAGTGACTTGCTTGTAGGTTCTCCCGAAGTATCCTAAAACTCTTTATTTCCAACCGCAACTTGCCCCATTGAAGTTAACGGCGATCCGCGCCTGTGTATCCACACTGCACGCGTCCCCCGTGGGTCCTTTACTTACCTGCCTTGGGTGGTTTCGTGAGGCCCCTGCACTTCTGAAGGCCCTAGGCCTTGTCTCCCTGCAAGTCGTTGTCCCTAAGTCTCTTACTTAGTATATGGTCTGGTACGCCCCTAGGGCCCCAGCCATATTTTGTGCTTAACTTATTGTGAAACGTTGATTTGTGCATATGTTTGTCTTCTAATCTCATAAAGAGATTAGTAGAGAGTTATTTAGAAATAAATACATATATATTTGATAT
This sequence comes from Calotriton arnoldi, assembly GCA_963921515.1. Lineage (NCBI taxonomy): Eukaryota > Metazoa > Chordata > Amphibia > Caudata > Salamandridae > Calotriton > Calotriton arnoldi. The sequence goes on along the minus strand of CAWUFW010007312.1, from coordinate 146,851 downwards.
ATATACCTGTGTGGTGTCTTTTCATTTGGTGATTCAAGAGATTATATGGTAAAACAAGCTGCTTTACATTCCTCCGAGACTTAGCCTGAAGGCTGCTCTCCACAGCTACCACTAGGATAGCTTTCTTTAAAATGTTGTCTTAAACCTATCTACCATAAGAGTCGATTTGCCCTGGTGCAAGGTGTCCACTTTAATTAGTGAACAGCATATACCAGGCCAACTTCTCACATCCTACGTAGATGATATTTATCTGATGGATGATGACCCAGAGGAACACTTGACCAGGGTGAGCACCATCATTTTTAAATTCTCCTCTGAGGGCTACAAATTCAACTTTAAAAAATCAAAAATAGCCCACCTCAATGTTCTATTTTTGGGATATGAGCTTTCAAGTGAAGGGAAATGCTTGGCAGCCAACTTTTTAGAAAAGTGTGAGCTGCTCCAACCTCCAAAATCATTTCAAAATTTACAATGCATACTGGGATTCCTGAATTTTGGTAGAACATACATTTTGGATTACGCAGAGAGGGTTAAACCTTTCTACGACCTCATAAGACCTGATTTTTCAGTTAGGCAATGGACACAGGAACACACAGATAGCCTTCGTCCCCTACAAGCTGACATGATAGCGTCGAAACACTTACAGACACGCGTAAATGTCCGCAATCTAGTGATCCGTATAGTTGCGGTTCAATCTGGGTACACCTACCTAACATACAATGAAGGTGAAACAGTACCCATAGCATACAAATCACACTTGTACACAAACGCTGAGATGCATTTTGCATCTACAGAACAAATTCTGACAGCCGTGCAGACTGCTGTAGTGAGAGAAAGAGCACTGGCTCAGGGGAAACGAATAATTGTCATGACTCCGTTACCGGCCTTAGAGGCTGCTACAAAGGCAAGCATTCCAAATGCTAAAACCTTACATCCGAGAAGGATACAATGGCGTAATTCTCTCACTGCAACAGATGTAGAATACAGATATGACCCAAGTCTAGAAACACAAGCATTTCTGCAATATGAACAAGAATATCCTCTCCCGAATGAAATAATGCCTCTAGATCAGTATGAATACATAATTTACACTGACGGATCTGCTCAGCCGGCCATTGGAAGTAAACAACAATACAGCGCTGCATGTGCGATTCACAAAGGTTGTATGCAGGACGGCAAGTGCCATCCAAGCTCTACAAAAACACAGTCTCTAGGAGACTGCACGGCTCAGCTGGCAGACTTAAAAGCTCTATTACTGGCACTGATAAATACGGATCGAGAATTCCCCACACTAATTGTGTGCGATTCTTTTTACTGTGTCCAGTCATACAATGAATATCTTCACTATTGGGGACAAAATGGGTTTAAGGACTTGAAAGGTGGCACAATTGAGAATAAAATGCTATGGGAACAGGTAGCTGAGTTGAAAAACGAACTACCAAGCGCTCACGTGATACACACGCTGAGTCATCAACGTGATGGCGTTCAAGTTGAAGGGAATTAATTGGCTGATGAAGTCGCAAAGGGGGCAGTACGAACTCCATCCGTAGCTGCAATCACTCATTCAAAAACGAGAACAGACGGACAGATAATGGTAGCTGTCATTGCTTCAGGCAAAGACAATAAGGCATTACTGAAAGGTTTTCCACTCAAGTACTCCTACAAGTTAGATGCAAATAACGTTCCATTTGCTCAGATTCCAGGAGTGGGGGATAGAGTAATACCAAACATGGATCGCAGATTAGGCTTAATATTAGCTGCACACGAGGGTCTGGGTTCTGCGCACGCAGGAGTTACTACAACGGTTTCTTTACTGAAACAACGCGACTGGTGGCCAAGGTTAACAAAGCAAACCAAAGATTTTGTCTTAAAGTATGACATCTGTCAACAGATGAAGGGCTCCACCATAACACGTCCAGCGCAGACACCACTGCTAATATCAGACAGACCACTCGCGTGTGTCTATTTAGACCACTGCGGCCCCTTTCAATCTGACGGGGCTTACAAGTACATCATGGTTGCAGTGGATGCCTGCTCTAGATTCCTATGGGTATGGCCTCAGCGCTCGGCTGACGCTCGAACTGTTATCAAAGATATGCGAGTCTTTATAGGGACATACGCAGTTGGCACATTACATTCTGACTGTGGCCCCGCGTTTGGCTCTAGGGCTTACAAGGAAGCCATGGGAGGTTTGGGTGTAGCATTGCGGTACTCCTCTCCGTACCATCCAGAGGGAAATTTGGTTGTGGAGAAGAAAAACCGGGACTTAAAGCAATCTTTAACAGCTAGGGTATTAGGTTCGGGTGGTAGTTGGGTCAGGCACCTGTATGGGTACAGCAGGCCTTGAATAACATGCCAAGAAGTTCTCTAGGGGGTGGCACTCCTTATGAGGTCCTATTTGGGAGAAGAATGTGGGTACCTGATCTCGATTGTGAAGGCACAGTGGCGGATGAAAAACCATTTAACATCAATAAACGTTTGGCTGTTTACAGGATCTGAATGAATCCAGGGCACTACAGAGTAACGTGCAGGTAAAACAGACCGCCACTGGGGAAGTCAAGTCAGTCAAGGCAAGACCTGTCTGGATTCCTAAAGTCGGGGATCTGGTCAGAGAAAAGATAGTGGACAAGAAAGAATTTGGGCCATCATACAGAAAGCCTGTACCTGTCCTGGCCGTTGAAGGAACAAGAACTGTACTTCTGCCGCCTCTTGCCGGAAAAAAGGAGAAGAGATTCGTCCCATTGATCTGATCAAACCACACTATGTGGCCGATACTGAATAGTAGGCCTAGTGGGCTCCTTAGTAGCCGACGCCCTCCTCTCGCTACTATACAGGAAGTTCAGACAGAAAGACTCATTATGTTTGAAGAGTCACCCTTACACAGCAATTGGATAAACAACAATTGTATGGAACTCGTTCCTCTTGAAACAGAACTTCAAAATCAAAATGAAAGACAAATTTCAATTAGACTTAACACAGATGTCTACATCGATATGCCTCAACAAAAGCCGTCTACAAGTTCAACAAAACCTGCTGAGCTACCTAAAATAGATCGAACTGCATCTGGCTATTTCATCGACTTCGATACCTTTTCCTTGGATTCAAGTGAACCTGAAACAACGCCAGCCCCAATATCTGGTCAACAACAAATCAAAGACTTCTTCATTTTCCTTAAAAAGACATACCTGGTGTAACCTTGGCTAGAGCTTTGGATAATCACCGGTATGCTGTTTTTTCTTTTCTGGATTGGCTTAGTAACTGTTTTCTGCTTACTTATTAATGGAACTTACCTTCGACAAAGCTCTGCAGCATCGAAAGTGAACTTGATCCTGAAACCTCATGTTTCATCACACCGTGAACAAAGAGACTTGTCCTATTTCAGCAGTTCCTATACCTGATGGTATAGTATGGGACAAGGTTAATTATTATATATTTGGCCCGACCAAATTTTTAAAAATACCTCATTTATTTAAAATTTCCTTAAATGATATCATTACCTCCAGTACATTTTCCAATGCTTGTAGTTGTTCGAACTATAGAAACAGACACATTAGAGCTATTGCTTGAGTAACAATTTTTTAGCATTTTTTTTAGAGGTTTTTAACATGTTTTAGCAAAACTATTGTTTTTATTGTAGTTGTTTACGTACCGGTGCCTAGACAGCCTAGTAGTACGTTAGAATTTAATTATGTTGTCAAGTTAGATGAGGAGTGGGTGTTATATTCCATATAGGTACCCCTATATATGCGCCCGGGTAACATACCAACCTTTCACCTATATTCGTCCCTACATTACATACATAACGGGCCGTTAGGACTGACCCTTTACCTAGTTTCGGTACTGCTTACAGAACGTGGGGTTTTCCCTGAACAATAGCCTTATACATTATTCATGAGGATTCTTGGAAACTCAGCAGGACCACCATCTCCTGCATAATAACTATGTACAAGGTTCATTCCCGACGTCATCCTAAGTTCGACAAAGGCACAGCAAGGTAGAACCCCTGGGTACACCTTTGGGTATATAAACATCACATCTTGCTGAGATAGTCAGAGGAGAACTAGGACTTCCATGCCGACACACTGACGCGAGACGCTGAGGCTCCTGCATGCAGATACTCCAGCTCGCAGTGGTCTAAACATCCCTTGCGGGGTGTTCAACTCGAGACCAAGACGGGGTCCCACAGTCTCTCACTTCAGGTAATGGGGTTGACTTTATCCTAGAGGGATTCTTGGCTTAACACCTACACACATGCTAGGTACACTTAGGTACATCTAGTTAGGATTGCATCGTAGGAGTACGCATTTTATTGTCATGCATTTCATATATACTTGCGTGTATTCATGGTTTTGGCAAGATGGTAGAATCATTTATATCTGTTTCTGTCTAATGGTTGTTTCAGCACACCTATTTACACTAGAATAACGACTGTTCAATAAATGCTTATTGAAAAACGTTCATACCGTTTATTCTGTGTATCTCTCTGAGACAAAGTGAGCACAAGTGACTGAGCGAAAAGTATTGCACTGTTTCCATGGTCCTGAGGGATCAGGGTTGTCATGTTCGATAGTTGCCAAGAACTATTCTCTCCTTAATAAGAGGAGTTTTTAGTGGCACTGTGAGCTAGCTGGTATACAGGCTAACATACCCGGTGGGGGTGTCTGGAATCAGTCTGGACACCAAGCCCGCAGTGTATGTTGTCTAAATGCGCAGATCCTATATAAGTTTTATAGGAACTACACGACACTACTTTCCTACACAACCCCCCAAACATAAGGTGATGGGACTAACCTTGCCCAGTTGAGTCTTCATTTTCTAAGTGGAAATATCTGGAGAGTCCATCTGCGTTGGCATGGTTACTCCCAGGCCTATGTTCCACTGAAAAGTCCATCCCCTGTATGGAAATGGACCACCTCAAAAGTTTGGGATTTTCACCCTTCATTTGTTTATGCCATAAGAGGGGCTTATGGTCTGTCTGAACAAGGAAGTGAGCACCATATACTAAGCCAGCCTCCTACACATACAGTTTTACTGATAAAACTATATTGCACACAAATGATAATGTGTGGAAATAATGTTTCAGTGAATATTTATTATTTGTGCCTCACCCAGTAAAGTGCCTTGATTTGTTCTGATCCTATTAGAATCTTTGTTTCCATCACACTTCAGGAATTACAAAAAGAAATTGCTTCATTTTTGCTTTTCTAACTGATGAATGTGTACTGTTCATTTATAGGTATTTACATTTTGTTGTGTGTTACCAAAAAATGACATCCTACAGCCTTTCTGTTCACACTTCATGTACCCTATCAAGATTGTCACATAATTCACTTTACTTTTCTTTCTCCGACCGCAAAGTGAGAGGAATTTGTAAACATGAGTACCCATTTTATTTAAAAAAAATGAGCAGCAGAAGACATAGCCTGACATTTGGCCTCTGTCTTTGAAGCACAGCAAATGTGACAAGATAAATACAGAATTTAAAGGCATCTTTATTTATTGCTTGGACTTTTGCGGCCCACCACAGATCAGCTCATGACCTGGTTTAGGACACATTGTTCTGGTGTACTTTTTCATTAGCACATCTTTTTGCTCCTTTGTGCAGTTTTATTTGTTTTTTGCACTACACACGTTTTATGCTCAGCACTGCTCATTAATTCTGTGTATACAATGGTGTGTAGACTTAAGGATTTTTTTGCAAAACACCCATATAGTCTTCATTTTTTTGTTTAAAGACGTGTATCATTTGTAAAAGTGTGAGTGCTCCCAGGATTGTGCGGTCCCACACAGGGAAGACAGAGGAAAACTTTGTAAGGGTTTTTTACATAATTTTATTGTCTCTCTGCATATGTTTGCATGTAAACAGTGCTGTAGTGAATGTAGAAAATGGAGAAGACACACTCATGTCAATGCAAGCATCACCAGAAAAACATGTGCAGATGTACGTATTAAAGGAGAAATACAGGCCTAAGCTAGTAGAATAGAAAGCGAAAATAGAGTCAGAAGTAGGGGGGAGGGAAGTTGAAACGAGCTTCAGTAGAACAGAGAAATATAATTAGACACAGTAGAAATGGAAAGTTACAGGTCCGCACTGCAAGAACGCGTGTCTGAGAAAAAATGTAGATAAAGTCGCACAGAGGCACAGAATAGGTGGGAGATTAGGGCTTGTAAAGCAGTAGACATGTAGGGAGTAGAGCATTGCTAGGCTTCAAAGAGACAAGCAAAGGACAACCGGGAGTACAAGCAGTGGTGTAGAAGCGTAACAAATAACATGTGCACGAGTCGCACTCCATAAACGCGATTAGCTATTTTTGCAGAAAGTATCACTTTTTGATATAATGTTGCACTTACGCAAATGCATGATTAAATATGGAAATGTATGACGTATTTGCAGTTACAAAAGGTATAAAAGAACCTGTCCGCCACATTGTAAGTTGTAGCTCAGATCCCAGTTCCACGGAGCTTCTGCATGCTTTATATAAACTTTATACTATATTGCCAACAGATGTCGTGTCATCTTTTTGTTTCGTCCAGCAACATTTGACGAAGCCAGTAAAGAAGTTCATCTCGACTGTCCCAGACTGCGCCTGAGGGAAAGCTGCCTGCCCTCGATTGAATAAAAACTGTGCAAATATATCAGGTAAGCAGACATCAAGTGTTTATACTAAAGTCTGCCTATTCAAAAACAGGCAGGTAAGTTCCCAAGTTGCTGTCAAAAGGGGGGAGGAGTGATCGAATTTCGTACCTTAAATTGCATTATTCTTTGGCAATTACAGTATAGAAATGCATGCATGTTTTTTTTCTTCTTTCCTTTGTTGGTGTCACGATTCGCTCACATCATTCTCGTGCCCACCACCAGGGGGCTGAATTGTGGGGCTCTCCAGTGTTCTAATAAGCTTCTAGATCCTCCCCTTCGTGCATATACTGACTTCCAGTCATTTGGATTCTACTTGCAAATTGTCATTCATTCCCAATCCATGCCGGGTTTTGTGAAAGCCAGCCTGCTCATGCTTGAAGCTAGCCGCTCATGTTTGACACTCCATTACCTAGAATTCCATGCTCAATGCTTCGTCTCCACCCCTGCAGGCCAAGGATGGGTGGAGGAATTCAGCTCACCTGTGGCTGGCTGCTGCTAGCCTGCTCACACCTGATGCATGTGATTACTGTGAGCTCTTTTAAGCCCCAGCTCCCTTCAGTCCAGTGTTGGTCATTGTAGCTGTGTTCCGGTGAGACCAGTCCTTGTTTCCAGAACTTTTGATACTCCTTGATTTCTGAGCTATAGCCATTCCTTGTGCCTGAATTAGCACTGCCTGCAGTGCTACCTTGTTTCCTGAGTTCCTGAGCTATAGTTATTCTTTGTTCCTGTTCCTGGGCTTCAGCTATTTCTCGTTCCTGATTTGCACTGCTTGCAGTGCTCTCTTGACTCCTTGTTTCCTGAGCTGTAGCTATTTCCTGTTTCCTTGAACTAGCACTGCCTGCAGTGCTACCTTGACTCCTGAAGCTTTAGTAATTCTCTTTTCCTGAACCAGCACTGCCTGCAGTGCTACCTTGACTCCTGAGCCTTAGCTCAATTCTTGTTCCTGCCCCAGCACTGCCTTCAATGCTACTTCGTTTTCTTGATTCCTGAACCTGCTCTATTCTAGTATACCCTTGTAGCCTCCCCTTCTGTATATCCTTTTCCAGCCCCTGCCTTTCTTCCCATTTCCTTGGTACTAGTTCCTAGTTTGCTGTCTTTCTATTCTGCTGTCTTGCTTCTGTTACCTTGTATGTTTGTTACATGCTTTCTGCCAAGTGTGCCCTGTGATTTCCTTCATTTCCTGTTAAGCATTCCTCCTTGCTAGCTCCTTGTCTATTGTGCTTGTGTTTAGGTCTACCCCCTTGCTGTTACTGCCTTGTGTGTTCCTGTTTTATCGCCTGGATCCATGGGCACAGCTGACTACCTAGGTGGTGTTTCTTGTTCACTGTGAGTATTGTCTTTGAGTTACTGTTATAACATCACCATAGGTATAAGCTCCACAGACCCTGCCTTTGCATGCATATCCTATATGTGGGTATTTGCAGTCAGTATCTGTAACAGCAATTGTGGGTGAGAAACGTACTGAGCTTCAGTCTTACCATGTGGAGCTCTCGAGTGCTTTACCCCACATTCCCTTTATTGTTAATGTTGTTTCATATATAGGTCTTGCACATTCGTCCTAGGTGTAGGTATTCTGAATGCTAAATCACTTCATGAGTGCCTGTCCTTTCTGAGTCTTAGCCATCTTGTTCCTTTGTGCAGGCTTCCCCTTTGGATCTCTTTTCTCCTCTGACTTCCTGTGTGATCCTGGGCAGCGCTGTACTCAGCGTTCTGCTTACGTTTTCTACCCAGTCGCCAGTCTTTGCCCAACTCCCTGACTGCGTCCCAGACAGTCCTGTACAGCCCCAGACAGTTGGGATGCAAAGAAATGAAATGTGGTGATTCCCGGTGCACACCCGGTGAGAATTCCCCTTTGAAACAAAAGGGAAGAGACGCTCCTTCGGGGAGTGATCTACAAGGCAGTAGTGTATTACTCAGGAGACAACTCCTGAAAGAGACGCTCCTTCGGGGAGTGATTTAGAAGGCAGTAGTGCATTACTCAGGAGACAGCTCCTGGAAGAGACATTCAGGGTGATCTAGCAGGTAATAGTGCATTACCCAGAAGGTAACTTCTGGAAGGGACATTCCTTCGGGGAGTGCCCACAGGTATCCCGGTTAGACCGGGAAGGCTAGTGTAGAAATAGTGAGACGTGACTGGGTAGCAGGTATGCGAAGTCTGACGTGGTAAAGAGACGGTCATTTGATCAGCGCGGGCAGGCCTTACTCTGAATAGGTCAGACACCCGTTACCAAATACCCAAATTTAAGATATCTGGAAGGCGTCTTTAAGGAAAAGCGACCGAGGCTGAGGCATAAGTTGGAGAGTCTAATGGTTGGGTAACAGGACAGCGAACTTCTGGTGTCAATTGGCTTTGCCCTGAGCACGGCCAGACCCTTGGTTTGCAAATCTGAAAAGCACATTAGTTGCAAGTGGATATCCCTACATGAATAAGGAGGACAACATAAAGAGTAGAGTACTGCATAATCACAAGGGGTAAATCGTAGAGCAGTGTCGGGGTTCCCGCCTGTTGTCATACAGTCTGATATAAGTGATATTTTTGGTATTTCAATACAAACCCTTAATGTGTCCTGGAAGTGGGGAAACATTATCTCAAATAAAAACACAGGCAATCAAAATAAAACATCCCAATACAAAAAAGCCTAAAGATTAATAATAATTCCCTATGAGTAAGACTGCTAATTCACCGTGGCAGGTACCAGATGAGATTGAACTAAAATCTATATTTCTATGGGCCCATGGAGAACCCCCTGACCATGTAATACCCTGGAATTCATTTAATAACAGAGTCACCAATCATTTTAGAGGCCCTTCTTGATGCATTCCTCACAGACCTTTACCATTCAGGAGTTTGAAATATGAATGGGACGCCACATCCTTGAGCACCGCAAATAGTTGTTTATATTCACGATAATATTGTCACATGTGTTGCATCAGGCACAAATCCTCTTAGACCCGCCCATAGCGATAAGTGTGCTTGATGTTCACCACTTTGGCCTCACGGTAATATATGTGAAGTCAGGTACCACTGCATAAGATCAATACGTGTTCACCACTGCTATAGGTTAGCGATAATCGTAGAACACAAATATATTAGTGAAGGAGAGAGGTCCAAAAGAGGGCATAAGATAGAGGGCAAATGAACAAGGGAGTAAAGTGACACTTGTATGACATACACATAGGAAATGCACACATTCTTAGGGGACCATGGAGACCCATCTGGACCACATGATAAAAACTTTCCCTTCAGACAAGAAGATACAAAAGTATTGTAAACAATGGTACAAAGGCACCAAGGGTCATGCCCAGCCATGGCCAAAGGAAGGGACATTTGACGAAGACATAATTGAACACACATTAAATTACATTTTCTCTAAGTATAATAGAGAGAAAAGGGAAGCCACCCTGTCATTATAACGGGTATTCCACGATACAAAAACAAACGTGAAACCAACAGCTCCCTAAGAGGCACAGTCTCCAGAGAAGCCCCCGCTTTATGGTCTTTATCCCGCTCTCCCAGCTGCTGTTAGAGTCCACCTAAAGATGAGAGACAAAAATCACAGGGAAATGAGGCACCTTCGGACCCCACCCCTGCAACTCCGCGGACCGGTCCAGACCCTGACCGAAAAGACAGACTTAGAAATTAATTGCAGCACACTGTTAGACAGGCAGAATGGTCTAGAAGCCCTGCTCCTCTTCGAGGACTATGGGGCATGTTGTTCTAAGGCTGGGAGACTTTGTGAGAGTCAACTGAGGAAGGGATAAGAGAAGAAACAGGATGAGAGAGAGACAGAGACGCCAAAATATCATGAACCCCCAACCAAATGAGTTACTAGACGTGGGGGGGGGGCAGAGGAAGTTAGAGAGTGGGATGACAGGCCTGAGAGGGATGCAAATGAACAGGACACTAACCAGATACCATACAATTTCCCACATGTCCCCTGCGGGGGTCATTTATGGCAGTAAGAGACACCTCAGAAACGTGGAAGAAGTCAATCTTAAAAAAGAGTAGGTCAGATTTAACACCCATAGAGGTGATCGAATACAAGGAGGGCAGTTAGAATAAAAAAAGCAATGGCCCTGAGAAGGGTCTTTTCAACCCATCGACTTAGAAACTGCCGAAGACTGTATACAGCACCCCAGATTGGAACTACCCCTATATGCAAGAGTGCCTCGTGATCTGAGAGGAGTATGCTATAGACAAACAAACTGAAGTGATTCGAAGCAAAAGACCAGATCCAAGGTTAGGCCCAAGACCCGTAAATCCTCGACCAATAACTCAGTTACCCCTCATTTTCAAGGGCGGACAACTGCCCACATACATACGATGGCCACAAACGGATAACGAGAATTTAAAGAGGTCACTGCTCTCGCTGTCTGAGGGAGCGGGAAAATGGATAGGATGCTTTGAGAAACACACTGCTGGAGTGAACCTCACCTTGGGTGATGTTAAAAGCTTGTTAAGTTCTCTCGTGGGAGATGAAGTAAATACCATTTTTACCAGATCAGGATTCCCTCAAATAACATTGTTAAAAACACACTTTGACGGGTCATCCTTCAACAATATCCGTCAACATGTCTGGGATGCACTCCGGCAGACATACCCAGACTGGCCAGAAATTGGAGCCCTTATGGCAGAAAGTATAAAACCGACTGAAGATTTTGCTTAATTCATCACTAGAATGAAAAAACGATGGGTACAGGAAGTAAGATGTAACTGGGAAAACACAGGAGGAAATGTAATGTTTTATGATGTATTGAAACTGGGCCTGCCCACAGATATACAAGCAAGCCTAGACAGAGTAGTCGGAATTGAGGCTAAACCATGGCCAGAAATACAAGCCCATATAATACATTATTTCAAGTGGAAAAAAGAAAAGGACAAGGAAAGGACAGAGCAGGCAGAGAGAGATGCAGCTAAGTTGGTGCAACAGTAAATTAAAAAAAGAAGCGCAGAAGGGGCACTTGTAGCAGCATCACAAATGGCTGTCACAATGCCAGTGCAGGTGCAGGCACCAGGAGGGCAGCCAGTAAGTAACATAGGGAAGAAACAAGGTTTTTCAGGAGGCCAAGGGCCAGTGCAGGGAAAAAGACAAGAAGGATATAGGGCAGGACAACAGTGTTATTATTGTGGCGATAGGGGTCATTTTGCAGAGGAATGTAGAGCAAAAAAGAACGATGAGCAAGCACAGGGATGGTTCACTCCACAGAGGCAGATGGGGCCACAACAGATGCAATATGCTCCCTAACAACCCCTGCAGGTCCCTCAGGTTCAGAGGACCAAACAACATGGGGCAAATGCCACAGAGTCTGCCCCAAGTTGTCAGAAATACTACAGGAGGACCAACACAGGTTCAGATGGGAGGAGTAACAGTAAAAGGAGGTAAACCTTTTTCTGCACAACCCCAAATGTCCGGAGGGATACCAACCAACAGTATGCACAATGAGAAAGCCCACAGACAACCATTATGTGTCCAATCCTGTCGGTAACCAGTAGATCAGATGAGGAACCCACTGTGACGGTAGCCATAGAAGGTCGCCCCTATAGGTTTTTAATCTATACTGGGGGCACTAAAAATTGTATAAAGGAAGGAACACTACCACTTTCTCACAAGTCAATGGACACATGAGTTTTCTGGAGCTGTTAGGATGGTTCCCTTTACTGAATCAGTGAGCATGACAATAAGAGACACACAGATTGAAGGATCATTGTTATATTTCCCAGAGGCACTGGTGAATCTTCTTGGAAGAGACCTGATAAGTAAGCTGAATATGACCATCTCTTTTTTGGAAGATGGATCGATGGTATGTTACACTCCTGGTATGACACCAGGTAGGATATTGTCACTTATAGCTCATGAGAACTTGGGACAACAGGTCAGAACAATTCCTGTAGATACAGAGGCCTTTATCCGTGGCATATATGTTTTGATAGCGCATACACCAGGGCTATTGGGGAAGGCAGTGCACATACCAAAGGAACTATTGTTCAGACCCAAGAGGCCTGTGAATCCCATAGAAGAACATGACATGGTGTTAGAAATAATGGCCATGTTATGCATTATTGATAGCTTTTGACAGGAGGCAAGCAACATGGGCATCAATAATATTTACAGACCCAGAGGTCAAATTAAGAGACATATCAGATGAAGAAATGTTTGATGATAGCCCCTCAATTGAGACAGTGGTATTTCAAATGGATATTCCCATTAGAGTACAGATGCAATATAGGACAGTGGCGAAATATGCACAAGAGAGTACACTGAGAGAAAAAGATTTGGCAAAAGTACCAGAGAGTCTATGGTCAAAACTACCAATTGATGTGGGACTGATTAAAGAAGCTGAGCCTGTGAAATTAGCATTGAAACCCGGGGTGATATTGCCAGGGGTACGTCAGTATCCCTTATCCAAAGAAGCAGAAGAAGGCATCTTTCCCACAATACAGGTGTTACTTAAGCAGGGAGTGATACATGAGAGAGCATCAACCTGTAATTCACCAATTTACCTGATAAAAAAGGCTAAGGGGGGAACTTGGAGGATGATTCAAGATTTCCGCCCCCTGAACGATATAGTAATTATAGAATTTCCGGTGGTACCAGACCTATTAGTCATACTAGCAAACATTCCTATGGATGCCACCTACTTTTCAGTAATTGATTTGAAAAATGCATTTTTCAGCATTCCACTGCACCCAGATAGTCAATATCTAACAGGGTTTATGTACAGACAAACTCAGTATTGGTGTAGAAGGCTCCCTCAGGGCTATTGTGAGTCCCCGAGTATCTTTAACAGGACAGTGAAAAAGGATTTAGCAAACATAAAATGCAAAAGCATCCTTCAACAGTATGTGGACAACATTTTGGTATGTAGCCCTACTAAAGACATATGCAGGAAGGATACTATTGGTCTTCTTTGCATGCTTGTAGAAAAAGGATTTAGAGTGGACAAAGACAAATTTCAATATGTACAGACAGAAGTTCATTATTTGGGGCAGATAATATCCAAAAACGGGAGGAGGGTGACACCTGACAGAGCAAAGAGCACCAGAGAGCACCAGAAATATGCCTAAGCCCACCACCACAAAACAAATGCAGCAGTTCCTAGGACTCTGCAATTATGTAAGACAGTGGGTATTTGACTATGCCACCCTGACTGCACCACCTTTGACCGATCTAAAAGAGTCCCATACCAATGGGAACAAAATAAACTGGACTAATAAAAAAGAAACAGCATTTCAGGAGCTGAGGAATGCAATTATAAATGCTCCAGTGTTAGGTACTCCTGACTACAGCAAACCATTCTTCCTCTCTGTCATTGTAATGGAATGACAATGGCGGTGATAATGACTCAAAAGACATCTATGGGACACAAACCAATTGCCTACTACAGTGGCTGTTAGATTTTGTCATGAAAAGTCACTACCCATGTGAGAAAGTATTGGCTACAGCAGCATTCACAGTCCAGAAAAGCACCACAATAGTGATGGGACCACCTTTAACACTGTATGTAGAGCATGCAGTATTTGCTATTTTACAAAGAAGAGCACTCTTACAACTCATAGGGAATCTGGGTATGAAGTAATACTTTCAGTACCATCTTTACAAGTGGTTCGCTGTCACACAGTTTCTTCAGCAACATTCTTTGCACACCCAGTTACTGACGATAAACAAGTACATGACTGTGCTAATTATATACCAGATGAAGAAAGTACGGTAGGAGAATAACCCATCCCACGGAGCATGTTGCTCTTTGTTGATGGATCCTCTTACATAGATCAAAAAACTGTGATTAGACATTCAGGAGCAGCAGTTGTAAGAGCTGAACAACAGGATTCATCTGATACATTACAAATTATTAGCCAGATGCCACTACCTTTTCAGCACAGGCGGCTGAAATAGTGGCCATCATTGAAGCACTGCAGTGAGCTGAATGACTAGAGGTCACCATTTATTCAGATTCACCATACATCACCACCACTGTACATTCTAGCATTCACAGATGGGAAAGGACAGGATTTCTTTAATCTGATGGATCCCCTGTGATGGATAAATATTTATTGGCACAATTAATAAAAACTTTAACACTTCTATCTAAAGTAGCAGTGATAAAGTTTACAACGCACACCAATCAGCAAGACCTTATCTCTAGGGGTAATGCTCTGGCAGATTGGGCAGCAAAAGCAGCAGCTAAAGAGTCCCCACATTATAATCAATGTGATGAACACACATCAGGTATGATGACAAGCAGGCTACAGGATGCTATGGAATCACCACCCCATATACAGAGACAGCTAAATTACATTTGCGTGAATTGCAAGAACAGGCATTACCGCATGAAAGGGAATTGTGGGAATAGTGAGGTTGCATTCAATCACCAACAGATTTCATTTATAGGCAAGAAAGTACAGGCAAGCCAGTAATGCCACAAGCTCTGCTATACACTGCTCTAGAGCAACTACACCTCCCAGCACACACCACAAAAGAGTATCTTCTTGCTACATTACAGGCAGATTGGTTTATTCCACAACTATCTGAAATGATCACTATGTACATTGCGGAAAGCGCCATATGTCAACAGTATAGCCCCAAGCCGACCTTAAAGGTGATCACCTCAACAATACCACGCAGAACAGGTCCATTTAAAAATCTACACTTTTTGTCGACATGATAGAAAGATGTAACAATTACAGGTATCTTATAGAAGTTGTTTGTCCATTCTCCCGATGTATTGAGGCAGGACCCTTTGTACATAATGATGCTAAAGCAGCAGCCACTTTTCTGTTAAGAGATGTGTTACCGAGGTGGGGCGTGGCAGAAGCAATCCGCTAAGATAATGAACCCCATTTTGTCAATGCAATATTTCAACACATTTGCATCGCCTTAGGAATAAAACATAAACTGACATCTGTTTATCACCCCCAAAGTAATGGAATAGTAGAGCACCTGAACAGCCTCCTCAAGAATAAAATAAACAAACTATGTGCTACTCTGCAAATGAAATGCCTGTACTGTCTACCACTGGCTTTGCATGCCCTCAGAAATCAGCCAGGAAGCGATCACCATTTAACACCACATCAAATAGTGACAGGACGTCCAATGCCCACCCCTTTAACGATAGAGAGACAAAAGACAGATGCCCATAAGACAGCTGAAGTTTTAGGGGATGAAATGAGTTATTATTTGTCCGAGTTAATGAAATCTGTCATGTTCTTTTCTGAACAGGTATTGCGAACGGAGAAGACTGCCTCAGCCCAGCAGACCAGCCCAATACCCGTTGGACAACAAGTCTACATGTGGAATTTTGTCCGACAATGGTAGGATCTCAAATATAGCGGTCCCTTCTCAGTAACAATGAGTAGTGATTGCCGGAAACCATGGCTCCATATGACAGACTTGGGACTAGATCCCACCTTGCCTCAGACACTTCCACAGACAGAAGGGGAACAAGAGGGGGAAAGCGAGACACAAGAGTAACAATGTTTCTCTTCAAAGCACGAGTGGAGTATTTTTTCGACTCTACTAGCGGACAGTTATGTACTGCTGTTTTGTTTTTCTTTTTATTCCTGCTTATGTCGGCGGCCACACTGAAATGGTATTTTATTTCATGCATGGGATTATGTAACAGCATTACGTGCTTGAAGAGCAGTATCCGAACAGAAAAATATATCCCATAGTATTCATGCTGGCTTATTCGATAATATGTGGTACCAGCATATGACAGAGATAGGTATGCAAATTTCTAATTCCTCTTGCTTTGTTTGTTCTTTGA
This sequence comes from Calotriton arnoldi, assembly GCA_963921515.1. NCBI lineage: Eukaryota > Metazoa > Chordata > Amphibia > Caudata > Salamandridae > Calotriton > Calotriton arnoldi. The sequence goes on along the minus strand of CAWUFW010007312.1, from coordinate 130,449 downwards.
TTCCACACGCCACCGACTCAGATAGGTTACACTCGTCCAAGGAGGTACCTCCAAATATTACCATGTGTCTGTTACATCTTTTCCTTTGAAGACTACGAGCGCAGATGCAACATTCCTAGTGAACACCAAGCAATATGAGAAAGAGTTAGAAGATGTATTGAATGTCCTAACAGACTGCAAAGAGCTAGTAGTGAAGTTAGATGCAATGGCTAGGACAGGGGTTATGAGGTACAAGTATAAAACTTGGAGAGCTAAAATATTGCAGCAGGGATTTTTATGGGTATCTCAACATATGCTTTTCTGCAAGAATTACTCTGCTACACCGTGGCCCTATGATTGTCAGGAAAGGCCATATTTCCTAGTCAATAGATCAGTATACGTTAATGGTCATTGGCACCATGGCGCTACATTTGAGTGCAGGGCCCTTGCTTTATGAAAGGGGAATCAGAATGACAATAGCACACGACAAAGGTGTCAGGCAGTGTGGGATGAGATTATATTTAGACTAACTTGGGTAGAAATGCCCACAACTCTACGAGCAGATAGAAAACCCATTCTTTTTTCTTTCTGTTTCAGTGGAAAATGAATGGTCCTGGTAGGAGAGAACATCAATTGCAATATTACAAGCTATAACGCAGACATGCAATGCGACACCTCCAGCCTAATGGATTTTTACTGCAACTGTGGTGAGTGGCTGTATACGCGACTTCAGTCAGGTTGGCAAGGATTCTGGTTAAGGTGCACACTCCCCCCCTGGTGATTCCAGGAGTCGACATTTCTGAACTGCATGACCATCCCATAAGCTGTCCAAAGACCTTGCTGCACCAGCATTGGAAGAGGAGAGCTGCATATTATTACGGTACTACAGCCTGGGAAGATGTCCCGCAAGAGCACAAGCCGTTTAATGATGCACAAATCTTCTTTGGAAGTATCCTTCCTTTCATTCAAGCAAAAACAATTCACGTTGGCTCCAGATAACCCCCTGGGAGTTAATGAAAGCCATCCATGACACTGAAGATGGCTTCAACACGATCAAAGAAGAATTGCGAGCAATGAGAGTAGTGATTATGCAGCATAGATATGTGTTAGACTTAATGACGGTTATGGAAGGAGGAGTATGTGCCAAGATTCAAACTTCCTGTTGCACGTATATCTCAACTAATGACGCCGACAACGGGACACTCACAGAGGCCATACAAGTTCTGCATACCTTGCAAAAGATGATGGTGGATGAGGGAGGTGCCCCCCTCCAGATAGTGATAGGATGTTGCAAAAGGGTTAGTTGGAAGTTGGGAGGGATGTTCACCAATAGGTTGGTCAATAAAATGCAGGACGTTGAGGAGAATGTATACACATTAATAACTCCAAACAAAAGGGAAAGTGAAGAAATAGTTGAAAAATCAACTAAACGGGGGAATGTTGTAGTGAATGTAGAAAATGGAGAGGGCCCATACATGACAATGCAAGCATCAGTAGAAAGGCATATGCAGATATATGTATCAAAGGAGGAATACAGGCCTAAGCAAGTAGAATAGAAATTGCATATAGAGTCAGGACTTGGGGGGGAGGGAAGTAGACAGGAGCTTCAGTAGAATAGAGAAATATATAATTAGACACAGCAGAAATGGAAAGTTGCAGGCCCACATTGCAAGAAAATGTCTCTGAGAAAATATGTAGATAAAGTAGCACAGAGGCACAGGATAGGTGAAAGATTAGGCCTTGTAGAGCAGTAGACATGTAGGGCGTAAAGCATTGCTAGGCTTCAAAGAGAAAAGCCAAGGCCAACCAGGAGTACAAGCAGTGGTGTAGAAGCTTAACAAATAACACATGCACAAGTCGCATTCCATAAGCAAGTGATTCACTGTTTTTGCAGAAAGTATCACTTTTTGATATAATGTTGCGCTTAAGCAAATGCAGATTAGTGGGGACCTCAAAGTCCTATTATATAAGTTGCTGGATCCACTTTGCACAAGCACTTTATTCGTCAAAAATTCTGTTATTAGTTAAGGAAAACCGAATGTCTTTTTGAATTTTCTTAATATTTTATCGTAAAAATGAAATATCACATGATTTTATCCTAGTTTTAATGTTGATATGTACTAAATAATTTGAACTAAATCGTGTATATATTAATTGGTTTTCTGTTTTTTTGTTTTAATCTTTTAACCTTTTGAAACATGACACTCGTATCATTGCTTCATGAGCTTAATTGATCATTTTTTGTTGTAGTAACATCTATGCAAAACGAAAGACGCTGTAAATCTGTATTTTGCTCTCCCGAGAACAGCAATGTGTTTTTATTGTAATCGTAGCTTATGACATTTTGTCGAAATAAAGCTTATATTGGAAATGCATGATTAAATATGCAAATGTACGAAGTATTTATAGTTACAAAATGTATAAAAGGAACTGTCTGCCACATTATAAGTTGAAGCTCAGATCCCAGTTCCATGGAGCTAACTGACCTTCTGCGCTCTTTATATAAACTTTATACTACATTGCCAACAGATGTTGTGTCGTCTTTTTCTTTAGTCCGGCAACAACAGAGGCTTTAAAATCTATAAGTTGAAGGGGAAGCAAGTGCAACAACATGACTATTAAATGCACATTAGATGTATTGTGATATTTCATATCTATAAAGTTGTTTGTGCAGAAATATTCTAATCATTGCCATTCAGATGGCACATAAAATTCATTAGTTGTTGCATTTATTATTAGGTGCTTATAGGAAGGTGGAGTATAATGTGGTATGGAGGTTAGTCCCAACATGTAATACTATCACAATACCCCAAAGATGGTTCTTGGATTCACACAAATTCTTAGCTCAGTCCTGATAGAGTGGCAAAGAGCAGTCAGGCAGAGTACTAACATGGACACTAACAGGCACATGCATCAAGGTAGGATTTCGCGAGTCCTTAATTGCAATTATTAAGGAATCGCAATTAAGGACTCGCAAAAGCCTATGCATGTAGGAATCGCTATAAAAATAGCGATTCCTACACATTCCTTATTTGCGACTCGCAAATTGCGAGTCGCAAATAAGGAATGGCTTCCCATTCATTCCTATGGGCCTACAGGTCCATAGGAATGAATGGGAAAGTACATGCGCAATTTGCGAGTACCAATTGGTACTCGCAAATTGCGCATGCATTTCAAGGGTGCAAGGGTGTCAAAAGGACACCCTGTTGCACCCCTGAAATTGATCTGTGCACAAATGTTGCGCACACACATGTCCAAAGGACATGTGTGTGTGTGTGTAACCTACAACTTTGAAAAATGCACTTTAGTGCATTTTTCAAAGTTTTTGCAAATTACCATGAAGTTCTTGCATTGCATTTAAGGAATCGCAAAATGCGATTCCATAAATGCAATCACAATTTGAGAACTCGCAATTAATTGCGAATTCTCAAATTGCGAGTGCCTTGACCCTTCATGCATCGCAAATGCCCTTTTTGCGGGCGCAAACGGCCGATTTTTGCAAATCGCACCGTTTGTGCTCGCAAAAATGGTTGATGCATGTACCTGTAAGTGATTGATACGACTCGAGAGAAATCAGACACCAATTTATAAAAACAGAGTGCATTTTTATCTTAGTTTAGACACCAGAATGAAGGGAGTTATAGATTTTTAAAGCAATATTAAATCAGTTCAAAATAATACACAGAACATATAACATTGCGTTCGATGACAAAATTCACTAGTGACAATTGGTCACTTGCAGGTCGAGTTACGTGGAACCCTTACAGGGTAAAGGTCATGCGTGCTACTAGACCAGGCCATGACAGTCAGGTCAATTTTACCTAACCCGTGGAGTCTGGGTGCGGAGTTGTCCTGGTTGTCCTTGGTGCTTAACGGGAGCCGCGGGCATGCTGATTTTACCATTTACACGGGTCTGTAATAACAGAATGCAAAAACACAACAGATACACAGCTACTGACATCAGATGAAGACTGCATGGTGTTCATTGTAGATGCAGCAACGAGTGTAGGGGTTAGTTGCCTGATTGGTGACCAACAAGCGTTGGCGATGGTAGACACAGCGAAAAAGTTACTGGAAGTTCACTAGGTCCCAGGGAGTGAGACAGCGGCCTGAAACGTTGTGACAGGCGAGACTACAACTCCCACAATGCACTGGACCACCTGGAATTGGGCAATCCCATGGAGGGCCCAATGGCCAGCAATTCTTTGCATCCAGTGAGAGTTGTACCTGTAGTTTTCAGGGGACTAGTGTCACTAGTCCAGGGGAGTCCGAGGGTATTTCTGGCTTCAACAGGGATCCCTCTCTTCGGCAGTGTCGGGTTTTAGCCAAAGAGGAGGGTTGTTCACTCAGTTCCAAGTCTGTTGCCACAGGGACAAAGTATCCCTCTTTTGCTTTGGTGCTGTGGGCAAAGTCCTTTTGTCAGCATCAAAGGTCTACTCTTGGCCTCTCCTTGATGCAAGTTATTCAGATTTGAGGTTCTGCTGTGGGAGCTAGTAGCCATTGGGCAGCTAATCCCTGCAGCTAGTCTGCCAATGAGGCGACCACATCCGGGGGTGTAGGTCACCTTTTCTACCCAGAACCCTCTATTTTGTCATTCCTAAAGATGGCAGAAATCAAATTGTGGTATACATACCAGGTTGCTCACCCTGGAGGTGTAGCTAGCCTTCTGGGGGTGTATGCCTCCTTCTATAGCTAATTTCCCACCTGCACGGGTGCAAATGAGCCTGGGGCAGGGGAGGGATGCTTCCTCCACTGGGAGTCAGTCCTGATGCATATCAGGGGCGTTGCAGCTTTTGAAGCTCACTGTCTTAATGTGCCACTTCGGGAAACGGCCTGAACAACGATTTTCTTAACAACGAGTGGCCTTAACAACGACTCATAAACAACGATCTGGAACTGAACCACGACCTCTTTAACAACTACTTAATTAAACAACGAGTGGCCTTAACAACGACTCCGACCTTTAAACACGAAATAAAATGTAATTAATTTAAAGAACACTTCGAATCAAAACTATTTATAATAAACAATCTTTTCCATCAACTTATCACAATTGTATCTAATGAACGTTTGTAATGTACCCAAACTTGAAGTTCCGTCTTGTATGCACTTGCACTTTTTTTGATCATAACATATTCATTGTAATACTGCAATGTTTTCATCCTTGTAAGCATGTGCTGTTAGCATTTGCACTTTTATGGTCGGAACGACCGAATAAAGTTTGATTGATTGATTGATTAAACAATCTTGAAATTCGGCATCTAATGATCGTTTTTTTAAAATTACCGACGAACTTACAGAGAGACAGTTTTGATTTACCTTGTGATGCCAGTAAATGGCACTGCAGGATTGTTTTCTACTGATGCGATGCTGACGTGTTTTTTTTTTAATAAATCGCTTTAAATAGTGCATTTTGTTTTAATTTTCCGTTTGATATGCCGCCAATTAAGTTAGCATTCTAGTGTGTCATTTTTGTAAAAACAGATGAAGGACTTATATTTCATTGTTTTCAACCGTCCTTTACTGTCTCTCTGTAAGTTCATCGGTAATTTTAAAAAACAATCATTAGATGCCGAATTTCAAGATTGTTTATTAAAAATAGTTTACATTCGAAGTGTACTTTAAATTAATGTTTAAAAAATTTGTGTTTAAATCAAGCGTTGTTTTGAACGTAGTGGAAGATTCGGTATATATGTCAATAGAATTTGTTTTGAGGTTCAGTAAGTCGTGGTTCAATACTTAGTGGTTTGGATTTGGTCGTTGTTTAGCCTTCGTGGTTTAGGCACTCATGATTTCAGAGGTAGTTGTTTAATCATACAACCGTGCCACTTCACTAGCCTGCGTGAAAGGAGGGAGGTGTGACGACCTTCCTGCCCAAGCCTTTGTTCCTGACTCCTGGGAGTGATTACACTGCCTGGCAGGAGGTCAGAATACTATCTTGGTGACAGCAGGCATGGGAATTGCGGGCTTGCCAGCCAGAGCACAGAGAAGCTGGGGCAACCAGGTAAGAAATCTCTTGGATAGCCACCTGGGTGCATGCCACACCAGCCAGAGCACAAGATTTGTGTTTTAAGGGTGAAGAAGGCACATTGTTTTATACCAAACATTTTTTTTTTTTATATCTTTTTTATTAGCATTTTGTTTATTATACAATTACAACAGGATGATCAGGTCACGTACGTTACATGAATGCAGTGTCTTCACCACAGGCGAGAAAAGAAAGGGAAGGAGAACAAAAAAACAACAAGACATTTCCAGATAATTTGCAGCTTAACATACCACTCAATCCTTCAAAGTCATGTCTGTTAACTATAAATTTCAAGACTTTGCCTTGCTTAGAACAATCTGTTTGAGGAGCCCATCAGATTTGCTAATGTCATATCATTCTCTACAATGTAGACTGCTGAAACATTTTTTTTCTTTTTATAAACATAGTAAACCAATAACAACAGCTTCCTCCTAGGGTCGAATTCTACATGAATCATCATTTGTCCATATTATCTTTCGGTTTGGATTCTACATAGTGTTGGGGGGTCAAGGGAGACAGGCCATCTTAGAGCATCCAATCCTACCACCTAAGGCATGTATCTCTATTCTCCCTTCCATGCTACTTTTACTTTTAGGTCTCAAATCTACTCTCTCACAAGAGTGATATCGGACGGGGTTGAGCTCCCCGTCCTCATTCGTCGGGGGGGGGGGGTGAGAAGTTGGCCTGGTATATGCTGTTCACTAATTAAAGTGGACACCTTGCACCAGAACAATTCGATTCTTATGGTAGATAGGTTTAAGACAACCTTTATAGAAAGCTATCCTAGTGGTAGCTGTGGAGAGCAGCCTTCAGGCTAAGTCTTGAAGGAATGTAAAGCAGCTTGTTTTACCACACAATCTCTTGAATCACCAAATGAAAAGACACCACACAGGTATATATATCAAATATATATGTATTTATTAATAAACACTCTCTACTAATCTCTTTATGAGATTAGAGGTCAGGAACATATGTACAAGTCAAATATTATCAGAATAAGTTTAGCACAATCGAATATCACAATCTTAGTTTGCTAGACCTAGGTCTAGGGCATCTAGAATCGAGGGACCCCCAAGAACCACCCCAGGTAGTTGTAGGAGACCCACAGGGGACGGACGCGGTGACCTGGCACCGGTGCGAATCCTGTACGAGTCTATGCACTCAGACGCGATTGAGATATCAATGTTAAAGGTCCCTTGCGTGTTCGAGGCGAACACACCGATCGGTCCTTGTACGAGTCGAAGGACGCGGTCACAGATAGAGATGCAAGGAGATGGACGCGCTGTGTCTAACACAGACGCGAACCTTGTGCGAGTCAGTGCAATGGAGATCTCAGAGTTACAGGCCCTTTGTGTGTTCGAGGCGAACACCGATCGGACTCAGTACGAGTCGAAGGATACAGTTTTAGATAGTGTTGCAAAGGAGATGGACGCGGTGTGTCTAACACAGACGCGAACCCTGTACGAGTCAGCGCAATTGTCGCACTTGGAAAGTTAGAGTTTTAGGACACTTCTAGGGAAGCTACAAGCAAGTCACTTACAGGGTAAGTAGTTCTAGGGCCCACACCCACAGAAGCACCGTAGTGCTGAAGTTACCTCACCCAGGGGAGCCGGGTGCATAGGTGTTCTTTGGTGTCGGGTCGCGGCGTCGTTTTCAATGGGAGCCAGTGAAGACTTGCTGCTTGCGGCGACAGGAGAAGGGTCCGGAGGAATCCAAGCCTGGATTCGGAAGATGGAAGACCTGAAAGCAGAGGGGACAGTGTTCAAAGTCACTTGGCAGTGACTCGGGGCAAGGAAGATGGATACCCACCGTTGTCGCAAGATTCAGGTCGTTCGCGGTTGCCTTGACTCTTCAGCCACGAGGTCCAGGAGGCGTCGACGACGACCAGGAGCTGGATTCGGCGTGTCCCACGATGTCTGCAGCTTACTGCGGTGTCGCCGACTCGATCGGAGCCAACAAGCCTTGGTAACAGCAAGTCTCGGGGAAAGTGTGAAGAGGCAATGGCGCAGACCAGCAAGGTCTGGGGACTCACCCAGCACGGGTAAGTCAGGGCAGGCCTGGAGCAACCAGGGAGCCCTTCGGTTTCTTTAGGAAGTCTTCTGGGGACCCACAAGCCGGCTGGCAAGGGATCGCGAAGACGCCTCGGGAGGATCCGCTCACAGGGGCCCACGGTCTCTCGGGACGTGGTAGGCCTCTGATCTTAGGAGGGGTTCCTGCTGGAGGCTGGGACCACATGTGTTCCAAAGCACAAGTTCGTGGAACGTTGTGAAGGGGTTGCACTCGACAATAGTGCACGGTACCCAGGGGTCGAGGTTCCTCGTTACTCTTGGGGTCCACTGGCCTCAGCTTCGCTGGGGACTCACGATGGCCTTTGAGAAGTCAGGAAATCCACTTCTTGGGCTGCAGGGACTTCGGACTCCGGCGGGAGCGGCGTAGTTTGCGACCGTCGTTTGTAGTTTTTGGTGCCTGCCAAGCAGGGGAGTCACTCCTTGACTCCAAGGGAGATTCTTCAGTCTTCCAAAGGTAGTGGAACGTCGAAGGTCCGGGATTCTTCTTGTAGAGCGTCGTCCAGGGAAATCTAGGGTGCAATGCACCGGTTCCCCCTCTTATACTAAAAGAAAGGGAGGGACTAGCTCTATGACCCTACCTATGGGAGGGTCAGGGGAGTGGGTGGCTACACCCACTTCCCTTTGTCCAGTTTCGCGCCAGAGCAGGGACAGGTAGCTCCTGAGCCGGTTTGAACTGGCATATGCACAGAGGAGCCTTCTGCTCCCCCAGTGCAGGACTTCAAAGCACTCTAAGAGTGCACCCACCCAGCCCCAATACACTAAACCCTGTCTGGGAGGTGGTCACACCCCTTGGGACAGGATATCTATTGTTGGGCTTCCTCCACTGCGAGTGTTGGTCATCAGCAGGAGGGCAGCCCAGTGTCTGTGACTGGTGGCATCCATTTTGTGATGCCAGGGCTCTGCAGGATTCTACCGCGTTTCCACAGTAGGTACATGTCTATCCCTCTAGAAGGGTGGAATGCTACCCCGCCGCCAGGACTGGCGGGGGGTAGTATTCCAAGATGTTTGACACCAAACACGACATGTTTCGATGCAGCCATTCCAAAGTTAGCATTTTATCGCGAGGATATAATGCACTTAAAAGTATATGGTTTAACCGCATCCACAAACAGCACCAGAGAATGGACTCTGAGAGCTGCAGAGGGGCCCTGCTCAGGCAGAGGCACCCCCTCACATAGAAGCCAAGCACCCTGCCCTCAGGATTGATAGGGCCTGCCTTAGGGGTGACTGATAGGGTTATATGTGTGTGTAGGAGAGATATAGGGAACCTATATCTCAGTGAGGGGTGCTAGCACTTCCTCACTCAGGCTGCAGTAGCAGGCCTCTGGTGTCAGATTTAGTCTGCTTCCCAGGGGTGGCATAATACATGCTGCAGCCCCTGGTAGGCCTGTGAAGTACCTATGCCCTTGGTACCTAAGGTACCATATACTAGGGACTCATAAGGTGCCACAGTATCCAATCACTAGTGCACCTAGAGTGCACTCCAAATCGTTTAGAGAGAACAGAGAGGCTGGGGCCCTGATTAGCAGGGTCCCAGCCTGACTATAGCCAGAAACCAGTGTAAACATCAGAAAAAAAGTGGGGGCAACATAAGAGGCAGATCCTACTCTCCTACAGGGGGTCTCAGCTAGGGTTCTCATTTTCTCCTGACCTTCGGGCCTCCCACGCTCGCACCACCTCTGACCAGAGTTCTGCCAGTGGCCTGCGCCTTTTACTTGTTTTATCTTCTCGTGCCAAAGCCCTTTCTTCAGCCCTGGCCCAAACCGATAAGTCTCTCTCCCATTCGGGTACCCTGGGGCCTACTTCCACTCGCCATCGCAGGGCAAAGCGCCTCTAGGCCAAGATTAAAGCTAGGTCGACAAATCTATGCCCCACTTTTTTTAGCTTTGGGCCTTGGGTACAGGCCCAGCAGACAAACCTCTGCTCTGCACTGCAAGGATCGTGCCAAAACCTCGTTTAGGATCTCAATAATTTTCAGCCAGTAGTCTTGTGCAACCGGGCATTCCCAAATCATATGTCCAAAGCTGGCATCTATCACTTTGCGCCTCGGGCTCTGCTGATCCTCCCCTGTACATGATATTGAGCCTATGCGGTGTGAGATAGGTCATATGTAGTATGTTAAATTGTGTACATTTGAAGTTGGCATTTCTGGAGATTTTCTTCAGACTCTCCAGCGCCTATTTCCATTCCATCTCAGTCAGGCTCCTGCCCACCAAAGTTTCCCATTTCTCCTGTAAGTTCGCCAAGGGCTGTTCTGACAAGGCCATTATTGCAACATACAGCCATTTTACAGATGCCTCGCTGACTCAAGCATCACTATTGCTTGCAGGACTGCGTGTGTGTTAGGTTCATGGAAATCTCCTCCCTATAATGTGGTAAAAGTTAACCGTATTATGTGGTAATTTAAGAACTGCCCAGGTGGTAAGTCATGGTGCTCCAGGAAGTCCGTCAGGGGGAATAATTCCCCGTCTAGGTAGCGATCCAGAACTGTAGTCACTCCCGCCGCTGTCCATTCCCTCAGTTGGCCCGGTGGGGGGAGCCGTCTCCTAACAGTGGTAACCCTATCAGAGGTAAGTCTGGCGCATATAAGGGGGTCCCTCTTGCTCATCTAGTACATCAGTCCCAACATTTGAGGCCTTCTTGTAGCAAAACCCCTGTGTTTTTTACTTGGTGTTTTGGGTTTAAGATCCTGGTAAGGAGATTCCCATGGGGAGGCTGTCCCTGCAATCTCAGTGTCTCCAATCCTCTCCCATTCAACCATTGAGCCAGCCACTGGAGCTGTGCCGCTAGGTAGTATGGTTAAAAGTCTGGTGCTCCCAGGCCTCCCGCTGTCATAGGTAGTCGTAAAACTGTCAGGGGTACCCTATTTCGCCCTCTGTCCCAGATCAGGTCTCTGAGCAATGCGTCCATGTCCCTAAACCAACTCCGAGGAATTACCACCAGGAGATTAACAAAATAGTATAACAACCTCAGGAGGAAAACTATCTTGGAAAGCGCTATCCTGGCCATAACTGAAAGTTTGAGGGAGCGCCAGAATGACACATTTGTCTTTAGTGTGCGGAGTGCTCGACCAAGGTTCCCCTCCAGAAGATCCAACTGATTGTGGAATACCTGTATACCCAAGTATCTAAAGGAGCTCGGAGTCCAAGTAGGTCCCAACGGAAGGTCTCCTGGCTTGGCCAGTGCGGGCCTCAGTGGGAATATCTGGGTCTTTCGGGTATTGACCCGGACAACCCTGCAAATTTCTCCAAAATGCTAATGGCTTGAGATATGCCCCGAGTGCCATCCCTGATATATAATAATATGTCATCTGCATATAATGAGATTATATGCGTCTTCCCATCTAGAAGTAGCCCGTGTCTCATCCCTTCTTGTCTGAAGCATTCCGCTAGAGATTCAATCGCCAGAGCGAAAAGCAGGGGTGATAGTGGGCAGACCTGCCTAGTCCCTCTGTGTATAGTATATGGATTGGCGACCACTCCGCCCGCCGAAACCCTGGCCGAGGGGTCCGTATAAAGTAAGCGGATCCATCACAGCCATCCATCCATCCCCTAATCCTGTGCTCTTCGTAACTTGCAACAGGAAGTCCCAGCATAAGGAGTCAAATGCCTTTTTCTAGGTCGACCGCCATCACCACCACATCTGGATATGCTGAGAGGTTCTGTTGGAATAGAACATGATATAACCTTCTCAGGTTCCCAGAGGTCGGGATGAACCCATTCTGATCTGTGTGGACCAGGTGTGGCATATGCAGGAGTAGCCTCGTGGCTAACACCTTGCTTAGCAGTTTGAAGTCCAAATTCATATAGATAGTGGGCGATAATCTGCCGTGCCCGCTAGGTCTAACTTAGTTTTAGGTATTGGGAACACTAATGCTTCTCTCGTGGAAGTCGGCAATTGTCCCTCCCGCAGCGAGGCAGCATACAGTTTTTCAAGATGGGGGGGGGATCACTATTGTTGCGTAGGTGGAATAAAACTCCGCTGGGAGTCCATCCGGCCCTGGGGTCTTCCCTCTGGCCATCTCGTTGATTGCCAGGCCTATTTCCTGTGCAGAGATCGCAGCCTCCAAGTTTTTCCTAGTGTCCGTACTCCTTGTAACCCAAAGCCCTCCAAATAAGTCACCATCTGTTCTTCGTGCACCTCCACGGGCTTCCCATACAGAGTTTCATAGTATTCTCTAAATGTATTGTTAATGATTTTGGGCGAGTAGACTGTTTGTCCGCTGTTCAAATACTAGAGATCGGGGAGCCTCTTCCCTCCGGCTGTATCAGCCATTCTAGTAATTTCCCTGCTTTCCCCCCTTCCACCTGCTGTCTTTCCTGATATGCTCGAAGATCCAGAAGTCTCAAGCGATCCCAGGCTTCAGTATATTTACTCCTGAGGTCCGACAATCGTCTCTTGGTCTCGTCATCCATTCTAAGACCCCTGTCTAGAGCATGGATTTGAGATTCCAACGTGTGGAGTTCCTGGATGATCTCCCGACGTGGGCCTACTGTCTGTCCCACACATTGGCCTTCCACTACCACCTTAAAGGCATTCCACTCTATCAGGGTGGTGGTTGCAGGGTCTTGATTTAATTCAAAATAAGTTGAAATGGAGGTGGAATCTGCTGTCTAAAGCAGTCATCCTCGAGTAGGTTGGGGTCTAGTCTCCATCCCGGTATTGAAGCTCTCTCGGGCGTTGGGGAGAAACTCAGTAGCAGCGGGCTGTGGTCCGAGATGGTACACCCCAGATATTCCACCCCTGCTATTGCCAGCGAAAGCTGCATTGAGCATAGATACATGTCTAGTCTGGTGTGCAGACCATATAGTGGCGAGTAAAAGGAGTATTCCCGCTTCTGCTTGTTTTGTAGTCTCCACACATCCAGGAGTTTCCACCCGGTCAACCAGTCGAGTAGACCCCTAGATGTCGCAGCAGCTGCCGTACCACCCAGCGGGGGGTAGACCTGTCCATGTCTATGTGTACTACGCAGGTATAGTCCCGCCCAGGATCAGGACACTTGCTGCCACCTCCGATAAGGGCTTGGAAAGTTGTTGCAAGAAGTGTGTCTGATCTTGGTTCGGGGCGTAAATACTCCCCAATGCCACTTCCCTTCCTTTCAATCTACCCTTCACTATAATATATCGTCCCTCTGGGTCTATGATTTTATGTGTTGAGTGAAAGGGAGTGCCTGGCTTAATCCACAAAAGGGTCCGCTTGCGTATGCTGAATAAGTGGTCGCAAACAGTTGTCCCAGCCATCTACGGCGGAGCCTGAAGGCTTCCTCGGCCGTCAGGTGTGCTTCCTGTAGCATCAATATGTTAGAATAGACCCGTGAATGCTTATGCAGTACCCTATATAAGTTAGCATTCGCTGCACCATTTTCTGTTCAGGCGCCTTTTTAAATGACGATTGAAACAAATCCTCTGCGTTTGAGAAAAAGCCTCTTAAGTTTTGTTTCTGAAATGTTGAAGTTTTGCCTCAGTAATGAATAGACTGTCCATATTAACGCATACCTTTCTCACTAGATAGAGGCCCTCTCCCACTTGTCTGGTGGCGGGTGCAGGGTGAAACGACCTTGGATTGTGTTAGGTTGTGTGAGATACGAGAATCAAAACCTATTTTTTATATTTCACTGTCCAGCTGGATCTGCTTGGAAAATTCCACTGTGGGCCTGTCTTTGCCCGGCTATGAAATGTACATAATGTATCTCTATGCTTGTTGATTTCAGTTCCCTCTGTACCACTCTTCGAGACTGTGCAGACAGGGCTCCACTCTGAGTGTATCTGAATAAAGCAATTATTGGTATATTCTCCACTGTTCTTCCGACTCTTCCTTTGGTATGGAAGGCTGACAGGTGGTCTGAGGTTACCCGGGTGGCCCTAAGCGGGTCACTTCCTTCAGTTGGTGCCCGAACAGGGACTCCTTCGGGTGATTGATTCATCCCCTTTCCGCAGACGTGGGGGGGGGGAGGGGGGGATGACGAGGACATCATCAGGTCGGAATGACGGCTCAGGGATCCCTGCACGAAGAGTTTCTGTTACTCACAGCTGCTCCTTCTGTCCCGCCGGACGGTGCCTCGCCCAGTGGTCATCCCGACTGGAGTCCTGAATGGCGAAACCCTTGATCTGACCGTTTGGTCTGAGGAGTCGGCAGTGGAGAACCGGTTTGTTTGTACTACTGATATCAGGTGAGTTTGTGTTGGTTCTATGTGGATATGGTACCATTGGAGTTTGAGTTTGTTACGGTCTAAGGACTGTTTTGATGAAAAGTGTTTGCAAATACTTTGCCAGCTAAAAATAACTATTTTGTTTTTCCTTTGCAATGCCTGACCTAAGTAAACTTTGGAGTTTGTGTTGTCGTTGTTCTGAAGATGATCGGTTGGAAGAAGCTCAGCCTGCGCCTCCTGAAGGCAGCCCTAATTTTGATATGTATGTGAAACATGGTCTTGACCCTATTATGTTTAGTACATTATGGCACAAATATACGAGGGACAATGCCGAGTTGCAGTGGCCTTTGACAGGCTCTTTTGATGAACAGAAGATTGCCTTTTTACAGGAAAAGGCAGAAGGAGGCTGAGCAAAGGCAGTTAAAACTGGAGAAAGATGCACGGAAAGGGAGGATGCAGACTCTTACCCAGAAAGCTGTGGCATATGACAGAGAAAAACTGGAGACAGGAATAGAATGTGAGGATAGGAGATTTCAGTTGCATATTGACAAGTTCTATGTGGCCAAAGAGGACGATGATACCTTTGTAGAGGAGTTGTTAGATACTCGACCCCACCTCCTTATGCCCCGCAGATGATATACCCCGCTGTTTCTTTGCAGACACAGCAGTCTGTCTCATCCGCTGAAGCTGCCCCAGTATCTACGACTGTTATACCCACAGCTCCAGTTACCGTGCCCCCTATTCTTTCTCTCCCCTCGCCATCCTTGACGACTGTGACCTCTATTACATCCACGGCCCCTACTCTTGTGCCCTCTGTTCTTTCTCTTCCGGTGCAATCATTGACAGTTCTACCTACTACTCCTATTATCCCTCCTCCTGCGGTTATTCATCCCCCGATGTTTTTGGATGCTAATACCCCTGTACATGGTTTTAAAGACAGGGATTTGGCGAGATTTAGGGAACGAACAGGTCCGTTGATGCGATCTGGAGTAGGGGAGGAAGAGAAGAGGACAATAGCGAATCAGGCAATGCAGTGGACTCGTAATGCAGTTTATAGTGTGGAAGATATTTGGCAAGTTATACGTGATTTTGAGCCTTTTTTACAACAGCATGCTCTTCAACATATGTCTGCTACATTAATTGATCTGTGGCATACACACATTGGGTCGGAGTCTCCTCAAATATTATTTGATATTAGAGACCGTGTTTATGTTACTGATTTAGAGCCGGGACAGGTGTTTGGTAATATTTCTACCATAGTTTCTTATAGAGGTCGGTTGTATGATAAGAGCCCTACTCAAATAACTCAGTTCCCTATGCGTGAAGTTCACCCAATTTATCATCCAGAAATACCTGCATTGGCGGATCACCACGGTGTGACCACCAGACCGGCCGTGGCTGCCCGTTTTCATGGAGCAATGGGTTTATACTCCATGGAAAAGAAGTGAGGATTTAGCCCTTAAGGCTACTTTGCCCAATCATAGGAAAAACCCTACAGCCTATTATAAGGAATTGAAAGAAGCTGCCTCTTCTACTGTGATGACTCTTGCTGATATTGAAATGTTTTTTGGTCTTCTTGTTCCGGTTGATATTTGGCGGCAGGTGCGTACTCAAGATCATGTTGCTGCGTTGGGTGGTACATGGGATGTGATTAAGAAATGGGATCAAGAAAGGAAGCCAGGAGATAAGCCGCATGTGGACATACTCGCTTTGCCTGGTCGAATTATTACATATATGCATACACTTATTCCACCTAAGAAAGTCAGTTGGGACAGATTGACGGCCTTTCGACAGAAGAAGGATGAAAGTGTATCTGATTTCTTTACTAGGTTTGAGGATACGTTTTTGGATTACAGTGGGGAGGGTATGTCCACAGAGGGAGGAGTTTGTTTGTTTGTTGACAGGTGTGTTACTAATCTTCTTCCTGAAATAATGACTCGTTTGTAGGCGTCTGAAAGTACCTGGTCTACGTCTTCTCTCTCTGTTATTTTGAATATGGCTCAATATTATGAGCATCGAGATCAGGAGGAAAAGGATAAAACTGATAGAAAACACAAGGATTTGAAGACGAAAGTGTTGTTGTAGCAGGCATTTCGAGGAAATAACAGGGGATGGGGAGGTCCTTCTCTAACTCCCACGTAGTAGGCAGCCTACTATGACACCTTTGGGACAAAATCAGTGTGCGTATTGTAAGGAGGAAGGACATTGACGTAGCCAGTGCCCTGTGCTTTTACAGAAGGTTTCGTCCCGTAGAGGACGCGGTTCTGGTGGTAGAGGTCGTGTGACCGACAGAAATCAGAATGCTGTGGCTTCTGTGGGCCGCTCTGACAATAATTATTTCGATGACCCCAGAGATGGACAGTATTATCATGATGATTATGACATAGATTATGTGACAGGTATGTCTTACAGCTAGGACAGCCGGGGACAGGGTGAGGGACCAGTTCACATACCTGTAGATCAGCGTGGTCCTTATGTCACAGCGGATTTGCAAGGTTCGACGAAGGAATTTTTGGTGGATACAGGTGCGACAAAAAGTTCTGTTTATCAACATATGGTCCCTGGGGCGGCCATGTCTGGCCAAAGTAATGTTTCAGTGGGTTTTTCTGGTGTACTGGTCGTTAGCCCCATTTCACGCCCCCTTGCACTTACTGTTGGTCCTTTTACTGTTGGGTCTTCATTCTTGTTGACATCTAATTGTGGGGAAAATTTGATGGGTTTGGACTTGTTGAAGAAGTTGCATGCTACTATTTATTGTTCTCCTGATGGTGTCTATATTACTATGGGTCCAGATGTGAGTACTAGACAGTGTTTGTCTCAGGATGCGCCCCTTTCAGATGAGTTTGCTCAGGTACCCCCCACACTATGGGCCACAGGTGATACAGACGTGGGTCTATTGCATATACCACCAGTTTCCATACAAGTTAAAGATGGTGCTATTCTGCCCCGTATTCCTCAATATAAAATACCGCAGACAGGGGAACGGGCCCTTCTTCAGATTATTCAGGATTTGATACGAAAGGGAGTATTTGATGAAAAGCCTGCCAACATTTGTAATAGTCCTATTCTTCCGGTACTGAAGAGGACACCCTCGGGTTTCTCTGATGCTATTGATGATGTCTATCACTTTGTGATTGATTTGCGAGAGGTTAATAAAATTGTAGTTCCGCAATTTCCGGTGGTTCCAGACATTACTACGCTTTTAACGATGATCCCCATCTACTGCTAAGTTCTTTTCTGTTATTAATTTGAAAAATGCATTCTTCAGTATTCCTATACACCCGGACAGTAGGTATTTGTTTGGATTTACACTGGCCGGCAGAAGCTTTAGATTCTGTCGTGCTCCTCAAGGCTATACGGAGAGTCCTAGTATTTATAGTCAAGCATTAAAAAGTCAGTTGAATTCACTATTGCTTTCCCCAGGTAATGTTTTGGTACAGTATGTTGATGATCTGTTAATTGCTTCTGATACGGAACAAGGTTGCAAGGATAGTACAGTGAAATTGTTGTTGCATTTGGCACATCATGGACATAAGGTCTCTCTTTCGAAATTTCAATATTGTCGACAGGAGGTCACCTATTTAGGTCATCTACTGTCGAAGGAGGGTAGGAGGTTGACCCCTGAGCACATCAGTACCATTATTAAAATGCCCATTCTGCGAACTCAAAAAGATGTACGCGCTTTTATAGGCATTAATTCCTACTGTCGCCAGTGGATCCAAATTATTCTTTGCTAATCAAACCCTTTCTTGCATTAACAACGAAAGCAGTGCATGAGCCTTTGCCTTGGACGCCAGAATGTCAGCAGTCTTTTGAGTAATTAAAAACTGCGCTTTGTTCGGCTCCGGTGCTTGGCACACCTAACTATAGGAAACCGTTTGTGCTTTATGTTCATGAGACGGCTGGTTGTGCACTTTCTGTCTTAACACAGAAATTTGGGTCTAAACAGAGGCCTTGTGCTTATTTTTCTGCTGTGCTTGATCCTGTTGCTAGTGCCTTTCCGAGTTGTCTGAGAGTGGTCACGGCTGTGGCCACTTCAATCAGGCAATCCGCTGGACTCGTACTTGATACAGACCTCACAGTTATGGTACCCCATGCTGTTGATACACTTTTGAATAAGACAAAGACACAGCATGTCACCAGTGCACGTCTTACTGGTTATGAATTGACATTGTTTGCTAAACATATTATGATCAAAAAATGTGCCACTCTGAACCCAGCCATGTTACTACCCCTCCCTTCTGAGAATGATGCAGTTTACAAACATGACTGCATTTGCCAGACGGAAGAAGAGACGAAAGGACGGGTAGACCTGACTGATGTTCCCTTATCTGACCCCCAAGGAGAACTATATGTCGATGGCTCCTGTTTTAAATTACCAGATGGCACTACCACTGCAGCTTATGCTATTACTACGTTGCGGACGGTGGTAGAGACATCACGGGTCCCCTATCAGTCGTGTCAAGCCGCTAACCTTGCTGCCCTTATCCGAGCTTGTGAATTGAGTGAAGGGCTGGTTGTCAATATCTATACTGACAGTCAGTACGCATTCGGGGTTGCGGATAACTTTGGGCGACTGTGGGCAGAGAGAGGATTCCTTACCTCTCATGGTACCAAAATCCAATATGGGCATCTTATATCGTGGCTTTTGTCCGCCTTAACGCTCCCCAAGAAATTGTCAATAATTAATTGTAGCGCTCATAGAAAGGTTACTGATGATGTAGGTAGAGGGAATGCATTCGCAGATCAGGTAGCCAAGGAGACGGCCCGAAGTAAAATGAAAAGAATGTTTGTTGCAGGTCCAGATAGGTGGGTTCCTGAGGTTTGAAAATACTGTTGAAAGTGTAAAGGAGATAGAAAGTGAAGCCACGATAGAGAAATTAGCAAAATGGCAGGAGAGTACAGCACAGTTAAATGAGGAAGGATGTTGGATTGATAAATCTGGAGAACAGAAATGGATGTTGCCCGATGCATATGTACTTCCTGTGGTTACTATGGCCCATGGTCCAGCCCATATTAGTGCAAAAGGCATTTGTAAATTGTTAGCCCCTGTTTGGCATAATGATACCATCTCTAAGACAGCTGCACATTTGGTGAAACATTGCATGAGCTGTATGAAACATAATCCAGGAAAGGGTACCCCTACAGCGCCTGGTAATTTTGCACCACCCACTTTCCCGTTTGAAGTCCTCCAAATGGATTTCATTGAGCTAGAAAGATGTAATAATCTTGAGTATGTTTTAGTGGTTATATGTGCGTTCAGCACATGGGTTGAGGCTTATCCCACTAAGGATAATAAGGCCATTACAACTGCGAAAGTACTCCTTAAAGAATACTTTTCTCGATTCGGTTTGCCTCGAATTATCTGGAGTGATAACAGGTCTCATTTTAATGGGAAAGTGATTAAATTGATTTGTGAAGGTTTACATATTAAACACAAATTTCATGCTGCTAATCAGTCAGCGGGTTTGGTTGAGAAGTACAATGGTACTCTCAAATTGAAATTGGCAAAAATCCAGGAGACGAAAGGGTTAAAATGGCCAGATGCTCTACCATTAGCCCTTTTGTCAACTTCAACTCATTCTAGAACAGGCTTGTCACCTCACGAGGTCGTGTTCATACGCCCGGCAAATGTCTGGGGTGTCCCACGTCCTCGTAAATGCTCCGATATTGAATATCCTGTATTGCTTGATTATCTTGAACAATTGCAGAAAGTTTGCGTTCTATTCACCAACAGGTACGGGAATCCCTATTTCCTATTCCAGAGGGGCTTTGCCACGACATTCAACCTGGTGATTACGTCCTGGTCAGAAATTTCCAGAGGAAGAGAAGTCTGGAGCCCCGCTGGAAAGGCCCTGAGCAAGTTCTGTTGGTGACACAGACAGCTGTAAAGGTTGCTGGTCAGAAAAGCTGGGTGTATGCCACCCACTGCCGGAGGATTCCCTTACCGTTGCCCTACGACCAGTGGGTCAAGGAGGGTATCGGCGACACTGAATGTCAGCAAGTGCCCAGGTTTGTCCCCTTTAGTAATGCAAAGTTGACCTGGATACAGACAGATAAGGAGAACGAAAATGTTTTGAACGAGGCTGTTCCACCAGAAATACGAGCTATCCAGGAGCCTTTGTTCATTGATCATGCAGTGCCTGGGGCTGCCAGGTACAATTTGCGCCCTCGGCTGAGGGCTACTGAGTCTAAGGAGAAAACAGATTAGGGATGGACTGTACAAGATAGGTAGCACTGAGTAACAGTACTAACGAAAAATTGAAACGAGTGAAAATTCTGTGTTCCTTGCCCTTGTTGTTTGAACATTAGTCATGAAAAGAAAAAGTATACTTTGAAGGTATACCTCCTTTATCGACGTGGTATAGATTAGGAGAAGAGCTTAGGACAGAGCAAGCTCCACCGCCGGTGCTCAAGAGCGTAAACTTATTGATGGGCAATATGAGCCTGTGCCAGTGAGGCCCTAACGGACACTGGGAACTTTATATTTTCTTGTACTCCCCTTCTTTTGAATTCACTATGCATCCTTTTGGCAGAAAGGTTGCTGAGGAGGAGCAGCCAATGGTTACTACACAACGTAATATGATGTGGTTGAGTAAAAGTAAAATAATATGCGTTGTTCTTTTGATTCTGATGATAATAATACGGTGTGGGGTGTCATGGGTTTTGGAGGATGCTCAAAGAGTGCCTTCAAGCAGTAAGGGTAAAGTCATTTTCCTGAGACGAAATAAAAGAACTGCTTCAAGTAATGTATTCTTGGAAACACACAAGAGGTTCTTTGGCGAAGGGACCGCTTGTTACCCCACCCAATCTGTCACCAGCCTGTGGACTGCATATCCATTGTCACTCATTAATTACACATATACTCGGCCACCTCAGTTTACAGAAGTGAAAGGAGTGTTTGGTTTTGGTTATCCGGGGCCATGTCCATACCATAGAAAGCCACTGGGAATGGGTTATCCGGGTTGTGATAACAATACATAATGTGATAATTTTTACTTGGAAAAACAGAACATAACTTTAGTGGGTTGGCACTACAAGGAGTTGACAGTCCCTCGAGAGGCCGGTTATTCCCTGCTTGTTGCCCCATTGTGAACAGTACAGATACTTCATTGTATATAAATTGTTCATGGATAGTATTGTACAAACATAAGGTCCCCTTAGTGAATAAGGAGGATCCAAGTACTTTCGGAATGAACTCTAGGTACGCTGCAGTGGATTCAAGGGGCCGATTTATGCACACCCAGGGTTTTTCTTTTTGTCTAATGGAACTTATTCCAATGTCTATAATGGCACAGACGATGCAGCTCTTGGAATGGTATTGCCTTTGGGTGTGCCCTGTAAATATGCCAAGCCTAACATAAGATGGGTTAAAAGGACACTAACGAAAGAATTCTATGAGGGAGTGACCGATATAAAGGTCAATAATTACAGTAACGGTATCACCTTTGGGTACACCCTTTCTTCTATTTTAACATTGGGTGGCACTTCCATGGCCAGCGGTGAGAAGGCTAGAGAACACTTTGGATGCAAACTGAAAATTCTATCTAATACTACAGTGGCAGCTTTGCGCGACATCACCACTCAGTTGGAAAGTATGCGGATATATTCGGAACAGACTAGATATGCAGTGGATTTTATTCTAGCCGAGAGCATGCGCGGTAGTTGGCGATCAGTGTGTGTTCGGGATCAAGAATATGGAAAAGAAGATTACCAAACACATTTTAGACATGCTTGAAAATGTCAACGGAATGGAGAGTTGGAACTGGAGTTGGTCCCTTTCCGGCAGCTGGGGCTGGATTCTTGAAAAAGTGATTTATCTTGTTGTGGTATTGATGCTCTACTGTGTCCTCGTTCAGTGTCTCCCCTTTTGTTGTTCCTATTGTACTACTATTTTCGCACCCAAAAAAAGAGCATCAATTCATGACACAAATGCCGCTATAATGCTTCAGAAAGATGTTGATAATTTGATGAATATTGATGAAGGAATATTTGAGAATTTATCCCTCCTTGCTGTTTCGCTTTCTGATGTTGATGGTATGGAGTGTTCATAATATTCTCCCAAATTGTTATTCTGTTATTGCTTGCAATTCTGTTCCTTTTTGCTATAGTTCAAAATATTTTAGCTCATGCTAAAAGGAGGGTCTGTTAGAATAGACCTGTGAATGTTTATGCAGTGCCCTATATAAGTTAGCATTTGCGGCACCATTTTCTGTTCAGACGCCATTTTAAATGACGATTGAAAATAATCCTTTGCCATTTCCGAGAAAAAGCCTCTGTTAAGTTTCGTTTCTGAAATGTTGAAATTTTGCCTCAGTAATGAATAGACTGTCCATATTAACGCATACCTTTCTCACTAGATAAAGGCCCTCTCCCACTTGTCTGGTGGCGGGCACAGGGTGAAACGACCTTGGATTGTGTTAGGTTGTGTGAGATACGAGAATCTAAACCTATTTTTTGTATTTTACTGTCCAGCTGCATCTGCTTGGAAAATTCCACTGGTGGCGTGTCTTTGCCCTGCTATGAAATGTACATAATGTATCTCTATGCTTGTTGATTTCAGTTCCCTCTGTACCACTCTTTGAGACTGTGCAGACGGGGCTCCACTGTGAGTGTATCTGAATAAAGCAATTATTGGTATATTCTCCACTGTTCTTCCGACTCTTCCTTTGGTATGGAAGGCTGAGAGGTGGTCCGAGGTGACCCGGGTGGCCCTAAGCAGGTCACTTCCTTCAACTATCTGCACACCTCTACGACGTATGAAATGAAAAATATTGTAGCGTTTAGCTGGGGAGCCCATACCCTGAATGTTCCAGGATAATAATTTGATCTCTTCTACGTTTGCCTGCTTAGTAGCCATAGCTGTGAGGCATGTACTCTTCCTCCCCTTCCTCCCCTCCCTCCCCCCTTCCCATCTCGATTGATCCTCAACCTCCAGACTGTGTTATATGTACTGGACCCCAGACTAGCAAACAACAAACTCAACGTAATAACTCCCCATCCCAAGAGCGGTCTGGCAACAGCCAACTGCCCAAACCTGTGCACAAACAACATTACCGTTAGAACTCTGCCTTTAATTCCTCTGGTGGATCACTCTGGTGGGGGGTGGTGGAAAGCTAAAGGGGGCTAGGGGTCTTGGTTCCGTCCTGTCTCACTGTAACATTGAGAAGGCTGACCAGCACACTCCCCAGGTTGTTACCATATGCTCTTCTCTAGGTCGCAGGCACCTCCAGAGATCCACCACGTTTCTGGGCTTCATATAATGTCATCCGCCGAACGCGGAGTTACTTGTGGCATGCCGGTTTCATGTCCTGTGATGTCATCGGAGTCTGATGTTAAGTCTCTCGGTTCTAGGATGTGTCTATCTGTGCTACTGCTTGTAGAGCTGCTTGTCTGTCTTGTTTAGAAGGTTGTAGGTTTCCGCAGTGGGGTCGTTTTCTTTGCTCAACATTGTTGGTTACTGGCCGCTTGTTTCGTGCCTCAGGGACCAGATTGGGGTTTTGGCAAGGGCGCCCCCTTTTCATATGCCTCTAACCAGGACCATGTCTCCTCCTGAGAGTTGCAGACATGAGTGGCTCCATCTAGGATGATTCTGAGCTGCGCTGGGAAGACGAGGGAGTATTGCAAACCAGCCTCCCATAGTGCCTTTTTGGCCTCTATGAAGGATGCTCACTGTGCCTGCACCTTAGCCATAAAGTCCGGAAACACCAACATTTTACTATTATCTAGGGCATCGGTGTCGTGGGTCCTAGCTTGCTCTAGGATCTAATCCCGGTCCCTGTAGTGAAGCAGCCTGGCCACCACCGGTTGGGGAGGCTTTCCCGGCACTGGGGCCCGCCCTGGTACTCGGTGTGCTCTCTCGAGAGCAAAGAATTTGAAAAGGGAGTCAGGGGCCATTTCAGTTCTCAGCCATTTCTCCAGAAAAGTTAGCACATCTGTGCCTTCAGAGCCCTCCGGGATACTCACTACTCTGATGTTATTACATCTATTACGACCTTCGGCATCCTCGGCCCGCTGCTCAAGCACTTTCACCCTGGTGGTAAGTTCCTCTAGACGTGCGGCGACTTGTTTATGTTCCGGTTGGAGCTCCGCCACCGCTCCCTCTACTTCTTTGACTCTGTCAGTTAATTAATGGTGTTCAGCCTGTAAGAGTCCCAAGCCCACTGAGACCGCTCCGATGTCCTGCTGCAGAGCCGCGTTAGTGTTGGCTATTGCCACTAGAACTTTGTCCAGAAGCAGATGGAGCGAGGCCTCAGTGTCCGCAGGCTCTCCACCTTCTTTCTCTGCAGGCAGAGGAGAGGGCTCCCGTGTGTTAGGCTGTGTGCCTCCTGTTTTACCTTTCTGCCTGTGCATTGTGGCGTCTGGGTAGATTGTGCTGTCTTTTAGTGTGAACATGACCCCTTGTTGATCCACTACAGCCCGATTAGTATTACTCTCTCCAGGGGTCTCTAGAGGAGGGTACGTGTTGGGTGCAGCTTATGCTTCTAGGGCCACAGAAGCAACTAATCCCGGTCAGGTTGGGCTGATCTGGGTGTCCCCCTATTTATGCCAGCCTCAGCAGGTTCTTGGTGCCCTGGTCCCACCTTCTGTCCAGCCTGTGATAGATTCATACAGGAACTCCAAAGTCTGTACCCTCTGGAGTTGTCGCTGTTTCCAGGGCCAATGGTTTATCTTATATAACTGATCACCCACCAGTTCACCCCTATCCAGTGCAACCCAGGAGGTTCTAGGACCCTATGCCTCGAGTGTCACGATCTCTCTGAAGCCAGGGAGGGTTCTTCTGTGTGTCTCGGGCCTCAGCCGAGACCCTGACCTCCAGCCCCAGTCCAGACTCTTCAAATTATTGGGGGGGCTCAAATGTGCCCCTCGTTCTGGGCCCTCTTTCACCTTCCAAACCTTCTCTCACCTTCCTGACGGTCACAGAGTCGTTGTGGTCCGGATGTCCTCCTCCCCGCCAGTTCAGGCCCTCTTCCCCCAAAATCAAACTCTGTTAGGCCAGGGCTCAGTATTGGCAGCTCTGTTCCTGCCTCACGGTGTGTAGGCCTTAGTATCGCATCGGGGCCCACTGCGGTTTCTGTCTCTGGCGTGACTTGTCTTGGGGACACTTGAATCTGGGCTCGCAGTATCCAATCCTTTTGTCGCCACTACGGCCGCAGGCGAGCCTTTATCTGTCATGCAGGGTGGTCGGATCCTCTCCATGTGCAGGCCTTCCACTCTGGTGCCCAGAATCTGCCGCTCCACTGCTAGGCCATGGCGTGGGCGTCACTGGTAACCCGCTGCCGACCTCCCTCTTCTGGGCACTCCGCTGCAACTACTTCGGCCCCCCACCTCTAGGGACTCTGCGGGGCAAGGTCTGCCCCTCCGGATCCTCCGGCCGCAGCCGCAGTCACAAGTGGGCTTCAGCGGGCCTCGCAGGGCGGGCGGCGGCCCACGGGGAGCAGGCCTTCTCCTCTGGCCGTTCCTACTTCTCTCGAGCTGCCAGCCCACCACTGAACCGGCCTCGCCCTTCCGGGCCTCCCAGGTTCCGCTGCTGTTGCAGGTGAGTCTCAGTGAGTCGCTCCAGGCAGGCTGCAGTTCATTTGGGGTGGACCTCTCCCTTCTGTCTGCTCTCTTCGTTCCAGGGCCTACAGCCCGCAGAGTGCCTGCTTTTGTTTCACTCCAGTATTCTCCTGACTCCAGGGGTGCTCAGCTTCACCTTTTAGGCTGCTGAGCAGTTACGGTGGTATCAGACACCCCTAGGGAGCTGTAGACCCAGCCGACTCCTGGAGAATTGTAGGATTTTGAGTAGGCCGGGACAGAGCTCCCACTTTATGTGACCACCATGTTGGTGCCCCTGGCCACGCCCCTCGTTTGATACCAAACATGACATATTTCAGCAGTACCATAATGGAGCTGCCAACCTCGAGAATGCCCGGGTGGCAGCCTATGTTATCCTCGGGTGGCAGCCTATGTTATCCTATGGACCACTGACACTTATAGCAGTTTTGAATGGGGAATACCAATATGGGGACACACAGGCTTGCACTTATATGTCCTCACCTTTAATATACTGCACCCTGCCTCCTGGGCTGAGAAGACCTACCCTAGGAGTGCCTGACATATATTAAAGACAGTGTATTTGACTGTGCCACACATGTGAGGGCACAGTCGAGTTCGAGCAGTTTGCACTGTTCCTGTAGTCTGCAATGGCAGGCCTGCTATCAGTAGTTTGCTTGGGTCACCCAGGGTGGCACAAAACTGTGCTGTGCTGAAGCCCTAGGGACCCCTTTTCCACCTATGCCCTGGGTAACCCTGGTACCATATACTAAGGACTTATAACAGTGTAAAGTCCTTGTCAATTGGGATTGCCAATTCACACATAACAGTTTTGGGGACAGAGCACAGGTTCTGGAGCCTGGTTAGCAGGCTTCAGTGCACTGTCAGAGTTGAAAACCAGCATCGAGTACTTCAAATGTGGGCAAAAAGTGGGGGGACATCTGCAAAGAGCACTGTTTTTTATGCAAATTTGCATGTGCAATGGTCAACTTCTTGAAAAATAATGTTTTTAAGATGAGCAATGGTAGAAAAAGTTGTAACAATCTCCCTCCTTCAATGGAGAGGTGGTCTCTCCTGCAAGGACAGAGATGTGGTCACTCTGAAGAGAATGTAGCAAGTATGAGAATCAAATTAGGATGAGGTTTGTTAGTTCTAACACAAATGTGAAGGAAAGAATCTGATTTGTCTCACAAGGTTCTGATTGAGAGTTTCCCACAATGTGCCCTCGCATTCATACTCTGAAGCATCAGTGGTGATTGTGAGATGTAGATGGGGCGGATAGAAGTGGCATGCCAATATGAGGCTGAGAGCAAGCACCTGTCATCACAGGGTAGGAACACCAAAGATAGGCACACTGGGAAAAGCTATGACTGGTCATCTTGCAACTGGACCCACTATTCTCTTAGGTGAAGTTGCAAGAAACACAGATTGGTCTTGGCATTGGGCCCAACAGTGATGCTGGCTGCCTAAAGTACCAAAAGCCTATGAGAGCACTACGCTCTCCTTGTCTCAAAAAATTATCGACAGTGAGCAAAATAACAATGGATTAAACCCAGATCTTTGTGACTGGGGTGAATGTTTGCATTGTTCAGCATTCTGTCCATCATTCGTTTTTTTGCTTTTGTTGCCCTAAGTTGGAAGGGTATGCCCAGACGTGGGTCCCGTGCTCACCCCGCCACTGGATTGAAGCTAGCCTGGCTGATGAGGGGTGATGGCCTGAAACCGGTCCCAGGATATTTGTTTTTGGTCCAGGGAGGACCTGGCTTGGCAGTTCGTGCTACACTGTTCCCATGAGGAACAGGGCCAAAACTGATTTGCATATGGCTTGGTCCTAACTGGGGTGGTGTGGTCAGCAAAATAACGATGAATTAAACCCAGATCTTTGTGACTGGGGGTGAATGTGTGCATTGTTCAGCATTCAGTCCATCATTTGTCCCTTTTGCTTAATGATTAGGGTGAAGCAATCAAGCCCCGGGGAATGCCCCAGTGCCTAGCCCTCACGCAGCTATCAAACCAATAGCTTGACAAACTCTGACTACAGGTTGGGTGCACAATTCCACACAAAGCACCAGGTGGGAATTACTATCAATCCGCTCCCTCCATTCAATGAACTGATTAGGACCAGTTAACAACTCTGTCTAGATAGCACATGTGGGTCGTAGGAGTGGACAATTGTTTTAAAGCCACTCAAGAAACTGATAGATATGTTAAGTGGTCCCTGCAACTGCATTATGGGGGAGAAGTAAATCTTCAAGTTGTTCCACGTTCTCCGAGATGGTGGTGGCTAACATGACTATCATGAGGCAATAGCTGCCCAGAACATGTACTTGGCTCTCCAAAGAACTCTAGGCATTCGAACACTTTAATATGAAACAAACCCTGCTGACTGAGGGAGAGTCCATCAAACCTTTCTACACAAGACTCTGAACAGTGAGTACAAGCACAGAACATGACCCACACAAGAAGGTGCAAGCAAATATTATCCAAGGCTGTCAATCAGCAGTCCTATGCCACCTCATCCTGAGGAAATGAGGCATTTCACAGAACAAAATACTCAACTTGGCAAGAACTTATGAACTGTCAAATGCACGTGCACAGCAAATGGAAGAAAATAAGTTACTTACCTGTAACTGCAGTTATCCACTATTGGCATCTTTCATAGATTCACATGCTTGAATCATTCCCCGTCATCGAAGTGGGAGTCCCCCAGTACCATAATCAAGCAGCAATATAAAACTTATCATAGGCTAGAATGGCCTTAGGCCCTCAGTTTAATAGCCTACCTATGTCCTTT
Source organism: Calotriton arnoldi (assembly GCA_963921515.1). Classification (NCBI taxonomy): domain Eukaryota; kingdom Metazoa; phylum Chordata; class Amphibia; order Caudata; family Salamandridae; genus Calotriton; species Calotriton arnoldi. Next base: position 101,896 of record CAWUFW010007312.1, on the reverse strand, counting down.
TTTTTTTTTTTAAAAGGACCAAACTTGAACTGTAACCATTCAGCTACTGGCACCCTCTAGAACACTCCTAAGAGAGGCTGAGTCCCTCAGATTTTCACCACACGTCATGTGTGAAGGGAGTCTCCCTGAGCTTAGTTCAGTTTTTCTCATATTTGAAAGCTGAGTCCCTCAGATTTTCCAGCACAAGTGGGAGAAATATTCCAGGTATTTGGGGAGCCTCTCCAGGGACGAGGGTGGGTCGTATGTGAATCTAAAGATACCAATACTGGATAACCGCAGTTACAGGTAAGTCACTTATTTTCTTATCCAGTATTGGTGTATCTTTCATAGATTCACATGCTTGAATCAGAATAGCAAGCAGTATTAAGATAAATGAAACTACCCTTAGTGGATGGTGGGTAATATTAATATAAATTTGCAAGTAATGCATTAACAGATTGTACAAATAGACATACTTTATGTACATATGTAATCATGCAAACATTGGCATCATGAGAGGTATACATATATACATATATATATATATATATATATATATATATATATATATATATATTGTGCAAAAAGAGTTGCCTCTAGGTGGGATGCACTCCCAGGTGGAAATTACGCCAAAGCAAGGGCACACGCCATGAACAAAGTCCTTTTCTGGTTTCCTGCCAGACGCGTTTCGGGCCAACGCCTTCTTCAGTGGCAGACCATGTGACGTGATGGCGTGCGGCAACCACCAGTAAATCCCCGTAATAATTATGCTCAGGTGAACCACCTGAAGCAATGCTTCCTGGGACTGGTGGTTCAGTAAAACCCAAGTGGGTCGCCGCCGGCACTCACATTCAAAAATGTCTTTAAAAGGATTGTCGATGTTCGCGCCGGCACCCCTGCATATAACAGGCACCTCCTGTTCCACAGTTAGCTGCCCCAATAAAGCAGCCGCGGACCCGCAAGTGTTTCGCGGTGGTGCAATCCCGCGACCAGGCAGGCCGCTATACAAAATGCAAAAAGAGTTGCCTCTAGGTGGGATGCACTCCCAGGTGGAAATTACGCCAAAGCAAGGGCACACGCCATGAACAAAGTCCTTTTCTGGTTTCCTGCCAGACGCGTTTCGGGCCAACGCCCTCTTCAGTGGCAGACCATGTGACGTGACGGCGTGCGGCAACCACCATTAAATCAGTAAATATATATATATACACACACACACACAATCAAAAAAATATTTAACCTTAGAATATAAATTGACAAAGACACCTCTACTTGGGGGTCGCCAAAGAGCCGGCGAGCAAGATTTGCCGCTCTGGCATGAGGCTCCTGCCACCGGGGCTCATAATCCGGCAATATCCTGTTCCCCACGGAGCTAATGGGGAGAATCGAGCTGGTTCCGACCCGCTGATTAAGCACGGCTGCCAAAAAAATGCTTGAATTGCGGGCGAAAAACTGTAAGAGGCTTGAATGGACTGGCGGCGCGGCCACGCCATGACGGAGGCCTCCATGCAACAGGAAAATGGCAGGCGAGATGATTCTGGCACAGTGACTCGCCCCCAACTGAGGAGTGCTGCGGAGGCGGGAGAGGTGAGACCGGGGCCCGCACTGACGGCTCCCCCCCACTCCTGGAAACAGAGAAACGCCAGCGGGAGCCAGGGGCTTGCGGCGGAGGGGGGAGGGAGGAGAGGCACAGCATCCCGGACCCCGGCTAGTGGTCGGTTTGCAGACGACACGCCCAAGGACACTGAGGCAAGAAATGACTTCCCGTACTGCTGTGTGTGGCGAACCCTAAAGAACCACGGGCCACAACAGATCGACGAAGACAGTAAGGAGTGTTTATTTTCTTATCTCTTCACACCATTAATAAGGGTGCGCCGCTGCGGGCAAGCAGAGCACAGTTAGAAACCCCGCAGCATGGGAAAATAACTTGGAGCAAAGAGGGAGGGTCGGTCATCACGATTATTGTAAAGACTGCCACACAGGAGGTGAGTGGCAATAGAGAGGGAGCGCATGGCTGACCCCTGAGGCCTGAGGTAGAAAGCCAGGGACACAGCTCCTAGAGCGGATCACTGTTGGTTACGACTCCTGTGGCTAAAGGTTTGAGGGATCGTCCCCTGCTGGGCCTGTAAGGAGGAACTAATTGTGAAGCTAAGAATTGCGCCCCCACCTAATCACAATAACACGCATTGCCATTCTGTGCTATGAATCTCCCCACCGGCTGATCGAGCACCTCACCGCACCTTCATCTGAAAGCTGTAACCTGGGGGTATGGGGCGTGCTGACGGAAAACAAACCAAACTCCCCTTTGAGGGCCGCATATCAAGACGTGGACCGGCGGGGGACCCAACCATGGGCATGACAGATGGGCAACCCCACAGTCTCAGCCAGAAGAAGCTGATATACATTCCCTATTACTTACCACACGTCACAGCCTAAACTCTATAGAAGCCAAAATGGACTCTATGAGCATGCGCCTGGACTTCATTACACAACGACTGGAAAAGCAAGATGGGCGCATAGGCGAGGCTGAGCAGCGAATTTCCAACCTATAAGATACCTCTGCGCAGAGAGGGGACCAAGTACAACACATGGAACACCTCCTGCGGGCCATTGCGGCCAAGAACGAAGATTTGGAGGCAAGGTCCTGGAGAAACAACCTCCGCATTATAGGTATTCTGTAATCTACAGCTACTGGACAGATGGAAGACTATGTTGAGACCATGCTAGTAACGCTGTTTGATGCCTCAGCTCTGCCCAAGCAACTAGTGGTAGAGAGGGCGCACTGGTCCCTGGCAGCAAGACCCCCTCCTGGCACGACACCCCGGCCCATCATAGCCAGGCTGCTAAATTATTGAGATCGTGATACGGTACTCCAACTGGCCAGGGAGCAGCGTCACCTCACTTACGAAGGGAATGCAGTGTCTTTTTACCCAGACTTTACAATGGTAGTGCAGGAGGCACGCAAAATATTTCTGCTCATGAAGCCGAAATTACAGCAAGCAAATGTTCCCTACGCCATGCTATACCCAGCGAAACTACGCATCACAGTACAAAAGCAACACACCTTTACCACTCTGCAACAGGCCCATGAATATCTTCGAGGAGAGGGCGGGCGGTGAATTTCGGCGGCGGAGAAGAAATCTACCTCCAGACCTGCAGCTCCGCTATCGGAAAATGACAAAAGCTCTACGACTTCTCCAAGAAAGTAAAGACTCCCTCCCACCATATTGCAATTTCACCATACTTTTCGCCCCATTAAGATGAGACATCACTAGCACGAAAGCAGAAATGTACTGAGCGAGTCCCGAGAGGTGCCTGCCCGCCACCCGGTTTTCCCGATCTTCCCCTCTCCCGAGTCACGTACCGCCTACTGCAGCAAGGCTACTGTACGTCCTCTGGGGCCCACCAGTCCTCGCACCACATGTCTGGAGCCTCATTGCCTCCGGCATCTCCTATTGCGGCGTCTTCCTTGACAGCGTCTTCGTCGGTGGCGTCTTCCTCGGCAATGTCTTCCCCTATACCAAAGCAACTATCCGACTCTCCCGCAGCTCCGCTCCCGATGTTGTTCTCTTCGGCTGTCTCCTCCTCCGTTTTTATCGTCCTTTCTTTTTCATCTCTCTCTCTCCTCTGGGCGCTGATTGGGTCGTCAGTGGCACACCCCCGCCTCTCGATTGGTCTGTTTGTTCCTTTGGTGCAGATCCGTCCTGCGCAAAGGAACGAAAGTCCTTTCTCACTGTTTGGTTTTCCTCCCAGCTCTTGCCGTCGTCATCTGGACCCAGGAAGGAAGGAAACCACAGTTGAGGTCCGGGAATGGGTCGAGGCTTTGTGTGGGGGTTTGGGGCGCTTCCTCACATTTCCCTTCCCTAACTTTCTTGTCTACAAGAAAAGGGCCTACAGGTTATCTAGATAGATAATCTATGTTAGCCTGTTCCTTTCCCTTTCTATAGATGATAGTGAATCGGAAGGGCTGTAAGGTTAGGAACTACCTTAAGATTCTCTGGTTGTGTCCCTTATTCCTAGACAGCCATTCAAGAGGGGCGTGGTCTGTATACAGGAGAAACTCCCTTCCTTCTAAGTAGTATCGAAGGGACTCAATATCCCATTTAATGGCTAGTGCCTCTTTTTCTATGACCGCATATCTGGTCTCTCAAGCGAACAGCTTGCGGCTGATATAGATGATTGATCTTTCTTGGTTTGTGTCATCAGTCTGGGACAATACGGCCCGAGGTCGCTTTTGGAGGCGTCTGTTTGTAGTAGAAAGGTTTCGTTATAGTTGGGACTTAGCAAAATGGGTTTCGAAGTGATGAGCTGTTTTAAGTGTTGAAAAGCCTGCTCTTCTGGTTGAGTGGGGTATCGAAGGCGTTTTTCGGTTTGTACGATCTTTTTGAGTAGGTCAGTTAAGGGAGCGGCTATCTGTGAGAAGTGAGGGATAAACCTTCTATAGTATCCCAGCAGACCTAGGAAGGCCCTAAGGTCCTTCCGGGACTTAGGGAAAGGTACTTGAGCAATCGTGGCAACTTTCTCTTCTTGGGGTTTTTGTCACGGACGGATTAGTTCAGCCACTAACCTGTAAAGCCGGATACATCGGGAGCGATGGAAGATGCCAAGTAACCCTATCCCCCCAATAGTATCACCTGTGGGGGTGTAACAACCACGCCAACAGAAAACACTACGTGAAGGGAAAGGGAATAAAGGGACAAAGGAAACAAAAAAGTAGCGGCTGCTGAACCCTCGATGGAACCTGGCCCCGGAGTTGAAGACGTCACTCCTGCTGGCTAGTCCCTGGTTACCTGGGTAAGACACAAGCACAACACACCTGTAACAAACATCATACACAGACGCTAGCAAGAAACTAATGGCTATGTGTAGGTACTTACAGCTAGTCAGGCCGCATTCACTCACTGGTCAAGAAAGGCAAAGATGTTCTTTTTTCCATAGGCCAATTGGTTTCCACCAAGAGCCTGTTGAAGGTGGTTATGTATGTGAGTAGATCTTGCGTGCCCTGTTTAAGCGCAATAAGCTCCCTGTCTAAGGAAAGCTGGTGTGCCTTTCTATCGAACAGCTTGCGCATCTCTTCACAAAAGTCAGAAAAGTTACGCAAAACAGGATCGTCCCTCTCTATCAAGGGAAAGGACCAGCTGGCTGCATTGCCCCCAAGGTAGGACATAACAAAGGCCGTCTTGGCCTGGTCAGTGGGGAACACAGCAGGTTTGCACATAAAGTGCAGCTTACACTGACCCAAAAATATACCAAACTTCTTGGGATCCCCAAAGAACCTCTCAGGAGGGGCGAGGGGTAGTTGCAAAGGCTGTATCACTTGTATAGAGGCAGGCCCACCCTGGGAAGGAGAAGAAAAGGCCCTGTCACTCCATCCTGCATTTGGGTCCCGTGCCCCTACCAGTGTCGTGTGAAGTAAGCGGGGCGGTAAGGTCCAGTCTTTTATGTACGAACCTCCCCGTGCACCCGTAGGGTTCAAGCGGGACAGACCCGCTACTTCACGCCTCATCGTGCCCATCTCATTACGTAGCTCTAGGTTTTCCCCTCGGAAGGCATCCACTTCCATCCGCAACGCTGTCAACGTTTCTAGCACAGTCGTAAGGACCACGTTGGTATCCGCCGCTCAGGCTGTAAGTAACCGTGGGCTTGTCAATCTGTCACGGACCTGTAAAGCCGGATACAGCGGGAGCGATGGAAGATGCCAAGTAACCCTATCCCCCCAATAGTATCACCTGTGGGGGTGTAACAACCACGCCAACAGAAAACACTACGTGAAGGGAAAGGGAATAAAGGGACAAAGGAAACAAAAAAGTAGCGGCTGCTCAACCCTCGATGGAACCTGGCCCCGGAGTTGAAGACGTCACTCCTGCTGGCTAGTCCCTGGTTACCTGGGTAAGACACAAGCACAACACACCTGTAACAAACATCATACACAGACGCTAGCAAGAAACTAATGGCTATGTGTAGGTACTTACAGCTAGTCAGGCCGCATTCACTCACTGGTCAAGAAAGGCAATGCCAGAAAATAACATGGGTGAGCTTAATTGTACTTAGCTGGATTGGTCGAGTCCCAAACCACAGCGAATACTCTCTTCCAGCTGGCAAGGGTCCAGATGGCGTCCTCGCATTCCAGCTGAATCATGAAGTCTGCCCCAACTCTGTGAGGCGAGGAAAAGCGACCTTCTGGCCGCACGAGGTTGATCCTACTTCGAGCCTCTCACCGGCTCTGTTACGCGGAAACACGACCTCCTGGCCGCATACAGATAACGCGAGGTTCAACTCGCACTACGGGGTACCAGGCGCACCAGCGCGGAATCCCCAACAAGGCTGCGGTCCCCAGGGAAGGAGTCCAGTACTTGCGCAGCTGCTTAAACGTTCTGCACCATCCGCGCGTCTAACCCGGAAGGGGTCGCACACCGAGGCAGCGGCAGTGCGCTCCGACAACTTGTTTTCTCCCTTCGCGCTTCTGCGCGGCTGTCAAACGCTACTAGGAGTCCTCGAATGCAGAAGGAACTGCGTGTAGGAACAAACGCTGAAAACTGGAACGTGGGCTCGTCGAGACTGCACTGAGCTCGATTGACAAGCACCCGCCTGACTGAGGGAGGTGCTTAAATAAGGAGGAGAGGTAGGACTACTCCCCTGTCTGTGGCATTATGGGAGTTGTGGTATTCAGGCATACACACTCCATTCACGTCTCATACTAAATGTGCTGAATCGTGACAGAACCCCCCCTCAAGGGCCGACGTCTCGGCGGCCCACCAGGCTTAGAGGGATACCGCAAGTGAAAACGTCTGAGAAGACCGGGACAGTGGAGATTGGTAACGGGCTCCCAAGAGCGATCCTCGGGACCATACCCTTTCAAGTCGATGAGGTAATGAACCCTCCCCCTGATACGCTTGGAGTCGAGTATACCCCTGACTTCGTACTCTTCTTCCCCCTCTACGGACAGTGGTTGTGGTCTCACGGGTAGTCTGGTTTGAGAGAGACAAGGTCGCAAAAGAGAAACATGAAACACAGGGTGGATGCGCCACGAGGAAGGGAGAGACAACCTCATCACTACAGGATTGACTATTCTCTCTATGGGATAGGGGCCCACAAACTTAGGTTTCAACCGAGAATTCCCCTTAAATGCTAGGTGTTTCGTGTCCAGCCACACCCTATCCCCCACTGTAGAGGAAGGTTCTGGGGTTCTTTTCCTATCAGCATACTGTTTGTCGCGCGCTTGTGCTGCTATTAGCTGTGTGTTGGCAGTCCGTAGTACTTTTCTCAGGTGTGTATGGTGTTCCTGGATCGAGGGGTGCTTTGCCAGCACAGGCCAGTCGAAGGGCAACATATTAGGATGGTAACCCAAAGTGCAAAAGAAGGGTGAGCACCCCAGAGAAGAATGGTCAGAGTTATTGTACGCAAACTCTGCCATCCATAGAAGCGCGCTCCATTCCTCTTCATGTTGCAAAGTGAAGCAGCAGAGATATTGCTCTAACGTCTGGTTCAGTCTCTCTGTTTTGCCGTCTGTCTGCGGGTGGTAGCTAGTGGAAAGACGGGCATCAACCTTCATGACTACACACAGTGCCTTCCAGAACCTGGAGGTGAATTGGGTTCCTCTGTCCGTAATGAGGACTGCTGGTATGCCATGCAGGCGCACGATGTGTTGTAAGAACGCCTTAGCCAATTCCACTGATGTCGGTAGTCTGGTCATTGCAACGAAGTGGCCCATCTTGGTCAGGTGATCGACGACGACTAGAATGGTGTTATTGCCTGAGGAGGGAGGCATCTCCACTATAAAGTCCATAGACAAGGTGTGCCAGAGGGCTGGAGGTATAGGTATAGGCCGAAGCAATCCACTGGGCCTGGTGTGTTGTGCTTTTCCTTGTGCACAGATAGCGCATTCCGTGACGTACTTCATCGTGTCTTTCCTTAATGTGCTCCACCAGAAGTGTCTCTGCATAGCCTGAAGGGTCTTTTGGACTTCCAAGTGTCCACCCAGTGTAGAGTCATGTACCCATTGTAGGGCCTGTCTTTGCAGTGACTCCTCCGGTACGTATAACCGCTTGTCGTGATACCACAACCGGTCCAGAGAGGAACGACGCTGAGGCTCTTCGGTAACCCAGCCTTGTTCATCTAGCCCTTCGATTTGCGCCCTCACCTTTCCCAAGAAGTCAGGTGTACTTGCCAAGGCCATTATCTCCGCAGGAAAGGAAGCGTTCTGTAGTATGACGGGGGGTTCTTCAACCGGCATTAGGCCATGTTCGGGGTCATGAGTGGGTCGTGACAGGGCATCAGCCTTGCTGTTTTGTGCTCCAGGCCTGTATCGAATCACGAAGTCAAACTCAGAGAAAAACAATGACCATCGGGGTTGTCTAGGAGTCAAGGCTCTTGCACTCTTCAGGAATAACAGGTTCCGGTGATCGGTGTAGAGCTCCACGGTGTGTTTAGCTCCCAGCAAATGGTGTCTCCATTCCTCGCATGCCCTCTTTATCGCCAAAAGCTCCTTGTCGGTGATACTGTAGTTGCACTCACAAGACGACAGTTTCTTGGAGAAGAAGGCAACAGGATGAAGCTGGCCTGTGTCAGGATGTCTTTGGGATAAGATTCCTCCTAGTGCGTAATAGGACGCATCCGTTTCTACCACAAACGGTCAAGAGGCATCGGGATGTCTCAACACAGGAGCACTAGTAAAACGGCTCTTTAGCGTTCGGAATGCCCTTTCTGCGGAGTCGGTCCAGAGAAACGCCGCTCCTTTCCGCAACAGGTGCATCAGTGGCTGTACGATACCGGAGAACTCCTTAATGAACCTCCTGTAAAAGTTCGCAAAGCCTAAGAAGCTCTGCAAGGCCTTTACACAGGAGGGTGACTCCCACTGCAGGATGGCCCGTACCTTTTTGTCGTCCATGTGTATACCGGTTGGCCCAATGACATATCCCAAGAACTCCACTTCAGCGGCGTGAAAAAGGCTCTTCTCCAATTTAGCATAGAGCTTGTACCTCTGTAGACGTTCCAGAACCTTGGATACATGAAGGATGTGGTCCTTTAAGGACGCCGAGTAAATCAGTATGTCATCGATATACACTATGCATGATACGTCCAACAGGCCCCTCAGGACTTCATCCATAAAAAACTGGAACACAGCGGGAGCATTGCAGAGACCAAAGGGCATGACCTGGTACTCGTACAGCCCAAATTTTGTCCGAAAAGCCGTCTTCCACTCGTCTCCTTGCCGCACCCTCACCAAGTGGTAGGCTCCCCGAAGGTCCAGTTTGGTAAACACCTTGGCTCCTTTTAACTGATCCAGCAGCACGGGTATCAAGGGCAGAGGATACCTGTTTTTTCTGGTCACTCTGTTGATCGCCCTGTAGTCCACACAAGCCCGCAAGCCGCCTTCCTTCTTCGGAATGAAGAAAATCGGCGAGGAAGCAGGGGAAGAAGAAGGACGGATAAAGCCGGAGGACAGCATCTTGGTGAGGTACAGCTGCAGATAGGTGGTTTCTGATTCGGTAAGGGCATAGATACGGCTGCATGGTATACTGGCTCCAGGCTCTAAGTCAATCACACAATCGTAGTCCATGTGTGGGGGTAGCCTTTCCGCTTCCTGTTGGCTGAACACCGCACAGAACTGCTTGTATTCCTCCGGCAGTGTGGTGGTACAGCATACGGTCTGTGCGTTACAACCGCTCGCGAGCAGTCCAGCAGGGCTCACCATGGCGTCAGGCATGCGTATCGTCTCGGTAGAACAATGCGCTTTGCAGAACAAGGAGTTCATGGTGACCGTGCGAGCAGCCCACCGCACTAAGGGATCATGTAGCGTTAGCCAAGGCATGCCCAAAATGAGTTAGAAGTGGGGAGCATCTATGAGGTCAAACTGGATTTATTCGGAATGATCTGCTCCAACATGCATCAAACACAACTGTGTGTGAAACCTCACTGGGCCTGAAGTTAGGGCCGTTCCATCCACAGCTTTAACAGGTTCCGGAGTCTCTTTTCGTATGCAGGGTACACGAAGTTCTTGCGCGTACTGCTGGTCGATGAAGTTACCGGTAGCTCCAGAATCCAGTAAAGCATGCACAATTATGGGCCCCCCTCCTGGTAGTTCCAGCGTAACACACACGTTCATATGGGCCACTGACGTTTGAACTGTGTTGGCCACAGCTGATGAGACCTCTGCTCTCCTGAGGCTCAAACAAGGGGTCTCCTCCTTGTTCGAGTGCGTCAGTTTCCCTGATCCTCAGAGGTATACTCCACCACGGTCAGGTTCCTGGATCCCGGACTGCCTTTGTTCATCAACCTGGTCCTGGATTTACACTCCCTGAGGAAGTGACCGGGCTTCCCACAGTACATACATAACCTCTGTTTCCTTCTCTTGTCTCGTTCGTCTTGACTAATTGGCCCTTTTATTCCACTGATTTGCATTGGCTCCGTCCCATCAGGGGTAGCCGGGTGTTCTTCAGTTATGGGCCTAGGACGTGGCAGAAGGTATCTCGAGTCCACCCTTTGCTTGTCCCCTTTTCTTTCCTGAAGCCGATGATCAAGTTGAACCGTGAGATCTATAAGTTCATCACACGTGGCGGGCATATGCACGACTTGTGCCAATACGTCCTTTAATTCGCCTCTCAGGCCCTGGTAGAATAAAGATGTTCTTTTTTCCATAGGCCAATTGGTTTCCACCAAGAGCCTGTTGAAGGTGGTTATGTATGTGAGTAGATCTTGCGTGCCCTGTTTAAGCGCAATAAGCTCCCTGTCTAAGGAAAGCTGGTGTGCCTTTCTATCGAACAGCTTGCGCATCTCTTCACAAAAGTCAGAAAAGTTACGCAAAACAGGATCGTCCTCTCTATCAAGGGAAAGGACCAGCTGGCTGCATTGCCCCAAGGTAGGACATAACAAAGGCCGTCTTGGCCTGGTCAGTGGGGAACACAGCAGGTTTGCACATAAAGTGCAGCTTACACTGACCCAAAAATATACCAAACTTCTTGGGATCCCCAAAGAACCTCTCAGGAGGGGCGAGGGGTAGTTGCAAAGGCTGTATCACTTGTATAGAGGCAGGCCCACCCTGGGAAGGAGAAGAAAAAGGCCCTGTCACTCCATCCTGCATTTGGGTCCCGTGCCCCCTACCAGTGTCGTGTGAAGTAAGCGGGGGCGGTAAGGTCCAGTCTTTTATGTACGAACCTCCCCGTGCACCCGTAGGGTTCAAGCGGGACAGACCCGCTACTTCACGCCTCATCGTGCCCATCTCATTACGTAGCTCTAGGTTTTCCCTCGGAAGGCATCCACTTCCATCCGCAACGCTGTCAACGTTTCTAGCACAGTCGTAAGGACCACGTTGGTATCCATCGCTCAGGCTGTAAGTAACCGTGGGCTTGTCAATCTGTCACGGACGGATTAGTTCAGCCACTAACCTGTAAAGCCGGATACAGCGGGAGCGATGGAAGATGCCAAGTAACCCTATCCCCCCAATAGTATCACCTGTGGGGGTGTAACAACCACGCCAACAGAAAACACTACGTGAAGGGAAAGGGAATAAAGGGACAAAGGAAACAAAAAGTAGCGGCTGCTCAACCCTCGATGGAACCTGGCCCCGGAGTTGAAGACGTCACTCCTGCTGGCTAGTCCCTGGTTACCTGGGTAAGACACAAGCACAACACACCTGTAACAAACATCATACACAGACGCTAGCAAGAAACTAATGGCTATGTGTAGGTACTTACAGCTAGTCAGGCCGCATTCACTCACTGGTCAAGAAAGGCAATGCCAGAAAATAACATGGGTGAGCTTAATTGTACTTAGCTGGATTGGTCGAGTCCCAAACCACAGCGAATACTCTCTTCCAGCTGGCAAGGGTCCAGATGGCGTCCTCGCATTCCAGCTGAATCATGAAGTCTGCCCCAACTCTGTGAGGCGAGGAAAAGCGACCTTCTGGCCGCACGAGGGTTGATCCTACTTCGAGCCTCTCACCGGCTCTGTTACGCGGAAACACGACCTCCTGGCCGCATACAGATAACGCGAGGTTCAACTCGCACTACGGGGTACCAGGCGCACCAGCGCGGAATCCCCAACAAGGCTGCGGTCCCCAGGGAAGGAGTCCAGTACTTGCGCAGCTGCTTAAACGTTCTGCACCATCCGCGCGTCTAACCCGGAAGGGGTCGCACACCGAGGCAGCGGCAGTGCGCTCCGACAACTTGTTTTCTCCCTTCGCGCTTCGGCGCGGCTGTCAAACGCTACTAGGAGTCCTCGAATGCAGAAGGAACTGCGTGTAGGAACAAACGCTGAAAACTGGAACGTGGGCTCGTCGAGACTGCACTGAGCTCGATTGACAAGCACCCGTCTGACTGAGGGAGGTGCTTAAATAAGGAGGAGAGGTAGGACTACTCCCCTGTCTGTGGCATTATGGGAGTTGTGGTATTCAGGCATACACGCTCCATTCACGTCTCATACTAAGTGTGCTGAATCGTGACAGTTTTATATAGCCCTCCCCTAAAAGGTACCCTAAGTATTTCACTGATGTAGCGGCCAGGAGGCTTTTGGCCTGATTGATTGTCAGCCCGCTTTCACCTAAGGCCTGACTAACTCGGGTCAGGTGGTTTAGGTGTTCTCTCCAGGCAGAACTATAGATGATTATGTCATCTATGTAGGCGGCTGCAAAGTCTTTGTAAGGTTGTAGTACGATGTTCATTAACCTCTGAAAGGTGGCTGGTGTCCCATGTAATCCAAAGGGTAGCACTTTAAACTGGAACAGGCCCCTAGGGGTACAGAAGGCTGTTTTTTCCCTACCCTGTTCCTTCAGGGGCACCTGCCAGTATCCCTTACACAGGTCTAATGTGCTGATACATTGCGCCTTCCCCAGTCTTTTTATCATTTCATCAACCCTAGGGCGGGGATAGGCATCAAACTGGGATATTTTGTTCACCTCCCTAAAATTGTTGCAAAATCGTATAGACCCGTCTGGTTTGGGGACTATCACTATCGGAGAGCTCCATTCGCTCTTGGATGGTTCTATGACCCCGAGTTCCATCATCTGACGGACTTCATTGTCTATCGCCTCCCTTCTTGCTTCGGGAATACGATAAGGGCGCAACGTGACTTTTTTCCCGGGCGGGGTATATATCTCATGTTCGATGATTGTGGTTCTGCCTGTAAAGCGTCCTTCAATTCTCGCCTCTGGAAACCTGACAATTCGGTATCGATACTCTGTTCCGTTAGTGACAGGGTGTTGGTCCCTACTAAAACAGGGAGGGGTCCCTCCCATTTTTTTAGGAGGTTGATATGGAAGATTTGAGTGTTGTTGCTAGTTGGGTCCATCTCTAGTTTGTAGGTTACAGGGGTCACCCTCTCTATGATTTTATATGGGCCTTGCCACTGGCTTAATAGTTTGTTCTCTGAGGTGGGCATCAAAATCAGAGCTATGTCTCCTACCTTTAGGGTTCGCTCTTTAGCGGTTTTATCGTATTGGGTTTTCTGGGTTGTTTGGGCTTGTTCCATATTGGTTCTTACAATAGCCCTCACCTGGTTAAGTTGGGTTTTTAAACTGGCTACGTAATCTAAGAGGGGTTTCGAGGTGTCTCTTTCTTCCTCCCATTCTTCTCGGGCCATATCCAATAGGGTACGGGGCTGTCTCCCGTATAGTAACTCAAAGGGGAAATACCCCAAACTCTTTTGTTGCCCACTACGAATGGCAAACAAAGCCAAGGGAAGCATGTCTTCCCACTTCCGTGCCTCTAGATTCAACAATTTTTTTAGGGTGGCATTGTACCGCTCCACCAAACCATCGGTTTGGGGGTGATATGCCGCTGTGCGAATCTGTTTGATGTTAAGTTGCTGAAAAACTTGCCGCATTAATTTGGATGCAAAGGGGGTTCCCTGATCGGTGATGATTTCCTTCGAGAATCCTACTCTGGAAAAGATGTTAATCATGGCTTTAGCTACTTGGATCGTGGTGGGGTGTCTAAGGGCCACTGATTCTGGGAATCGTGTAACATAGTCCACTAGGACCAGCACATAGCGATATCCGTTATGTCAGGGAAGGAGAGGACCAAGTATATCCATCCCTACCCTGATGAGCGGCTCCTTGATTATCAGTAGGGGCCTTAAGGGGACTCGAGGGGGAATGTAGCGGCTGTTCTTTTGGCAGACCGAGCACTCTTTACAGTAGTTTCGGACTTGCTGATATATCCCCGGCCTATAGAACCTATCTAATATGGCTTTCTCAGTCTTTTGTGCTCCGAAATGTACCCCTAAAAGATGGCTATATGCTAAGTATAGAACCTTTTCTCTGAAAGGAAGGGGTACCAGTAGCTGGATGGGCTTGGACCTCCCTCCCTTCCGATACAACAACCCCTTCTGTATAAAGAATTGGAGACCTACTTGGAGAGGATCTTCTTATTCGGTAGCCTGTCTCCATGCCTCTTGAAGAGTGCGTCCCTCTCGTTGTGCAGAACAAAAGTTCCTATTGTGTTCCCATAGTTAGGTTCCCATATTAGTCAAGATAACTGTAGTCCAACTCTTCTTTTCCCTTTTTACTCTGTTTTCTGCTCTTTCGGTCCTTCTCTATGGTCCAATGAGGATCCTGGACTTGGGAGAAAGAGGCCGTCTCTCTCCATTCAGCTCTTTCTTTCCATGTCTCACAGAGCAGGTTGCGTATAAGGGGGTAATCGTTTCCCAGGACTATTGGTTCAGGTAATTTAGGGATCAGGCTCACCCGCAAAGGAACAGGGGGTGTGGCAGGTTGATGCTGGATGGATACTTCTGCCATGGGGTATATTTTGCTGTCACCATGAACGCATTGTATGTTGACTGCTCCGGTTGTGGGAGGAACCCCACTAGGAATGGCTTGGGGCCTCATAACGCTTTGTAGGCACCCCTTATCCATCAGCGCATCTCTTGGTTCCCCGTTAACCATCACCCTCCAGTGGAAAGGGGGGGTGTTGTCTTTTGTGGAGCAATAAAGGGCTCGGGTGTATCCTACCTCCATGGGTTCCTCCTTCTGCTGGCATGAACGAGCAATATGGCCAAAACCCCCACAATGGAAACATTGCGGTCCTGGGTGGAGTGGAGGTCGGGGGTGTAGGTATGGTTCCTGGAACTATAGTTATGTTGCCCGGTTTTCGGGGATTGTGGAGGGGCTTGGTTGCTTTCGAAGGTGTTCCTCCAGGTTGTTTCCATGAGCTCTCTTCTCGGCCTATTTGTAGCTCCTGGGATCTAAAAAAGGCTGAGGCTATTTCTACTGCTTTCTCTAAAGTGAGATCTGCATGTTGACGAACCCACTGTTGTATTGGAGGATGTAAGGATGTAAGGAATTGCTCTAGGTAGATTTTCTCTGGGATTACATATTTGGAGGAGGTTAGAGGCTTGAGCCATCTATCTGCCACATCTCTTATCAGAAAACAGAGAGCTCTGGGGTTTTCTTGCGGTCCCTCCCGGATTTGTCGCAGTCTGATTCGGTATGTTTCCTCATCTATACCTATGCGTTCCAGGATACACCTTTTGATCTCAGGATACGGGGTCGTTCCAAGGGGATTGGCCACCTGATATGCAGACTGGTGATCTCCCACCAAAAGTGGACCCAGATACTGTCCCCACCTGTCTTTCGGCCACATGGCGGCTTTTGCCATTCTCTCAAAATTAGAGAGAAAAAAGTCTGGGTCCTCTCCGGGGACATACTTCTGAACCACTACTGAGTGTAGGGTGGTTTGACCCCGTGGTTGCCCGAGGACTTCTGCCAATTTCCCTATTGCAGTTCCTTGTATTTGGCCCTGTTCTGCAAGGGTTTTGCGAAGGTTTTCCCGTTCGGCCTCGGCCACCTCCAGGAACCTCCCCATGATCTTTTCCAGCCTTTATTGTCCTTCCACCATGTTGTTTACAACAGCCTCCATTTCCCCCAATCCCACTTCTGACACCACCTGTCGGAGGGACGGGTGGAAACCGAAGCGAGGAGGCAGTATGGGTGTAATAGTGGGGTATTTATTGCAGCAGAGTGTTCTCAGTTTCTACAAGTGGTGATTTCTTTTCAACTAATGCATAAAGTTTTATAAACAAACGGTTCTTCTTCAGGTGGGTCGCGGATTAAGTAGAAGTTTCTTCACTTCTTCTTTCTTCTGGGTTTCTTCTAGGTATTGCAGTGTACTGGAGGGAGTCCCGAGAGGTGCCTGCCCGCCACCCGGTTTTCCCAACCTTCCCCTCTCCCGAGTCACCTACCGCCTACTGCCTGCTCCTGCGCATCCTCTGGGGTCCACCAGTCCTCGCACCACACGTCTGGAGCCTCCTTGCCTCCGGCGTCTCCTGTGGCGGCGGCTTCCTCTACGGCATCCACCTCGGTGGTGTCTTCCTTGGCGGTGTCTTCCCCGATACCAAAGCACCTATCCGACCCTCCCGCAGCTCCGCTCCAGATGGCGTTCTTTTCGGCCATCTCCTCTTCCATTTTTATCGTCCTTTCTTTCTTTTTCCTCTCTCTCTCTCCTCTGGGTGCTGATTGGGTCGTCAGTGGCACACCCCGCCTCTCGATTGGTCTGTTTGTTCCTTTGGTGCACTTCCGTCCTGCGCAAAGGAATGAAAGTCCTTTCTCACTCTTTGGTTCTCCTCCCAGCTCTTGCCATTGTCATCCGGCCTCAGTAAGGAAGGAAACCACAGTCGAGGTATGGGGAATGGGTTGAGGCTTCGTGTGGGGGTTTGGGGCGCTTCCTCACAGACCTGGAACGTACGGGGATTGGAAGACCCCTGTAAACGCAGACACATACTTGGATATCTAGATAGACACAATGTCCAAATTGCGATGTTACAGGAGACACACTTTGATCCTGCGAAAACGGTCAGGTATGCAGCAAGAAGGGCTTGCCACAGATGTTTTGCGTGCTATTCTACCTATTCTAGAGGCACAGCCATCTTGATTAAACGAAATACCCCGAACCACCCTGTGGGCTCAATTCAGGACCCACAGGGCCTCTATTGCTTAATGTGGGGACGGCTTGCCACCCACTCGGTCACAATAGTCAATTGCTATGGCCTAAATGTAGACGATGCCCTGTTCTATGACAGATTATGGGGCGCTATTCTAGACATTGGCTCCACGCACCTAATCTGAGGGGGAGACTTCAACCTAATGTTAGATCCGTGCAAAGATCGCTCACAAAGTGATTCAGGGCAGCATAGCAAGGCGGGGAAACACTTTGGAGGAATTATGCAAGATCACCAAATGATAGACGCATGGAGAATATTACACCCCGTGCACAAAGAGGGCATGTTATACTCTAGCGTACATGCTAGCTGGTCACGCATTGACTATTGGCTTCTATCAAGAGGCTTGGGATCCTGGCTCACTAGAGTGAAACATTTAGCACATACCTACTCCAACCACTCTCCGGTGCTGATGCAACTATGACCCCTGGTTTCTATCTCCCCCTACCAATTATGGAGACTATTCTTCATGACCCTCCTAGATGCATGCTTCAGGGAGGAGGTCAGACAAGAAATTGGCGAATTCTTTGATACAAACCTAGACACATAGTGACGAACATTGCGATGGTATGGGAAGCTTTTAAAGTAACAATACAGGGGTATGCATTGCAAAAGGGGGTGGAATTTTGCGTGCTATTCGAGGAACGCTGAAGAAATTAGAAACAGACATTAAAAAACTGAAGCCCGGATTGAGGTCGCATCAGAGGGGAGTCTAAAAGCCAAACTCCGTAATCTGGTGACTGAATACCAGACAGAAGCAGAGCGAGAATGCCTGTTTCGCACCAAATATCATAGAGCGCGCCAATATGGAGAGGGGGAGCGGCTGGGAAAGGTCCTAGCGTAAACGATACGGCCGCCCAGATTCTTTAACTACATATTAGAAGTGGATAATGCAGATGGGCATATGTAGAGAGATACCACTGACATTCTCCAGACTCTCGACATACTACGCGGGTCTGTATTCCACGCGCAGAGACCGACCAGTGGAGGTAGCTACCTATTTAGAAGACACTGCGTTAGCATGGCTTGAACATGCTCACGGGGAGTTCTTGGCTGAGGAGATAGAAGAAGACGAAATAAGGACGGCCATAATGCAGTTGAGGTCAGGCTGAGCTCATGGCCCTGAAGGGCTGCCATCCGACCTCTATAAATGCTACGCAGGAGCTCTAGTCCCTATATTGAAGAAGGTTTACGTAGAAGCTACTACGGTCGGCCTGCTGCCACCTATGATGCGTGAAGCCATGATCATCTCCCTCCTTCAGCCCGGGATGTCCGTAACTAAATGGGAAGCATACAGGCCGCTATCCCTCATAAATTGTGATGCCAAAATATTGGCTAAAGTATTAGCCATGAGACTCAGTTTGCTGATGGACAAATTAGTCCTGTCGGACCAATCCGGCTTTGTGCTGGGACGTGCCTCCTCCCACAATTTACAAACCCTGTTTACACTCATACAGGATATAGATCCTGATCTTGTGGTGGTGGCAGTCTTTCTAGGTGCCACCAAAGCGTTTGACTCATTAGAATGAGTATTTATTTGCCATACTGAGACAAATGGTGATTTCCTCCCTCCTTCCTCTCATGGGTCACCCTACTGTACAACCAGCCGTGGGCGATTGTGCAGATCAATGGATGCTGCTCTTGCGCCATAATGATTTCTTGTGGCACCAGACAAGGGTGTTCATTGTCGCCCCTGTTATTTGTACTAGCAGTCGAACCTCTGGCTGTGAAATTGCGACAACACTAGAGGGAATACGCACTGCAGTACCCTGACCGGCACCTACTGGTGTCCATGTACGCGGATAATATCACTCTATATCTCTGGGATCTGCACTTAAGTCTGAACCTTGTTCTTCAAGAATTCATACGGTTTAGGGAGATGTCAGGAGTGACAATTAACTGGAGCAAATCTCAGATGTTCCCTCTTACACCAAACACACATGAATTCCCACTGGAATACCCCTTGACGTGGTGCGACTCTGACCTCAAATACTTAGGTATTGTAATTTCCAGAGACAGAGAGGCGACGCTAAGAGCCAACTATGGAACCGTAGTGGAAACACTCACGGAGTCTGAGTCATGTTGGATCTCACTACCACTGTCACTGGCAGGGCGCATCTCCTTGATTAAAATGGTGATCCTACCATAGTTACTTTAATTATTCACAAATATAACATACCTCCCCCACCCAGCAACACTTTTTTCATACCTTACAAACACAATTGATTAGATTGACGTGGGGAGGTAAACAACCCAGAACACGATGGAGTGCACTTACCCAGCCCTTTGAAAAAGGTGGCTATGAAGCTCCAGATATGGAACTCTACTATTTATGCACACAAGCACACTTTGCGGTGTATTGGTTTCGACCACCGCTGTATATGCCACACCTAGAGATAGCAAAAGACACACAGATGCTGGACGGAATGCAGAGCAAATCAAACATTCTCCCCCAGTCAATAGGTCTGGGTTAAGTCCATTGTTCTTTTGCTCACCGTGCGCCGGGTAAGCCAAGACGTGGGTCCCGGGCTCACTGTGCCACTGGATTCAAGCTATCCTGGCTGAAGAGGGGTGAAACCCCAAAACCGGTCCTAGGATGCTTGTTTCCGGTCCAGGGAGGACCTGGCTTGGCAGTTCGGGCTGGACTGTTCCCATGATGCACAGGGTCAAGACTGATTTGCATATGGCCATGTCTAAACTGGGGTGGCATGGTGAGCAAAAGAATGATGGATTTAACCCAGATCTCTTGACTGGGGGTGAATGTTTTGATTTGTTCTACATTCCGTCCATCACTTGTATGTCTTTTGCTTTCACACCTAGCGATAGAACAGGGCTATATGGCCACCCTCCCCACCTCTGCTTTCTTGGGAGCTAAACCCCCATGTGCAAGACATTCTTTCACAACGGTGGGCTGCACTGAGCTGGCCTGGCAAAAACTGGCAAAAAAATTGGGCATGCTGCTACTATACTCCCCGCTAGTGCGATTGCTCTATCACCCTCTCATCCCAGTTGCCCAAGAGACGACTTGCAGAAATATGTTAAAAAGAAAGGGAGTTACAATATGGGGGGATCTCTATCACGAGGGGAAGTTCACGGATCGTATGGCGTTCTTGCGGGAGGGCACATCTACTCCAACTGAGGTTTTTTTATATGTCAGACTCCGTCACGATGTCAAAGCAGCCACCCCAGCTTTTCCAAAGGAGTCTCCCACACTTCACACGCTACATGTGCTATTACAAACTCTGCAACCTTCACGTATGGTATCTTGGCTATATAGGAGTGCACAGATGGAATGCCTGGGAGATCCGGGCAGAGCACGCGCTGGATGGGACTCGGAACTAGATACACCACTGACACATACACAATGACAATACTGCTGTAAGCAAAAAGGAGAAATAACTGGCAGCAGCCGGTTACAAATCATACATTATAAATACCTTCAGCGAGTCTATTACACCCTGGTGAGACTTTATCGATATCAGCTACGATCGGATGATCGAAGTGCAAGATACAGAAGTGAGGGGCCAGACTTCCTACACACAGCGTGGGGATGTACAGAAATACATGATTACTGGATGAAAGTGTTAGCTGCCCTATCGCATATGAAAGAGCAGCACATACACGATACTCCGATAAGGGCACTACTAGGCTACCCAGAGGAAATATAAGCACCATACAGAAAGCTGGTCTCACTGGGACTGCTGCTAGCGAAGCGCAGGGTTGCATGCAGATAATGGAGCGGTCGAGCCCCAAAATTCAAGGAATGGTTAGAGGACAATACTTACTGCAAAGACCAGCTGACCACATATGTGGAAATGTTACCACCCACTTCACGGCCACAGGATATTTGGGGCCTACTACAAGTTTATTTACGAGAACAGTCTGATGATGCAGCAGAGAAGGGCACTGACCAATAACCTCACAGTCCGATGCACAAACTGACCGAAACAGGGAATCCCCCATCCTATCTAGGCAGTTGTGCTGCGTGAACGTGCGAGTGCTTTTCCACATGGCAGCACAGCAAATCTTCTCCAGTGGAATGCCTGCCAATAGAACAGCCGAAGTGGACACTGCTCTCGTCGAGTGGGCTTTAGCTTTTTTCTCCAGAGGTTTGCCATCTTGGGTATGTCAAAATTGGATTGTCGTTGAGATCCATCATGCAATACTTTGTTTTGTCACGGCTGAGCCTCGACAACCTTGACCATAAGCTACAAAACTAATCAGTTTTGCGAATGTTCTTAGTTCTTTGCAAGTAGAACTTGAGGCATCTTTTAATGTCCAAAGTGTGAAGCGCTTGTTCAGCTGGGTTCAGGAAAAAAGTCAGAAGAATGACAGACTCATTAAGGTGAAACTGGGAAGGAAACTTGGAGATGAACCTCGGGTTCGTTCTAAGAAGGACAAATTCATCCGTGAAGAGAAAAAGGGTTCCTGAGTGGTAAAGGCCTGTATCTCACTGACCCTTCTGGTAAAAGTGAGAGCCAGGAGAAGGGCCACCTTCCACGTGAGAAATTTTAATTCAGCCCGATGAATAGGCTCAAAAGACTGCTTTATTAACTGTGAAAGGACCACATTAAAATGCCATTCCGGGGGAGGAGGCCGCACTGAAGGGAAGGTTCTGAAGAGTCCTTTCATGAGTTGTTTGACAAGCCGTGAGGAGCATAGAATGAATGTCTCTAGAGATCGTCTGTACCTTGAGATTGCCACAAGGTGAACCTTCACTGAAGAGTATACGAGGCCTGACTTGGATAGAGAGAGAAGATACGGTAAGATCTGCTCAGGAGGACAATCACAACTTCGGCTAGGCTCAAATTGATCCAACTCTACTACTTGCATGCAGCATATCTCACTCCTCAGCGTCTGTACAGAGCAAACTTACGCCCCGATGCATCCTGCGCGAGATGTAAATTGGCCACGGCTGACTTCTTTCATATGGTTTGGTCATGCCCCCGGCTGGCAGGATTTTGGGGGGCCATCGAGGAGGAGCTTACGGAGGTCCTGGGATGGGAGGTTCCTCATGACCCAAGGCACTCAATACTGGGAATCACAAATGGGTTGGATGGATCCAGGAGTGACACGTTATTTTACAACACAGCCATGATAGTGGCTAAGCGAGACATAGCGGCGGCATGGGCATGTCCGGATCCGCCGGAGATTGGGCGGTGGCAGAGGGGGGTGGATTGGTGTGCGACCCAGGAAAAAACTCTTTATGCGGCAAGAGGGTGCCCCAAGAAATATCAAAGGGTGTGGGGGAAATGGGTGGGTGCTATGGCCGGGCCAGACTGATTTGGTTCATTATTAACTGTGGCGATGTAAGTCTTATGTGGAGTGGCACTGTGGGAGATTTTAACTGTGGCAATGTAATCAATTCCCTGTCCTTCGTGCGTTGGCTGATTTGTTGTGAGAGTTTTAACAAAACAATAAAATTTGATTATCAAAAAAAAAAAAGATCTGCTCAGGAGACGCTTTGGACAGATGTAAGTTGTTCTGGGGACACCAGTGACAAAATCTCTTCCACTTCAACCTGTAAGTCTTCTTTGTTCTTTCAGCTCTAGATCTAGAGAGGATATCTCTGCATTCCTGAGAGAGCCTTATATTCCTAAATTGGTAGAACTCAGGAGCCATGCATGCAGGTGAAGAGATGCTGGCTTCGGGTGACATATTTGACCCTTGCTGCGAGTCAGGAGAGATGGCGTTGGTAGGAGGCGAATGGTATTGGTCTCTGAAAGGAAGAGAAGCTCCGAAAACCAGTGTTATCTGGGCCACTTGGGGGTAATCAACAGGAGACAACAGTGCTCCGTCTTCATCTTGGTGAGGACTCTGGAAATCAGGGGGATGGGGGGGAAAAGCGTATGCATAAATCCCGGACCATCGCATTGAAAGGGCATTCCCCCACAACCCTGGGAGGGGAAATTGACTGGCATAAAACCGGCATTTTGTATTGTTACCATCGTGAAGAGGTTCAGCGCTGGTTTCCCCCACACAAGAATATCCTATTGAGTTGCCATTGCTCGAGTTCCCACTCATGGCAGCTATCCTTGGCTCTGCTTAAAGCATCTGTGAGTGTGTTGTAGACTCCAAACAGATGTTCGGCCTTTAACGTACTATTGTGAGCTGTGAGCCAACTCCAAAGCTCTTGGGCTTCTTGCGATAATGTCAGCAACTGTGTTCCTCCCTGTTTGTTGATATAGCACATACTGGTTGTATTGTCGGTACGAATCAGTACAGAGGAGTTCACAATCCTTGGGAGAAAGGTTTGCAAGGTGAGAAAGATGGCTTTGAGTTCTAAGCTGTTGATGTGGAGAGTCTTCGGACTTGTGGACCACATTCCCTGGATCTGAAGGTCATGCATGTGGCCTCCCCATCTCTCCATGGAGCCATCTACCGTGATAATAAAATCAGGCACTAGCGTTAGAAACATGAGGCCTTGAGAGATGAGACCACCATGCCAGTGTAGGCAACATGAGAGGAGAGATAGAGATCAAGTCCTCGAAGGACCCTTCAAACTGGATCCACTGGAGTTGTAACTCCTCTTGCAACGGTCTCATCTTGAGGTGTGCCAAGGGAACCAAGCTTATGGCTGAGGAGATCATGCCCAGGAGCGGCTTGAACAGTCTCACAGAAATGTACTTATTCTTGCAATGCTTTGAGCTAAACGAGCCAACCTCGTTTGCCTGTTTTGGGAGAGGTAGACTTTGTTCTGTACGGTGTCGAGACAGACTCCCAGGAATGTCATGGTCTGACTGGGTGTGGAGAAAGACTTTTTCTAAATGACAGAGAGGCTAGCTTGTGAAACAAGGAGAGGCAAGCTTCTGTTACTTTGGTAGCTTGTCCTGGTCTTGGGGCTTTTAGCAGCCAGTCGTCTAAGTAAGGGAATATTTGATGACCTTGCTTTCTGAGTTGTGCCGTTACCGGTGCCATGCATTTGGTGAATATGCGAGGTGCGGACTTTAGACTGAAGGGTAGGACTTTGAATTGGTAATGGGTACCAGCCACTGTGAAGCGAAGATATTTGCGGTGTTTGGGGTGGATGGGGATATGGAAGTAGGCGTTTTCCAGGTCTAGAGATGTCATGAAATCTCCACTGTTGAGGCGAAGAAGGATGTCGCAGAGAGTTATCATCCGGAAGGTTCATTTGCGGAGGAAATTATTGAGGTTCTGGAGATCTAGGATCGGACTCCACTCCCCTTATTTCTTGTGGATGAGGAAAAAACTGGAGTAGAATCCTTCTCCTTTCTGCATTGCTGGGACCTTCTCTATGGCCCCTTTTGAGAGCATTAAGAGAGCTTCTTTTTGCAATAAGTGAAGACGAGGGGAGGGGCTACCTTTGGCGGAGTGGGTAGTGGTCTTTGTGTAAACTCTAGGGTACGGCAATACGTGCTCTGGGGTGAGCCCCAGACGGGGGCACATTGCCAGTGTCTGATGAACTCTCTCTATGACGAAGCATGGTGACAGCTCCTCAGCTGGGACCCGGGTTTCAAACCAGCAGGCGAAAAACTGCTCTGACTGTTGACCCTCAACTCCCTCTGGGAAACGCACCAGACAGATGTTGTTGCAGTGGGATCATTTTTCAGTGTCCTCCACTGTAGGAAAGCAGGATCTGCTTTCTTGGTTACCCCCACTTTTTGCATGGTGTCATTCTGCTTTCTGACTAGTCTGACTGGAATGCGGCTAATCAGGACCCCAGTCACTGTGCTCTCTCCCTAAATTGGACTATGGTAAGTACTTTGGTACCTTCCTAATTGGCTACTGGTGTACCCTTCTGAGACCCTAGTATATGGTACTAAGGGACCCAGGGCATAGGTACACCAGGGGTCTCCCATGGGCTGCAGCAAGTATTATGCCACCCATTATAGACCACTCAAACTGTGACTAAAGGACTGCCATTGCAGCCTGTGTGCGCTGATGCTAGCACCACTCACAACAGATGTACGTTACATTATATCTGAGGTCACTGCACTTAAAACCTATAAGTCACCCCTAAGGCAGGCCTTTCAATCCTTAAGGCATGGTGCTTTGTTATAAGTGTGAGGGTGCCCTGCATGAGCAGGACACCCCCTACAAACCCAGCAGTCGATTCTCCAAGCTTTGTTAGTGCGGTCAGCCATTTTATACATATAGTGGACATCAAGTCAATTACGAGATGACTAACTATATATTGACTGCACCAAAACCAGTCATGTTTTGTATCAAACATGTTGGAATCCTACCCCAACACTGATTCCAGTGTAGGATGCACGATCCCATGTACTTGGGGGGCTCTCCTAGGGAGCCCCCTATATTCCCGGTACCAGCCTTTCAGGGTCTAACAGCAAGCTAGTGCTGCTGCCTACCACAGACACAATTTTGCCCTCCTGCTGCTGAGCCAGGCTTGAGCAGGGTAAGGTAGAACAATAGGTTTCCTGTCACAGGACTTAGTCTATTGGGCTGGGGTGGGGGTACTTGCCTGCACCACCAGACTGCTTTGAGGTGCACATTTGGTGCCCTCCTTATGTACTCCACTTGAAACCAGTTCAGGGAGCCGTTGGCTCCCGCTCTGGCGTGAAACTGGACAAAGACTATGGGAGTATCCTCCCCTCTATCCAGCCCCTCCTCTGGGAGGGACGCCTGAATCGTCCCAACCCTTTCCTTTGGGTACTTAGGGGCTTACCTGTCAGTGGCTCTTTGGATTCGTCATGGGACAAGATTCAGATCCAAAATCACTTCTACTTCTACCGTCTAGGCACTTTGGTCTTCGATTTGGGAACCAAGACTACATCTGGGAAGACTCCTGCTGCTCCTAGTCTCGTCATCCTGCCAGTCTTCTGTGTCGTCTGTGCCTGTGCTTCATCCAGGTTCTTCTCCAGGCCTGTGGGCATTAAAGACACCCAAATGAATCTCCCTTGGAGTGAAGGAGTCACTCCCCTGCAACTGCAGGCACTGCAACTAAGCTGACCGGTCTACTGCTCCTGACGTCATCCTGACTTCGAAATGCACAGCAACACAGGTGGTGGTTCTGCAACTCCCTTGAGGCCTGCACAGTCTTCTCACTGAGTTTGAGGCCAGTATCCCTCGTTGGAACCGCTGGAACAGAACCCCTGTGCACCGCATTGACTTGACGTTGCCAAGGCTTGTTGACTCTCTTCTCCAGAGATCTTTAGGCTCCAAGAAGCTCCAGCATCTCTTCCTGCCAAGATCTTCATCCTCACCACATCTGCTGCACCATGGCCCTGCATCTTTGGTGAGCTGCTGGAGGTTCTCTTGCGACTCCTGTGCCTTCGGCCTGTGTGTCCTCTAGAGGGCCTACTTTGGCTCCAGTGGGCTCCCCTGCTTGCTCGGGCTTGCTCGGACTCTCCTGCACTTGGTTAGTCCATTCTGCCTTGCTGGTCCCGACACTGCACCTTCTTCGTTTTCCACCTCTCTTGCTGCTGCCAAGGCATGTTAGTGCTCCCACCGGACACCAACCCCCTGGTTCTTGACTTCCGACGTGGGACAGCTTGTGAACGGCTCCTGGTCTTCCACAGCGTTTCCTGGTCTTCTCAACTGAGGCGACAACGTCACCGTTAACTCGCCTGCATCTTCCGTCATCGGTGGTCATTGGTCTTTCGTGCCTCCTGTGGAATAGACTCTGTACCCTCTGCTTGCAGGTACTCCTCTTCAAGAATCCATTCTCCATTGGGGTCTACAGCAGTTTCCAACGGCACTTCGCACCTATGCACCTGGCTTCCCTGGTGTAGATATCCTGGTTCCTGAAGTATCCACGGGCGGGGTGACTCTCCAACCTTCTGTCTTCCCCTGGGTTTCTTCAGGGTCCACTGGGAAGGGTCCTTCTTCTTGAAAACTGCAACCCAACTTCCCCATTGACTTGCATTGAGTATGCAGCTGTGTTTCCACTTTGCACACAGCCTCCGTGGGATTCCTGGGTACTTACCTTGGGTGGCTCCTTGTGTCCCGAGCTCTTCTGAGTCTTCTGGTCCAAGTCTCAACTTCGGTCGCAGTTTGCATTCCACTTCTTTAGTATATGGTTTGGTCTCCCCCTGGAGACCGCTGTGTATTTGTGCTTACTTACCTGTTTCCTTTTGAAATATTGTGTGTATTGTGTTGATGTCTCCCGGTAGAAGATATACAAATGTGTTAGTGAGTGTGTATAATAAATATAACTATTTTTATAAGTACACTGTGTGGTTCTTTTTCGTTTAACCTACACTATATGATTAGTTCTGGTAAAACAAGCTGCTTAACACTCCTTCTGGACTCAGCCTAAAGGCTGCTCTCCACAAATACCACATAGAGAGCTTTCTATGGTTGTCTAAGACCACTAAAATCACCATAAGGGTTGTCTGGATTAGTATAAAAATTAGAGTTGTGCTGTTCCTAAATAATCTAGAGTGTAGCAATATACAAAAGACAGTAGGCTACAGAGTCAAAGAGATGGTAATCCATTTCTTTGGAATATAATGCCCTCACACACCCAGTTGGGTGTCATGCTTCATCATCGGGCTGCTCCTCGTCTGGCCGGCGCTGCAATGCCTGACGGGCTCCCAATGAGGGGCACTTTGGCAGAGATCTTTTTCCAAATAGCCGTTTGGTGCCGTGGGGGTGAGGGGCTTAGTGAGTGTAGATGAATGAGTGGTGTGTGATGTTTATGTGAATTAAAACAGGGTTGGGAGTACCAGCAAAAATAATTTTAATTGTGGGGTCTCCTACCCTGATTAAAATAAAAGGAAAGGCGCAATGCTAAGTTAATGTCTCAGGTGTGGCGCTCTTCCATGTGGTTGGTCAACATGTTTCTCGCCTATTCTACAAGTCTAGAGGCGATTCGTCAGGACCTAAAGTTAAAAAACTATCTACACTAAGGTGGACCGAAAAACAATAATGAACTAATGATAGAGGTTTATGCCACCATGACTTACTCTGTCTAATGACTGGTAGTACTGGTTCTACCTATTATGGAGAGAAAATCACATATTAATGCATGATATCAAACCAATAATACGAGTATCAAACACTACTGTCCTGTTCCCTGTGTGTCTAATTCACAGCACACAGTGGTGAGGTGTTACAGGCATATATACACCAGGTGTCAAATGTTATTGTGGTCACATTATGTCTCATGTATGTAGGGACCAAATCAGTGTATTAAAAACTCAAAACTGCAGAAAGAGCACAAGACTCACCCTATTTGGGATATACTACTGCTTCATCAATCCCCGGCAGGTCAAGATATGAGGAACTTCCCCATATACTAGAGGGGTATACAGATGAAAGGAACAGTTAAGAACTGCCAGCTTTCGAAGTTGATCGCGCTTTGATTAAATAAACTAGAGGATTTGATATGCCTCCTTAAAATGTATAGTAACATGCTCCTACATCACGCTATCTGTTACATGGAAAAGTGAACATATTTCAAGGGGAGTTCTTTAAAGTTGCCCAAATCATAAAAAGTCATAGTCCCTGTTATGATGGAAATACACAGGCTTCATATTTGTTACTGAAGTTAGGTTAAGGAAATAAAAAATAAAAAAGAGGGGGGGTAGGGAAGGTGCATCTACCTAGTTGACTGTGTTTAAAATGGCTGAGAAACCATTTAACAGGGGCTAGCAGTAGGGAACAACAACAGACCACCAAGGTTAACAAAGTACTCACGTTTGCGTAGTACGCAATAAGTCCAGGGACCTACCCACTGCTGCCGGGACCGGGAGGTATGGTGTAGTGCGAAAGCCCGGTTTAAATACCTGCTACTCCTCATTAACTCGTGATTGCTACCAGCTGGTGCTGGACCGCTCGCGTGTGTGAGGGCAGTCATTGTGCTGGTCTCCACACTGCGGGCGCCATATTGGAGTGGGTACGATAACTTGGGCCGCTGGTCAGATTCTACCTATAACTGCTCTGGAAACATCCTCGATTGGGTGCAGGGTTTGAGAGGTTGTTGAATTAGTAAAATTATTGAGGGATTTTACTGGTTGGCGACCACCATGAGTTTGGCGCTACCTCTGTTCATAGTAAACAGAAAAGAAAAATGGGGGCCATTTTGAAGTCTATGGAAAGTTTGGAGGCCATTTTGGAGTGGAGTAAAAGTCACACTAAGGCTTCATCATCATCTCCTAAACGGTGTCCCCAGTATATAATATAACATGCAATGTGAATCTTAATGTACGGGTTCCAGTGAAGGTCAAAAAGTGTCAATGATGCAGTAATAAGATACTATTCCAAAGGAGTTTTAAGTGCGTAAAGCACTCCAAGGAATGTCTTCATTCAGTCCTTGTGTGTCAGAAGACAGACGATGCACCCATCTTTGTTCTTTGTAAAACAAAGCTTCTTTGCTGATTTTAGTGAATGTTTCAAGAATCACCCAACGGAAAGAGTCTGGTGAATGTTGGGTGTTAAAGAAGTGTGTGCACATTTTGGTATTCACTTTTTGACACCGGAAATTGCTGCGATGTTCCGTGATTCTCACTTTGACCGGACGTGTGGTCATCCCTATGTATCTGAGATTACAAGGGCACGTAAACATATAAATGCAATTTGTCGTATTACAATTAGTGTGCTTACGCAATTCCCATGTGAAGGTTGCATTGAAGATGATATTCTTAGTCACAGCTGTGAGGGCGCAAACTGTGCAAGTGCTGCACGGGTAGTGACCCTGAACAGGCGGAAGGTCCCACAGCTGTCTTTGTGTGTTAACCGTTCGTGTCTTAGGCCTCGTGTGGATCAGTATGTCTTTCAAATTCCTTGATCGTTTGAAAGCAAAGCGTGGTTGTTCAAGGGTCATGCTCCCAGTATTTAATATGCTCCAATGTTTCTTGATAACATTTTTTATCCTATTGGAGGCTGGAGTGTATGTCGTTACACATGTCAAGGTCTCTGTTTGTGCTTTTTGTCTAGGTTCTAATAGAGCCTCCCTGTTATTGTTTCTTGCACATTTTTTTGAAAGGGCAATACTGCGTGCGGGATATTCACGAGGTGTAAGATTTTTTGCCAATGTTTCTGCTTCTGTTTTATAGTCCTCCACTTGACTACAGTTTCTGCGGAGTCTCAGAAACTGTCCCACTGGAAGATTCTCTTTAAGGGCACGCGGATGGCAACTACTGAACAGTAGAAGGCTGTTGCGATCCGTTGGCTTCCTATATATTGTTGTGCTCAAGGTACCATTATCTAGCCTTATCAAGAGATTAAGGAACGGTATTTGGTTGTCTGAAATGGAGCTTGTGAATCTGAGGTATGGATTCAAGGTGTTAATCCACACGCAGAAATCATTACATGTATCCACATCGCCTCGCCAGAAGATGATTATATCATCTATAAACCGCTTCCAGAGGCATAGATTTTCATGGTATGAGTTAGAGTCGTTCAAAATGAATTCCTCCTCAAAAGAGGCCATGTATAAACAGGCTACACTAGGGGCCATGGTGCTCCCCATGGAAGTTCCCTGAGTTTGATGGTATAATTGACCTTTGAATTCGAAAAAATTCTCGGTCAAAACCAGTGTTGCTAGTTCCAGAACGAACCTGCTGGGTGTGGGCGAGTTCCAGGCTGATTTGTTGAAGGCTTCCTCAATCACACCTAGAGTGGCCCTCTGCGGGATGTTTGTGTAGAGGGCTTCTACATCTAGGGTGACCAATAGACTGATGTTACTGCCGTTGGGGAAGTTCGCTAGTAGACGTAGCACGTCTGCGGTATCCTGTAGATATGTGGGTGTCTGTTTTACCAATGGCTGTAAGAAGTGATCGCAAAACTTGGACAAGGGTTCAAGTATTGAGTCTATCCCAGATACTATGGGACATCCTGGGACTGGTTGAACGCCCTTGTGGATTTTTGGCAGTGTATAAAAATATGGAGTTTTAGGATCCTTCTTGATCAAAAATTCCGCCTCCTTTTGCTTAGCCAACCTTGACTTTCTGCCGAGAAAACCATTGATGTTATGGTTTGGTGTAATCGTGTCCCGGGACTACTAGCGATAGGCGTGTAGTACTGCCGATTCTCTAATTGCCGTTGGCATTCAATGTCATAGTCACTGGTGGCCATTATCACAGTGGCTCCCCCTTTATCTGCCTGTTTGATGGTTATGGAGGTGTCATTGGCAAGAGAGTTAACAGCCGTCAACTCTTCATTAGAGATGTTTTTGAAATGTTTCTTAGTTGCACCACTCCCTAGATCTTTAAGTACGGCCTGTTCGAAGGTTAAAACTTCGTTGGGTACCATCCCATTGTTGGGAGTAAATGTCGAGGCATTATGTAAACCAGAATCGGTTTGCTGTGGTGTTGGTGTCTCATTAAAGAAGGCTTTGAGGCGTACCTTCCGAAAGAATTTTTGTAGTTCGCACTGTTCCTGGAACCTGTCTATCCTGGGAGTTGGAACATACCCAAGTCCCTTTTCTAGGTCTCTTGTCTCGATATCTGTCAGAGTCCTTTGAGAGAGATTAACAATCAGGGTCTCCTTTTGGTGTGGCTCCGGGTTTCCACCACATTCTGGTTGGATTCCTGCCATTGAACTCTTCTCTGTCGTTGTTGCTGATTCCCTCTTTTTCTTCCGCGCCCTCTGCCCCAACCTCTTTCTAAAAAAGGCTGGTTGTTGCCAGTAGGGTAAAACTGTGGGGGCCCTTGAGGGTACATGGGGTATGGCCAGAAACCAGGCCCCTGGTATTGGGGTACTTGGAATCCTGCAAAGCCTTGTCGGCCTCCCCTTCTACGCTGGTTAAAGCCCCACTCTTCCGTACTTGAGTCGCTATTAGTGGATGAGCCTCTTCTAGTAGAGTTGGAGCTCGCATCAGAGGTGTTGTTAGAATCTGGGGGAACATAATCGGTTTTGAGGTATGGGTAAACCTTCTCCTTATCGAACTTACGAATGTCTTTTTGTAGCTTAGTTACTTTCTGCTTCATTAAGTATTCTTTATGTTCCGCTATTTCATTATTTAGCTCAGTTAGTTTGAGCTTAAAAGCAGCTGTAGTAGACATGGCGCTCTTAATGGCCCCTTCTGATACCTGGATTCTCACCAATAGCGCATCCGCTATTCTCTTAGCTGTGTTGATTATCAAGATCAAAAGATCCCTAGTACATTTCCACGATACCAGGGACCATTCTTTCTTGAATGTCCCATCTTCCAGGAATAGACGGGGAAAATTACGTACTATTAGGCCATTAGGTGCTATATTGGCCCTCAGATATTCCGTCATTAACGCGCCATGTAAGGTTATTTTTACCCATTCGCATTTCAAAGAGGACAGGGATTGCCAGTCCTCAGGCTGGCTCCCTGTGGCAGCGCTACTCTCTGTTCCTAAAATAGAGGGAGCTCGTAGAATTTCTGCAGCTTGATCATCTCCGAAGCTAAGTCCTTGTTCCTCCATGATGCTGAGGATATAGGTGTGCTTCAAGGGGTGGGTGGGATAATAAAAGTGGCAAACACCCAACCGAATGGGTTGTGCCAACAAAAAGTGTAGGGGGACAAAATATAGTATTTACCCACCAAAACACAAAATTGAGTCCCACGGGAGACCCGTGCTCATCAATATTCACAAATAGAGGGAGCACCCTGCCCCACATTCTGAAAGGAAAGGAGTCCTGTAAACAAAGTGCTCCAGGACTTACCAGAACTGGTTTTGGACTAGGCAAAGGCCTCTCTGCCTTCAGAGAACAAAGAGAAAAGGTGTATAAAAAGGGGACCCAGACCCCTAGGAAATTAGATCACTTCTGGAACAACAAGACGACCCTTTTCCCAAGGAGAAGAACCAAGGAAGCTGCAGGAGTTGGACTGCCCCTCTGCCAAGTGTGCTGGGTTGGCCTGCAGTGGTTTCTTCATTGCCAAGGAAAGGAGAAGGAACTTTTAAAGAACTTTCATCATCTTGCAGAATATTACTCCAAGGGCTTGAATTTGTGCTTGCCTCCTGCTGAAGTCTCAGGGCCAAAAGACTTCACCACCAGCTCCCTCCTGAATTCCCTTGCTGGGGATTCTGTCTGCTGAGACCTGCATGTCGCTGGGAGCTGGAAGCGCGACGCAACAAGAAGAAGCGTGTCGACCTCGTAGCTGTTGCCGTCGCATCGCCGGAGAAGCGTGTCGCCGCCACAGAGGCTGCCGCCGCATCACCAGAGAAGCGTGTCTTCGCCAACAGCCGCTGAGTGTCGCATCACCGGAGAAGCGTGTCGCCACCGCAAGGGTCGCTGTCGCATCACCGGAGAAGCGCGTCGCAGGGCCTGTCGCGGCTCCAAAGGTACAGAGTTCTCCGCACGGCCTTCGGCGTGCACGCATCGTCTTCACATCGTCGCATCAAGGGCGCCATCTTATCGCATCGCACCGGATCATCGCATCGAGGCGTCATCGTGCGCATCGCAACCGGAGCGCAGCACGAGAACCTACGCATCACCTCCTCTCCGGTAAGGATCAAGACGCATCCCCTACTCTGCGCAAGCATTGAGGCGCGACGCATCGTCTCCCCGGAAGCAAGGAACCGACGCATCTCCATCCCTGCGAACCTTTTGTTTGTTTTGCGTTACGCATCCAGGTACTTTTGTGAGAACTTTGTCGCATTTATCATCAACTTGAACTAAGGAACTTCACCATCTTTTAAGAGTATTTTCAGTACAGTATTGTGGATATTTGTCGTTTGTGGTCTTGAAATAAGTCTATATAAAGAATACTTATTTTTATAAAACCTGTGTGGTGTCCATCTGTAGTGTTTTCACTGTATTACTGTATGTGTTCACAAATGCTTAACACACTGCCTCTTAGATAAGCCTGCCTGCTCGTGCCAAGCTACCAAGGGGGTGAGCAGGGATTATCCAGGTGTGTAATCCCCTTTCCCTGACTTAGAAGCAAGGGTCCCTATTTGGACAAAGGTGTATACCATTGCCAACTAGAGACCCCCAGTTCTAACAACATGCAATGAAAATCTGAGGGACTCAGCCTCTCTTAGGAGTGTTCTAGAGGGTGCTAGTAGCTGATTGTTTATAGTTCAAGTTCGGTCCTTTTTTAAAAAGGACATAGATAGGCTATTAAACTGAGGGCCTTGGGCCATTCTAGCCTATGATAAGTTTTATATTACTGCTTGATTATGGTACTGTGGGACTCCCACTTCGACAACGGGGAATGATTCAAGGATGTGAATCTATGAAAGATACCAATACTAGATAACCACAGTTACAGGTTAAGTATCTTATTTTCTTACATTTGCTGTGCACGTGCATTTGACAGTTCATAAGTTCTTGCCAAGGTAAGTATTTTGTTCTGTGAAATGCCTCATTTCCCCACGATGAGGTGGCATATGACTGCTGATTGACAGCCTTAAGTAAACTGCCGAGCACCTTCTTGTGTGGGTCATGTTCTGTGCTTGTACTCGCAGTTCAGAGTACTGTGTAGAAAATGTTGATGGACCTTCCCTCCATCAGCAGGGTTTGTTTTATATTAAAGTGTTCGAATACCTAGAGTTCTTTGGGGAGCTAAGTACATGTTCTGGGCAGCTATTGCCTCAAGATAGTCATGTTAGCCACCACCATCTCGGAGAATGTGGAACAACTTTAAGATTTCCTTCCCCCATAATGCAGTTGCAGGGACCACTTAACATCTCTATCAGTTTCTTGTGTGGCTTTAAAATAATTGTCCACTCCTACGACCCACATGTGCTATCTGGACAGAGTTGTTAACTGGTCCTAATCAGTTCACTGAATGGAGGGAGCGGATTGATAGCGATTCCCACCTGGTGCTTTGTGTGGAATTGTGCACCCAACCTGTAGTCAGTTTGTCAAGCTATTGGTTTGATAGCTGTGTGAGGGCTAGGCACTGGGGCATTCCCCGGGGCTTGATTTCTTCACCCTAAGCATTGTCACCCATCTGTTTCACTCATGTTATCCACTCCACTAAGTGGGGATCTGTTGGATACTTTGTACAGCACATGGACAGCAAGTGGGAAAGCAGAAAATTATTTTGGCACAGTGGCAAAAGTTTTTTTTACTTTTAGTTTTTGCCCTTTTTCTCTACTGACATTAGTACTCTGGCTGTTAAGCTTTAGGCTGGAGGGGTCCTCGGGATACAGAAGCATCATGCTATAAATTGGGTTCTGCCAATGCATGTGCTGGGTAAGGGCAGAAGCAGACCTCAAGTAAGGTGAGGTGAGGTGACACGGTCTCTCTTGCCCAATCACTGCAGAGACACTGCCTCGCGGGTGTGCGGTGCACTTCAGTGCATTATGCTTCAAGATTTGACAATCTGGTCTTGTAAACCGAAGCCAATGGAGGTGGGAGGGCATGGGTCAGTGCACACTCATTTTGTATTCAATTTAGATGGCACGGCACCTGAATGAAGACATACACAACTACTTAGGGTCATAGGTTATCTGAGCCATGTGGTCATATTACCTTTATTTATTGTCTGCCAATAAGCCTGACACCAGGGTGTAGGACTGTGTGTATAGTCAACATGTAGGTGCTGGGTGGCACACTATAAGATCTACAGCCTCCAAGGCTCTCACCATAACGGCGGCCTCTGCCTCAGTCATTACCAGAGGAACCTCTGCAGGACATAGAGGTTCCTCATGTAGGAAAAATCAGGCCAGCTCACCCTCAACGAGGACAGCAATATTGTTGCCACCAATTCCTCCTAAGCAAAAGGGAAAGATAGCTCTCCTACATCCTAGACCTCTACAGTCTAAGTCAGTTCCTCTCTCTGCTGAAATTCAGATGCCAACTGTAGCCTATGTGCTGGTAACTGTCTAAAACAATGATTGTCTGCTCTCATTAAACCTTTGGCAGCCTACCTCTGTTTGCTGTTCCTGGAGGAAGTTAGAAAAGGCTTCAGGTTGATGAGGGGATGCCACCATCACAAGTACAAGATCCTGCTCTTTAGTCTCAGGGACACCCCCAAGTTACTTAACACAATGCATCAGTGGCAGAAGGTTTATTGGTGTTCAAACCAAGGAGGGTTGCCTTGCCTGTTTGGCAAGAAGGGAGGAAGCAGAGTCCAGTCGTGCCTTGATACTAAAGGCCCTATGAAGTATTATGTCATTCTGACTTACAGAGAACATGACTGGGTTTACTAAAATTTCCATTTTTTGTTTTTGAAAACTGTTAGGAATTGAGTTTCTAGTTGTCAGAGTATGCACCCTGTACAAGGAGGAACCACAATCCTAGTCAGTTAAGTCATATACACACTTGGAGATTACCTGTGCACACCCTCTGGTCACTTAGCACAGAGCATTCAGACTATCTAAAGAGGCAATGTGTTAAGTATTTGTGCAACACAATGAAAACACCACAAAAGACTCCACATAGGTTTAGGAACATAGGCTATTATATTTTGAACAAAACAAGACCAAAATGACAAAAATCCAATAGGCAAAAGCTGAGATATGAATTTTAAAAGAATAACTGAAAAATAGCACTTAGAAGCAAAGAGGCACCTTAAGGGTTACTTGAGGTCGCGCTAGACCGGGGCAAAGTCAAAGTTCGGGCCAACTGCGATGGATCACATGCCGGCTACAGGACCTATATAGGCCACGGTGAACAAAGTACCTTTCCTGGTCGCAACAGCGAGATGTGTTGTGACATGCGTTGATGTCGATCCCGCAGGACGAGGATGCATCAATTCTTCTGGATGCATGGAAGGCGATGTGTTGGTTCCACAGTTGAGACACGGGGCCGAGATTTGCGAGTTCCACAGAGTGATGCGCTGGGTTTCTCCATTCAGTCGAGGGATACGTTGAGCTCTCCGAGCTGCTGCGGTGGTGATGTACAGTTCTGATGCGTCGGGCTCTCGAGTCGCTGTGTTGGTTCTGAGAGTGAAGCGCCGGGTCAATGCACCGATTCTGCTACATGCAGATAGGAGATATGTCGATGTCCGTGTTGCAAGTATCTGGCTCCACTTCCAGTGAACGAGGCACAGGAGCAGGGGTAGAGACTTTGATATCCATGCGTTTCAAGCAACAAGAGGCAAGCCAACAAGCTCTTAAGGCACACTTGGAGAAAAATGCAGAGTCCAGCTCTCCTTCAGCAGAGACCAGCAGGTAGCAGGGCAACACAGGAGAAAAGCTGTCCTTCCAGGTCAGCAGTCCAGCAATGAGTCCTTTAAGCAGCACAGCAATCCTTCTGACAAAGTGCAGTTGTAGGTCCAGAAGTGTCTGATTTTAGGGGGTCAGAGACCCAGGACTTCTACCTAAATGTGCCGCTGAAGTAGGGGTTACTTCAAAGCGGGCCCTTGAAGTGCAAAGGTCCCCCTTTCATCCCAGCCCTGGCTCCAGACTATTAGTAGAGGGCAATCAGCCCTTTGTGTGGGAAAGAGGGAACTGCCTATTCAAGTGTGTCAGCTCTCCTTCTCTTCCTGCCCAGAAAGACTATCAGAATGCAGATGAGTTCCTTTTCACACCCACCCTTTCTGTGTTTGTGGCTGTCTAGAGGAATGTACAAAGTGTAGCTGCCACCCACCCCAGACGTGTATTGGAGACAGGCTGCAAGGCACACAGAGCAGTAAGAGCAGAGAAATAGCCATTTTCTAAAAGTGACATTCTAAAATAGTAATGTTAAATCCAACTTACCATTAAAAAGGATTTATCGTTACCATTCGAAACGTATAAAACACGATGCAGCTACTTGTTTCTGTTCAGGAATTATAGCTTAAAAGTGTTCTAAGGAATTCCCAATACTAGTCTACGAGAGAAGTAAGCCTCACAGTAGTGAAAAACGAATTTAGCTGATTGTCACTACTAGGACATGCGAAACTTAAAAGTACATGTCCTACCTTTTAGTTACACTGCACCCTGCCCTTAGGGCTACCTAGGACCTCCCACACAAGTATGGGGGTTTAATAGCTGCATTTAGGTCTGCAGACACCTGTACCTAGCGCTGGGACACCTCATTTGAGGTAGCTATGTGCTTTAGAAATTGTATCATTTATTTTTTTGGGGCCTACCTTAAGGGTGACTTATGTGTAATAAAAGGGGAGTTTAAGGCATGGCAAGTGGTTTTAAATTCCAAGTCGAAGTGGCAGTAAACTGCTCACACAGGCCTTGCAATGGCAGGCCTGAGACAGGTTTGAAAGGCTACTTGTGTGGGTGGCACAACCAGTGCTGCATGACAACTGAGTATACACCAATGTCACCATATATAGGGGAGAAGAACATGCACTATAGCACTGGTCAGCAGTGGTAAAGTGCTCAGAGTCCTAAGGCCAACAAAAAGATAAAGCAAAACGAGAAGATTAAGCAGTCAAACAGTTTGGGGGAAGACCACCCAACGGATGACAGGTCTAATAAAAATCTATCAACAAAAGAGATATGGTGCATCACCAATAGGCTCCGTTGGTATTGCATTAAAATTTTCCACTGTACCACAGGTAGCACAGGTGATTATCATTATATTAAGCAGTGATAAAGCAATAATTCTACAATAAACCCAATAATACTCAGCTTACCATTTTAGGAAACTTTAAATTGTTTAAATTACTACGTTTATAGTAAGCATTCAATCTGCACATAAGGAACGTGATCCTCATTCTCTGGCATTCCAGGCAAATTCCCTACCGGCCTAATTAGTGAACTTGTCTCACATAGTGCAGGTAGCGTTGTTACATCACAATTGCTGCATATATATTTTTAAAAGGCGAATGGGTGGGCAGTAAACCATGATGCCGTTAATCAGCTCTAAAACTAAAGCCACGTGGTCTCTAACAGCGGTTTCAGGCCTAGTTTCATGTCAAACAAAATTCCAACCCACAATGTGCAAGTGCAGTTGACTATTGAGTGTGATATAAAACAAGTTAATTATCGCCCTAAAAACACATGCAAGGTTAATTCCCCCAAAAAGTAGGGGCATCGGTGTGTCTAGGTTGGAAGCAGTAGGGACCACATCCAAATTTAATTGGTGCTAAAGAAAGGTATTTCTGCACAGGAACAATGTTTCCCTGTGGAGAAAAAAGAACCTTTCAGGCTCATTCTAACCGAGTTAGTTGTGGAAAATTGATACCTTCCTACATTGTCCTGTAAGAGCATTCCTGAAAATCTAAAAATGTCACGAATTTCCATAACTACTGTATAGGATTTATAATAAACAAATAGTTGTACGCATACTTCTAATATATGAGAAAACATACAGGAGTAGATTTCAGATTTTTTCTTTATGCAGGGCAGGGTGAAATAGGGGGTGAAATAGGCCTTACTTTTCATAACAGAACAGTGAGCCTACTGGAAAAAATTCAGACAGATCAGTTGCACACTTAATATTAATGAATCTCAATGTACACACTGTTTTGAGGGATGAGTTTGTTTTATTCTTTCTCTAAATTAATATTTTATGCAACACGTGTTAACATTTCAGGGACCGAATACCTGTATTACATTCTGGATCAATGCTGGGTTCAAATGATTCAAAAATTACCAAGCATTTTTTTGTCTTGTAACATGACAAGAATAAGCTTTATATCCAATAATAATCGAACATATGTGTGAAAAAATGCACAGTACTCCGTAGATACGTTCCAACAATACTTTTTTATTTACTTATTTGGGTGTTTTATAGACCCCAACTTCTCTCCACTTCATAACATTGGGTTCGCACATGTAGTTACTTTTTTCGAGCCAAAAGAGCAGGTGATGTTCTTGTCTCCTGAGGCTGCCTTTGTTGTTACTCAGAAAAGTCTAAGGGGGGCGTGGCCGAGGCAGCCAAGATGGCGGGCGCTCTCTAGGTGAGCTACCACACCTCCGTCTGATCCTTTAGCATCCTGCAAGCACCAACGGACCCTGTGCCGCTGTAGACGCCCGTGTGAAAGGCATCGACCCTCCCCTACTGTCAGGCGCCCCCTCTGGGAGATTGATCACTGGCAGCCGCAGCAGGCCGTGCTCTGGCCCACACCGGAAGACAGAGGGCCTGTACTGTGCATGCCGGCCGGCGGCCTGGTGTTGACACTACCGCCCTTCCTGCTATTGCCAGCGGCACCTGGCATCAGCACCCCCGTGGGGGGTGGTGTGGGACTGCGGGGGCACTTCCCTCCCTGGAGACACCAGTCGGCCAGGCTGGGCCTGAATCCCGCCAGTGGGTTTCGCTGTGCAGCCCGGGGTCTGCTAGGATGGACGGTGGCGAGGCCCCTTGCTCTCGCCAATTGGTGGGGGCGGCTGATAATTCCTCTTGCATACTAGTGTCAACTGCTGGCGGCTGTGGTGGTTCATGCCCTGGACCCTGGGGGGAGTTGCAATCCCCTTCCCTGCATCTACTGACGGCACCCAGTCTGTATCCCCCCTCTGTGAACTAGCAACAGCATTGGGAGGAACACATGCGAGCCGCACAGTGAGTGACCTCGGCAATGGCTGCCGACAGCGGGTTCCCCTCTGTGCCCCCACCTTTGCCCTGGCCATGCACCCCCATGGACCTTGGGCTTGATCGGTTGACAGCGGGGCCTCTACATCCTCCCATTTGGCCTAACCACGTACCAAACCTTTAGACGGAGACCTTGGGCCTGACGTCTCCGGGCCACATGGCAGAATAGTGGCACATAACACTTCCCTGCCTCCTAGCTCCTCCCTGAATCGCACTGCCCTCCTGTTGAGGCCTGGATACTCAGGGGTAGAATCTGGCTAGTGATGACTGCCACAGACGAAGTGACCTGGCTGCACGTGCTGCCCTCCCCTTCACTTTATTGCAATGGGGGCTGAGCCGGGGCAAGCAGGCCAGAAACAGATGATCCTTCATCAGATCCACATTCTGACCCTAGGCTATTCCCTAGCCAATCATTAGGCCTTGCTGGCCGCTCGTGCCACACCCCCACCTTCACCAACAAGCCTGCAGCTGGCAGGAGACAAGCAGGCCAGACGTGGGCTTGGACTAGCATTCAGCTGACAACACCAGGAGATTCCTCATGGGGAAGGACTAGGACCAGCCAGCTGAGACCAGACCAAGATGGAACAAATTCACTGCACTCCACACAGGAGCTTCCGGGGGTGCACCTAAAGGTCTTCCAAAGATGCGGCCAATTGAGATTTTGGACTCCGGAGCCATCCTACAGGCCATCCAAGCCTCACGTGAAGTGGTGGAGACCCGGATTGGAGAGGTGCGAGCTGACATGACCGTGCTCCGCCACGATCTCTGCAACATAGTTAATAGAGTCACGGAGGAAAAATCCTGTGCGTTAACACTTGAAGATGACATTGTTACCCACAAATCCACAGTGTCAAAACTCTCATCAACTACCAACAACTCAAGTCAAAGGCCGAGAACAGGTCACAGCATAATAACTTGCGTTTTCTGAGGATTTTCTAGAGGGTCTACAGCTGCTGACCCGGAAAAATTCTTAGAGAACTGGCTCAAGTCATGGGTGCCTGTGGAGGTGCTCTCACAATGGTTCATGGCTGAATGGGCCCAAAAGTCGTAGGCCCAGAAACTTCCCCCTGGAGTACCCTCCGGCCACTGATCGCCCTTATCCTAAACTACTGGGAGAAGGACGAAATACTCCGACAAGCCTGGAAGTAAGGGAACTTGATGTTTGAATCCACCCATATTATGATATTCCCAAACTATACGACCCTGGTACAACGTAGGAGGAAATCCTTTAACAAGGTCAAACAGAAACTGTGAGCGATGAACTTCCAATACATGCTGGTATTCCCGGCTACCCTCTAGGTGATATACAATGCACGGACACACTTCTTTGAAACCCCGGAGGAGGTCTTTAAGTGGGCAGAAAGGAACACCCTCCACAGACAACAGACACACAACACAGGCAGCACCTCTAGGGATCTGTGTGCCTGGTGTCCTCCTCCCACAGAAGGACCTGCTTGCAGAAAGGCTGGAGTCACAATGTCCACTCCCCGGACACATCGGACCCGGAACAGAGTTCATCACACACCAACACACCAAACTAGATGCCAGGTACCCCCATCCCTGACAGTTCCCCGGAGAGGGTGAGTGAAAGGCTTGCGCTGATTCAATAGAAGGGGGATCCTCTACCATCTTTGACAGAGGGGGAAGACTGACTATACTTGCTGGGTGATGTATGACCCAGTGAGTTCCTCCTCGCCCGCCTCTGAACTTGAACTCATGGCACATACCATACTGATAATACTATAGGCTCACAACCAACTAAATACTTCATAATCAGAGGTTACACTAGACCCCTCATATATGTTATACCATTTGTAGTGTGTTTTAGGGATTTTTGGGTCGACAGATGCTTCTGGGTAGGAAGTATGGGGTGGGAGGTGTTGGGGGGTATTGGGTTTGGCTTTGTTCTATTAGCATTACCACAGTTATGCGGTGTTCTTTTCTTCCTTTTCATAAGTTCACTGTATAGTACCGATGCAAACTCACGTCCATTCACCACTCACTGGGTTTCCCCTGCGGTGATTCCAGACTCCTGGAACCAAGACTATGAAGTTCTGGATCCACCAACCTCTGCCACATCTTCCCATGTGACTAACTTTTCAATCCTATTTTGGAACGTGAATGGTCTCCTAGATCGCACTAAACGGACAGCAGTCCTCCGCTATATTAAACAAAAAATGCCTGCAGCGCTTATGCTCCAGAAGACACACATAATGGGCACAAAATGCATGTTCCTGGCACACTATGGTTAAGACACGGTTCCACAGTTCTCTAGGGGCTCAAGGGGGTTGTCATCCTACTCAAGAAAAGCATTTCCCTAACAGTTACAAAAGTGACCTCGGACTCCGGGGGCAGGTATATAGGAATAGAGGGTCTCCCGGAAGAGACTCAACTTAACCTCCTCAGCGTCTAGAATCTAACACAGACACTCAGGACTCCTCTAGATGCATACCGTAATGTACTCCCGGGGTTCCCACAGGGGATCATGAACACTGCTGGAGTCTTTAATGCTACTCCAGACCCTATCCGTGACTCAACGGTATCCCCGACTGCACATAGATTAGACACGCCAAAAATGCTCACCACATGGATGTCATCTTTGGGGTTATGTGATGTGTGGAAGACATGGCATCACCTGGCATGAGAATACACTCACACCTCTGCTGCGCACAGAACCCTCTCGCGCATTGACATCTTCCTTCCAGCCCCACATACCTTACACACCACACACGTAAATATCCTACCCTGAGGTATCTCGGATCACTCCCCACTTTCCTTCCAGCTAGGAATGTCCACGACTATTAGGCGACCATTATGGCACTTAAACTTAACAGACCCGTCATGCACTGACCTCCTGGCCTCAGCGATACAGGCCTATTTCAAGCTCAACCAAGGCTTGGTTGCCGCCGCGGGTGTGCTCTGGGTGTCAGGCAAAGCCACTATGAGAGAAATTGGCAAAGCTTACCTCTGCTGCCAAGAATGGGAGAAACAGATTCGAATGACAACTCTAGAAACTCAGATTCTCACTTTAGAAAGGCAATATGTAGTGAGGCCCATTCCCATACTTTACCGGACGCTGGAATTAGATAGACAATTCCCTAACTGACCTTGGATAAAGCTCACCAATGCTAGAGAGCATCCACCCAATGAGTGCACGAACATGGAGATAATTCAGGTAAACTGTTATTTTGGCTTGCCACCAATGACATGGCATCTAGGATAATCTCCGAGATACTAGAGAACGTGGGACAGCGGCACACCATGGCAGCGACTGCTGCGCAAACATTTTCCACATATTACCACAGGTTGTATGCTCACCATCCACAATACTATGCTGACCTATGTAGGCTGATCCTTGCAGATATTCTGATGCCTTACAGATGGTGGATCTGGAGAGCTCCCTCATGCTCGAGGAGGTCGGTGACACCCTCAGCGACATGAATGCGGGAAAGACGGTTGGGCTTGACATGTTCCCAGCTGAATATTTCAACAGATTTCATGACATGTTGAACCCCTGTCTACTCAACCTCTATGTTGAGGCCATGGCATTGGGCCAGTTCCCCCCGCACTTGGGCCTTGCCACCATAGTACTCATTCCTAAAGCAGGAAGACCACCCAAAAGATGCT
Source organism: Calotriton arnoldi (assembly GCA_963921515.1). Taxonomy (NCBI): domain Eukaryota; kingdom Metazoa; phylum Chordata; class Amphibia; order Caudata; family Salamandridae; genus Calotriton; species Calotriton arnoldi. The sequence continues at coordinate 58,096 of CAWUFW010007312.1, read as the reverse complement.
CCTCCTATAGACCCATATCACTTATCAACACAGAACTGAAATTCTTTGCCAAAATCCTCGCCTGTAGACTTATCCAGGTAATCCCCTCCCTGCTACACCCAGAGCAATGTGGCTTCATGCCTGCCCAGAGCACGCAGCAGTGTATCAGATACCTCCACCTGGCGCTGGCTCGCAGCTGGGAACTCCACAAGTCCTGTGCCCTCCTCCTAGTGGACTTTGAAAATGCTTCAACACCTTTTACTAATCATTCCTGTATGTGGTGCTGGAGAGGGTGGGAATTGGGTTGTCCTTTCGACAATATGTTGGATCAGTATACTCCACTCCAACCACCCAAGTGCGAGGTAATGGGGTGCTCTGAGATCAATTTCCCATGCAGAGAGGCATGCAACAAGGATGCCCTCTATTCCCTCTTCTCTTCGCACTGATGATAGAGCCTCTGGCCAAACTCATCCGGTGCAATGCTCAATTGTGAGGTTGGTGCTGGTTGGCGGGGGGGAGGAGGAGGACTGGATAGCACTCTATGCTGATGATGTTCTTCTATACCTGGCCCACCCCCAAGAACGCGGACCACATGCACTCCGCATTCTCAAACTATACAGAGAATCCTCTGGGCTTTGGACTAACTGTGCCAAGTCCCTCCTGGTCCCTCCCTGCATCGGTGCGGTAGGGGCTGCATGGCGGGCATCTACCTCGTGCGACAACTTAGCTTCTAATACCTGGGAATTCATATCTGCCTAGTACCAAGCCTGACATGGAACCTTAACCTGGTACCTTTGGTCTCCCATATGAAAAGCGACTTTCAGCGATGGGCAGCTTTCCTCTTCAGGTCCTGGGCCGGGTGGCCCTCTTTGAATGAAAATACTTCCCTGCTTTCTCTATGCTCTGCAAAACCATTCCCTGCCCATCCCCATCTCCTGGTTTTGGGTGCTAGCGGCACAGATAAGCTCCTTTTTATGGGCAGGTTGCCCACCCTGCATCGCCCTAGAGAAATGTTGTCAATCGACCTTCGATGGGGGACTTGGCATGTCCAATGTCCGATAATACTACTGAGCGTGGCACCTACTGGTGATTAATGATTGGCTGAATAGAGGGTGGGGAGACCAAAGCATATGTGGCAGAGCTATCTCTCTTGGGTTTAGAGAACATCCTGCACCTTTCATATGGGGGGGGCTGTGCCCACAAGAGTCCCAGAGCCTACGAAGGTGGTATTCCAGGTATGGAGGATGGGCACTGCGGATGATTGGTTGGGACAGAGGCCCACGCAACTTACTCCCCTCTGGAGGTGAAGATGGTTACACTATGTGTCATAATTATAACATTGGGATCACTTATCTGGGAGATGTCTGGCACCAGGCAACTATTAAATCCTTTCAGGCTCTCCAGTCCCTGTTCTCTTTATCGACCACACAATTTCACAACTATCTGCAGCTCAGACACACACTCACAGTCCACCACCATGACTTGCTCGACACCCCTTGCACCCGAGTTTAGCCTCCTTGAGGCCAAGCTGCTGATGAGTTCTCTGGGGAAAGGTGGGTGTCCCAGATCCATAGATCATTAATTCCCGGCCCTCAAACACAAATGGGAAGGGTGGATAGAAGCTGACTGGAGAGATGCTTGAATGCCTCCCCTGACCCTGGCCATTTCATTGCTGCTGTTCCTCATCCAGATTCACTACGTATATACCATGCATTATCCACCATGACGGCTCTGGTGCGCCCACAGCATTAAATCACCAGACTGTTTCCGGTGTTCAGCACCGACTGCAGACTTCTTCCACATGACCTGATCTTGTCCTGCAGTAATGAGGCACTGGAGGGCCATTCAAACACTGCTGTCGGAGGTGCTGGGAAGTCCCCTCATTTTGACCCCAAGAATTTAACTGCTAGGTATCCTAGGGGATATATGGGAGACACACCCGGGGAACGCACCTTGGTGGGTCTCGCTACTCTCTTGGCGAAACGGTGATTTGCCCAACGCGGAAGGATCGACTCCCGTCCAGACTATCAGAGTGGAGGACTGGCATGGACTGGTGCACCAAGATGAAGGAGGCAACTTATAGAGCCAGATGCTGCCCATGTAAATATGCAAAAATGTGTGACAATGGTGGAAGTATTCCAGATTGGTCAGTGACTTGAGAGACTAGTGAGATGTCTCATTTTACACTTACTTTAGCAGATTTGATATGTGTTATACCCCTGCGAAGGTACCATTGGATCGTGACTGTGCTATTTTCTCTTTGTACTGGAAAATAAATAAAAATTGGCTATAAAAGCAAAAAAGTCTAAAGAGAGAGTCAGTGACTTACAAGTCCTACTCATGGGAGAAGATGGTGGTGTCGAAATGCCAGCTTAATTTGCTGGTAGTTTGAGGTTTTTTTCACCAGACTTTGGCACAGAGCATGAAAGAGAAAGGCAGAAAAGGGACGAAGAAAAAGATAGGGTGAAAAAGAACATGCAAGCGAGACAGAGATAGGTGGGCCATGGCACATTAAGTGAACCCTAAAGGTGCTAATTTAAGACCGGTCTCTGCCACAGTTGTGGTCTGCTCATGTCTTCAGGGTTGGCTTTAGGGCAGTGCGACTGGTGCAGCCACACCTGGCGTTGAGCTCAGGCAGGGGTGGGAGGGGGTGCTGGGTTTAGAAATACCTTATGGGTTTCAAAGCACCTGCTGCAGAGTTCCTTGTGTGTCCTGCAGTTTTCAGGCAACAATAAAAATGTCAAGAAAACTCTGGTGATTAATGTACCTGCTGGAGAGAGAAAGGATTTTCTCTAGCAGCAGTTTTGACTCCTCAAAGTAACGCAGAGGGTTAAAATGCTTGCTGCAAAGAACGTGTGCCATGCAGATCACAGAACTTTATTTTATGTGGGTAGCTCAGTAGGTTACTGCTTTAGTCACATAGATAGATTATTTTTTACTTGTAGTTCATAAGTTAAAATTCTAATACATGTGTTGGATGTACTGCCCTAAGTGGCCAAGGGTATGCCCAGATGAGGGCCTCTTGCTCACTGTGCCACTGGAACCAAGTTACACTAGACTGAAAAGCCCAAATCGGGGCGGAACATCTATTAGGTTGCTTGTGTTAGAGTTCAGTTAGGTCAGTTAGGGCCTGGCTTGGCAGTTCAGGCTGGACTCTTCTTATTGAAGCAGGGTCAAGACTGATTTGCATATAACTGGTTCTAATCTGAGGTGGCATGGTTGGCAAAAGAACAATGGGTTGGAATGCTACCCTGAGCGACTGCCAGTTGTTAGACTTATTGCAAGCATCCTCTCATCACTTTTTGAGTGTTTGATAATCCATTATAGCCTATGAACCGTCTTCAAAAAGTTGCATGAAAATAGCCTGGTATCAGTTTGAACCTTATGTTTTTTTCACCAGTCTTTGATTATCCTAATGTTGATAAAAATGGTTCATTCGGATAGAAATACTCTTCCTTCCTTTCTCCACCCCCTCCTCAGCAGCGCACTGGGCACCCCCAGTGCCCTTGGGAACCTCCCACCCTGAACCTCAGGTACCAGCAGGCTGCCACCTTGGAACTGGTCCCCATGTCTCTTCCTTTCTTCCTCCACCCACCTCCTTCCTCATCAGCAGCACACTGTGCACCCCCAGTACACTTGCCCCTCCCCATCCTGTACCTCAGGTACCAGCAGGCTGGCACCTTGGAGCTGGTCCCTAGTTTCTTCCTTCTTTCCTCCACCACCTCCCCCTCCTCAGCAGTACACTGTGCACCCCCAGTGCCCTTGGCCACCTCCCCATCCTGAACCTCAGGAACTAGCAGGCTGACACCTTGGATCTGGTCCCCAGGTCTCTTCCTTCCTTCCTTTCTCCAGCCCACCCCCTTCTTCAGCAGCACACCGTGCGCCCCCAGTGCCCTTGGGCACCTCCCCATCCTGAACCTCAGGTACCAGCAGGCTGCCACCTTGAAACTGGTCCCCAGGTCTCATGCTTCCTTTCTCCACCCACCTCCACCCTCCTCAGCAGCACACTGTGCACCCTCAGTGTCCTTGGGCTCTTCCCCATCATGTACCTCAGGAACCATGGGTGGCACATCCTTCTCTGTTCAAGCAGCCAAACTATGGAACTCTTTACCCCCCCAATATAAGATCCACGGATAACCACCTTATCTTCAGAAAACTACTCAAGAATTGGCTCTTCCCCACATAACCACCATATGCAAACAGAAATATACAGCATATCCCTCTGTATATAAGCATTAATTTGGACTATAGATATGTACCTATATATGTGTATTGCTTTGTATAAACGTGTATAATAATTATGTTTTTAAAACATAGATATTCGTTAGTTCTGCTTAACAACTGCACATATTACTGGTAGTTAGATTATTCTATGTTTTAACATGTGTATATAAATGACTGCATAAATAAATAAATAAATAAACGTTTTGTCATAACTATCTACAATTGCTTCATTATTAAATAAAAAAAATTTAAAAAAAAATTAATTCAGAGTACAACAACACTTGAAAACCGGAGTTTATTAAATGCATCTTTAATCTACGTATACTACCTTGCTTATACATATATATACCTTCCATGTACTTATGTATCTATATATTTATTATTTTTCTTCTAATTCAGCATATCCAATGCACTACCCTATTACTCACTCTATACCGCTCTCAATATAGCCTCTACCTCAACTCTGACTCATTTCAAACCTCATTTGACTACTCTTTCCAATGCACTACCCTATTTCTCATCCATTACCTCTAGCAATATATCCTCTATCTCCACTCTCTCATTCATCCCAAACCCCATACCACTATTATGATCCCCAAAATAACCCTTTCTAGACTCTTCCATCCTCTACCCCTCCTTGCATCATCTCATACCTCTTTTACTATTCAGATCTCCCAAACAAGCCTGTCTAAACCCTTACCTCTGACTCTTCCCCCTCCACCTCCCTTTTACTCACCCTAAATCCCCTCCGACTGCTATGAACTAAAAAAAAAAAAAAAAACATTCTAGACCCTTCCCTTTTCTATCCCTCCACTATTCCTTTTCAATCCAAAAAACAGAATAACATGTCCACCACTCAAATTAATTTCATATTTCCCTATACTTACTCCCCCTCCATCTCCACTTTTTACTCACCCCAAACCCCCTTCTACAGCTATAAACTCCAAAAAAAAAAAAAGAACATTTCTAGACCCTACCCTCTTTTATCCCTCCACTTTTTCTTTTCAATTCAAATAACAGACTAACGTGTCCACCACTAAAATTAATTGCATTTTTACCTACACTAATTACCACTAATCCTGTTTGGGTTCCGGAGTAGCGTGCTACTCATAGAAAAGCGCTTCAACATGTCTTCAGGGGTAGCAAGCACTATATAAATGCAAACCTTTTCCCTCTTCTATCCCTCCACTATCCTTCTCAATCCAAATAGCTGACTAACATATCCACCACTCAAATTACTTTCATATTTCACTATACTAATTCACCACTAATCCTTTATGGGTTCCGAAGTAGCGTGCTACTTGCCGAAAAGGCGCTTCAACACCACATCAGGGGTAGCAAGCGCTATATAAATGCAAACCTTTTCCCTCTTCTATCCCTCCACTATCCTCCTCAATCCAAATAACTGACTAACATATCTACCACTCAAATTACTTCCATATTTCACTATACTAATTCACCTCTAATCCTTGATGGGTTCCGGAGTAGTGTGCTACTCGCCGAAAAAGCGCTTCGATGCCTCGTCAGGGGTATCAAGCGCCATATAAATGCAATTACAATATAATGCAATACAATACATTCTTATAAGTAAAGCCAACCCCAACCACTGAGGTTTGTTTGAAATCCTACGTTTGTGCTTCTCCAGAAAAAACACTCTTAAAATATACTGCCTACCAGTATGGAGGACATGTGATTCCTACACCCTGTAATCCTCATTGTCTTATGTAACATTTCCTATAGACTGATTTACACATATATGATTCATTGTCTCTGTTTAATGTGTGTGATGTAGCGTGCTCTGACATCCTACAATGGTATGAGTAGTGCTATAAAACATATGGAATGCATGTTAGATAGGAGCTAAGGGGAGACGAGGGGCACTGTTGGAGGGTGGAGGCGAGAGAATACGTGGAGAAGGTCCTGAATGTCTTAAATAGTTGAAGAGCTGGAGAAGTTCTATTTTACCCGGTGGTAAATGGTTGCTCATTACAGGAACTTCAAAGGCAAGTGCTACGTTTGGCTGGAAATGTAGCAACATTTGTTTATATATTTAATGTAAGCAAAAGAACATGAAAGAATAGCATACACAAAGCAATACAACACAAATAAAAAATAATGGTCCACAAAAGAAAAAAGTAAAAACAGAAGCAATACAGCACCCACGGTACAACACAACACATTGCAATAATGCAGCACAAAAACAAAGCAGCACAAAAAACACAATTACGTCCCCAACCCAACAAAATGCCTTACAACAAATATGCATAAACATTCTTGTCACATGTTACTCCTTCCAAAAATCTTCTTTCTTAATACGGTGATAAAATGTGTTTGTATCAGGCACTGCCATATCAAACCATTAAGGATATCAACGTCAGGCAAAAATTATTTCGTGACATGGCCCGGAATTGTAGAAGACAAGGTAAATATCGAATTCACCAACACGGTGGCAGGTTCCTAGGAAAAACTATTGGGCTATAGATGTAATCATTTATTTATTCCCCAAAGTAGGCACTCTGTGGAAACATTGTCACCGCAAGGGACTAAAATTCTATAGACTAAAGTCCAAATTTATCAAGGATTTACGTTGCACTTGCGCCATATGCAAGGAGACACAACGGCGGTGCAAAACCTAAATGAGATTTATCAAGCCACACAAGGCCACCATGTGTGGCCCTCGTGTGGCTTGATAAATCTAGAGTATCTCAAGGCAGCGCACATCGCTGCCTTGCAGGACTCTGCAACAGGGAGACGTGCCATGGGTAGAGCGTGGGTGTACCCACACTGCAAACACAAGGAGATGATGGACGGAGCGCTGAAACTTTTCAGACACTCACCCCCAGTCACAGATCTGGGTTGAATCCATCATCGTTCTTTAGCTCACTTCGCCACCCCAGTTCAGACACAGCTATATGCAAATCAGTCTTGACCCTGTGCCTCATGGGAACAGTCCAGCCCGAACTGCCAAGCCATGTCTTCCCTGGACCAGAAACAAGCATCCTGGGACCGATTTCGGGCTAACAGCCCTCATCAGCCAAGCTAGCTTGAATCCAGTGGCAGAGTGAACAAGGGACCCACGTGTGGGCATACCCTGCCAACTTAGGGCGAACAAAGCAAACACAAGGAGATGATGGACGGAGCACTGAAACTTTTCGGACACTCACCCCCAGTCACAGATCTGGGTTGAATCCATCATCGTTCTTTAGCTCACTTCGCCACCCCAGTTCAGACACAGCTATATGCAAATCAGTCTTGACCCTGTGCCTCATGGGAACAGTCCAGCCCGAACTGCCAAGCCATGTCTTCCCTGGACCGGAAGCAAGCATCCTGGGACCGGTTTCGGGCTAATAGCCCTCATCAGCCAAGCTAGCTTGAATCCAGTGGCAGAGTGAACAAGTGACCCACGTCTGGGCATACCCTGCCAACTTAGGGCGAACAAAGCAAACACAAGGAGATGATGGACAGAGCACTGAAACTTTTTAGACACTCACCCCCAGTCACAGATCTGGGTTGAATCCATCATCGTTCTTTAGCTCACTTCGCCACCCCAGTTCAGACACAGCTATATGCAAATCAGTCTTGACCCTGTGCCTCATGGGAACAGTCCAGCCCGAACTGCCAAGCCATGTCTTCCCTGGACCGGAAACAAGCATCCTGGGACCGGTTTCGGGCTAACAGCCCTCATCAGCCAGGCTAGCTTGAATCCAGTGGCAAAGTGAACAAGGGACCCACGTCTGGGCATACCCTGCCAACTTAGGGCGAACAAAGCAAACACAAGGAGATGATGGACGGAACACTGAAACTTTTCAGACACTCACCCCCAGTCACAGATCTGGGTTGATTGGGGGTGAGTGTTTGAAATGTTTCAGCACTCCGTCCATTATCTCCTTGTGTTTGCTTTGTACCCACACTTCCACCCATGCGTTCTGACACATACCCAGATTTACCAACACTGGTAGACCTGGGAATGCGTTAGAACTGTACGCCTCCCCACCAGATGGGCAACAAGGAGAAATGTCTTTATTTCTTATCGTTGTTTCCTCTTTGTAAGTATGCTGCATTCTGCAACACACTTAAAAATAGGAGAATGCCTCTGATGATTGTTTTTGTGCAGGAAGGTGCCCCTTCCTGCACAAAAACAATCCTGCCTACAACGCAGGCACCCTTGCACCATGGTGCAAGGGTGCTTGCGCTGGTGTAAGGCAGCAGTTTGTGCACCTGCACCAGCAGAGAGCAGGAATGCGCCGTATTATATTAAATACGGCGCATTCCTGCCCTTTCATGCAACGAAGCAAGGTGGCTTGCTGCCTGAAATATTGATAAATATGGGCCTAAATTTAGACAGAAGGAGCAATTAAGTGTCTGGTGTATTCAAATCTAACTTCAAATTCACTTATGTTCTGCAAACCAATTACGTACATTACTGCATAACACCTTTACAATACCTGCATCCGATGTCTCTACATCTTGATAGTAAAATATAATGTGACGAAGTCCTCCGACAGCAAAGAATCGATCGATGCGCTCAATCTACCACAAGATAAAATAATCTTGGATTAGGATAATTTCCTAAGGGTACTCTAAAAAAGATACACACCAAATTGTTGATAACATTATTACAAAAACACAACAATCTTGTTTTAAATCAGACCAAATGTTACGGAGCATACATGAACCTCGATAATCAAGCAGGTTGAAGTGCTTAGATGTACACTGCACTTAATAGGCACCCTTGCTTATTGCTATAAAGATGATTTGCGGTAAGGAGTTCTTGAACACAGTAAAACTGACGACTCTCAACTGCAACAAAGGATTAAGCTAGTGGCGGTGGAAGTTGTTTTAACCCCTTCGCTGCTAGGCCTTTTCCCCCCCCTGTGCTAAGCCTTTTTTTGGCTATTTGGGGTAGTTCGCGCTTAGGCCCCTGTAACTTTTTGACCACATAAGGTATCCACGCCAAATTTGCGTCCTTTTTTTTCCCACATCATGGGGATTCTAAAGGTACCCAGGGTTTGTGGATTTCCCTGGAGAGGGCCCAGAAATTAGCCAAAATACAGCAAAATTTTGTTTTTTATTGGAAAAATGGGAAAAAAGGGCTACAGATGAAAGCGTCTGGTGTTTTCCCTGCAAATGGTATCAAAAAAGGGGTTGTGGTGATGAAATCACCATCTACCCAGCTTTCAGGGACAAGCAGACTTTTGTCAGAAAACCAACATTTTTTTTACACAGTTTTGGCATTTTTCTGGGACATAGCCTATTTTTGCTATTTTTTGTGCTTTCAACCTCTTTCCAGTTAATGGTAGAAATGGGTATGAAAGCAATAATGGATCCTGGAAAGCTATACATTTTAGAAAAGTAGACAATTCTGAATTCAGCAAGGGGTCATTTGTGTATATCCTTCAAGGTTTCTTCATAGAAACTAACAGTTAAATATAGGAAAAATTGAAAATTAGTTGAAAAAAACAGCCATTTGTGTCAACGTTTTCACCTGTAACTTCTTTTAATTATGACAGTTGTTTGAAAGCAATATACCATTACATCCGCTAGACCTTTCTGGTTGTGGGGATATATAGGACTTGTAGGTTCATCAAGAACCCGACTAACCCAGAGCCAATAACTGAGCAGCGTCTTGCAATGTTTTTTTATTATGTACCGGGTATATAGCAATTCATTTGGGAAAATGTATACATGGAAAAATCGGTATGAAAGACACCTATGTATTTCTGAAATGGGAACAAAATATAGAGTTTAGAAACAGTAGATATTTGTACATTTCCGAAATTGGGAGTACCCATACTAGCTTGAGAATTATAGGTCATTTTTCAAAATGACTTCTTTTACACATTGTCTTTCATTTGGAAGGCAGAAATGCATCGAAAGTCAATAGGTAATAACAGTTGCTCTACAATTCTGTGTTATCTTAAGTCTCCCGATAAAAATGGTACCTCACTTGTGTGGGTAGGCCTTGTGCCCACGACAGGAAACAGCTCAAAACGCAACGTGGACACACCACATTTTCACAATGAAAAATGACCCTTTTTTTGCAAAGTGCCTAGTTGTAGTTTTTGAACCCTAGCTCTGCCGGCACCTAGGGAAACCTAGCAAACCTATACATTTTTGAAGACTAGACACCCAGGGAAATCCAGGATGGGGTGACTTGACTGGCTCTCACCAGGTTCTGTTACCCAGAATCCCTTGCAAACCTAAAAAATTGTCAAAAAAAACAAATTTTCCTCACATTTCTGTGGTGGAAAGTTCTGGAATCTGCGTGGATCCATAAAATTCCACCCACCCCGCGTTCCCCAAAGTCTTCCGAGAAAAATGGTACCTCACTTGTGTGGGTAGGCCTAGTGCCCGCGACAGGAAACGGCCCAAAACGCAACGTGGACACACCACATTTTCACAGTGAAAAATGACCCTTTTTTGCAAAGTGCCTAGCTGTAGTTTTTGAACCCTAGCTCTGCCGGCACCTAGGGAAACCTAGCAAACCTATACATTTTTGAAAACTAGACACCCAGGGAATCCAGGATGGGGTGACTTGACTGGCTCTCACCAGGTTCTGTTACCCAGAATCCCTTGCAAACCTAAAAAATTGTCCCAAAAAACAAATTTTCCTCACATTTCTGTGGTGGAAAGTTCTGGAATCTGCGTGGATCCACAAAATTCCACCCACCCCTCGTTCCCCAAAGTCTTCCGAGAAAAATGGTACCTCACTTGTGTTGGTAGGCCTAGTGCCCGCGACAGGAAACGGCCCAAAACGCAAGGTGGACACACCACATTTTCACAGAGAAAAATGACCCTTTTTTGCAAAGTGCCTAGCTGTAGTTTTTGAACCCTAGCTCTGCCGGCACCTAGGGAAACCTAGCAAACCTATACATTTTTAAAACTAGACACCCAGGGGAATCCAGGATGGGGTGACTTGACTGGCTCTCACCAGGTTCTGTTACCCAGAATCCCTTGCAAACCTAAACAATTGTAAAAAAACCACATTTTCCTCACATTTCTGTGGTGGAAAGTTCTGGAATCTGCGTGGATCCATAAAATTCCACCCACCCCGCGTTCCCCAAAGTCTTCCGAGAAAAATGGTACCTCACTTGTGTGGGTAGGCCTAGTGCCAGCGACAGGAAACGGCCCAAAACGCAAGGTGGACGCACCACATTTTCACAGTGAAAAATGACTCTTTTTTTACAAAGTGCCTAGCTGTAGTTTTTGAACCCTAGCTCTGCCGGCACCTAGGGAAACCTAGAAAACCTATACATTTTTGAAAACTAGACACACAGGGGAATTCAGGATGGGGTGACTTGACTGGCTCTCACCAGGTTCTGTTACCCAGAATCCCTTGCAAACCTAAAAAATTGTCAAAAAAAAGACATTTTCCTCACATTTCTGTGGTGGAAAGTTCTGGAATCTGCGTGGATCCACAAAATTCCACCCACCCCGTGTTCCCCAAAGTCTTCCGAGAAAAATGGTACCTCACTTGTGTGGGTAAGGCTAGTGCCCGCGACAGGAAACGGCCCAAAACGCAACATGGACACACCACATTTTCACAGTAAAAAATGACCCTTTTTTTGCAAAGTGCCTAGCTGTAGTTTTTGAACCCTAGCTCTGCCAGCACCTAGGGAAACCTACCAAACCTACACATTTCTGAAAACTAGACACCCGAGGCATTCCAGGGAGGTATGGCTTGCGTGGATCCCCCAATGTTTTCTTACCCAGAATCCCCTGCAAACCTCAATTTTAGCTGAAAAAATCACTTTTTCCACACATTTTTGTGTTGGAAAGTTGTGGCATCACCGGGCTGACACAAATTTCCTACCACCCAGCGTTCCCCCAGGTCTCCCAATAAAAAATGGTGCCTCACTCGTGTGGGAGGCCCAACTACCCGCGATAGGCAAGGGCCCAAAACGTATTGAGGCGACATCAAAATTGCCTGTCACAAAACGACCTGGTTTTGCAAGGGGGGTCACCTGGGTTTTTGGCCCCGTGCTCAGCGGCCAGCTAGGGAAACGTACCAAACCCACACATTTCTGAAAACTAGACACCCGGGGGAGGGGCAGAAAGACTGTGGTAATTGTTTTTGGGGTGGGGCATTATCATGCCCTTCTGGGCAGTCCCCACCCCTACATTATAAAAAAAAAAATCCCTCATGCCTAGTGGGCTTTCTGCCCCCCCGGGGGCAGATTGGGGGCTACTGCCCCCGTCTGCCCCCTGGGGGGGCAGAAAGACTTACATTTCTCTGGAGGGGGTGGGGGCATTGCCATGCCCTTTTTGGGCAGCCCCCACCCCAACGTCAATAAAAAAATAATCCCTGGTTTCTAGTGGGCTTTCTGCCACCCCGGGGGCAGATTAGGGGCTACAGCCCCGTCTGCCCCCTGGGGGCAGAAAGACTGACATTTCTCTGGGGGGGCAGTGCCATGCCCTTTTGGGCAGCTCCCACCCCAACGTCAATAAAAAAATAATCCCTGGCTTCTAGTGGGCTTTCTGTCCCCCCGGGGGGGCAGATTGGGGGCTACTGCCCCTGGGGGCAGAAAGACTCGCATTTCTCTGGGGGGGGGCATTGCCATGCCCTTTTTGGGCAGCCCCCACCCCAACGTCAATAAAAAAAAAATCCCTGGCTTCTAGTGGGCTTTCTGCCCCCCCGAAAGACTGTGGTGCCCAAACAAATATGGGGGGAGCAAAGGCCCTGGCCCAAGGGGCCGCTCCCCCCTCCCTGGTGTCTAGTGGGTGGATCCCTGCTTGGGGATCGCACCCCCTGGGGTGATCCCCAAGCAGGGATCCATTAGGGAAGGGTACCATTGGAAAGGGGAGATTCTCCCCTTTCCAACGATACCTCTCCCATCTTTTTCAGTGCTCGGGGGGCTGAGATAGCCCCACGAGCACTGAAACACTGAAACTGAAACTAAGTTTCAGTTTCGTTTTCGTTGCAGTGACGATAGCGCGCCATGCGGGATATCGTCATTGCAACGAAAATCAAAAAGAGGCCTGGGGAAGCTCTTCCCCACCTCCCCAGGCAAAAAAAAAAAAATGGGAAATCCCTCTGCTGTCTGCAGCAGAGGGATTTTCTGAGCATGTGCTCATGACGGAATGGTTCCGTCATGAGCACACTGGAACTTGTGCTCATGACAGAACCATTCCGTCATGAGCATGGAAAGGGTTAAAGTGTATCCGAGGCAATCCTGGAAGCACCACGGATTGCCCCCAGATGCGTAGGCCTTGCTCCCACTGGCAGCGGAGTCTCAACACATCTGCTTCCGGTCAGCAGAGCTGATGTGAATTCGCTGATTTAAGGCGTGATTCGGAAGAAGTGGCGACCGCAGACAGTTACCCCAGAGAGGCATCTCCCAAAGCTGTATAGTTCCCAAAATAGCACCCAACAAATTGATGAGGCGCTCAAAGCTGTTTAATTTAGTGTTGTTGCCTCGAATCCTGCGAATTGGAATAAGGAAGGGCCTTTGAAAAAAGCAACAATAAAGAACTAGGGGCTAGAATGTACGAAGAATAGTAATACCGATTTTTTGCAAATCGGTACTTGGTAAAAGCTAGCACCAATGTACAAAGGGGTTATTTAGTCCCTATTTCTAAAATAGCAATTCGTAGTGGGTCGCAAATAGACCTACCTCATGGATACTAATGAGGTAGGTTACAATATTTGACCCCATACGATTCGCTGCCATCCCAGGGAAGCTGGCCTGTTGGGGTCAGCAGACCACCATGTCTGCGAATGGGTTACCACCAACTTTGAGTTGGTGGTAAAGGGCGAATGTTTTGTGAGTGCATTTGGGTCGCAAAACATTTATACATACCAATGCAAATCGGTATTTGTAAGGGACGCCCTAAATACGCCCCTTCCAAATACTGATTCGCAAACCCAAATTGCGATTTGGTAACAGGTTACTGAATCGCAATTTGGGCTTAGTATTTCAGAAAAGGCATTTTTGCATTCGTAAATGGCTCGATTTTGCAAATCTAGCCCAAGGTGTTTTAAGTGGGGCGCAACTATCCTAATCTTTTCGGAACTCAGTCCAGAATCACTAAGTGGTACAAGGAACTTCAGAGGGAGGGGGGTGAAAATGATTGTTGCAGCGTAGTGTACAGGCTTCTGTACTTTCACTGGGCTGCCTCAGAGTGATGCATAGTGGAAAAGAATTTCTCTTCCCTCAGACATAAGTAGCAGTTAAGTACCTGCAGGCTTTAGCAGCTGACAATCCTGGAGAGCTCACGATTGCCCTTGAAGAAGGCATAAAGACAGTGGTTTTTGAAGTTCAAAACTAGCTCCACAGATAAAACTAACGTCCCCAAATAGGGTTTGTTATTAGAGTACTTTTCTGGCTCTGACTCTTGTAATATTATGCTTTTAAGTATCCCAGTCACCTTCACAAATGAAGGCAGCATTGATAAACGCTAAAGCCCTCATTTTTGGGATTTTGGCATAGGGCAGCGCAGAAAGGCACCTTGCTGCATTGCCCTACGCCAAAGTGAAAGGGCAGGAATGCAGCGTATTTATGCAATACGGTGCATTCCTGTCCTTTCTCCCTGCACTGGTGCCGTTTTGGCAGCCTAGCAATAACGTAGGCATCCTTGCACGTTGCATCCAGGAATGTTTTTATGCAGGAAGGGACACCTTCTTGCACAAAAACAATCTTAAGGGGCGTGTTCCTCCTTCTATGTGTGCTGCAGATTGCAACACACATAGAAAGAGGAAGAAACAAGGAGAAATAAAAAATATTTCTCCTCGTTATGCCTCACCCCAGGAGGCATATGGATTAGGCGCTTTCCCAGGTTTACATGATGTTGTAAATCTGGGACAGCGTCAAAATCAATGGGTGTTGCGTGGGAAACCCCACCGCAACGCCAATGTAACGCCTCCCAGGCGCAGAGTAAGGCGAAGCAGCGATTTGCACTGCGTTGCCTTACTCAAGATTTATGAGGCCACTCAAAGCCTTGCAGGGCGGCTTTGCGTGGCTTCATAAATCTGAGTGACAGCCATGTGTCAAGCATGTATCACTTTACGTGGTGCAAAAGTGACGCAGGGCTCTCATAAACAAGCCCCTAAGTTTTTTGCTAGCTTTTTATGGACAAGTTGTGGTGTCACTTTAATACATTTTTGGCTACAGAAGGGTCTCGGCCGACCCCTTTATCTTGTGGGCAATTGTATGAGTGTGCTTCAAACCCCATAAAACAGTTAAACCTTTAAGTGTATACTGTGGGGAGGTGGTGATACTGGAAAAATCTTTGGTTCTGAGAGTAAGGACATATACCAAGAAGTGTAATTCATCCCGTTTCGAGAATTTAAATTGGGCATGGAGAGAAGAGTAGGTAGGCAGACCTGGCAGTCCAGAGGAAATGGCGAAGGGGTGGAAGAAATGTAGCTGGAGATTTAACATGGGGAACCGAGGTACTTGAAAAGCATTTTTAGCCAGTTAATGCTTTGATTTTTGGGATGGGAGGGTGGTATTATTTACAAATTGGTACATACAAACAGAGCACTAACAAGGATGGCTGGCAGAAGATAATAAGACACAAGAAGGGGGAGTAGTGAAAGCAACTTCATTTCTACTGAAATCTTTTCAAGCAAAATGAAGAGGTTAGCTGAAACGTTTTAGAACTTTTGGAGCCACTTCCACTGGTATCCAGATAGACCTGCTAATGTGGCATTAGAATGCCATTAGCATAGATCAGTTTATCGAGTGTATGAGAGCTCTTAACACAGTGACGAAGAACAAGACTGAAGAATAGATTTCAACATCGCTGACCGAGGAGGACAAAAGAAAATGAGGTCACAGTTCTGATTAGAGAGTTCATACCAAGACTGCTTTTAAGGCAAAACCATTGGTTGCGGCAGAATAGCCAAAAAGTCAGGGTGGCTGGAAATGAAGAATGATGACTGCAGTATACAGAGTTCTGCTGGTCATCTATGTATCATTGGAAATGCGATCATGATAACCTCCAAGATGATCTGCCTGTATATACTGAAGAGTATAGGAGAAAGTGGACACTCCACTGGTGATGGTGCTGTTCCTTGAGGTGAAAATATCAATTTGGACCCACAACTTGCTGTCTGAAAAGAAAGACATGATTCTTTGAAGTGAAGGACAGAGATACTATTTGCAGCTCACAGTCAGTATTGTGGTTGCAACTTGCAACTGTTGAAAGCAGCTGACAAATCTACAGGCATGACAGGGAAAGAGGATAATTTATTCATCACTTGCAGAATGGGATTCCAAACTGCTGCCAGAGTGGTTTTGTGTCTAGAATGAAGTCCATCTGACAAGCATCTACAACGAGAATGGCTTTTGGGAAGGATGACAGTTAGGAAGGTAATAGCATGTTGGGGGATTAGGTATTTTGAAGGGGATTTTATGGTGTCCTTGATGTTGTATGAGAAGAGTTTAATTTTAGAGTGGAGGAAAACTATAAGATGGTGGTACATGGTAGGTGAATGGGGATCGCCACTACGAGTCAGTTCAAGAAATATTCTAAATGTCACAATATGTTTGTTTCCTGTTTTCCAATATGCTTGCTAGTAAGGGAAAGTATGACACTGAGGAGCAAACAGCTGGTTGGACTGAATAAGCTAGTGAGAGCTTGTTTAGAACTGAAGTAAACTACATCTTTTTTTAGGTCGGGCCTAGAGGCAGCGCGCATGCGCTGCTCTACGAAGCATGCTGTATTGGAGCATGCACTTGAAGCCCTGCCCACTGTCCGCCCATATTTGTCATTGGCTTGTGTCATTGTCCTTCATAAATGCTGGCTTCTGATTCGTAAGTAGGGTTGTTAGTCCCTCCTTAGTACCACCTTGTCTTCATTTGTAACCTTCCATGGCGACTGGCCCTTTTACTTCAGCTGTTACACGGTACGTATTATGTAGTCTGTAAGCACTATTTTCTTTATTGAGTTTCTCTTACTGCAGGCAAGATATGCGCTGCATCAGCTGGAATCGCTTCTGTTTATTTAAGCAGCAGGGACGCACTTTATCTTATCTTATGTGTTTTTAAATTAACAACACGGGCGCCCACTTTCACTTTAACACGGGCGCCCGCATTCACTTTAACACGGACGCCTGCTTTCAATAACAACACGAGCGCCTGCTTTCACTTTAACCTGGGCGCCCGCTTTCACATGCGCCCCCACCCCACTCTTTCTACTTTGCTAGCAGCCTTCCGTATGGACGGCCACTTTTAAAAACCTGTCATTATCTCAATCGCCCACCCACCCTGTCGCTGCTTAATTTCGCTCTGTTGCCCTCGTGTCTGTTTATCTCCCCCCCCGCCCCCCCCATCAACCAGACTTCCTCCACAAGACCGTCTACGTTGCCTCTATCCTTGCTTGTTTAGACCTTGGAAATGCTACAAAACGCATGAAAAATTATTTTAAGATGAGGCCTTCTTCGTTATTGTAACAATACTGATGCAAAAGCTGTGTAGCCTCAGCATTATCTTAGTATAACGTGGGCGCCTTATGAAGTGCGGCATAACAAACTAATTTTAAAAAATCATTCAAGGCCGCAACACTGCTTATTCCCATCTAATTACTCCTGATTCCATCTTTTATCCAAATGTAATCCAATGTGCCGCTCTTGGCCCTACTCTTGCTACGAGTAAGCCAACTGGCAGCAAAGCAAAGAAGACCTTTATTCATGTCAACATTTTATGCCGAGTTAACTGCTAACAAATATTTATTTGGCAGTAAAATGAAAGTCGTTGTAAGGACGACAGTACCTATACAATAAGCGCACACCGTCTCCTGCACAGTGCCTCTGATGCTGACCTTACACAAGACCCACTATAGAATGTCCTTGCGGAATTAACATTTAATACAACTAAATGGAAGCAGGCAGAAGTAAGGACTTAAGTGCGGTCTGACAGAGAACTTTTCTGGTTTTCTACTCTCAGGGTTGCAGAATGGCATCAATGGAAAATTGTGGTCTGCAGCTTTGGTGCTCATAAAACATTTTGTAATTTGTGTTTTCAGCTTCGGGAGGAGATGTGATTTAGTGGCTCAACGCCGAATCATAAACTATCAGGCTAACATGATGCTTTAACTGATGAAAGGTAGAGTCTCCCTCCTATGATTGTGGTTTTTAACATACAGGAATTCACAAAAATCGCCAAAACTATCAATGGACATTTATGCGAGTTGTAGATTTTCATGTAGACACTTAAAACTAACCCATATGATTTTTTCCCAGTGGAAGTCCCCGCAGAATCACATTTGAGTTTCAGATGCATATGCACCTAAACCTTTATTTTCTCCACAGGGAGCTGGGTGCTGATGGAGACAAGCATTTGCAATGCAATAGGTAAATGACAATGCCTTTTATTTATGTGTTGATTTTTAAAACATAAATAAAAGGCATTGTCATTTACAATGCCAATAGGTTAAACTCTCGCAAATGCGAGACCTATTGCATTGCAAATGCTTATTTATAGTTGCTTGCACAGCCCCATCATGAAATTATCTTAGACATCAATTATGCAAATGAATACTTATTTGTTTTATTCTGAAATATAGCACTAAGGTTTAGTGCGGACTTTCTTGAACCTGTATCCTCCTTTCTCTCCAATGTGTCTTTAGATTTCTGATGAAATCCGGCTGTGTTTAGGAACATAGTTTTTCTTTCTGCATATACATCTCCTTGCGGAGTCATGTACACAGGTTTGAAAATCGTTATATAATGTTTATTCGTAGGACCGTTAGGAGGACAGTTAAAATCGCAGGAGGAAAAAAAACGAAAATACAAAAGTCCTAGCAAGTCTCACCATTACAGAGATTTGAGTTGTAATTAAATAACATAGATAGTGCGGCTCATTCCTCTTTAACAGACCAAGTAAAGTAGTATGGTGGTTTATCTAATGTCATCCTGGTAAATATCTGCATTTGATCATACTATCACGTATGGGCCCACAAAATTAATGTGCCATCAAAAGCAGTAGGTTTAGGTAACCAAGCAAAGATAATTTAATCACCATTAAATCGAAATTACAACTGGTATGTAATCATACCAAGCTTGTACTGCACCATCCTACATTATAGTCACTAGTGAGAGTACTTCAGGAAGACACATTAGCTGCCACGTGCCTGAAATGCTTTTAGACTTAGTGTCTCATTTAGTCTGTAAAGCACCTTTACAACACATTCAAGAATAAGGGTTCAGGGGGGCGTGGCCTGCAGCCGGAGGGAATGGCCGCACACTAAAGCGGCTCCGTAGCCCTCATTATCAATCCGGTCAAATATCCTGATTTTGCCGTTCAGAATCGGAGTTCTGGGGAGCGGAGACCCGACCCTGCAGTGTGGCCATCCGAGGAGAGGCAGTGACTCCGTGTGCAAGTGGTGTCGGAGTCGGAGACGGTTCCCGGATCTGCAGCGGTGAAGACGACAAAATGGCGGCGGTGAAAATGCAGTCGGAATCGGCCTGGTAGGAGCCGTGGGAGACGCTGCCTTCCGCAAGTGTTCCCATTGAGGAGCGGTGGCGCGAACATTGTGGGGGCGGCCCGAGTTCCAGCGGCCGAGAAACCAGCAACCTATCCGGTTTCCCACGAGGCGCGGGGTGAAGTGCGCCCGGATGCGGCAGTGCTGGGCCGGGCTGTGGCAGCTTGGGCAGAGCCGAGGTGTACTGTAGCAACTGCCGGGCTGCAGGTGATCAACGAACGCCGAGTGACACGTCGGCACAGAGGTGAGAGCGCTCACTTAACTTACGGCCCGGGGGACGAGCAGCGGAGCTGGGCCCTCCGAAAGCGGCGGCCTGGACGGTGCGGAGGACAGGGGAGACGCCCTGGCGGCTGGCCAACGGATAGATCTGGATTCAGGCATAGCCCTGCTGAATGGACACTGCGCCCGAGTACTTTGCTCGCGGGTGAGCCGGGGAGCTGTGTCTGCTATCACTTACCTGCAGCGCCTGTGAGGGGAGAAAGTGTCCCACAGGGTACCCGCCGCCTGCTATCTGCTGCGTGTGTTGGTGTGGCCCCAGGAAGTGCAGCGCTCACTTTGCCCCAACAAGAGAGACCTGTGCCTGGAGGGCCCGGAGGGCTGATGGGGGTGAGACTCTTTTGATTTAAGGCCAGGGGGGATACGGCTGGCATTACTGGTGGCGATATTGGCCTGCTGGAAGGTGTGACTCCCCCCCCCCCCCCCAACCCCTGACTATACCAGGGGTGCAAGTGTCGGCTGGCCCCTAGGCCTCACTTCCTGGGCCCTGGGGACGGTTCCATTACTTTCCCAGGCGTAAGATCTCAGCGTAGACTGAAGGCACTTCACGGCTCAGGACAGACTGCAATAGTCGGACTTCTGGTACGGCTCCTGCGGCCGGCGTATAGTCTCACCAGTACCGTCGAGTTGAACGTGGTGCGCGCCCTCTCCCTACACTGCCACGAAGTGCCGCCCTAGGGATGGTGACAGCCCCTACTACCTTTACCTGCACAACGCCAAAGTAGACTGGCGCAATTTGGGGGTGGCGGCATTGCGAAACCAGACAGGCCGCTGACGGACTTCGTCCCTTGGGCAGGTGGCGGGGAGTAGCAGGTCGGACCCCCAGTCACCTGGCCCCAGGACACCTGCTGGCGGAGGCAATGGCGGGGGGGAAGGGGTACGAAGACTACAATGCAGAGTAAGCTGGCGAAATTTGCCTGGGATAAAACGGGGGAGAGAGGGAGCTGACTCGCCAAGAGGTGTCGGGCAAGTCGGACCCCCCAGCGCAGAGAGAACCGACGCTTCAGGATATTATGGTGGCAATTGACGGAGCTTCATAAAGATACCTCCACGCTCAAGCAACAAGTCCTTCAATTGCAAGATAAACAAGCAAAAATGGAGCAGCAGCTCGACTATTATGAAGGCAGGGCTCGGCGCAATAATGTGCGCATTTTGGGAGTGCCGGAACGCGTGGAGGGTCCTGCTACCGACCTATTTGTGGAAGATTTGATACTGAAGCATCTCCAACCCAAGAACCTTAAAAAATATTTCTCCGTGGAGCGAGCTCAAGCGAGTCCCGGGTGGGAGACCTCGGCCGGGGGCTCCCCCGCCCGATAATTGCTAGAATTTTTAACTTTAGGGACCGAGACGTCATCCTTCAAACGGCCAGGGCGAATCCGCTAATCAAGTTGGACGACAGCGCTATCTCATTTTTCCCGGACTTTACGACAAAAGTCCAAACCCAGCGACGCAGTTTCTTAGCGGTGAAAAAGGCACTGCGGGATAAGGAGGTGAAATATGCCATGGTGTTTCCTGCAAAGCTCCGAGTTGAGGACGGAGGCAAAGCATGGTTCTTCTCTACACCAGAGGAGGTCTGGGACTGGATCGAAGGCTGGCGCCGAGCGGAGAAACCCCACAGAGGGCGACCTGGGGGATCCAGGCACGACATCCCAGCTCTTTCTTGGGGGCCTCAGACCAACTCCCAAAATACAGCAATGGACTCGACATCTCGAAGCTAATGAAGAGAGGGCTCTGACATTCGCAAGAGACTTCATAGGTCACAGATAAGTGACTCTTGGGGGGTCGGTCATTGTTTTCATTGGACTCAGGAAAAGCCTCACTGTCACTGGGAGAGGCTTAGTCGATCCACTTGGGCACTCCCAGAAGTTGAACGTTTGTGAACGCTTTGTCATTTGCGATGATGGTCGAAGGCGGAGTCTGGGTGTCTCCCATGATTAATTTTGTCTTGGCAAAAACATGTAGCTTTAGTGAGGGAGGGCTAGTGGCTGTAGATCAGGCACCCTTAGATGGGGGGAGGGGCGACAGGCACTCTGCCATGATTGGGAGTGGGTAGCTCGAAATCCACAGGCAGGGGGGCAGGGAGGGGGGAGTTGGGTATTGGGGGGGAAGAGGTAGTTTTGGGGAGGGGGAGCGGGGTGGGGGGATCCGCTTTGGGTTTGTAAGTTAGTCATATGGGTTTGTGTGGGGATGTTTGTTATTTGTTTTTTCATCACAGAATGTCGAACATCCGATTTGGTTGCCTCTGTTCTCGTCTCAACTGTCAGGTATGCAATCAAGTGGTTCTTTAGTCGAGCTGTACATGAAGGCCCTCCCATGTCGACCCAACTGGTCATGATGGTTTTGAAAATGACGGCTGCCCCTCTCAAGGTACCCATTTCACATGCTCTTTGCACATACACTATGGCGGGAACTCAGATGGAAACGTCATTGTCCATTTTAACGTGGAACGTGAACGGGCTGGGGGACAAGATAAAGCACGGAGTGGTGCTGCAATATCTCAAGAGGCAGGCCCCTGATCTGGTATTGCTGCAGGAAACACACCTGGTGGGGAATAACTGTAAGGCTCTTACGCGATGGGGTTATAAGCTGCTGGTCCATGCAGGATTTACCTCGGGCTCGAGGGGGACGGGCATCCTAGTCCGAAAAAGCCTCGCACTCACTCCCACCCGCACTTGGGCAGACCCTCAGGGAAGATTTGCAGTTTTGGAGGCTAGCTGGGAAGGGAAACCGTTAAATGTGGTCTCGGCCTATCTTCCCCCCCGCATTGGGAAGGGAGGCGCTCGTGGACTTGGGGAAAATCTTAGTAGATCTCCCCATTGGAACTCTAATTTTGGGGGGGACTTTAACATGACTATGGACGACCAAAGAGACAGACATCCCCTACGTCCCCTGACGCGGCCGAATACACAGATGGTGGACTTCACGCGAGCTATGGGCTTGACAGATATGTAGCGTGCCCTACAGCTAGACCTTACTCATTATACTTACTACTCCAATGCACACAAGAGCATGTCCAGTATAGATTATTTTCTTACACACCTTGCGGATATTGGACTTTTTAGTCATCCACGTGGTTTCCCAAGAGGCATCTCAGATCACTCTCCGGTGTGGGTTGAGCTTACTTATCGTACTAGATGGTGTCGTGACTATCGTCCTCAATCCCTGGTTGCTCAAAATTCCAGATATAAAAGAGACTCTACTTACACAGACAGACAACTATTTTAACGAAAACGTTGGCTCAGTGGACTCGGCGCACATTCTATGGGAAGCCTATAAGGCGGTAATAAAAGGGCAGGCCCTGGCGCTGAAAGTGGGGTATGTCACGAAACAAAGTCAACACCTTACCCAGCTGGAGAGTGAAGTCCTGCAGCTGGAGGCGCTCAATGTCGCCTCTCCCAGTGAGGACACCCTGCATCAATTGACTGTCAAACAGCTCGAATACAAAACCCTGGTGAGGGAGAAGACTCGGGCTAGGCTACTGCGAATGCAGCATCGGGTCTATGAGATGGGAGATAGGGCCGAGAAAATGCTGGCCTGGCTGGAGAGACGGGAGCAGGGAGAACGATGGGTGCCCAGGCTGACCATCAGAGGAACGGGTCAGCTCTCTGATCCACAAGACATTGCTGAGGCATTTGCTGACCATCTAGAAAACGTTTATACCTCCTCCACTACGTATACGGCCGAGGACTCCCGCCAATTGCTGGCTGATATGCGCCTACTCACTCTGTCGGAGTCCGATAGAACTGTCATGGAGAAGGATCTGACCGACGATGAAATATGCAAAGCCATATATAGAATCCAGTATGGGAAGGCAATGGGGCCCAATGGGGTCCCTATTGAATTTCTTAAATCCACGGCCCAGCGAGTCGTGCCCCATCTTCGCAACATGTATAATGAGAGCCTAGAGAAAGGAGTTCTACCAGACGACCAGCGTCTGGCCTCTATCGTTGTCATTCGAAAACCGGGTAAACCCTCTGACAATTGCGGATCCACCGACCAATTTCATTAATCAATGTTGAGGCAAATGTGCTGGCAAAGCTCCTGGCCTCCCGCCTGGTGTCAATAATTCGCTCACTGGTCCATGCTGACCAATCTGGTTTTATGCCAGGGAGAAACACGGCCCTAAACATCCGCCGCATTCACAATGTCCTGGGGCGCCAAACCTTTATAGAGGAAGATGCAGTGGTGCTCTCTCTAGACGCTTCCATGGCGTTCGACTCTATAGAGTGGCCCTATCTCTTCGAGGTGCTGAGACGCCTGGGGTTCGGCCCGAAATTTCTGGGGTGGGTCAGGCTCCTCTATACAGACTTGTGGGGACAAGTAAAGGTTAACAACCGCACGTCCCGAGTGTTCCCATTGGGCAGAGGCACCAGGCAAGGTTGCCCCTTATCCCCCCTGATTTTCTCCTTAATCCTTGAACCATTGGCATCCTGGGTGAGAGGGGACATCTCAATCAGAGGGCTGAAATGGGCGGAAGGTCACGAAGATAAAATCTCGCTATATGTGGATGATATCCTGGTTTATCTAGCGTCCCCGTATGCCTCAATACACAGCCTCTTGAATATTTTTACAAATTTTGGCAAATACTCCGAGTATGCCATTAACTGGTCCAAATCGGTGCTGTTTGTCCTTCGCGGCTCGGTCCCCCGGCTTCCTTCGGGATGCGAGATTGAAATAGCCTTTGACGGATTCCGCTATCTAGGGGTTTATGTTACACCGGATCCCCTTCTTTTTTATAATAAAAATCTTGCCGCTCCCCTAGAATGACTGCGTAATGATGTTAAGCACTGGAGATCTTTGCCTCTCTCTCTGCTAGGCAGAGCCGCCCTGTTTAAAATGATGGCTCTTCCGCGATTTTTATATATCCTCCAAAACTGCCCCTATAAGGTCCCAGACTCTTATTTTAAAAGTATTGAAAGTGAGGTCCGATCACTTCTATGGGACGGGGGAGCGCCTCGCATAGCGCTGCAAAAACTGACTAAGGGGTGGTATGATGGAGGGATCGCACTTCCGGACATACGACTTTATTACTGGGCATCGCAATTAGTGGCTGTAAATCACTGGCTATACCGTTCACCGATGGACCCAGCGTACATGCTAGACAGGTACCAGATGGGAAGAGAGGGGTGCTTGTGTGCTCTATATATGAAGACCCGGAAAGGGAGGTACGTGGGCCCTACTGCTCAGACGGTCGGCATTTGGCATCAGGTAACTAAACGGTTGGGGTGGACCGGGGTATTGACTCAGGCCACACCACTGTGGTCTACTCCGCAACTTGGGCTCTTGTGTTATCAACTAGGCTTTGACAAATGGGACACAATCGGAATCTCCACAATAGGCCATTTAGTAAAGAAGGGCAAAATCCTTACATTTAATGAACTACAGCATAAATATGACTTGGCTCAGGGGGAGATATTTCGCTACCTGCAGATTCGCCACGCACTTACAACAGCTTTGCCAGACCTAGGTAATCTGCCGGAATCATCCCCCCTAGAGGACCGACTGCTCTCTGAGCCCATTCCGGACAAAGCTATATCACTGACGTATTGCAAACTTTGTAACAACCTGCCAGACTCATTTCAGGCTCTGAGGGATAGGTGGCAGACCGATATTGGCCATATTGAGGACGAGGACTGGCAAACAGCACTGATGTCCCCAAGGGAAACAGCCATCCCTCTTCGTTTTCGACTAATACAATTAAAAATTCTCCATAGAACTTATCTTACGGGGGTGACCTTAGCAAAAATGGGAACTAGACAGAGTGCTCTATGCTTACGCGGATGTCATCAAGAGGCTACCTTCTATCATACTATATGGGAATTTCCACACATATGCCACATATGGGAGGGGGCAACGACACACATGCAGGATGCAACTGGGAAACAGCTAACACTCACACCACCGATGGGGCTCCTAAATATTTGGGAAGCGACTGACCTTACAGAAGTAGAACAGCAGTTTGCCACACTAGGGTACACGTTAGTCAAGAGAGCAATCGCAATGAAATGGGGGGCAGCTGACAGGCCATTGACCAGACTGGGCAGCTGAAATGGACAAGTGCATGATTGCTGAGAAAGAAGTGTATTAATCTCGAGGATGCCCCAAGAAATGGGATAAGAAATGGGGCGGGTGGAATGGCCATAGGGTGACTTGTGTATATCCCCGACTGTCGAATTGGAAATGGCGCGGCACAAAGGACAATTATCTGAATCACTGGACTGAGTGAAATGTACTCTCTTTTGTCATACCTATATGATGTAACATATTCAGAGATATGCAAAATGATGTTCTGTGACCTTTTATAGATCGAATTCAATAAATAATTTTTTTTTTTTTTTAATAAGGGTCAGGGATGGGTAGTTGTAGGGGATAGTAAGGGGTTTGTAGGGCCCAGGGAAGGGTAGCATTAAGGGGAAGAAAGGGTTTTTAGAGTTCATTGGAGAGTAGTGTTAATGGGTAATTAACACTACATTTTTAAATATATATATTTACACACCCCACTCTATCTCCACACAAAAGAAGAGTTTCAAAACCATAGGCCAGATACTGGTGCAAGTAGTGCTTTTTAATTCAATCCTCTTAAAGAGACCATCAGGGACCCAACACATTTCGGCTCGTCACCCAAGCCTTGTTCACAGATGGGTGCCATTTTCAAAGTGACGACATTTAAAGAGGACATGCTCAAGTGTATATATAGAAGACATATCCACAGTATTTTTTCTTTCTCACATTTAAGATCTTTAAGTTTAAATCTTAAATCCTGCTTTTGCATCATAATTTCAAAATCACCTCAGAGAGATGTTAGATTGAATATTCAATCAATCTAGATTGCAAAATCACTAGCACATTCAATATATATCTTGCAAAAATTATACATGTTTCCTTACAAAGAAAATATAATTAATTAACGTAGCTTCCAATTAATAAAATACATCTAGCCACCTTCCATGTTGTTTAAACAGGGATAAGCAGGAATCCACAATGGGAGTTCATACCACTCTTAAGCTACAAAAAATGTGCCTCATGTCTCTCAAACTGATAATTCATTTCCTCCATTGGGGGCTATCATCCAAAATCCTTCCTATTCACTGAAAAAAACAAAGATTACAGGGACGTTATAGTTAGGCTCAGATTTCACTTGATCAAAACCATAGATATTCAGCAGTTATAGTTACCTGAATTAACTATAACTTACGCCCTCGCAATGCACTGCTTATTACGTCACATATTTCATCACTCATGACATGGTCAGTGACAATACTGATGACATCTCAAATGAAATCACTGATGACATCATCCAGTGAGTGTGTTTTTAAGAGTTTATGGGTGTTAAACATATATACTAACCTACTACAAAAGTTAGATTAGTATACTAGTTGTACTACTAATGAATGATACTATCTCTAACATGTGTGATCTAAGTGAGTGGGTGACTGTCTGTATCTGTGAGTGAGTGTGTGAGTGGCTGTATGGGTGTGTGAGTGCATGCATGAGTGACGGTGAGTGAGAGGATTTCTGACTAGGTCTGTAGGTGAGTGACTGGTTGTCTAAGTGGTTGTATGGGTGTGTGAGTGGTTGTATGGGTGTGTCAGTGGCTGTATGGGTGTGTGAGTGGCTGTATGGGTGTATAGGTAGGTATGTGAGTAACTGTGTGGATGAGTGAGTGGCTGTTTCAGTGAGTGTTTTGTTAAGTGAGGTGGTGTGTGAATGGTTATTTTGGAGAGTGAGTGTTTGTGTGAATGGCTGTATGGGTGAGGGATCAGATATGAGAGTGCTTGTATGGATGTCTGAATGGGTATGTAATTGGTTGTGTGGGTGCATGATTGAGTGAGTGCTTGTATGGGTGGGTGAGTGGCTGAGTTGAGAGGCTCTATGGGTGTGTGAGTGGTTGTATAGGTGAATACATCAGTGTGTGAGTAGCTGTATGGGAAATGTATGGCTGTGTGAGTGATTGTGAGGGTGGGTGAGTGACTGGTGGTATGAGTGGCTGTATGGGTGAGTAAATGTTTGTGTGAGTGGCTGTATGAGTGAGTGAGTAGCTCCATGGAGGAGTGAGTGGGTGTGTGAGTACTGGTATGGGTCTGTTAATGGGTGAGTGGTTGTGTGGGTGTGTGAATGAGCATACCAGATGTTGCATGCAGGTGTGAGTGGAAGTGTGAGTGGTTCTGTGGATGATGTTATCAGTGATTTCATTTGAGATGCCATCAGTGATGCCACTGACCATGTCATGAGTGATGTAACATGCGATGCCATAAGCAGTGCATTGCGGGGGCGTAAGTCATAGTTAGCTCAGGTAACTATAACCGCTGAATTTTTATGGTTTTGGATGATTGAAATCCGAGCCTAACTATAACGTCCCTGTAATCTTTGTTTTTTTCAGTGAATTTCTATGTTTTTTTAAAATTCCATTTCCGAACTATAACGTCCCTGTAACCTTTGTGTTTTTAAGTGACTTTCTAAGGTTTTTCAAAATTCTATTCCCTAACTAGAACGTCCTTGTAACCTTTGTTTTTTTAAGTGAATTTCCATAGCTATTTAAGGAGTAGTCGCGTTTGCAGAGTGGTGGAGAAAGGGGGCGGGACCTCCAGTCTACTCTCAGCTATCCTGCTGTGTGGGACTAACTGGAGGTAACAGGAGGGGTTCTTGGCCACCAAGGACCCTCAGCATCCAAGGGGATTCATCCCCCAACTAGCAGTGCTCCAGGAGGCATGTTTGCAGAGTGGTGGAGAAAGGGGGCTGACCTCTGATGACCTCTCAGCAATCCTGCTGTATGGGACTTACCAGCGGTAACAGGAGGGGTTGCTGGCCCCCAAGGACCCTCAGGAGCCAAGTGGACTTCATTCCCCAACTAGCAGTGCACCAGGAGTCGTGTTTGCAGAGTGGTGGTGAAAGGGGCGGGGCCTCCAACAACCTCTCAGCCATCCCGCTGTGTGGGACTTACTGGAGGTAATATGAGGGGTTGTTGGCCCCCAAGGACCCTCACCAGCCAAGGGGACTTCAGCCCCCAAGAAGATGTGCGCAAGGACGCCCTTTTGCGGAGTGGTAGAGAAAGGGGGAGAGGCCTCCGGCGACATCCACAGGCTGGCCTCCTTCAAAAAATGTTTTAATTTTATTTTAGGAAGGCCATGCTGCCCCTCTTCCCCGGAACAATTTTGTCCCCATGGACCCCATCCCCTGGGGCCAGGCCTTTTTATAATGGTTTAAGGGGGCAGCCCCCTGGGCCTTTTTAAAAATTAACTTTGTTATATAGGGGAGGGGGGCTACGTGGCCCCCCGCCCGGGCCGAATTTGGACCCGGGGACCCCATCCCCCAGAGCCTGGCCTACTTATAATAGGGGGGCCACGCAGCCCCCCTCACCACACGATTTTGTGTCCCGGGACACATGCCCTGTCCTTTTTTAAAATTAATTTTGTTATATAGGGGAGGGGGGCCCCCTCCCTGGGCTGATTTCAGCCTCGGGACCCCAATACCCAGGGCCCAGCCTTTTATAAAAATGTTTTAATACTTTTGGGGGAGGGGAGCCGCGCGGCCCCCCTCCCCAGGCAATTTCGGCCCTGCGGACCCCATCCCCCGGGGCCAGGCCTTTTTGTAATGGCTTAGGGAGCCGTTCCCGGCCTTTCTTAAAATAAATTTTGTTATATAGGTGAGGGGGGCTGTGATTCTTGCTCCGGGGACCCCATCCCCTGGAGCCTGGCCTACTTGTAATAGGGGAGGGGGGCAGCGCAGACCCCCTCCCCAGCCAATTTCGTGTCCGGGGACCCATGCCCTGGCCTCTTTTAAAATTTATTTTGTTATATAGGGGAGGGGGGCCACGGGTCCCCCCTCCCTGGGCCGGTTTCAGCCCCGGGACCCCAACCCCTGGGGCCCAGCCTTTTAAAACAATGTTTTAATACTTTTGGGGATGGAGGCCACGCGGCCCCCCCTCCCCAGGCCAATTTTGGCCCTGAGGACACCATCCCCCATGGCCTGGCCATTTAGAGATAGGGGAGGGGGCTCTGTGGCCCCTCGCCCGGGGTCGATTTGGTGCCGGGGACCCCATCCCCCTGGGCCCGGCCTACTTGTAATAGAGGAGAGGGGCTGCGCGCCACCCCCTCCCTTGGCCGATATCGGTCACAGGGACCCCATCCCCCAGGGCCTGGCCTTTAAAAAAAAAATATTAATACTTTTGTGGGAAGGTGCTGCACAGCCCCCCTCCCTGGGCCGATTTCGGTCCCGGGGACCCCATTCCCGGCGCCCGGCCATTTAGAGATGGGGAGGGATTTGTGTGGCCCCCATCACAGGCCAAATTTGTTCCCGGGGACCCCATCCCCTGGGCCCCCGTATTTGTTCTGGGTGCCCTCAGGGCACCCACTCTTCTCTGGGACCGCGGGGGTAGCCAGAAGGCCCCCGTGGTTCCTGCTGGCTACCCTCCTCCTGCGGGAGCCGGCATTGCTTTCAGACATAGAGAGCTGCTGGAAAGGCAGCTCCCGGTGTCTGAAATGAATTCTGCTCTGCTTCCAACTGGGAGCAGAGCGTTTGCTGTGGCTTGGCGGGAGCGGTAAAGCTCCCGCCAAGCCACAGCAAACAAGTATGTCCCGGGGGCATCCTGGGACACAGCAGGAGCCAGACATGGGGGGTGGTGGTTCCCAGGGCCATTATTGTCTCCAGGAGGGGGCCGCACTCCTTGCTTGTATACAGGCCTGCTCCAGGGAGGTGGCGGTCCCCGAGGTTGATAACAACCCCCCTCTCATTTTAAAAAATTGATTTTGGCCTTGGGGAGGTGGTGGTCTCCCAGGGCCTGGAGGGGCCGTGAGGCCCCCAGTTCAAAATTAAACAGATCCCCTGGAGGTGGCGGTCCCCAGGGCATAGGGGGTCTGTGAGGCCCCCTCAATTTCATTGGTATTAGCCCCGGAGAGGTGGCAGTCCCCAGGGCACAGGGGTGCCGTGTGGGCACCCCCGCATAATTAAAAAGAAGTGCCCAAGGGAGGTGGCGGTCCCTGGGGCTTTTATAAAGCCTTGGAGAGGGGCCCTATGCGTAACCCCTCCTTTATGTTTATAATGCCCACATGCCCCCAGGATTTGGCCCATGCCGGGACTTCATTACAAAGATGAGCACGCTTTTTAAAAATAATTTTGCCGCAAATCCACTGATCCACTCGCGATTTCGTGGCAAAATTTATCAAATATTTTTTTTAACCCTCAGCCGGGTCCCTGTGGAACACCATTACCAGTCCTAGGGGGTTAGGGTAGTCCTACCCTGCCCCCTTTCTTTATTTTTTTTTACATTTTTAGTGGGACTCAGCTGAAGCTAAGTCCCAAAACAGAAGTAGAAGTGTTGGCTGCCAATCATATTACTGCACTGGGATTGTCGGATCTGCGAAGGATCTTCGTCCCTATATACACAAATTTGGATTTCCTTTAACATTTCCAAAACTACTGAATGGATTTACACCAAATCACACAAAGCACAATCTGTGGACCAAAAGCTAGCTTTCTGCCAAATTTCAGCGGCTTGGGCTGTATTCGTGTTCAAATGTCCTATGGGAATTAACATAGGGGAAAACGCGTTTTGGGACTTCCCTTTTTCTCAGTCCCTGCTACAAGAAACACCCCGAAATTTTCTAGACAGCACCTTAAGTGACAGGTACATTTTTGGGAAAATGTAATGACGATTCAACAACTGGCGTCAGAGATACAGGCAACTGAAAATCACCTTTTTGATAAAAAACGATGTCCTAACTAGAACTACCTACTGGCGACTGTATAAATATACACACACATATATATATATATATATATTCAGTGAAAAAACCATAGGTTTTAGGGACAGTTATAGTTACTTGGACATTGCACTCGTACAAAACCCGTGAAATTCCCCGTTATAGTTAGTTCAGCTAACTATAACTCGCGCTCCGCAATGCACTGCTGATGACGTCACATATTACATCACTCATGACATGGTCAGTGACACCACTGATGACATCACTGATGACATCTCAAATGACATCACTGATGACATCACTGATGACATCACTGATGACATCATCCAGTGACTGTGTGTTTCTGTAAAGTTTAAATATTTTTAATATATATAGGAAAAGACGTATTGAAGAATGAGTGGGTGTGTAAGTGTCTGTATGGATGATTTAGTAGGTGCGTGACTGACTGTATAAGTGAGTGATTTAACGTATCTTACTGAATGCATGGGTTAGTGACTAAACTGGATGAATGTCTGTATCCGTCTGTCTGTTGCTGTGTAAGTGGCTGCATGTGTTTGTGAATAGCTACATGAGTGTCTATATGAGTTATTGAATGCTTGTCTGAGTATCTGTATGGGTGCCTGAGTGTTTGTGTGGGAGGGGTGTGTGCAACTCTGTGCATAGATGTGTGAGTGGGTGATTCACTGGGTGGATGGTTTCAAGAGTGCATCTGTGATAGACTGTATGGGTGGGTAAGTGTGTGTAAGAGTGTGTTAGTGAGTGAATGTATGTCCCAGTGGTACATGTGTGAGTAACTACATATGTGAAAGGCAGTATATATGTGTGTTGGAGTATATAAATAGCTATAAGCAAGAGTGAGTGATTGTGATAGTGGCTGTATGGATGATTGTGTGCTTGTATCAGTGATTGTATAAGAGCGTAACAATGTGCTACTATTTGTATGAGTAAGTGAGCTGGTGTGTGTATAACTGTATAGGTGAGTAAATGGCAGTGTGTTTAATTATTTGCATGACTGACTAGGTGTGTGAGTATCTCTATGGATGAGTGGCGTTGTTTGAGTGTCTATATAGGAGTAAGAGTGCATATGATAGTCCTGTACTGAGTGACCGTAAGTATGAGTGACTGTACGGGTGAGTGAGTGGATGTGTGTGTGTAGACCTAAGAATCAGTGAGTGGGTATGTAGTTATTGGTGTTGGAGTGTCTATGGTTTTGCGAATGGCAGTCTGTAATTTAGAGTGGGTGTATCAAAGGTTATATTAGGGTGTGAGGAGGTGCATCAGATTATCACGTGGATGATGTCATCAGTGATGTCATTTGAGATGTCATCAGTGATGTCATCAGTGATGTCACTGACCATGTCATGAGTGATGTAATATGTGACGTCATCAGCAGTGCATTGTGGGCGCGAGTTATAGTTAGCTGAACTAACTATAACGTGGGAATTTCACGGGTTTTGTACGAGTGCAATGTCCAAGTAACTATAACTGTCCCTAAAACCTATGGTTTTTTCAGTGAATTTCAAAGGTTTTTTAAATGCTAATTTGTAACTATAACGTGTCTGAAACCTATGGTTTTTTCAGTGAATTTCAAAGGTTTTTTAAATGCTAATTTGTAACTATAACGTGCCTGAAACCTACGGTTTTTTCAGTGAATTTCAAAGGTTTTGTAAATGACAATTTTTAAATGTATTAATTGTTATATTAATTTTTTTCATACTGATTTACTACATTTTTAGAAACAATTTTTTTTACATATTTTATTTTTTAAATTACATTGTAATTACATTATACATTACATTACAAAAAATACTTTCTCAGAATGAATTACTTTAGTTTAAATACTTTGCAGATAGGCAATAGACTTTTAAGTACAGTAGTTACAGTTGTTGCAATGGGCAACACATTTTCAAACACAATGCAACATTCAGCTCAATGTGAATTTCTAGTTAAATGCAATTAGTTACTTTATGGATTACTTTTGTAACCACAGGACTGGATCCTAGATTCAGTCCTGGTACATCTCCTGTAAACAGTTGAGTAAAAGCGTTTTGGTTACAGTCGTGATTTTTAAGGAATATTATTGTATTTTAAAAGTTGACACTTAGAAACTTTTTCTCATAGAATCACCAATGTTATCCTATGGAAGGAAATTCACTTAGCAGGTAAAAACTGTTATCGTTACTTTTTCTTACTCAGTGTTGGATCCTGGATCCAGCACTGGTGCATCTCCTGTAAACAGTTGAAAGAATGCGTTTAAGTCATACAGGCGATTTTAAGGAATATTTGTAGTTTGTGAAAATCAACACTTTGAAACTTTTTGCTGAAAACCAGTCAATCTTAGCCTATGAAGGAAATTCAAGTTACCGGTAAGTACAGTTAAAATTACTTTTGAGGATCAGTACTGGGCTGAAAGATGCAGCACTGAGGTCTCTCCTGATAACAGGTGAGTAAATCGGAATTCGTATTTCGGCTGATTTTAGAGGAATATTTTAAAGTTCCAAAACTCCACACTTAGAAGAATTTCCAAGTGAAACCAGTCAATGTTAGCCTATGGAAGGAAATTCAAGTTACTGGTAAGTACGGTTAAAATTACTTTTCAGGACCAGTACTGGGCTGAAAGATACAGCACTGAGGTCTCTCCTGATAACAGGTGAGTAAATCGGAATTCGTATTTTGGCTGATTTTAGAGGAATATTTTAAAGTTCCAAAACTCCACACTTAGAAGAATTTCCAAGTGAAACCAGTCAATGTTAGCCTATGGAAGGAAATTCAAGTTACTGGTAAGTACGGTTAAAATTACTTTTGAGGATCAGTACTGGGCTGAAAGATGCAGCACTGAGGTCTCTCCTGATAACAGGTGAGTAAATCGGAATTGGTATTTCGGCTGATTTTAGAGGAATATTTTAAAGTTCCAAAACTCCACACTTAGAAGAATTTCCAAGTGAAACCAGTCAATGTTAGCCTATGAAGGAAATTCAAGTTACCGGTAAGTACGGTTAAAATTACTTTTCAGGACCAGTACTGGGCTGAAAGATGCAGCACTGAGGTCTCTCCTGATAACAGGTGAGTAAATCGGAATTCGTATTCCGGCTGATTTTAGAGGAATATTTTAAAGTTCCAAAACTCCACACTTAGAAGAATTTCCAAGTGAAACCAGTCAATGTTAGCCTATGGAAGGAAATTCAAGTTACTGGTAAGTACGGTTAAAATTACTTTTGAGGATCAGTACTGGGCTGAAAGATGCATCACTGAGGTCTCTCCTGATAACAGGTGAGTAAATCGGAATTCGTATTTCGGCTGATTTTAGAGGAATATTTTAAAGTTCCAAAACTCCACACTTAGAAGAATTTCCAAGTGAAACCAGTCAATGTTAGCCTATGAAGGAAATTCAAGTTACCGGTAAGTACGGTTAAAATTACTTTTCAGGACCAGTACTGGGCTGAAAGATGCAGCACTGAGGTCTCTCCTGATAACAGGTGAGTAAATCGGAATTCGTATTTCGGCTGATTTTAGAGGAATATTTTAAAGTTCCAAAACTCCACACTTAGAAGAATTTCCAAGTGAAACCAGTCAATGTTAGCCTATGGAAGGAAATTCAAGTTACTGGTAAGTATGGTTAGAATTACTTTTCAGGACCAGTACTGGGCTGAAAGATACAGCACTGAGGTCTCTCCTGATAACAGGTGAGTAAATCGGAATTCGTATTTCGGCTGATTTTAGAGGAATATTTGCACAATGGTGAAGGGAGGGGGCGGGGCCTGAGGTGACATCTGTGCAAACGCGCCCCGTTGCGCGTTTTAAGTTGGGGGATTAAGTCCCCTTGAATCCTGAGGGTCCCTAGGGGCCAACTAGCCCACCAGGAACCTCCAATATGCGCTAGGGGCTGCGTTGCAGAGACGTGTAGAGAGGCCACACCCCTTTTACACCTCTCTGCAACGCAGCTCTGTGGCGCTTTCTGGATGTACCTGTTGGGCTACTTGGCCCCCAGGGACCCTCAGGATTGAAGGGATTTAATTCCCCATCTTAAAACGCGCCACGGGGCCTGTTTGCACACATGTCACCTGAAGCCCCGCCCCTCCCTTCACCACTGTGCAAACGCGCCCGTGGCGCGTTTTAAGTTGGGGGATTAAGTCCCTTGAATCCTGAGGGTCCCCGGAGTCCAACTAGCCCACCATATACCTCCAAAAGCGCCACAGAGCTGCGTTGCAGAGAGGTGTAAAAAGGGTGTGGCCTCTCTACACGTCTCTGCAACGCAGCCCCTGGCGCATATTGGAGGTTCCTGGTGGGCTAGTTGGCCTCCAGGGACCCCCAGTATTCAAGGGGAATTCGTTCCCCTCTGCAAACGCGCCAGGGGCGCGTTTGCAGAGTGGTGAAGGAAGGGGCGGGGCCTGCGGGCCTGATCGTTTTTGTTTTTTTTTGTCCCCTGAAGGGGGCTGTGTGGCCCCCTTCCTTTTTCCTGTTTTTATGCCCTGGGGACCCCATCCCCCAGGGCCTTACCCCTTTTTTTAATTTTTAATTAAAAAAACGGGAAGGGGCCGCGTGGCCCCCTTCCCTGGGCCTGTATTGGCCCCGGGACCCCATCCCCCGGGGCATGGCCTTTATTTTTATTCTTTGGAGGGGGCTGCGTGGCCCCCTCCTCTGGCCATTTAAGGCCCCGGGGACCCCATCCCCTGGAGCCGGCCTTTCCATTTTTTTTAATTTTATTTATTTTTCTTTTTTGGGGAGGGGGCCGCGTGGCCTCCTCCTGGGCCACTACTTGCCCCGGGACCCCATCCCCGGGGCTGGCCCTCTCCATTGGGGACTGTGGGGGTCCCCAATCCCCCCACAGTCCCGCCGGCTCCCCACGTCCCTTGGGAGCCGGCATTGCTAGTTCCACATGGGGAGCAGCTGACATGCTGCTCCCCATGTGGAAAAGCAATGTGCTTTGGATATTGGAAGAGAGAGCAGGTTTCCTGCTCTCTCTTCCAATATCCAAGCAGTTTGCTATGGCAGGACGGGAGCCGCGAGGCTCCCGTCCTGCCATAGCAAACTACAGTGTCCCGGGGTAGGCACCCCGGGACACTGCAGGAGCCGGCCCTGGGGGTGGCGGTCCCCAGGGCCATCAAGGGCTCCAGGAGGGGGCCGCGCGGCCCCCTCCCTACATGAGCACAGCCCCGGGAGGTGGTGGTCCCGGGGCTTCGGAGGTCCAAACGGACCCCCATTTTAATTTGTTAGTGCCCCGGGGAGGTGGCGGTCTCCGGGCGTGTGGGGGCTGGAGCCCCCACACAGGTTGTTAAATTAATTTAAAAAAGCCCCGGGAGGTGGTGGTCTCCGGGGCTGCGGGAGGCTCAGAGCCCTCCCGCACCATTTTTAAAAAGCCCCGGGGGTGGCGGTCCCGGGGCTTGGGGGCCCTTGAGGCCCCCACACATTAAATTATCCCCCCCCACCATGCCACCCACGGGGCCAATTAACATCGAAGCGCGGGAGACCGCGCTTCGATTTTTCCGGCAGGATTCGCGCACCCTGAGCGCATCCTGCCGATTTAAAAAAAAAAAATGCTTTTGCCCAGGGGGTCCTTGTGGGACCCCTGAGCAGGCCTAGGGAATTAGGGTGTTTCTACCCTGCCCCCTTTGTGCGTTTTGCGCACTTGTTTCTTTTTTTCTCGGCGGGATACGCGCACCCTAAGCGCATCCCGCCGATTTAAAAAAATCTTTTTCTGCCCAGGGGTCCTTGTGGGACCCCTGAGCAGACCTAGGGGTCAGGGTGTTTCTACCCTGCCCCCTTTGCGCTTTGCGCACTTGTTTCTGTCCCTCGGTTCTACCGAGGGACAAAATGGCTGCCAACACTTCTTGATTTGGAGTGTTGACAGCCAATTAGCATGCAGCTCGTGATCGGGAGGGTACGCGGATCCGACGCGCCCATAGATATATATGTGATTTTAATTGTGAATTTCTCAGGAACTACTGAACGGATTTACACCATTTTAGCAAAAGGCACCAGTCTGAACCAAGGGCTACCTCTTTGCCAAATTTGGGGTAATTCCGTTCAGCAGTTCGGGCTGTAGCTGCGACTAAAGGTTCCTATGGGAAAATGAATGGGGAAAACGCATTTTGGGACCCCCCTTTTTTCTCGGCCCCCGCTTGACGTATCACCCCGAGACTTTCAGGGTAGGAGCGGACCGGAGCGCCCCAACAAGTTGGAAACTTTCGCGAAGATTCGTCAACCGGCGCCAACGTTATTGCAAATAGAATGTCGCGGATTTCCTATGGATAATAGGTTGTAACTATAACTATCTACTGGCGACCGCCAGTAGATAATATATATATATATATATACACACACACACATATATTCAGTGAAAAAAACAAAGGTTAAGTAACATTAGAATTAGGTGTGATAAAAGATCAGTTTTTGTTTTAAAAAAACTTGAGAAATTCACTGAAAAAACATGGTTAAAGTAATGTTATAGTTAAGTGAATGTCAGGGAGCACATTAATGTTTTGAACTCAAAATAACACAGAAAATCACCAGTTATTGTTAGCAGAGCTAACTGTAACTTGCGCCCCGCCACACACTGCTTATGACCTCACATATTACAACACTGATGACAAGTTCTATGACATCACCGACATCACTGATGACAACTCAAATGACTTCAACCTCTAAACTTGAGTTACGGCCCTGGGGGATGGGGTCCCCAGGGCCTTTTACAGGCTCAAGGAGGAAGACTGCGTAGCTCCACTCCCCTTAATAAATACATTGGGTACCGGGGAATGAGGTCCCCTGGGCTGAAAACAGCTTGAGGGTGGCATGCACCTCCTGCCCTTTATTTGATACATTGGGCCACGGGGGATGGGATCCCCTGGGCAGAAAATTGCTCTGGGGGGAAGGGGGACCATGTGTCCCTCTCCCCTTAAATATACCTGGTCCCGGGAGATAGGGTCCCGGGGCCCTAAGTTACCTGGGGAGGGGGGCCCTACTTATGCCTCCATAAGTATGCATATGCATCCTATTTAAATGGCAGACGCTATTTTGTTTATTTGATTTTTTTTGCCGCAATCCAGCGGGACTCCTGCGGAATTGTGGCAAAATTTGACAATTCTGTTTTAATTTTGGCCCGAGTCCCTACCATGGGGCCTAAGGGTGCAGGGTATCCCTACACTGCTCTCTTGCCAAATTTTTTTTAACTTCAGGGCAGGGGACTAAGTACCCGAGTCCTGTATTGTCTTCCAGCAACATTTTTCCCATGTTGCTGGCAGCCGCTCAGACCGCTCGCTTCCGTTGGAGTCTGACTCCCGCTGGATTGAGATGGTTCAAGGGAGAAAAAGCTCCCTACGCTTCATTTCTAATTAGGCGCTCCCACAAGACGCTCAAGAGCCTCATGGACCCAACTGTCCAAATATACAAATATTTGTAAAGCTTAATTTCTCAAAAACTACTGAACGGATTTACACAAAATCACAGAAACCACAATTTGCAGACCATCTTTTTGCCAAATTCGGTTGAAGTCCGTTCAGCAGTTTTTGAGGTAGTGCTTCATAAAAAAGTTTACGGAAAATGCATCAGGATTTTGTGTTTATGTGGACCTCCCCCTTTTTCTCTCCCCTTGCTTGATGGTTCATCCTGAACTTTCCATGCACAAACTAGGCAAAAAGGAGCACTTTTTGGGAAAGTTTTGTGAAGATTCATCAAGCGGTGCCAAAGATATTAGTAACACAAAAAACGCATTTCTGATGGAAACGCTGACCTAACTATAACTACCCAGTGGCGACCACCACTGTTATATATTACCTAGTGGCGGTCGCCACTACGTAGTTATAATTAGGTCTCCTTTTCTATAGACGTAGTGTTTTTTGGTTTGCTAATAACTTTTTGGCCTTGTTTGACGAGTTTTCACAATACTGTCCCAAAACAAAGTTTATACACCTCATTTTCTTCTTGGAAACTTTTGGGGTGATCCATCAAGCAGGGGCCGAGAAAA
Source organism: Calotriton arnoldi (assembly GCA_963921515.1). Lineage (NCBI taxonomy): Eukaryota > Metazoa > Chordata > Amphibia > Caudata > Salamandridae > Calotriton > Calotriton arnoldi. Next base: position 18,532 of record CAWUFW010007312.1, on the reverse strand, counting down.
AAGAGGGGTCCCAAAACACAAAATCCCAACGTATTTCCCATAGACTTCTTTAGACAAGGCAACAGTAAAAACTGCTGAACGGAATTGCACCAAATTGGGCAGTAAGCTAGATTGTGGTCCACAGATTGTACTTTATGTGATTTGGTGTAAATCCGTTCAGCAGCTTTCGAGATATTAAGGGTCAAAAATATTTGTATATTTTGGCAGTTGGGCTCACAAGAGTCACGAAAGTGTCTAGCGAGAGTGCAAATTCAAAAATTGAGGCCTGTGATTAGTTGAAAGGCACGTTTTTTCCATGAGATCGAGCACTCTGATTGACTGGCTGTTGGAATTTTAGAAATGAAATTGCCATTACTGTTTACTGAGAAAAATTAGAGGTGTTGTGGAAATGAAGTCAAAAGCTGTATAAGGGGGCAGCAGAAAAGCATGCTGCCCCTCTAGATTTAGAGAGGAGGTGTCTAAGGGATAACTACTGTGAAGAAAATAAACATATATTGTTTTTAACAAATGTTTACGATCTCGTGGGACTCTCGCGGGATCATGAATAATAACAAGGAGTAGGTGAGTTCTCAATACACCCTACTAGTAGAAATGGAAACTGTGGTGCTTGTTATTGAGAGGAAGTGTGTAAGACATAAGTACTGTGATGAGTTGAAGGTTAATTATGTTTCTTCAAAAAAATGTTATGATCTTGCGAGCCTCTTACGGGATCGTGAAAAGTAGGAAGGAGTAGGTGATGTTTGAATACACTCTGATATGCACACTAGTTACTGTAGGAAGGAGTCTTAGCGAAGATGGTGTTTATCAGAGACTACTATTTACGTCCGTGGTTTTGGGAGAGTTGCGAGTAGAGTTAAGGCTTTTCTGACAACCCGCTATGCAGACCCATTATCCAAGAGAGGGGTCTCAGTGGAGAGGCCAGTCCTTCCCCACACACTACTATGCACACTGGTCATCCAAAAGAGAGGTCTCAACGGAGAGGCCAGTCCCTACTCACACACTACTATGCACACCCGTCATCCGAGAGAAGGATCTGAAAGGAGAGCCCAGTCTCTCCCAACACCCTACTACACACACCCATCATATGAGAGAGGGGTCTGAAAGGAGAGCCCAGTTCCTGCCCACTCCCTACTACGCACACCCATCATCTGAGAGAGAGGTCTGAAAGGAGAGGCCAGTCTCTCGCACTCACTACTACGCACACCCATCATCTAAGAGATAGATTTGAGCAGAGAGGCCAGTCCCCCCACACCCTACTATGCACATTCATCATCCAAGGGAGGGATCTCAGCAGAGAGGGCATTACCTATACACCCTACAATGCATACCTGTCATCCGAGAGAGAGGTTTGAAAGGAGAGAGCAGTCCCTCCTCACACTGTAGTATGCGCACCCATTAAGCAAGAGAGGGTTGTCATTGGAGATCCTTGTCCTTTCCATATACTACTATTTCTCTACAATACTTTTGCCATCATGCGAGAGTAGAATGCAAGCCTCAGGGAATGAACCCTGCTGCATGAGGCTCGTTCGATCCTGTGAGCGTCTCGCAAGACCCACATGGAAAATGAAGGGGCCTGCCACAAGGTGTTTTACGATACCATGAGGGACTCACAAGATCGTATTGGGAGAAGTAGAACAAAAAGGGCCACGGTTAACTAATAGTTAACATTCTTATTACATGGTTGAAGAAATGATGTGATGTAATTTGCTGCAGAGATAGCTCAGATTGTCTGGGGTGCTTTGGAGGAGAAGGAAGTCTGTTTGAGTTGTGCTCAGCAGATGTTACTCAATTTGGAATTGAAAGTAACCAGTGTTTTGAGCTGCATTTATGGAACAGCTTCAGGTTCAGGGAGGTATGTTTTGGTATCAGAGAGCACTTAACATTGGACTGTGGTAATGGGGAAATCAGAGAAATGGGTTTTGTTTTAGAAAACATAGAACACATTGCGTCACGGGGTAGAAAAAGGAGGTTGAGTTATGCATTGGTGTTTTTATTTTTAATGATACATTTTCATGTTTATGTGCATATTCAGGATTATTCTTGTCAACTGATGGGCTTTATTGATTTATTTATGTTTTAGACCCCTGATGAAGGGCTCAATAGCGCGAAATGCATTGGATAGATACCCACACGGTTTCCAAGGATATATAGTGGACTCTGACGTGCTACAGTATAAGGCCTGGATTGGCATTTCTGTATAAACACAAGTACGGAATGACACTATTGTTGTATTAACATCGAATAACTTCTGGTACAGACACGGATTACTATGGATTAAATGGGTTAAAATTCGGCTTCTGTTTGCTGATTTTTTGAAATTTTGCAATTGAATGTTTGCAGAGCTGTAGCGGCTTGATACTGGGTGGTGACCACCTTCCAGTTTGGCGTATTTCTAGAGTAAACCACTGTTCTCACTGTTAGAAAAGGTGTGTCAAGAGGAATGTGTTTCTTTATAAACGTTTATGGAACCATGACTAATGGCATGCTATAATTTAATTGTCAAACAACAAAAAAAGCACTGAGTGATGGTGTGGAATTTTTTTAGGAGAAAGGAATAACAAGCTAGTGGTACACTAGATATAAATATGTGATTGTGGTTGAAAAATGCAGAAAGCTTTAGAGAATATAGTGATGTATCACTGTTATGAATTATTCACGAGTATGTAACATTACATTTTTGTGCTTCTTTTAGGAGGAAAATGAAGAAAACAGATTGTGAAAAAAGTGTCAGGTGCAGCTGTGCTTGTTTCTAATGAAAAAAGTATATGCTTACATAAGCAGTAGAAAAGAGCCTTTTTAGGATTATTGTCTTGTTCAGCAGTAAGTACCTGAGCAGGCACACTATACCCAGGGTTAAAGGATGTGAAAACACGTGAAGAGCTTTCCAGTGCAGCAGCACAAGCTAACTCTGCCCGAGCTATCGTTTGAGAATCAAGGTATGATAAATACTTCCACATTCATGTAATGCAGATACTACACTGCTTCTTTCTACTTTCCCAGGTAAACGTCTTTTTTACAAAGTCTAAACATGTGAAACTTTGCTTAGACTATTTTGCCACCTGGCCACATTTGAAAAAAAGTGTGAAACTGAACATTTTTTGGCAGGCTGAGGTGGCTAAAAGAGAGGAAGCCAAAACATCAAAATACAATTGACAAATCAAGGAAAAAGGATGCAATGTTTTGTGCTACTCGTTAGAGTCACACATAAAAAAAACTATAAATAAGCATAGTTGCTTGTTTTGTTTGTTTTATAGTTGTTAGTATTGTTTATAATGTAGTTGTTGTAGTTCTGTAATGTTGTTAAATTGTTTTATAGTAATAAAAAAGTTTAAAGTTACTGCAGATTTGTTTGCTTGATAGTTGTTATAGATTTGAATATTATTACAGTATAGTAATGCTGACTAAAACTGGCAGTTCCATCTCCAGAGAGAGCATATGTGTGTGTGTGTGTGTGTAACATTAACACTAACAATGTTTTTTATCTTGTTTTCTTCAACAGAAACCCGGGTAGCAGCATTTTACGGAGATTAGCCACCCTGTTACAGCTAAGAGCACAAAGGGTAGAGGGACGTCTAATTCACGCACCTCTTCACCTCCTTTTGAACAGATACCGACTGATGTCAGGTAGCACTAGTTGTGCACACTATATTCTGATCTTAATCTGCCGATGAGACCTTGGGTTAACATACTGCCGACCGCCGAGTGCAGAAAACAACTCTATGTATTACCTCCTCTTCTCTCTATGACTAATTAGTAACACTGGGTACTATATCCATCACGTTTTTTGAAATTGTGGGCCTCTAATTGAAACCTTGAGTGTGCCTCCCTGTGGGTCACATTGGACGGAGCTGCCTTCGAAACTAGGCACCTCCTAAATTAATAATATAAAAAATCGCATTATAAATACTTGACAATATAGGATATGCCTGCTCAATATTCTATGTTTAGTTTCACTGAAACCGTTGGTTATAAAGCCATATTACAAGGAATGCATATTAAGACAGTCTGCAGTAAATTGGCAAAATGAAATGTTTCATTTATGTATATTTTTCATCCATGTTGAACTTATGTTTTCACTTTAATCACAGTGTAAATCCGTACAGTCTGTTGTTTATGTCCTTTGCACGCTGCGCCGTGCATGACGATTCACTATAACACTGAATGAACTTTGCACCCGGTCATGTGACCAAGACTTCGTGAGGAAGTTGAAACGCGTCTTGTTTTTTGCCATTAAATTGGAAATATATCACCCAAAACTGGAGAGGCTCGTTTCTCTCACAGGATCGATTGTGAGGGTTATTCGCCTGTGTATATATATATATATATATATATATATTACCTACTGGCGGTTGCCAGTAGGTAGTTATAGTTAGGACCTAGTTTCCATAGGAAAAGCATTTTTTCTTTTCCCAATAACTTTGGCGCCGGTTGACGAATCTTTGTGAAATTTTCAAAACTAGTGGGGCGCTCCGGTCAGCTCCTGTCTTGAAAGTTTCGGGGTGATTCGTCAAGCGGGGCCGAGAAAAAAGGGGGGACCCAAAACGCGTTTTCCCCATGTTAATTTCCATAGGAAAGTTTAGACAAAGCTACAGCCCGAACTGCTGAACGGAATTACACCAAATTTGGCAAACAGGTAGGTCTTGGTTCAGAAAGACCCCTTTTTTTAAAAATGGTGTAAATCCGTTCAGTAGTCTCTGAGAAATTAGAAAAAGAAAAGGTTTCGATATCTGGGCGGAGCCTAACCTCCCGAGCACGAGCTTGCCTCTGATTAGCTGCCAACACTTCAAACCAGGAAGTGTTGGCAGCCATCTTGTGCCTTCGGATGAGGGAGAAAGAAAAAGGTAAAAAAAAGATTAAAAACAAGAAAAGGGGGCAGGGTAGCGCTGGGTGCGCGAATCCGTCCGAAAAAGTTAAAAAACGAAGAGCGGTCTCCCGCGCTTCGTTTTCAAAGCCCCCGGGTCGGCCAAGTCCCGGGGGCAATTTATTTATGAAGCACCCGCAGCCCCGGGGACCGCCACCTCCCCGGGGCTATGTAAATTATATGCGGGAGGGCACGCGGCCCTCCCGCAGTCCCGGGGACCGCCACCTACCCGGGGCTTGTTTAATTTGAGGTGGGGGGGCTCCAAGGCCCCCCAAAGTCCCGGGGACCGCCACCCCCCAGGACTTTTCTTAAATATGTGCGGGGGCACACGGCCTCCTCGCTGCCCCAGGGACCGCCACCTCCCCGGGGCTTGTATTTTTTTTTTTTATTAGAGTGGGGGGGGTCTCACAGACCCCCCCCCAAGCCCCGGGGACCACCACCTCCCCGGGTCAATGTAAATAAAGGGAGGGGGGCCGCGTGGCCCCCCTCCTGGAACCCTCCATGGCCCTGGGGAACGCCACCCCCCAGGGCCGGCTCCTGCAGTGTCCCGGGGTGCCCACCCCCGGGACACTGCTGTTTGCAATGACAGGGCGGGAGCCGTGCGGCTCCCGCCCTGTCATTGCAAACTCTGCTTTGCTTCATTGAAGCGAGAGCAGGGAAACCTCAAAGAAGCAAAGCAGATTGCTTTTCCACAAGGGGAGCTGCATGTCAGTAGCTCCCCTTGTGCAAAAGCAATGCCGGCTCCCGCAGGACGCGAGGTGCCGGCGGGACCGTGGGGGCATTGGGGCTCCCCCCACGATCCCCACCGGAGCGGCCAGGCCCCGGGGGATGGGGTCCCCGGGGCCAGAAGTGGCCCGGGAGGGGGGCCACGCAGCCCCCCTCCCCAATAATTTTTTATTTTATTTTTAAACGAGGCACAGCCCGGGGGATGGGGTCCCGGGGCTAATAGAGGCCTCAGGAGGGGGCCACGCAGCCCCCTCCTTAAAAAATAGTTTTAAAAAATAAATAAATATGTGGCCATGCCCCGGGGGATGGGGTCCCCGGGGCAGAAATTGGCCTCGGGAGGGGGGGCCACGCGGCCCCCTTCCCGTTTATTTTTTTAGTTTTTTTAACAATAGGGGTCAGACCCTGGGGGATGGGGTCCCCAGGGCCCCAAAAGTGGGGAAAGAAGGGGGGCCACACAGCCCCCCAGCCCCCCTTCTGAAAAAAAAGCCGGCATCGCGCTGGAGGCCCCGTCCCCTCCCTGCAGCACTCTGCAAACACGCCCCCTGGCATGTTGTAAGTTGGGGAATTAATTCCCCTTCAATACTGAGGGTCCCTGGGGGCCAACTAACCCACCAGGTACCTCCAGTAAGTGCCACAGGGCTGTGTTCCAGAGAGGTGATCCAAGGCCATGCCCCTTTTTACACCTCTCTGCAACGCAGCTCTGTGGCTCTTACTGGAGGTACCTAGTGGGCTAGTTGAACCCCAGGGACCCTCAGGATTCAAGGGGACTTAATCCCCCAACTTAAAACGCGCCACGGCACGCGTTTGCACACTTGTCACATCAGGCCTGCCCCCTCCATTCACCACTGTGCAAACGGGCCCTCTGGCGCGTTGTAAGTTGGGGGATTAAGTCCCCTTGAATCCTGAGGGTCCCTGGGGTCCAACTAGCCCACCAGGTACCTCCAGTAAGCGCCACAGAGCTGGGTTGCAGAAAGGTGTAAAAAGGGGCGTGGCCTCGGACCACCTCTCGGCAACGCAGCTGTGTGGTGCTTACTGGAGGTACTTGGTGGGCTAGTTGGCCCCCAGGGACCCTCAGTATTCAAGGGGACTTAATCCCCCAACTTAGAACGCGCCAGGGGGCGCGTTTGCAGAGTGGTGGAGAAAGGGGGTGTGACCTTTGTCCACCTCTCAGCAATCCCACTGTGTGGGGCTTACTGGAGGTAAGAGGTAGGCTAGTTGGCCCCTAAAGGACCCCCAGCAGCGAAGGGGACTTCAATCCCCATCCAAGAGTGCACCAGGGAGCGCGTTTGTAGAGTGGTGGGCAAAGGGGGCGTAGCCTGCTCTTCGAACTTAGCAATGCTGCTGTGTGGGACTTACTGGAGGTAATAGGAGGGGTAGTTGGCCCCAAAGGATGTCCTTGGGGGCCAACTACCCCTCTTGTTACCTCCAGTAAGTCCCGCACAGTGGGATTGCTAAGACGTCTTCGGAGGCCATGCCCCCCTTTCTCCACCATTCTGCAAACGCACCTCCTGCCAGACTACGGGATGGGGGATGAAGTCCAATTTACTCCTGAGGGACTTTGGGGGCCAAGAAGCCCTACTGTTACCTCCTGTAAGCCCTACGCACCGGAATCCTTGAGCGCTGGTCGGAGGCCCAGCACCCTTTCTCCACCACTCTGCAAACGCGACTACTAGTTAAAGAAGTGTTTGCAATGTAATAGGTTTCCCATTTGCGAGAATTAGAGCTATTGGCGTTGTAAATGCAAAAGATTTTTACTAATGTTTTTGGAGTGGAGTGGATGTACGTTGTGTGTGGTGGAATTATGTGGTATGTTGTGTAGTGAAATTATGTGGATAGAAAGTATGTGGTATTTAGTGTATAGGAATTATGTAGAGTGGGATTATGTGTTATGGAGAGTAATTATGTGGTATGGTAGTCTGTGTTGTGGAGTGGTAACCTCAGGTTTAGTCTTCCTCGTTTCCATAGAAGCTCAACTATGAACTCAGTGGGACAAAAAAAGATGGAATCACTGAGGAGCACTTGTGGACCTAGTCATGGCTCAGAGGTATGAGCAGGGCCACTGGAATTATGTGACTGTTTGGCTGCACCGACTTTCACACAATTATAAATTTTCTGCATTAGCCACATAATTCATCATCTGCACCCTAATCTGCAGATTTGAACAAAAAAAGCCTTGTTTCTAGCTGAAACGGATCAAACGTTACCAAAAATGCAGCGACAAGTGTTACAGCGTGGCGGAAGGCCCTTTGCAAACCTAGAATTGTCACGTGTTACTTATTGCTAAATGAGGGTGTTAAATTGGTACTAATGGTGTGCAAGCCACTCTTGCATCCCTCTGCGCCTCTCTTGCCTCTTTCTGCATTTCTGTTGCCTCTTTCTGCACTCGTCTTTCCTCTTTCTGTACCTTTCCTGCCTGTTTTTGCATCTCACTTGCCTCTTTCTGCACTGTTCTTGCTTCTTGCTACACCTGTTGCTTCTTTCAGCAATTCTCTTGCCTCTTTGTGCACTTCTCTTGCCTCTTTGTGCACTTCTCTTGCCTGTTTCTGCACCTCCCTTGCCTCTTTTTGCACCTCTGTTGGCTCTTTCTCCAACTCACTTGCTCCTTTCTACACTTCTCTTGCCTCTTTCTGCACCCATGTTGCTTCATTCTGTACTTTCCATGCTTCTTTCTGCACCTGTCTTGCTTCTTTCTGCACCCCTGGTGTCTCTTTATGTACCTCTTTTGCCTCTTTCTGCACTTTTCTTGCCTTTTTCTGCACCCCTCTTCCCTCTTTCTGCACGTCTGTTGCCTCTTTCTGCACCTCATTTGCTTCTTTCTGCACCCTTGTTGTCTCTTTCTGTACTTGTCTTCCCTCTTTCTGTACCTTTCCTGCCTGTTTTTGCATCTCACTTGCCTCTTTCTGCAGCTCTATTGCCTCTTTCTTCACCCGTTGCTTCATTCTGCACTTTCCATGCTTCTTTATGCACCTGTCTTGCTTCTTTCTGCACCCCTGTTGTCTCTTTATGTACCTCTTTTGCCTCTTTCTGCACTTTCCTTGCCTTTCTCTGCAGTTCTCTTCCATCTTTCTGCACGTCTGTTGCCTCTTTCTGCACTTCATTTGCTTCTTTCTGCACCCCTGTTGTCTCTTTCTGCACTCGTCTTCCCTATTTCTGTACCTTTCCTGCCTGTTTTTGCATCTCACTTGCCTCTTTCTGCACTTTTCTTGCTTCTTTCTACACCTCTGTTTCTTCTTTCAGCAATTCCCTTGCCTCTTTGTGCACTTCTCTTGCCTGTTTCTGCACCTCCCTTGCCTCTTTTTGCACCTCTGTTGGCTCTTTCTGCACCTCACTTGCTCCTTTCTACACTTCTCTTGCCTCTTTCTGCACCCATGTTGCTTCATTCTGCACTTTCCATGCTTCTTTCTGCACCTGTCTTGCTTCTTTTTGCACCCCTGGTGTCTCTTAATGTACCTCTTTTGCCTCTTTCTGCACCTTTCTTGCCTTTTTCTGCACCTCTCTTCCCTCTTTCTGCACGTCTGTTGCCTCTTTCTGCACCCCTGTTGTCTCTTTCTGCACTCAGCTTCCCTCTTTCTGTACCTTTCCTGCCTGTTTTTGCATCTCACTTGCCTCTTTCTGCACCTCTATTGCCTCTTTCTGCAGTTCTCTTGCCTCCTTCTGCACTTCACTTGCCTCCGTCTGTAACTCTCTCACCTCTTTGTGCACCTCTCTTGCCTCTTTCTGCATCCCTGTTGCTTCTTTCTGCACCTGTCTTGCTTCTTTCTGCACCCCTGTTGTCTCTTTATGTACCTCTTTTGCCTTTCTGCACTTTTCTTGCCTTTTTCTGCAGTTCTCTTCCATCTTTCTGCACGTCTGTTGCCTCTTTCTGCACTTCATTTGCTTCTTTCTGCACCCCTGTTGTCTCTTTCTGCACTCGTCTTCCCTCTTTCTGTACCTTTCCTGCCTGTTTTTGCATCTCACTTGCCTCTTTCTGCACTTTTCTTGCTTCTTTCTGCACCTCTGTTGCTTCTTTCAGCAATTCCCTTGCCTCTTTGTGCACTTTTCTTGCCTGTTTCTGCACCTTCCTTGCCTCTTTTTGCACCTCTGTTGGCTCTTTCTGCACCTCACTTGCTCCTTTCTACACTTCTCTTGCCTCTTTCTGCACCCATGTTGCTTCATTCTGCACTTTCCATGCTTCTTTCTGCACCTGTCTTGCTTCTTTTTGCACCCCTGGTGTCTCTTAATGTACCTCTTTGCCTCGTTCTGCACCTTTCTTGCCTTTTTCTGCACCTCTCTTCCCTCTTTCTGCACGTCTGTTGCCTCTTTCTGCACCCCTGTTGTCTCTTTCTGCACTCAGCTTCCTCTTTCTGTACCTTTCCTGCCTGTTTTTGCATCTCACTTGCCTCTTTCTGCACCTCTATTGCCTCTTTCTGCAGTTCTCTTGCCTCCTTCTGCACTTCACTTGCCTCCGTCTGTAACTCTCTCACCTCTTTGTGCACCTCTCTTGCCTCTTTCTGCATCCCTGTTGCTTCTTTCTGCACCTGTCTTGCTTCTTTCTGCACCCCTGTTGTCTCTTTATGTACCTCTTTTGCCTTTCTGCACTTTTCTTGCCTTTTTCTGCAGTTCTCTTCCATCTTTCTGCACGTCTGATGCCTCTTTCTGCACTTCATTTGCTTCTTTCTGCATCCTGTTGTCTCTTTCTGCACTCGTCTTCCCTCTTTCTGTACCTTTCCTGCCTGTTTTTGCATCTCACTTGCCTCTTTCTGCACTTTTCTTGCTTCTTTCTGCACCTCTGTTGCTTCTTTCAGCAATTCCCTTGCCTCTTTGTGCACTTTTCTTGCCTGTTTCTGCACCTTCCTTGCCTCTTTTTGCACCTCTGTTGGCTCTTTCTGCACCTCACTTGCTCCTTTCTACACTTCTCTTGCCTCTTTCTGCACCCCTGTTGCTTCATTCTGCACTTTCCATGCTTCTTTCTGTACCTGTCTTGCTTCTTTCTGCACCCCTGGTGTCTCTTTATGTACCTCTTTTGCCTTTTTCTGCACCTCTCTTCCCTCTTTCTGCACGTCTGTTTCCTCTTTCTCCACCTCATTTGCTTCTTTCTGCACCGGTTGTCTCTTTCTGCACTCGTCTTCCCTCTTTCTGTACCTTTCCTGCCTGTTTTTGCATCTCACTTGCCTCTTTCTGCACCTCTATTGCCTCTTTCTGCAGTTCTCTTGCCTCCTTCTGCACTTCACTTGCCTCTTTCTGTAACTCTCTCGCCTCTTTGGGCACCTCTCTTGCCTCTTTCTGCATCCCTGTTGTCTCTTTAGATACCTCTTTCTGTAATTTTCTTGCCTTTTTCTGCACCTCTCTTCCCTCTTGCTGCATGTCTGTTGCCTCTTTCTGCACCTCATTGCTTCTTTCTGCACCCCTGTTGTCTCTTTCTGCACTGGCCTTCCCTCTTTCTGTACCTTTCCTGCCTGTCTTTGCATCTCACTTGCCTCTTTCTGCACTTTTCTTGCTTCTTTCTACACCTCTGTTGCTTCTTTCAGCAATTCTCTTGCCTCTTTGTGCCCTTGTCTTGCCTGTTTCTGCACCTCTCTTGCCTCTTTTTGCACCTCTGTTGGCTCTTTCTGCACCTCACTTGCTCCTTTCTACACTTCTCTTGCCTCTTTCTGCACCCCTGTTGCTTCATTCTGCACTTTCCATGCTTCTTTCTGCACCTGTCTTGCTTCTTTCTGCACACCTGTTGTCTCTTTATGTACCTCTTTTGTCTCTTTCTGCACTTTTCTTGCCTTTTTCTGCAGTTCTCTTCCCTCTTTCTGCACGTCTGTTGCCTCTTTCTGCATCTCATTTGCTTCTTTCTGCACCCTTGTTGTCTCTTTCTGCACTCGTCTTCCCTCTTTCTGTACCTCTCCTGCCTGTTTTTACATCTCACTTGCCTCTTTCTACACCTCTATTGCCTCTTTCTGCAGTTCTCTTGCCTCCTTCTGAACTTCACTCTTTCTGTAAACTCTCTCACGTTTTTGTGCACCTCTCTTGCCTCTTTCTGCACCTGTTGCTTCATTCTGCATTTTCCATGCTTCTTTCTGTACCGGTCTTGCTTCTTTCTGCACCACTGTTGTCTCTTTATGTACCTCTTTTGCCTCTTTCTGCACTTTTCTTGCCTTTTTCTGCAGTTCTCTTCCATCTTTCTGCACGTCTGTTGCCTCTTTCTGCACCTCATTTGCTTCTTTCTGCACCCCTGTTGTCTCTTTCTGCACTCGTCTTCCCTCTTTCTGTACCTTTCCTGCCTGTTTTTACATCTCACTTGCCTCTTTCTGCACCTCTATTGCCTCTTTCTGCAGTTCTCTTGCCTCCTTCTGCACTTCACTTGCCTCTTTCTGTAAACTCTCTCACGTTTTTGTGCACCTCTCTTGCCTCTTTCTGCACTTTTCTTGCTTCTTTCTACACCTCTGTTGCTTCTTTCAGCAATTCTCTTGCCACTTTGTGCACTTCTCTTGTGTGTTTCTGCACCTCTCGCCTCTTTTTGCACCTCTGTTGGCTCTTTCTGCACCTCACTTGCTCCTTTCTACAGTTCTCTTGCCTCTTTCTGCACCCCTGTTGCTTCATTCTGCACTTTCCATGCTTCTTTCTGCACCTGTCTTGCGTCTTTCTCCACCCCTGTTGTCTCTTTATGTACCTCTTATGCCTCTTTCTGCACTTCACTTGCTTTTTTTTAGCACCTCTCTTGCCTCTTTCGGCACCTCTGTTGCTTCTTTCTGCACTTCTCTTGCCTCCTTCTGCACCTCTTAGTTAGAGGTAGTTTTAATCCCCCTGCCCTATTATGTATTAGGGCCTTACAGGGGAGGTCATGCTAATCACAGGGGTAGCCCAACCCATAGTGTACCCTAGTGTATCTAGATGTTTTCACTGTATTCTAAGTGTCTTTCAGCATAGCACTGGCTCCGGGCCTGGCTAGTCAGAGTCAGTTACCACCAGTACCCGTCAGCAAAAAGTTGGGGGCACAGGATGACTCTGCATTAAGGCCTCTTTCTGCTCCTCTGTTGGTTCTTTGTGCACATCTCTTGCTTCTTTCTGCACCTTTCTTCGTCTTTCTGGACTTCTGTTGCCTCTTTCAGCATTTATCTTGCTTCTTTCTGCGCCTTTCTTCCTCTTTCTGCACATGTCCTACTTCTGTAGGCATAGTTAGAAATTAGCATTTACAAAACCTTTGAAATTCACTGAAAAAAACCACAGGTTTCAGGGACGTTATAGTTAGAAATTAACATTTAAAAAACCTTTGAAATTCACTGAAAAAACCATAGGTTTCAGGGACGTTATAGTTAGAAATTAGCATTTAAAAAACCTTAGAAATTCACTGAAAAAACCACAGGTCTCAGGGACGTTATAGTTAGTTGTACATTTCACTCGTACAAAACCAGAGAAATGTGGCCGTTATAGTTAGTTCAGCTAACTATAACTCGCGCCCCCGCAATGCACTGCTGATGACGTCACATATTACATCATTCATGACATGGTCAGTGACATCACTGATGACATCTCAAATGACATCACTGATGACATCATCCAGTGACTTGTTTCTGTAAAGTTTATATATATATATATATATATATATATATGCCAAGGTGTATTGAAGAATGAGTGGGTGTATAAGTATCTGAATGGATGATTTAGTAGGTGCATGACTGACTGTATAAGTGAGTGATTAATCGTGTCTTACTGAATGCATGGGTTAGTGACTAAACTGTATGAATGTCTGTATTAGTCTGTCAGTTGGTGTGTAAGCGGCTGCATGGGTTGGTGAGTAGCTACATGAGTGTCTATATGGGTTATTGATTGGTTGTCTGAGAATCTGTATGGGTGCCTGAGTGTCTCTGTGGGTGGGTGGGGGGTGTGTGACTCTGTGCATAGATGTGTGAGTAGGTGATTCACTGGGTGTATGGGTTTAAGAGTGCATCTGTGAAGGGCTGTATGGGTGGGTGAGTGAGAGAATGGATGTCTCAGTGGTACATGTGTGAGTAACTACATATGTGAAAGGCAGTATATGTGAGTGTTGGAGTATATAAATGACTATATGTGAGAGTGAGTGATTGTGAGAGTGGCTTTATGGATGAGTGTGTGCTTGTGTCAGTTATTGTAGAAGAGAGTAAGTATGTATTAGTAGCTGTATGAATAAGTGAAGTGGTGTGTGTATAACTGTATAGTGAGTAAATGTGAGTATGAGTGATTCTTTGCATGACTGACTAGGTGTGTGAGTAACTCTATGGGTGAGTGGTGGTGTGTGAGTGTCTGTATAGATATGTGAGTGCATATGATAGTGCCGTATTGATGGTTGACTGCATCTATGAGTGACTGTATGGGTGAATGAGTGGATGTGTGTGTAGACCTAGGAATTAGAGAGTGGGTATGTTTTAACTGGTATTGGTGTGTCTATGGTTTCGAAAGTGGGTGTATCAAAGGTTATATTAGGGTATGAGGAGGTGCCTCAGATTATCACATGGATGATGTCATCAGTGATGTCATTTGAGATATCATCAGTGATGTCATCAGTGATGTCACTGACCATGTCATGAATGATGTAATATGTGACGTCATCAGCAGTGCATTGCGGGGGCGCAAGTTATATTTAGCTGAACTAACTATAACGGCCGAATTTCTCTGGTTTTGTACGAGTGAAATGTCCAACTAACTATAACGTCCCTGAGACCTGTGGTTTTTTCAGTGAATTTCTAAGGTTTTTTGAATGATAATTTCTAAGTATAACGTCCCTGAAACCTATGTTTTTTTCAGTGAATTTCAAAGGTTTTTTAAATGCTAATTTCTAACTATAACGTCCCTGAAACCTGTGGTTTTTTCAGTGAATATATATATATATATATATATATATATATATATACACACAGTACTATGCACATCTTTTATGCTACAGTTAATTGTTAAAGGAGAAGCAAATTTTTTGAATATCCAACTATGGTGACTTGTCATGCAACAGTGAGGTCTCACTTAGAGAGATCAGACCTTGTTCTCACTGTAGCAAATAGATCTCTCATACAAGAGAGGGGTTTTGGCACAGAAGCCGGTGCATCCTCATATTCTACTATGTACTGCTATCAGCTGGAGGAGATGTGATAGTGGAGAGGGCAGTTCTTTTGCACATGTTACTATATATGCTTGTGACTCAGGAGAGAAGTTTCAGGAGAGAAGTCAGTCCCTGTGGACACCCTACTACACCTCATTGTCTCCATAGGGAGAACTCTGAGGGAGAGGTGAGTGAGTCCCTACATTTAGCTATCCACACCAATCAACCAAGACACAGTTCTCAGCAGAGAGGATACTCCATTTCTATACCCTACTATGCACATTTATCACCAGAAAGAGTCTACTACACACATTTGCTACTCTGGGGAGAGGTCTGAGCTGACAGAGCAGTCTATCGCCATACCCTAGTCTCTATGCTTGTCATCCAAGAGAGGCTTCTCAGCATAGAGGTCAATTGCGCCCCACACCCTAGCTGTAGATCTGTCACCTTGGGAAGAGGTGTGATCAGACAGGTAAGCACCTTTTCACACCCTACTATGCACACCCATCACCCAAGACAGGGGTCTCAGCATAGGGGCCAGTTCCCCTGCAGACCTTACTACACGTACCCGTCATCAAAGACAGGGGTGTCAGCAGAAAGGCCAGTACATTCCAACACCCTACTATGCATACCCATCACTGTGGGAACAGGTATGAGCACAGATGTCAGTGTAGAGGGTCGTCAGTCCCTACACTGTACTATAAATATCAGTCATTCAGGAGAAGGGTCTCATGCAAGGTCAGTACTTCCATAAACTGTACTATGCTCACCCGTCATCCGAGACAGGTGTCTCAGAGGAGAATCCAGTCTCTCCACACATTCTACGACGCACACCCGTCATCCCAGAGAGGCCAGTCCCAGTAGACATCCTACTAAGCACGCTTGTCAGCCCTGAGGAGAGGTTTCAGCAGAGAGGCCAGTCTCCCCTTATATTCTACTATACAATTCTGTTATACTCTGGAAAGATTTGAGTGGAGAGGCCACTTTCTCTCCATACCTTATTAGTGGGAACCATAAAGTATAAGTACTGTAATCAAAGAAAGTGTAAAATGTATCCCCCCAAAATTTAAAATCTTGTAAGACTCTTGCGGGATCATAAAAAAGTAGGGAGGGGTACAGAAAATGTTTTTTAAGACAGAGGTCTCAGCAAAGAGGTTTATGTGTTTGCACACTCTACCATCCACACCCAAGAATACAGGACTATTATCCATGAGATATATGTTATAAGTGTTTGAGCTCAGGCGATTCTCGCAAGAGTCGACAAATACCCGAGTGGAGGCAGGCATTTGGGCGCTCCCGCTCTCGTGAGAGTCTTGCGGGTGTCAGTATCCCAATAAAGAGGGAGTTATAACATGAAAGAATCACATAATGTAGGAATAGGATGGCTCTCACAAGAGCCTTTGTGTTTATATTGTGTAGTATTCAGTTACGTATGACCTGGATGCATTCCATGATGTTATTAAGGAAGATCCTGTTCCCTTCTGCAGGGAAATGCACTCCATCTCTCCTATAGACACCTGGCATATCAAAACGGTTATTGTTATTATATATAGAGCCCATGCCATGGTCACGAAGAAATCCGGAACCTTTTTATTTAGATGCTTCTGGGATTTCTCAATCTTAGGACAAAACTGTTTTGACCATTGCCATTTTTGCCTCTGACATACATTATAATATACAAAGGCAGTGTGAGGAAAGAGACCTCATTTGTGAAAAGGTCTCCTTCATTTGGATTTCAAGCGCAATGCCTGTGATTGTGCCTAGCTCATTCTTACCACAGTGACCTATCATCAGGTCTGGATGTTCAGAATCCAAAATGCTCTCAACCATTGCTAACAATTGATCCCATTTCATAGTTCTATGGCCAATCCAAGTAACGTCCAAGTTTGGAATTCCAAGATTCTTGTCAATACCACAATTAATGGCATATTCTCTAGCCCAGTGGATGAAGCTGTATCCCAAAATCCAGAGGGGAACCATAATGCAATATGATAAGGAATGAATATTGAAAAATTTGGAGGAATACTGTTGCGCTGGTAGTAACTGGAATTTTGGCTTTGTTCTGTGTATTTATTGTACAGTGTTAGTTGCTGTTGAAATTTCAGAAGCGTTACAAAATTAAGTGTCATATGTACATTGAGAGTGCTTCCTATTGAAACATAGCTGATTCTATCTGTGATAGGCGAGTTTTTTAGGTGGTTATTGAGATATTTAAGGCTCGCAAGAGTTGTCAATTGTAATGGGGTTTCTGGCTCTCGCGAGAATCTTGCAAGAGTTTTTAAGAAGAAAAAAAATGCAAACATACTGAAAACAACATATATAATAAAAGTATAGGGTGGCTCTGAAAAGAGCCGCTTTTGTTAACATTTTTCAATAACTTTACATTTTTGTGTATTTTCTAACTTTTGCAAAAAATGTGTTTTTTATTCTTAAAATAGGCTGCAGCCAAAACATAAAATTTGGAGTAATAAATAATAAAAAACAGCATCTTCTTAAAAACAAATTGGAGAAAAATGTGCAAAAATAACTCTTAAAAAAAAAACAACTACTACCTAGGGGGCACTTGTGATCTTGGACAAGCTTCTCCTGGGCAGACCTGCTCGTCTCTGATGAAAAAATTATCTGCTTACATAAGCAGCAAAAAAGTGTTTTATTAAGATAAGCAGGGTTGTTTTCTTGTACAGCACTCAGTAAATATAATATAATGCACTTAAGAGTATATGGTTTAACCGCATCCACAAACAGCACCAGAGAATGGACTCTGAGAGCTGCAGAGGGGCCCTGCTCAGGCAGAGGCACCCCCTCACATGGAAACTAAGCACCCTACCTTCAGGGTTGATAGGGCCTGCTTTAGGGGTGACTGATAAGTCTCAATGTGTGTGCAGGAGAGATATAGGGGACCTATATCTCAGTGAGGGGTGCTAGCACCTCCTCACCCAGGTTGCAGTAGCAGGCCTGTGGTGTCAGATTTAGTCTGCTTCCCAGGGGTGGCATAATACATGCTTCAGCCCCTGGTAGGCCTGTGAAGTACCTATGCCCTTGGTACCTAAGGTACCATATACTAGGGACTCATAAGGTACCACAGTATCCAATCACTAGTGCACCTAGAGTGCACTCCAAATCGTTTAAAGAGAAAGCAGATAGGCTGGGGACCTGAATAGCAGGTTCCCAGCCAAACTAAGTCAAAAACCAACAAAACATCAGGAAAAAGTGGGGGCAACCATGTAGTCAGATTCCACCTTCCTACATAACCCCCCTCCCCCAAACGAAAGGAGATGACTTTTGTCAGAAAACCTAAAATGTTTACACAGTTTTGGCATTTTTTCTTAGACATAGCCTATTTTTGTTATTTTGTGTGCTTTCAACCCTTTCCAGTTAATGGTAGAAATGGGTATGAAAGCCATAATGGATCCTGAAGCTATACATTTTTAGAAAAGTAGACAAAAATTCTAAATTCAGCAAGGGGTCATTTGTGTAGATCCTTCATGTTCTCATAGAAACCAACTCGTTGAATTTAGGAAAATTGAAAATTAGTTGAAAAAACAGCCATTTGTGTCAACATTTTCACCTGTAACTTCTTCTAATTATGACAGCTGTTTGAAAACAATATACTGTTACATCTGCTGGACCTTTCTGGTTGTGGGGATATATAGGACTTGTAGGTTCACCAAGAACCCGACGAACCCAGAGCCAATAACTGAGCAGCTCTTGCAATGGTTTTTATTATGTACCGGGTATATAGCAACATTCTGGGAAAATGTATACATGGAAAATCGGTATGAAAGACACTAGTGTATTTCTGAAATGGGAACAAAATATAGAGTTTAGAAACAGTAGATATTTGCACATTTCCGAAATTGGGAGTACCCATACTAGCATGAGAATTCATAGGTCATTTTTCAAATGAC